>CM073528.1:15316743-16566743 GCA_037074615.1 Leucaena leucocephala
ATTGGCCCACAAAGATCAGTTTATTTCTTAATTATTTTCACACTTCATATAATAAAATATGGGTTGAATTCTTTTGCTTTTTTTTTATCAAGAGAAATTGAACCCTTAATCTCTAGTTATATATACATCATCCCACCCTTATCACCTTATGAGTTAACCATATAGTTTGGTTAAGTACTATTAATATATAATATAAAAATTTTATTTGTGGGTATACTAAATTGTTGGAGTTAGAGAGCTCATGGCCTTATAAAGCTCCTACTTCCATATAACATTTTCTAATTGTAACTTATGACAATGTACCTCACTCGAGAGCTGGCATCTGATGGCTCTACCTATAGCACTTCACGCTGTGAAGCAAGTCACAACCTTTCACGTAGTCTTCTCTGAGTTGTCTGGCTCTCAATCAAAACACTATTGTAACGAGCAAAAATCTTTAAGAAAACCATACCTCAAAAGCAAACTATTATAGTGGAAGAGCCTAAGGCTTTATAACACCCATATTTCAAAGTAACATTCATAATATGGGGTTCATGATAGAAACTATATGATCTATAGAAAAAAAAATTATTGCATACAAGTGAGGGGCTTCAAGAATTTAAGTAAAGTAACGGTTCTGAAGTGTTACAAGTGAAGATTAATAGTTAAATTTGTCCATAGATTAGGCAACACTTATCAACTTAGGTTAATTAGCGTGAGTGGTAGAGACTCTCACCATTTAATCAATTGGTTAGACGTTAGAATTTTAACTCTTACACGGCAAACCTAATTGAGACAGAGAGATAGATCTACCTTTACCCTCAATACCCTGAGAAAAATTAATTTCTATTATGATCCTTGTAGAAACAAATTAAATATAAATTAGGCAACACTTTTATGTTTGTTGGTGTAGGCAAAAAAATATAATTAAGTATTTTTTACTTACTCTATCTGTTAAATTTTCATAATCAAACTCATAAAAAATTTATAATGCTGATACATTTGATGCTGCTATAAAACCAGGCAGATGACCAGAAAAAAATATAAACCAGACAAAGAGAAATAAAAAAATAAAGGCAAAGCACGCAACTGTGTTCCATAATTTCCACATGCATGTGCTATAATTTGACAATAATATCTTCAATAAAAAAATTATGAAAAGTGTTGATTGATTAATTGAATCTGTACTATAATAACACGCACGAAATTAAATATCATAAAATTAAGTGGATAAATGTATCTGTCTGAATAAAGTGGAAGCACCATAATAAAAAGCATAAGGTCTTGTTGGCAAGTGGGAAAGACGTCCTCATTGACCAAACTTCTATAAAAGTGTGGGAGTCTCTTTTGGCTGTACAACCTAAGATTATTTGTGGAACACGAAAGGCCCCTCTTTTTCCACAATTATTCTTCTTTTGTCTTTCCTTTGTCTCCTCAACAAACTAAAACTGCGCATTATTAATTACTAGAGTTAATCACATTAATATATAGGGGGAATTACTGTAAGGCCTATAATAAGGGATTTCATTATCTAAAAATTTTATTAATAATTGAGGAGCTATGATAAATTTTAATAAAAAATTGACACTAAATTTATGTTACTTAAAATTTTTTGGTGATTAAGTTATGTTTTTATGATCTCTTATAGTAATTTCTCAAAATTTGGAGGGAGGGGGAGTAAATTATATGATTTTTCTGAGTTTTATGGAATTATGTGAACATCAATCTATTTTTAAAACATACCCAAATCTCCATTAAAAAAGATTTAATAAATTTTGTAGATTTTATACGACCTTTTTTTCTAAAGCTTTGTTTGGTTTACCTTAGGAGAGGGTAGGTTAGGTTAATTTAAAGGAAGGTAGGGAAAGGTAGGGGAGGTTAATGAATGATTTTTTTGTTTAGTTCAGAAAGGGAGAGGAGAGGAGAAGGGTTAATTAAAAGTTAATAAATATACCCTTATCTCTTTATTTAAATTTATTTACTCTTTATTTACAATATTTATATCAAAATTATTATTTTTTTAATTTATGAATCTTAAAATTTTTTATCTCATTTATATATATAATAAAATTAAAAAAATAAAAAAAAAATAAAAAAATGATAAAATTTTAACATTGTTTCTTATTAATTTTATAATTATTATATATTTTAATATAATATATAAATAATTTATTATGCTTATTAAGTTTTATTGTAATTATTATGCAATTAAATAAAAAATTAGGTGTGAGAAAAATAAAAAAAAAGGTTTGAAGGTACAATTGGAATATTAAAAAAGTTTGAGGGCAATTTGGTCAAAAAGAGTTAAAAAGTTTCTCTCCCCTCCAAAAACCCTACTATTGGAGGGGAGGTAAGGAAGGGGAGAAGAGCACATAAGGACAAAAAATCTCTCCCCTTCATTTTTTCCAACCAAACACATTTTTTTCTCCCTCCCCTCCAAAATCTCCCAATACACATACACGTGAAAGTACAGATACATATCTCTTTTCTAAATAAGATTTTTATGTATATTTTAAAGATAGAACAGGGGTTTGTATAATATTATGAAAATTCAATGAAAGTCTGTATAATTGATCGTTATTTTAAAGGGTATGTTTGGTATATTTTTTAAAAAAAATTAAAGAAATTTTATGTTCATTTTAAAATTGATAAGCAAGTGTGATTTTAGGGGAAAAACTAAAAATTCCTTGCCCATGTGTTTTACTGTTAAGGTTAGGGATCAAATTCCCACTATTTGTTGCCATAATTCATTATTCCCATGGCTTCATGTTTTATTCTTCCCTACAGGTTCTGAGTTCGGTTGCTAGTATGCTAGGAAGTGGAATGAGTTCTGCTAGCTAGAATAAATTGAAAAGGACCCTAATAAACGTCTAATACTTATTATTTTATAAATTTTACATAAGGTAATTACAACAAAAAAATCATCATATCATTATTTTTATGAATAATTATTTTAGTACTTTATAGTATAAGGATTATGGTCACTAACTCATCTTTCTGTTCTATTGTTCCATTATTTTCATACATCAAAGTTATGATAAATTGCATGATTTATTTTTTATTCATTATATTATTTTTATTTATTTTCAATTTCTTCCTATAAATTTATTTTTGATAACATAATAATGGACACTTCCGAGAAACATTCATATTTTTTAAAAAAAAAAGCATTTATCTATGTCATAGGGAGTAACTTTAATTCGAGTATCATTTTTCCAACAATCTAAGTTTATTATATTATATATGTTGCCCAATATAAGAATTAGTTAATTTTTTTAAATAGATCAACAAAGCTAAATAAATTAGTTAATTATAATCAAATTCAACTCTTCAAAAAAAATAATATTATATACTCCTTAATCTATCTAAATTAGTCAACGAGCTCTTATATTAGTTATAATTAATTAATTTATTTGATTTCTTTAATCTAATTCAATAAAATTATTAGCTATTATATTAAATAATAGATGGAGTATGACATGATAGCAACACATATGGCTATAGTAAATGATCTATAATATATGTTATGTTTTTACCAAAAATGGTAATAATAAATATACTATTTCTAGCTTTTTAATTATGTAGTAAATATTAGTTGACAACAAGATATTGTCTTTTTTTTCTACGTAACAAAAATAATAAATATTAAATTATTAAGTAAACAGCACATTCTCCTTGAAGGCCAAGTCACTATCACTTTAATTAATCCCTATTCATTCATTGCATCAAAACCGCTAATCCATATCATTCAAACTCTACATTCTTCAGCCTCCTTTGAACTCTGATCTGAACCTAACACTCTATAAATACGCACCAGTTCCTCAGCTCTTTCTTCACCAACAACCCCACATCTCTCTCTAACTCAGAAACTAGCTAGTGCTCTTATATACATATATAGATATATATATTTTCTTGAGAGAGAGAGAGAGAGTATTAATTGTGAAGATATATAATGGAGGATTTACGTAACATGTTGAATCGGTTGAAGCCAGTGATATTAATGGTGATGGTGCAGATAGCATTTGCAGCAGTGAATGTGTTATACAAACTCGCCATTAATGACGGAATGAGCATGAGGATCGCTACTGCATATCGTCTTCTCTTCGGTTCTGCTTTCACTGTTCCTCTCGCTCTTGTCTTTGAAAGGTCTGATTCTGAATTCTGATTCATCCTCCTCCTTCATTCTCAACATAAACATTATTAACTTGGCCAAAAAATCGTTCATTTTGTTTTTGTTTGTGTGTTCGATGACAGGAACAAGAGACCAAAGCTCACTTGGAGAGTGCTTTTCATGGCATTTCTTTGTGGCTTATTTGGGTATATATTTCTTCCTTTTTGGATATTCTAGGGTTATTAGGCACTAAAACAACAAGTATATATGCCTTCTCTTTTATGATCAAATCAGTTCTTAAACTGGTATAAGTATTCATTCAAGATTTTACTACTCCCGGGTGCTAAACTACGTAATGTTTTAAATATAAATATAATGTAATAATTTATTTTATCTTTTAAATTTATATTTTTGTTTAAAATTACAAATATTAAGGGAGGTTTTATCAATCAAGTAGTTTACAATGCAAATAATTAAAAGAATACTTTAAAAAAACTATCACTTATATTTTTATAAATAACTAATTTAACTAATTTTTTAATATATTTAAATTAAATTAGTTTATTTGGTCCCCTATTTAGAATTGGAAGAAGTAATTCGTTTTGGGTTTGTCAATTCATTAGCTAGTTAAACTAGTTGGCCCAACTAATCCTATTTTCATGAGGTAATGTACAAAATTAATATGGTTTAATGTGTATTTTGAATTATATTTCAGGGGAAGTTTATTTCAAAACCTTTACTTTAAGGCTCTGGCTTTGACATCGGCGACGTTTGTTTCTGCCATTTACAACCTTATTCCGGCCATCACTTTCATCTTGGCTCTCACTTTCGGGTATATATATAATATTTGTCTTCATTTTATCCTTTTATTAATTAAATTAATTAACTTTTTATATTTTTATTTAACTAACATGTTCAACAAAGCTGCCCTTGCTGAAGTCAAATAATCTTAGTGGAAATTATTAAAGTTACGTATCGTAATCCACTATTATATTCATATCAATAACCTTCACGTGGCTAAAGAAATTTAAAGTGTATCTACATGATGAAAAGTCAAATCGCACTCTTTTCTTTTTTAAATTAATTCTTCTCCTTCGCTTAATAAACCATATCTTTAGTTTGCTTATAAAATGAACTGTCAACATGATCAATAATATAAATTTGCTTTTGATAAAGCAATGTTATGAAGCCACACATCGATCCTATATTCCAAAATGAATATTGAAATGCTCTCTTCTGGTGTGAAGAAATATTGTGTGTACTCTGTGTGTATGTAGAGAGAGATGTGTCCCTCCAACGTGGGACACTTATTTCCCTTTCTAGCAAAAAAAGTTCACTTTACCAAAACTAAATTTGTTTTTATTTGTAATATTGGGTTTAATTTGTCAAAACAAGTTGCACTTGCACATATTACTATAACTTTTATATTTAATTTATAAATATACACATTTTCATATAAATTACATAAAACATAAAAATAAATTATGATTTATTACTTGTGAATAGTACAATTTATTAAAAATTTTATTATATATATTGATGTTGCCAGTTGGATAAAGGATTAGGATTGTATTAGGTCATCAATAACTAACATAAAACTTTATTAAATCTCTCCATGGCCACCCTGGAATAAGAATTATTGTTATATTGATATGATGACGTTAATTCTTATACAATTTAGTGGAAATTAAACTTTATTTTATTCTAATAACTTATGCACATATATATACTTATTTTAAGATTCTGCTTTTGTGTTAAATGTGTAAAGGTTTGAAAGATTAAATTTGGGAGCAGCAGGAGGGAAAGCGAAGGTGTTAGGAACTATAATAGGGATTGGTGGGGCAATGCTTCTTACTTTCTTCAAAGGCTTTGAAATTCACAATTGGTCCTCCCACATTAACCTTTTGCATCAACATCACGACCAAAACGGCGCCGTATTAACCACACAACATGCTCACTCAGAATTGCTTGGTGTTCTCTGTGCCATTGCGAGTTGCTTCTCCTATGCTTTTTGGCTAATTATTCAGGTCAGTTTATTTATTTATTAACTACTACTTGTTCATGTTGATGTCGTTTGATGTGTGATTCAGCAGAGATATATGAATTGTCGTTTTGGTTGATGGCACAGGCTAAGATGAGTGCAGAATATCCATGTCATCTCTCAAGTACATCTTTGATGTCTACAATGGGAGCAATACAAGCCACTATGTTTGCTCTCTGTATGGAAAGAGACAATTGGAACCAATGGAAGTTGGGTTGGAATGTTAGGCTTCTCGCTGTTTCGTTCTCGGTACGTTACTATATCTCATATGTTCATAAATATATGAGCTAGTTAAGAGTTAATCTTTGTGATAAATATAATATATCAATCCAATTTATTTCTAGTATAATCATTTTTCTCAAACTAATTTACCTAACGTATAAACTGATATATAATTTAATATGATATAGGGATATTTTAGGGATATCATATAATATTTGTTATAATTAACTAATTCATCTAATTTCTTTAATCTCCTCAAATTAATTAAATATTAATTAATTTCCATGTAATTAAGTAACTTCCTTAATCCATTTTCAGTTGTGTTGAGCGAAAGTTACTCTATTCTCATTAAGTAAAATTAAGAATTCGATTAGTATATATAGACCCCACTTAAACTTGACAATAATGCTTGAATCTGACCGGATGACTATAGTATCATATATCAAAAAAGAAATATAATAATAAGGGTTGATTAAATTAAAAGTATTTGTTGGATTTTGCAGGGAATTGTTGCATCTGGAATAGTGGTGATTGTGATAGCATGGTGTGTTAGGATGAGAGGTCCAATGTTTGCTTCAGCATTTAACCCTTTAATGCTTGTAATAGTGGCCATTGCTGCTTCTTTGACCTTGAATGAGAACCTCTATTTAGGAAGGTATATATATAAATATAAATAATTAATACTAAGGAAATCTTATTAAAAACTATATAAAAAACAAATAATTAATTTGGGGTTTAATTTGTTACAGTGTGGTTGGAGCATTGCTGATAGTGTGTGGATTGTACGTTGTGCTGTGGGGAAAGAGCAGAGAAATGAGAACGATGACTCAGTTGGTGCCATCAGAGATGAACCAACAAGAACTTGAACCCATTGAAGTTGTTGTCACCAACAACACAACAGAACCTAATCAGAAGATTATTTCACCAAAGAAATAATTAATACTTCTGAGATATATGAATTGATCGTCATCGATCATTAATTAGTCTTCGTTCTCAGACACTTGATCCAGCAAAAACTGATGATGGGGATGAAGAAGATTGCTAGCACTTTGTCTCCGGCAATGTCGATCATCTTAGAGAGACTTGAACAAAGTGAAAGTGCTTTCAGATTTGGAGATCCTTGTTCTCCACTTGATTTGTGTATGTAATCAAATATTTTAGAGACAAATGAGAGAGAGAGAGAGCGCTTTACACTTAATTGTTCTTTTTTCTGTGTGTATATCTCTTCACTTTAATAATAATTGTATGATTTTCCCATCATTCAAGTCATCTTTCATTCTCTTTTGTCTCTTCTCAAGAGTATATACTCCAAGTACTAGAAACTATTTAATTAATTTAATTAGATTAAAATAGTTAAATTAGTTAATATGAATATTTATTTTAAAATACTATAATTATTTTTCTTAATTATACCCTTAATCTCTTATTTGATTATTGTTAAGAGATTGCCAATATGGATAATTTAAAAAAATAATAATAAATATATAAAATATATTTTATATTTAGTACTAAGATTAACTATCAAATTATGTCCCATAAAAACTAAAAGTGTATCTTCCAATCTAAGTTGTTATGTTTTCAATTCTCTTCAAAACCCTATATTTCGCTGGAGGGAAATTTCTTTAAATTCTCTCTAACCCTATGTTTGGATAGAGAGAAAAATAGGAAAAAAATAGGGGGAGAGAATAGTAAGAATGAAAACTTTCTAAAATAGTAAAAAATTACTATTTTTGAGACTTTTTTTTAATACTCCCTCGTTACTAATTATAAGAGCAAGATGGGGGGTTTGGATTTATTTCTAAATATAATTTCCCAATCAACTGTGTCTTCTAAAATTATAATTTTTTCTAAATGTACCCTTATATGATTGCACATATTAAGGGGCTGATTTATCAAGGACATTTCAAATGCACTGACAAAAAGGGATATCATAGGGAAATCAACACATAATTATTACAATTAACTAATTTAACTAACTTTCTTAATTTACCTAAATTAATTAAGTATATCTTATAATTAAGAATGTAGTATTATTTTTTGTCTAATTTTCTTCTAATCTTTTTTTTGTTGGTTGCTCACTCGATTCATCAGAACTTTACCCCGATTACATTCTGATCTGACCTGCATCACGCACCTGGCTATGGTAAGTAAGTCTCTTAACGGAAATTTTTTTCATACGCCAATGCTCGAACTCGAAACCCCACTTAAATGATATTAAACCCTTTACTACTCGAATTAACTCCTCTTGGTAATTTTCTTCTAATATAAATATATGATAAATTTGTATACTCAAGTGGGCTTGTAGTCTTAGAGAAGCAGCCCAAAACCATTAAATTTAATCCGATTGGTCAATTTTGTCACTTTGTAAATCTCCATTATCGTTTGAAGCTTTAGGCCCATTATCTGTTTGGGTCCAAGGATTTCCACATGCTTTTAGAAGGCGGAAAGATCTCTATTTATCAATAGGATTAGATCCAGTGAAAATAGCTAATCTCTCACAAAGTGATCAACCCATATTTGAATCCTCCTTAGGATGTGCCCACATTTAATATCTAATAATGTTTGAAAAATAATTACTTCCAATAGGAGGATACCTATATTTAATGAAAAAAATGAAAAAGAATATTTATTTAGTTAGAGTAATTAAATTAAATATTTGTAACCAATAGAGATTGGATCTAGTGAAAGAACTGAATCCTTCACACATGGTGAACCAATGTTCGAATCCCAATTAGAAGATATGCACATATTTAATATCCAACAATACTTGGAATGATAGGATCAATCTCTAAACTCATAAGCAAATATATTTATATCTCATATATATGTCCTATTTGGATATAATTCTAGAAAATGGCTTATAAAAAAATAGCTTTTAAAAAATGGCTTATGAAGAAGAGCTTATAGCAAAAAAATGGTTATGAATAGATAAGTGTTTGAATTGTTATTATCAGAAGAAAGACTTTTGTTATTGGTAAATTACTATAAAGGGTATGATTTCATAAAAAACAATTCCATTTCTTTCTGTCTTTTCCCTCTCTCTCCACATCCACCACAGATAAAGACCAACGACCTAGAAGAAAACCAGTGACAGAGGAAAAAGACGAACATTCACCAACGATAAAGGAAGAGGACGAAGACCAGCAATAGCAAGCTCTAGCCAAAGAACAGCACCCCAGTGACCTGACAACGCAAGAAGAAAACTAGCAGCGACGACGAGCTCTAGCCACAGTGACAGCGTAACTAGAACCAATAGCGACATATGGCTCCAGCTGTGACAGTAGCAACACAACGACAGCGACAAAGAATCACGTAAGAGAGAAAAGAGAAGAAAGGGGAGACAGTGTTAAAAATGTATGAGTAAAATAGTAATTAGGTAGTTCATAAACTCTTTTACTGTTTCAGAATCTATTGCCATGAGTTTATTCAAAACTATAGTTTTAAACTATAATTTGGTCCAGAATCCCTTTTGGACAAATATGACTGTTTATTTTAAAATTTTTCTAAACTAAAATCTAAACTAGAAACACTTTTAAAATTTCAATTTTGAAGCAATCCAAATAGGCATATAGTACAACTTATTGCAAACCACGAGCAATGCAGTTCACCACATACTCTGCCAATACACAAGACCCACATCTAGTTTTCTGTTTTTTTACAACGGCTATGAACAAACTAGGCATTACACATATCACTGAATAAAAGATTACTACAACTATATGGGGTATGAATCGTACACACAAAACACCCGCACAGACGTGTGCACACATGCACAAAATTCATAAAAAATCACACTATTCACAGGTTATAAACAGTATAACTAACCACATACTTTGCGCAACACAAGGACCCGCATTTAGTTTTCTTTGTTTTTTTTTTGGGCTCGATGCATCTTGGACAATCTACGTAATAGAAGGAAAAGGGTCTAGCTAAGGTTGCTAAACATATGTAAACCATAGGAAGTCACTATTTACAAATCATGAGCAATGCGGTTCCCCACATACTTCGTGCAACATCTAGTTTCCGGATTCTTTTCGCCCGAATGCATCTTCGACGACAACCTACATAATAGAAGGAAAAAGGTCTAGCCAGGGCACAGGAACACATATCATGGGATGAGCCCTTGGAAGGGTTAAAGATGGTTTCTCCTCCATATCAACAATTCCATTATTATTTCCTCCATTATTAATCACCTTCCAATCAAAGCATTGAATCATAGCACCTAGGTTAGTTTTCACAATCATTTGAGCCAGCGAGGCTCCGGGACAACTTCTTCTTCCGGTTCCGAACGGAATTAACTCAAAATGCTGCTCTCTAATAACATTCAAAGCACTTCCTCCTCCTCCTTCTTCACTCATCTTCTTCATAAACCTCTCTGGTCTAAACTCAAGTGGTTCCTCCCAGAGATTTGAGTCCCTTCCCATTGACCACAAGTTAACAAGCAACATTGTCTTTGATGGAATCTCGTAACCATGAACAGTGCAACTTTCAGATGATTTTCTCCCTAATAATGGCACTGTTGGGTGAATTCTTAGGGTTTCTTTGAATATGGCTTGTAGGTATGGAAGGTTTATTAGGTCAGGTTCTTCTACTATCCTCGTTCTTCCTACGACGGAATCAATCTCTTCTCTTGCTTTCTTCATCGCTTGAGGATGATTGATTAATTCTGCTAGTGCCCACTCTATGGTTAACGCAGATGTGTCACTTCCACCAAAAATAAGTCCTGCAATGTTTTAACAATTAATTAATATTTGCCATTATCATTAATTATTGGTACTGATCATCCATTCAATAATTTGACTAATTCAATTGTATGTATTTCCCAAAATCTAGAAATATAAGTTATACTCCCTCTTATCCTAAATGGAGGAGCTAAGTAGCTAAATGCAGATATTAAGAAAATAAGATAAATTAATTACTTATAAAAATGCAGAAAATTCCTTTAATATATGCAAAATAAGGAGAGTTTAAGTAAAAAATTATAAATTTAGGAGATAAGGTGGATTGAGTTCTAACATTTTGTACTAAAGCAAGTCCTTCTACTAACTTCTATATTCCGGTTATCCAAATTCCCTAAACATGTCAGTTTCAATGCTCATCAAGGGGGATTAGTATCAATATCTGAACCCTCCAGATCTAATATATATGGATGTCTAGATTTATTTTTTTTAAAAAAATATTTGAATGTGTTTAAAATCTAAAATAAAGATAATCCCTTAACTTTATAGAAAAAGATAATATTTATTTTAACTTTCAATTTAAAAAAATCTATTTAAAAATTATTAATTGAAAATGTTAAATTTGGATCCTCAAGACTATATTTAGATGGTAGATAACTAACCGCAAAGTGTCTTTACACTTTGTCCAAAACAACACTATTTTGACGTTTTTTAATCTCAAAACTAACGCCAAAGCTAGACTTTCTCTTCTCTCTCACAACACTTCAATGGAAGATTAAAACAAAAAAAAAATATGTTATGAACTCCAAATTATAACTTCAATTTTTTTAGCAGCAAAATTTGGGGTTACGTGGGTAGCAAATCATCACTGTCACAACTAAGTACACTGCTCATCATCACGATGATGTGGGCTATCGTCTCCACAAAGAACATTTATAATATTGCTTTTAAAATAGGCAGCCAATAAAAAACATAAAACACAAAGATAAATAGTAAACATGACATAAGGGAACGAAAGTAATTAAAATTAAACTTACTAAGATGAAAGCTTTAATGTTCTCTTTGGAAATCTTTATTCCATAACTCTCATCATCATCATCATCATCATCATCATCATCATGTATTTCCAGTAAAATATCAAGCAAATCCCTTATTGGTCTTTCTTCTCGTCCTTCCTTCTTCTTTTTCCTCCTTTCGTCTTCATGCTCTTTGATAACGTCCTCCATCAAGACATCGAACCTGTCTCGAAGCTTTTTCAGGCTTTTTTTCGGATCCTGCAAATTAAAGTACTTAAGAAACCAAATAAAATCAGATATATTGAACTTCCCTATAAGCTCCACCATTTCTATCACTAACTTCCGGATTTCTCGAGCTTCATCGTCGTTCCCCGAAGAAGATCGACTCATAATCATTCGTGATATAATACCATTGCTTAATGTCAAGAGCTCGTGACCAACATCAACAGATTCACCGGCCAAGCCTTTGTTATTAAGCATAACTCTTGGAAATGTCATCGTCTCCGATCGCCTCACCGGCCGGAGGACATCGAGGGTTCGACCACCGCGAAGTTGAGACATGCATAGCTTCTTCATGAACTTCCAGTAGGTTCCATAAGGTGCAAATACAAAGCCTTTGGATCCACACGATAAGTAGCGAACGGTGGCGTTTGGGGACCTTTGAGAGAAGCAAGATTCATGGATTTTAAGGAACTCTGGTGATTTCAGGAGATGAAGCAACGACACAGGTGATAGAGCCGAGAAAAAGTTGGAACATGGGGCCATAGCGAGTGGAGAGACGATGAAGAGCTTGGTGTGGTAATGGTAGAACAAGGTAGAAGTTTCCGATGAGAGGTAGCGACGGTGGGCCTGGTGGACAACGCCGATGAGCCTTGCTCCGATATCTGGTGAATACGGCTCGAACCAGAATAATGGACACTAACCCTAGCAAGATAAGTTGGATGTGGCCTTGAAAAAAAGCCATGCTTGAGAGTGGGTAGATGATGTTGTCTCTGTAGTCCTTTTTAAATGTGTGGAGATCATGGTTTTATGTGAGATGATTAGAGTTTAACTATTCGACCTTTTACACAATGCTTATAATTCTAATTAAAGGAATTAGTTATTGTCCGTTTGGATGGAAAAATGATTATAAAATATTGGCTAAAGTATACATTTAGCTTTTTTATGTTTGCCTCAAGTTTCATTTTAATTTGCTAAATTTAAAAAGTGCATTTTAAATCCTTTAAAATTAATATTGTTAATTTCACTAATAAAAATTGTTGACTCGATAAATTTTAAAAGATGACTCTACAATTAAATATTGACAAAATATGTTTAAATTTTAATTTTTTTAATATAAAATATAACACAATTAAAAATATTAAAATAAAAAAATACTTATCAGTATTTAATTGCACAATAATTACTTAAGTTTAACGAGTTAACACATTTTTTATTAAATAAAGTTAATAGTGTTAATTTTAAAAGATAAAAAATATACTTTTAAAATTTGATGAAGTAAAATAAAACTTGACTTAAACATAAATGATTAAACATTTACTTTAACTTAAAATATTTTTTTAATATGTTATTAAGAAGTCATAGATTGAAATTTATACTACCTAGAAAGAATAAAAATAAATGTGAATAACCTTTCTAACCTTATCAAGGAAAAAAATAGAGGGTATAAATGCCTAGATATTGATTCATAAAGGGGATAGATTATATATTGATTCACGTAAATTTAAATCTAGATTACATAGTCAAAGTTATGTAAAGAAATTTGAAAATTACACTACTCTGAATAAAAAAAATGCATCAAAATTATAAATAATCAACGTATATGGAATAATTGAGCGAAACGTACGAAGCTTGTCATAAGGTTTTCTTGTGTCGTTGTCTAAAAATTTAAGGCAGGTTCATGTGCCACACCTACCCGTTTAATATAAAAATTTAATTTGAATTGCCAAACTTTTCTTTCAATAAAAGTACTATACTATTGACACGAACTGAATAATTACTTCGTTGAAAGCTACTCCTGTATTGTTTAGAAGAAAATTTATTTACTACATATTCTTAATATAAGATATATTTAATTAATTTAAGTAAATTAAAAGAATTAAGTTAGTTAATTATAATGATTATATGTTGATTTTTCTAAAATATACCATTTAGTTATGTACATTTGAATTACCTTTAATAGAATTTTTCTCAATATGTACAATCATATAGAGATACTTTGGGAGAATATTATAATTTTAAGAGATAAAATAAATTATAAACTTATAATTATGACCAAAGTAGGATTCCTATATAATGATTATATTTAAGACAAGAGGAAGTATATTTTTACGATTTCAGATGTTAATGTTCCATTTCCCCTTACAAATAGTAAAAATGTCCTATTTAAATTGCCAATCCTTCAATTACAAGAGTTAGGTCTAATGGAAAAGGTTAATTCTTTATATTGTAACAAACTAAGATTCAAAGGGTGTTTATATATAGTATTTGATAGTATTTTAAATAGAATTATTTCTAATAGGAAGATACCTATGCTTAGAAAAAAAATGAATTACCAATATTAGAAAAATTTCTACGTTTGAAGACTACATTGTTCATAGCTAATTGATCTTAGTATTAAATTATTGCTGGTGCACTCCTTATAGTATTTCTTGTATCTTTGCAGGTGAAAGTTGTAAGGATAATTAATGTGCCAACTGGCCCTTCAAAACAGAGTGAACGACTAATTAGTTGAGTTGTCAATCCTTAATGGCCTACCATATATATATATATATATAGCAATTGTCAATCACTGTCTTCTGATGAAAATGAAACCATAGCGAGTGTAGAGACGATATGAAGAGCTCGGTGATGTAACGGTAGAAGTTTCCGATGAGAGGTAGCAACGCCGATGAGCCTTGCTCTGATATCTATCTAGTGAATAGGGCTCGAACTAGATGTTTAAATGGAGATGTCCATATATTGATTAATGTGAAGTTGAATCTATATTGCTAAGCTAAAATTATATAATGGGGATTACGTGATATGTTGTAATCTTGTGTAATCATGATTACATTAGATTATTTTATTGTGTAAAACAAATACCCTAAATCAGCAGAATGTATCAGATAATCCTCGTACATAAAATTGAACTAAATGTGTCTGCTGTCATAGAATTTCTTGGTGTCGTGGTCTAAAGATTTAAGGAAGGTTAATGTGACCCCTCCCCATTTAATATAACAAAATTTAATTTGAATTGTCAACCCTGTCTTGTCATAAAATTATGATACAATTGCTAAGAACTCAACAATTACTTTAGTGATTGTTTCGGTTAAAAACTATTCCTTAGATATCTTTAATACAAAGAGATAGTAAACTTTTGTATAGAAAAAAATAAATAAATTAATTATAATTAATATAAGAGATAATTAATTAATTTAAATAAATTAAAAAAATTATAATATATATTTATTTTAAAAATTAAATTTAATCTTAATTAATTGATTTATTTAATTTTTAATTTAATTAAAAAATTAACTGATTTTTGTATTAAAGACTAAAATAATTACTTTATTTAGAATAAATCTTCTACAACTCTAGTTGTTATATTTTTTTTTTTGGCTGAAGTTTCTTGTATCCTTGCGATTTCATGTGTTAAGGTACCACCTTCCCCGTAAAATAAAAGTCCTATTTTTTTTTTTTCAAGAGAACGCCTTAGTTGTGTTGTCAATCCTTAACATTAGTGGCCAACTATAGTAAGAGATCATTGTCAAACACAGTCTTCTGATAAAACTTTGATGTGATTGCTACCAAATTCTCCTCTTATAATTATAAAATCTAGTTGATGTTTTTAGATAAATTTAAAAATTTAAATATATTAATTAATTATGATTAAATTTAATATTTTAAAATAAATTTATATTATATATTTTTTATTTAATTAAATTATTTAATTAATTTTTATATTAGTTAAAATTAATTAATAATTTTGTTTCTTAAATTTATCTAAAAAAATTAATTGAATCTTATAATTAGGATTTGAAGTACTATGTTAACTAAACTAAATTTCTTAGGTTGAAGACTCCCTCGTTCTCAACTAATCTTCAAAAATATTTAGTTGGTGGGGAATTATTATAAACTTTATTCTGTGTCTACTTGTTTGTATATATATATATATATATATATATATATATATATACCCTTCAAAATATGAAGAGGCTAATTAATGTGGCCCCATAAACGAACCAAAGTTCTTACACGTGCAAAAAAAAAAATTAACTCTTTCATTGGTTTGAGGGAAATGAAAAGGTGGGGAAAGATGTTATCCAATTTAAAAAGAAATAGATAAATGTATAGAGTTATAAAATTTTTAAATTTAACTCTTTTTTTTTTATATAAAAATTTTTAGGGAGTGATTGAGTTTTCTCATAATCTAAAGGTAGGATAAAATTTCTTAAACTCTAAACTTTAAGAAAAGAGATTTCAACATATTCTTATATTGTAAGTAGTTCAAATTTTTTTAAAAAAAAATTATATAAAAAAATAGTTCAATTAAAGTCTATTTAGATTAGCTTTTAGAGAATAGATTTTAAGAATAATAAATTTTGGGAAGAGAGAGTTTAGAGAGGAGAGAGGAGAGAGGAGATATAGTGGAGAAGAGAGATAAGAGAGGAGAGATGATATAAGAAAAAATAAGGATAAGATAATAATTGGATAATCTATAATTTATTTTACTGTTTTAAAAGTTAGTTTTAATAGCGTATTCAAAATCATGATTTTAAACTATAATTTTAGCTAAAATTATTTTTAAACAAATATAATTATTTATTTAAATTTTTTTAAATTAAAATTTTATCTAAAATAATTTTTTAAATTACGTGTCAAATACGCACTTAAACAGTCTTAAGTTGGTTTAAAAATAACTCAAAAAGTGAGTCAATTTAGCCTAACCCACCTAGATGCCAACTAGCGACAGGTCAACCAGTAACCGACAGGTAGACCTAGAATATTAGCTCTACTCAATAGTATTTAATACGCTGGTGATGCTAGAATATGATTCTTTATTAAAATCAGAATTCGTTAACTGAAGTTTGGTATGTACTATTTAGATGAACGTTTTAATTTTTTTTCAGATTATCTATCTAATTTATTAAAATTTTATTTTAATTATATTTATATTTAATTTATATCACACACTTAGTTATAATAAATTAATTTTTTAATATAAATTTATTACGTATGCTAAAATTTAAATTTAAAACTTCACTTAAGTAATACTAAATTATTTATTATTTAAATTAATTGTGTTGGTTGGTTGAACGTTTCAATTTTGTTTCGTGGAAGTTATATTTTTAATTAATTCATTGACAAGATCCAATATAAGTTTTCTCACATTGGCCTGCTAATAATCACACGAATATGAAGCAATGTCATAATTATCATGGCTTAACTTGATAACTGTATGACTTGATATTACTTTTCAAAATCATGGGAATGATTCCTTAATATTCAATGATAAATATATTAATTATACTTCCTCCCATTCATTTTATAAGATATCTTTTAAAAAATATTTTTAATTTTCCATATATTCATATGGGTCTTATAAGTCATTTTCAATATATTTTATATAGATTAAAGAAAATTTTAAATTTCATTAACTATATTATAAAATTCAACAATTTTTTAATTTTATCTATATTTAATATATATTATCCCAAATATATATAAAGTTAACATAAATGAAGGGTAAAATTATATATTCATATGAAAAATACTCTCAGTACCCTTTAAATAAGATTAAAATAAATATTCTCTTCCTATCTTATAAATAAGATTAAAGGAGTATTGTGATATTCAATAAAAATAGTAAGAGAGAGTAGAAATTAATATGCTATTAAAATTTAGTGTAGTTATAATTGCTAGAAATTTCTTATAAAATGGGTTAAGATCATTGATATCTTGGTCAGACAAAAAAAAACAAAGAAAGAGAAAAGGAATGTATTTACCTTTATTTAATTTAAGAAGAATAATGCATTAATAAATACATATCATAGTAATATATTTAACTAAGGTTTGTGTATGGCATAGGTCATTAAAACATCTCCAAATTAATCTCACTGAAATTTGAAATGTACCCCTCAAAACATTTTGGCACTGTAACAGAAAATTAAAAACAAATAATTTGTTATTCAAGAAGTGTGATCCGATCCCCATATAAATTAAAATTTAAACTCGTCGCTCAAGTATGTTGAAGGGTTGATTCTTAATATAAAATTTATTTATTTAATTTAAATAAATTAATAAAACAAAACAAATTCATTAATTATAAAAATTTTATATAATTCCTTTAAAATAACTCTATATAACATTATATAATGTATTAATTTATAAAGTAAGTAAATTAGTTTAAGAAAAATAATAAATATAGGAACAAAAATGTTTTGAGATCTTATATTCATAACAAATAAGATCATCATTTATTATTTCTATATATAGCCTTCTATGTGATTAGATTCTACAAGTGATATTTGACATCTTAAATGTAGAAAATATTGTGATTTTAATTTTTTTAAAAACTTCTAAAGAAAAAATACTTTAAAATTGTTTGAAAAAAATTATAAAACGATCATAAGAAAAATTAAAATTTTATAAATAGGCTGGCAATTAAAAAGACGACACATTCAAGCTTTGCTGCTAAAATTGATGATCATAAAACACTATGGAACCACCAAGTTGCTGACCCAAAACCACTCGGTACCTATGTAGCTGCCGTACCCCACCACGATACCAGGGTTGTTCGACGACCGCTCCACTCTCAATTAACATCTCAACCAATTGAAAATCCATTTTTCACTTCAGGTCACCATTTTCAGTTTATATCTCCTAATTTTGTTTGGCTCCTAAGTCTCCCCCAAGTCATTTGATAACAGTCACGTTTTATAGAATTCTCTTGACCACATTTCTTTGTTTTTTATATAACTATCTAATTAGATTAGATTCAAGTATTGTTGAATTTAATTAGAGATAACTCTTTCAAACTTAAATTTGAAATCTTATGTTTAAACAGTAAAAGCCCATTTCATTTCGACCAGACTGGTTGTCTTTTGACCAATATTTCTTTATTGCCTCGCAACGATAAATTTTTTTTCCCATCTCAACAAAAGCTCTCATAATATCTACGGGCCTAATAAAATCAAATAATACTATAAAATTGTGTTGAAATATTTTAGATAAAAATTAAACTTGAAGAATATAATTGATAATTGAGAGCAATAATTGAAGATAAAAAATTTTATTTTATATATAAAAGAATTCATACAATGAGTTTACAGGCAGAAGCTATCTCTTCTTAATAATGAATTGCACTTTTCTGTCCAGGTGAATTGTATACAAGCAGAAGCTATCTCTTCTTAATCTTTTTTTTTTTTCGTCACTCCAAATTGGCAAAAGACACGTTTGGCTCTTGGTGCACACAAAGAGACAACACAAAAATCACTTCAGTTATTTCCCATTGATTCTGTATATATAAAGTCATCAATAGAATCTATATGAATTAATAATGCATCAAGTTTCCACTTTTTCCTTCCAGTGAAATCCAATAAATACACATATGATATCGTCATCTTCAATTCCTTCTTCATCACTGTGACTCAATAAGTGAGTTAGTTAGATGGGGAGTTTAAGGAATATGTTGAAAGGGTTAAAACCAGTGGTGTTAATGGTGATGGTGCAGACTGCATATGCAGGAGTGAATGTGGCGTTCAAGCTCGCCATTAACGACGGCATGAGCATGAGGATCGCCACCGCCTACCGCCTTCTCTTTGCAACTGCCTTCACTCTTCCTCTTGCTCTCCTTCTTGAGTTGTATTATTCATGACTTATAAATGATATATCTATATATTTGGCTTATTATTATTATAGGAATTTTATCAAATAGGAAGCCATACATAATGGTTTATTTTCCTCTCTTCATTTCTTACAGAAAAAAGAGACCAAAGCTTACTTGGAGGCTCATTTACATGGCATTCCTTTGTGGCTTGTTTGGGTATATATATATCTCTTACTCTTTTGCATATCGTAGTGAAGGGTTTAGACATACCTATATTGATCCGACGAAGCAACTCTACGACCCACGTGAAACCAAATAATGATACAGACCCAGTTTATGTCACACAGCAAATGCATCGGAAAGGAAGAGAAGGAAGAGCTTTCTCTCAGAGAAAACTTTCTAAGAGTTAAAGAGTTACTAAGTCCCCATTGTGATTTGGTTTTGCATGGATTGTAGACTTGCTTCATCGAATTAACAGGGATGCCAAAACTCTTCACATAGATAGATGGGGCATTTACGACTTCACACACATACACATATATATACACATATATACATGCATACATACAACAAGATATTTGTATATATTTATAGCAGTAGCTTCTGGTCCCTTAGATAAGAGGGATAAATTTTAGTAACTGACATACATAATTATAAATTAAAATTTGATATTTTTAGTGAATGGATTTTAATTGAATTAACATTTTTTATTTTTATTTTTATAAAATATTATTTGATCAATTATTTTTTTCCATTAGTCCTTGATCGTTTCTTCATTAGGTTTGGATCAATTACATCAATCTTTTTAAGCCGCGGTGTTCATATATATTGCTCCTGAACTGAAAGTAGGGTTTTGGTTTGCCGGTTCATCACTCCCACCAAAAATAATATATCTAATTTTTATAATATTGTAGAAAATTAATTTTATGATATATATATGTATTTCTAATTCTAATTATGTTTCAGGGGAAGTTTACTGCAAAACCTTTACTTCGAGGCTATGGCTTTGACATCAGCAACATTAGTTTCTGCTATCTATAACCTTAATTCACCCATCACTTTCATCATGGCTGTTCTATTCGGGTACACTTTGTTTTCATTTCATTTTCATTAATTAATAAATTAATCATTGTTGTCATGAAGAACTATATATATTGTCTTTAACTTCATTCGAACATGAACACCTCATTTTGATTAGTCCACAAAAATATTTTTTCCTTTTCAAATTATTTGCATATTACTCAATAATACAGAACATCAAATAATTTACTAAAACAGAAAACAATTCTTTTTAATAAAATTATGGTATCTAATATTAAGTATTATCAAGTCCAATTTAAAATAACTCTCCCAATATGATTTTTTTTTTGTAGAAGATTTAAATCATTGTTTGGTAAAAGTCTAATTCCTTCTCAATCCAAACCACCGTAGTAAAAATCATTTTCTATTATAACACCGAATAAGATCTTCTATTATTCGAATAATATAAGAGCAACTAAATTTTTTTAAGGAAAAAATAATTTGTTATTTCTTACTACAATTTTACTTAATTTTTAATTAGATTTATGTAGTTCTTTTTTTTATTAGGTTTTTATAGTTTTATTAATTATAAGTATTAGTCTCTATACTTATAATATGTTAATTAAAGTTAATGTAGATACTAACTGAGCAATATATAAGTTGTCATAAAATATAAAAGAAAAATATTTTTAAAATAAATTTTAATTATAATCTACATAAAAATTTAAAAAAAAATCATTATATTTATAACCGTCTCCTTACATCTATATATATATAATTGGCAAACTAATCTGGACAAATAACCCATGTGACAAAATTAATTCAGGTGTATGTTAAATGGGAGTTATATTATTAGCTACTAACACCTTTAATTTTCTCTTAAAAATTATGAATATAGAGAGCAATACTTATAACTGAAAAGATTATAAGGACCTAATAAAAAAATAGAATGACCTAATTAAAAATGAGGTAAAATTACATGAACTTGTATATTAATTTTTCTATTTACTTAACATTACTTTTCTTAATGTTGTTTCTCTTAAATGCATAAAAAAAAGCTTAGAAAGATGGAATTTGGGAGCAGCAGGAGGGAAAGCAAAGGTGTTAGGAACTATAATAGGCATTGGCGGGGCAGCAGTTCTCACATTCTTCAAAGGCTTTGAAATTCATATTTGGTCCACACACATTAATCTTTTGCACTCATCACATCATCATGATGGAAACGTCACCGCAACGGATGAACATCATTTGCTAGGTGTTCTCTGTGCCATCTTGAGTTGCTTCTCCTTTGCCTTATGGCTCATTATTCAGGTCAGCTAATTATTAGTTTAATGATTGATTTTCATCACTACCCTCAAATTAATTAACTTATAATTTATTTATAGGCTAAAATATATGTTTGGTCACTTAAATTTATATTAAATTTTAGTTTAGTTTCTTAAGTTTATAAAATTATTTTTTAGTTCCTTAGTTATAATACCGTTAGTCTTTTTAATTGAAAATGTTGACTATACAATTAAATAACGATAAAATATACTTTAAATTTTGGCATTTAAAGGATTAGATTTATGATAAAATATTAAAAATTTAAGCATTTAACAAAATGATTATATTAAATATTTGTTGGGATTAATTTTTTTTGTTAGATAAGACTAACAATATAATGTGTAAAGCCCTGCATATATCTGGGTATTAAGTTTAATTTTTAGAGGAGACACCTATATTAAGAGGGGCAACCACAAATCTTAAAACTATGATACTTGATAATAGGATTCAATTGATGTTATAAAAAATATACTTTATAAATTTTAAAGGACTAAAATGAAATTTGATATAAAGTTAAAAGACCAAGCATATACTTTAGTATTTAATTTGTATGTCGTTTGATGTGTATATACATTGTCGTTTTTGATTTATGACCCACAGACAAGCATGGGTGGAGAATGTGCAAGCCATCTCTTTAGTGCAGCTTTGATGTCTTCAATGGGAGCAATACAAGCCACTTTGTTTGCTCTCTGTGTTGACAGAGATTGGAAACAATGGAAATTGGGTTGGAATGTTAGGCTTCTAACTGTCTCTTATGCGGTATGTTAACTCCGAGTACGAGAAATGAGTCTAATTATTTATTACCTTAAGTCTTAATTACAATATCTAGTTATCTTTTTTAGATATCTCGATGAAGCTAAATAAATTAATTAATTATAATAAAATCTAACTTCTCGAGATAAATTTATATTATATACTATTTAATCTATTCAAATTAGTTAATTAGCCCTTCTATTAGTTATAATTAATTTATTTATTTTTTAAATATATCTAAAAAAGTTAATTGTATCTTATAATTATGACCGGAGGTAGTATAATATATTATGCCAATGATGAAATGTGTAATTTTAATTTGTAGGGAATTTTTACCTCAGGATTGGTGGTGATTGCCATTGCGTGGTGTGTGAAGAAGAGAGGGCCAATGTTTACGTCTGTGTTCCAACCTCTAATGCTTGTAGTAGTGGCCATTGCTGCTTCTTTGACGTTGGATGAGAAGCTCTATCTAGGAAGGTGTGTATCTCTCTCCTTTTTTATATATATAATATTAATCGGATTATATTACTATCTATTTTAGTTTTGAGGTTAGTGATTATCTCTCCTAATATAAGTATCTCTTCTAAAAATTAAATTTGAGATTTAAAAAGATCTAGTAGGTTTTATAATGCTAGACCAACTTATGTTGGTAAGTGTGTATCTCTTTTGAAGACAAGTTAGAAGTACTTTTCTTGAATCCAACTATTTGTTGAACTTGAAAAAAATAATTATCCTCCATTACTAAATATGAAGAAAATGTTCTTATAGCATGTATTTGATTTTTATAGTTTGTCATAAATTCATTTATTAAAAATCCATTTGTTGAAAGTTAGTTTGGTAAAAATTAGTTATTGTAATGAAATTTATGTTTGAATATAGTTTTAAAAATAATTAGCTTAATAAATTGAAAAATGTTTAAAAAATAACCTATATCAGTTTATCATTAAAAAATAACTGAAAGTTGTTCAAAAGTTAGAAGTAACTTTTAGAAAACAACCCATATTAATTTTTTAAAAATAGACTTTCAAAAGTATGTATTGCAAATTAACTTTTTAAAATGAAAAAAAAAATGCCCAAATAAATTTTTAACTAGGAAAACATTTTTAAAAAAGAATTATAATTTTCTCAAAAGTGGAAATAAAAAACGCTTTTTTTTTGTCAATAAAACAAAAGCTTATTAAGGCATCTAAACACATATTATTTATTATTCATAATGTGGGTGTGCATGAGGCCCAATGTGATTTGTTTAATGATATTGGGTTATTGGGCCTGCACTATTTACCCGTGGATATGGGTCCCACACCCCAGTATGAGAAATAGTATATTGATTAGATACTTACATGGCATGAAATTTTTATCACAAAATACCCCACAAAATTCATTGCAAAAATATTTTGATAAATTACTATGAGAATTTTGCATATCCATCATAAATAGAAATAACACTATAATCTTATTTATAAGTCATTTGTAACATATTTCACAAGAACTAAAGCAAATCTTAAACTTTATTAACATTATTTTAAAATTTAGTGACTATATAACGTTACTCCTATTTAATATACAATATACTTTAATAATATAAAATTCAACATAGTAATAAACGAATCATAAAATTGTACATTAATATAAAAAAAATTAATAATATAACTTATAATAAGATAAAGAAATTTATATCTCTAGCTTATAGATAGGACTAGATGAGTAGTTTGTGATGATTTTTTCTCAAAAATAAATTACACTCCTCTAGTCTTTAATATAAGATTTAATTAAAAAGTTAATATTAGTTATAAATATAAAGTCACTTTTTCATATTTATCTACTTCTTCTAAATTATCCCTATTAATATTTTCTCAATAATAATTAAGAGAGGAAGTGAAGGAATTAAGGAATAACATTAGGGTGTTTTTGAAAAAAAATATGCTATATTAACTAATTAACTTAATCATATTAGTTAAATAGTAGTAATGTATATAAAGTATATCAAGATGGAAACATATATAATGGATGTGATTAATTTGGGTTGGAATGTTGTTAATTTTGTGCAGTGTGCTTGGAGCCTGTATGATAGTGTGTGGGTTGTACATTGTGATATGGGGTAAGAACCAAGAAATGAAAATGGAAGCTGAGAAGGTTCAATCAAAACAAGAACAAGAAAATGAGCCCACTGAAGTTGTTGTGTCCAATGGAGTTCATCAATCATGATGATGATTCATCATAAAACTCACAGCATGTAGCTATTAATTAGGAGCAATATAATTATTCTCTTTGGGAATAATGTTTGCAGAGACTTTAATTTCTTGCCAACTAATGTTGTAGAGACTTCAAGACCAAAAAAAAAAGTTATTATAATTCACATATATTGTAAAGGGTTTTTTACCTTTACAAAGAAAAAGGGGGTGGGAAGGAATTTTAGATTTAAAATTAGGGAATATAATGATTAGTGTTTTTGACTTTTTAATTTAATTTAATTTTATTAATTAAGCTTAAAAAATCTTTAACACATTTTTTATAGTTTTTTATAAGATTGGAACACAAAAGAAGTTAAACTAGTTGACAAGTAAAAAAATTAGTAGTCTTCAAGATGAGAGAGATGAAACTCTAGTGGTATCGAAAGGGCTTGTTTGGCTAGTGAGTCTGCTTCGAAATTCTCTTCCCTTCGGAGATGACAAACTTCTACAAGCCATTCTCTTTGTATCACTGTGCAGCATTCTTTTATCCTATGAAGATTATTATTGCCATCCCTGAGCAACCCCTCCAGTGAGTCACTAAACTTGCAAACTCTTCTGTGCCCCCCTTCCCAAGCTCGCTTGAGTCCAGTCAAGCACGTCCAAAGTTCAGCAACTAAGGGATCTCCTTCATTTATGGATAGCATAAAAGCTTCAAGAATATTGCCGCCAGAATCTGTAATGATTCCTCCACATCCTGCCCGGCCATTATAGTGAGAGTAGGCTCCATCCACCCAGACAATAACTCTCCCTTCCATCATCCCACTAGGATGTGAGGAGATATGCTAACGAGCTCCCTGAATATCGACCTGTTTCAGTTGAACTTTTGCTAATTTAAAACTAGTCAGGATCGCTTTCTCCTTGCCGAGAGTCACAAATGTATTAACACTTTTATCATCAAACAACTTTTCATTTCTATGCTTCCAGAGAAGCCAGCAAATAATCACAAAGAGTTCGCGCCATGGCCCATCATCCTTGGCAATATTCTCTTTTAAATTCAAGCAGCACTAGTTCCAAGTGTTGCAGCTTAAGAACCTGTTAATATAACTGGGTTTAATGATGAAAAGCCACAAATACTTGATTTCTGGGCAGTCTCAAAATACATGGAGAATATACTCAGTACTCTGATTGTACCAAACACATTTTTTATATCACATAAATAGAGCAGTAATTTAAATTATTTCAATTTCCTATTATTCCTTTCCACCATCATATAAAGATTTGTTTTTAGTGCTCATCACCTTGGTTATGAGAACAAACTTAGACTGTATAAAATTTAAATATTATTTTTTACATATTCTAATTTTAATTTAATGTTCTTTCACCTAAATTATTCCAATTAATAATTGATGGTTCAGATGAGAACTTGAGATTAGATGTATGTTAAGAGGCTCAATTATAATTAATACAGGATAAATTCTGAAAGAACACAGTATTTTAGGAAATCAAAGAGCATAAATAATTGGGGGGATTTTCTTTTTGGCTTTATAAAATTTTTAAAGAGGGGAGTGAAAATTTTCACCTCTCCCCTCTAAAATAAAAATTAGGAAGATTTGAAAAGGAATGGTAATATTTTGTCTTGTCCTATACCCATAATTAATTTTAATATTCACAAACTATCTTTCTTATGCTAAAAAAATAGTCTGGTCAATTGAGTGCTTCATTCCTCTCTTTGGTCGCTCTGCTAGGTTTATCCGTTGTGTGCTCTCCCTCTCAGTCGTCCCGTTGATCATCTTTGTTTTTTTTCATAATATTAACCAGATTATATTATTAAATATTCTAATTTTAGAGTCATTCAGTTCACCATCTCTTCTCATAAGTGATATAGTTGAAAGTGTTTTATAATACAAACAAGAAGAGAGTATTAGATAATAAGTAATTGATCGAGGTGATAATTAGTGGTTCGTTCTTTATAAAGGATAGAACACGATTTTAAATACTAAAAGGTATTTTTGTTAGTAGAAAAAATAATACATTAAACAACGTACCCTCACTCTTCGAATTAAATACTTGGCCTAAGTTGAAGAAGGCCTGATTCAAAAAAGGTGCTGGTTGGTGGGATTTCCCCTTATAATTATATTCCTTGAAGAAACTACGTTTCCTTCAAGAAATTGAAAGGGCGTTTTTGTTTGTAAAAACAGGTAAAGAACACTGAATGAGGCAGCCAATAATCCATAAAGAGAGTCAACAGTGGTGGCTAAGTGTGATGCATATGCCGACGTACGTACAAGTGGCTAAGCCATGTGCTTTTCTTTGAATCTTAAAGAACCAAAAGCTGTGTAGTATCTTAATTTTAGGGTTAGAGATCAGAGAAAGATGAAGAAGATGATAGTGGCAGTGATTTGCTCTCATCATATGGAAACTGTTGAACCCTCTTCTGCTGATTGTCTTGATGCTTGCCCAACTGCTTGCGTTCAAAGAGACAGTAAGTTCTTTAACTCATTCTCCCTCCAGTTCTTTTTACAAGCATTGTTCGCCTTCATAACATCCTAGTAATAAATTAGGGTTGTCTAAATATTTAATGCATCTTTTTTCACTGAACCTCTCTCTCATCTATCATCCTCATAAATAAAAATATATTTAAAAAATAAATAACATTTATGATACATTTACTATTTTTAACGAATTTCAACTAATATTTTAATCCGCTTAATTTATATAGTTGTTACTTATAAAAAAAATTGGAGAGAGTATTTAGTATTCAATGATAAAGATCTCATGTTTCTCTTCAATTACCTTTTCACCAAGGGGGACCTAAAACATTTATTGAATACGTAATACATGTAAAATTTTCTAAATTTTCCATTATTACTATCTCTACATTTATAAATTATTTTCATCTTTCTCTCCTTCTAATAAAAATTAAATAAAGGTAAAATTAGTGTCATTAATAGCCCTTAAATATTTCTTTGGATTAGCTTAGTTTAAATACTTTTACACTGCATAAGATAGGTATGTGAGGAGATTTGTTATGCTAAATTATAAATAAGTGTTTTTGGAATGTTCAACGTGATCGAAACAAGCACTAAGCAACTTATATTTGATATAAAAAAAAACTCTACAAATAATTTATAATAAGGATAGGAGTGGTAATTTTCATGATGTAAGGAATTGTTAATTTATTAATTTATTTATATAATATTTATTTGGAATGAAAATGCAGCTAGGCTTATGCAGAGGTGTGACCGCAGGTGCCTAATTAAATGCGGACCAGGTAATCAGCCCACCTCCATGTCCTTTTCTCGTCCAGAAAAAAAATTATTTTTCTTTTTTAAACCTGCATTGTTCTTAAATTTATATACCTATATAAATAATATAGACCACATTATTCATCGGTAATAAATAATATAATTAATCTTAAATTCTATGTGCAAAGTAAGTTCCTCGTAATCTCACTTACCAATAATCTAGTTTAGTAAAATGTTGTTAGTAAAAGTTTCATATTTATATCCGAGTATACTATAAATCAGATACATTTCATGAAATATAATAAATGGCTTGTCCTGTTTATACATATCCTTTGATATAGGGCATTTATTCTTTTTTATAAGGCATTGGATATTTTCAAGGAGGATTAAATATTTTTGTTTATATATGTTCATATCTAATAAATAATGAATTGAATATAAATTAATACTCCCTCTCATTTAAAATATAACGTGACATTTTGTGATGGAGTTTGGTTTTTTATATAAGTAAAAATTTAAACTTGTATGATCATTTAATAATTTTTTAAAATTTTATCTCTAATTAATTATATGTATCTCATGTCTCTTTTTCCACTCACATCACCTCTCCTCTTTTTTTATTCATCCTCCCTCCCACTTACTATCTCTATTGATAACGATATGTTAAGAAAAGAAGATACATTTTTTACATGTTTATTATTTTTAACTAATTTTAACAATTTTTTCGAGTTGCGTGATTTAGTTATTTTTTAATCAGTGTAATATTAAAAATTACCTAAATTTTATGATACATGTGATGTTTTTAATTGTTTCTATTGATACATGTGAATTATTTAAAAATGATTTTTAATTAGGACTGGATGAAGTAGTTTGTGAATAATATATATACAACTTGGGTTATAGTTATATATTTAATTGGATTTAAATTTAGTAAGAATAGATGGTAATCAACCTAATTTTTTATACTTATGTATATGTAATGAATGGAATGAGCATATATGTTTAATTAGATATGGATGCAGTAAAAAGCAGTAGTAATATTGTTTTTTTGAACCGAATTAGTATTATGTAACCACATATACCCTTCCTCCTACTAAATATAAGGAAATTAATTTAATCTATTTTATATTATATATATTTTTTAATTAATTTATAAATTATTATATAATCTAATATTACATATAAGTATTTTTAAATAGATGATGTTATATTTATTATAATTAACTAATTTATCTAGATTTATTAATCTACTCAAATTAAGTGATTAGAGGAGTAACTTTTATTTGATAAACTTAATAACCAAAACTCAAAATAACATGAGAGCATCATAGCATGATATTCCTAGGAATGGCTGAAATCCTTTGATCAAAACATAACTCATCCTGTAACTAGATATATGAGGATGCTTGAATTGATTTTTTAAATAATTTTAGATAAAAAATACTTCTAAAATTATAGTTTAAGAGTTTTCCAAACAAACCCTAAACATAATCGGGATGGATTTGTTTTGTGGTAGACCAACATCATTATACATTATAGTCACTTACGTATTGTTTTTTGGGATTGATAAATATATATATATAAACATATTTGTTATTTAAAAAAAATGTGTGTGAATTTATAATTGCAGATTCTGCATCTCCGAAGAATTTGGGTTGAACTGAAGCCTTCCTCGGTGTATTTTCCCCACGTGCCAGAAATACTTCTCTTCAGCCACATGAAGCTAGCTTAGGTGGTAAAAAATAAGGTTGTGTGTGGATAGAAAGGTTAAGGTTTAAAACATTTTGTTATAATTCCAGTTTAACTCGCTAAAGTTTGTCCACTAATGAAGTAGTTACTATATATCAAGTATGTTCATGAAGCATTTGATGTAATTTCTTTGTCGATCCTAAATCATTACTGTCACTTCAAAATTTATTAAACTGGTTATTAGATTAGTTGGAGCTATGGTTCAAAGGTTAGCAGTACAATCAAAGTCAATTTAATTATATTTAAAATGATAAATTTAATTAAAATATATAAAAAATTTATATATAACCCTAAAAAGAGTAATATTAAAATAAAAAATAATAATCTATAAGTAAATAAAATATTATGTATAGAATATAAATTATATATAATCTAATAACACTGTGTTACTAAAATACAACTACGATGTACTTTAATATTTTCATTTAAAATAACATTATTTCAGGTTCAATAGAAAAAAGAAAAAAAATATAAAATCACACTCAATTAATCTGTTTAAAACTCTTAATTAGATTGATTGAAAAATTAGTTAATCAATTCATTAATTTGATCAGACGACTCAGACGACTCCATATAAATTTGGACCATACTTCAAATCTCTGCTAACTAAATTTTCAAAGGGAATTTTATCAATGACATATCATTTTGATAGCCATCAACTCTCCAATAAATTTTTGGCAGCCAAACAGTGCAACTTGGGAAATGCGTTGTAATTATCTATTTCTATGGAAATGATCAATTCAAGGACTCTTATTTTTGCAGAATTAACTTTATTTTTTTGACATTTAGGTACTAGTGGTATTCATTTTATATATTTATCACAAAACAATATCCATTCAGTATAATGCATTGATTGGAATGGAACAATTGAGTCGACCATACTGACATAAGCCATTTAATTTATTTATGTTTTATTTAAATTGAATCAATTTTGAAGAATTCTCATAAAACTACTTTTTTATATACAAAATATTTTAGAAAGGAGTTGGATTCACCTACGATCTAAAGACAGAGCGAAGTCTTCTTTTCTCCTAGGCGATACCAATGTCAGGCATGGCAAGTTGTCAATTACCTTCAAATATAAACCTAGAAACCTAAGAACTAAGATGTCTTTCCAAATACCGCAATTGGAATCACAAAAAGTGATAATCACCAGATATCGAATATACTCTAAATAATAGCATATCTTATCCCTTCGTCACGATAGGTAATTCTCAAAAAAAATACTAACAAAACAATTTGGTACTACCTCCTGTCCTTACATATAAATAGTTATCAATAAAATATAAAATCTAAGAAAAAATAATAATTAAATAATTAATATAAAAATAATATAAAAGTTAAATAATTAATTTGGATAGATTAAAAAAGTTAATTATATTGATTATTTGCAATAAATGTAATTTGACTTGCTTAAAATATAATTTTTCACCATGATTACCCTTGTATGTAAATTATTTAATGTGTATAATTAATAGGGATATTTTGGAAAATAATTATAAATTTAAGAGATAAAATATTGATTGAGATATTATATATAAGACTAAATATAACTTATTAACTAGCTCTTATATTAAGAATTGAAGGAAAATAAATAATTGAGTAATGGTTACTATAAGAAGGAAAATAGAGGATTTGAAGACACGTGTCAGTTAGATAATACTGCCACATTTTCATGCCGTCTTGGTCATTTGCACAAGTAGGTATGCATTTAAGCTCCTACTTCATTGAAACTCCACTCTGTAAAGGGATATCTTTTTCCTGTTTTGGATTTCATCTCTGTAAGCGCTGGTAATGTTTATATTCCAAATCCAATCATTATCCATTATTTGCTGTAATTAGATGGTGAGAGCCTTGCAATAATCGCTTATTGGATGTAATCAATTTTACCATTGACACAGCCCATAGTAATACAAGTCAGGAATTTGAAAGCAGAGTTTAGACATTAAAGAATACAAGACAGTGATTACTAAAATAAAGAAGAAGAAGAAGAAGAAATAGAAGGCAGCATTTTGACCCCTGTTAGGTCTGTATCTGGTATAATCATTATAGACTAATGTTATTTTAGAGTTTGTTCATGTTTTTACCATAGTAAGCGATGGCCAATGTTAGATTGCAGTTGTCTTGTTTCCCCTTCTTTGTATAAGCTGATACGGTTTATGTTTTTATTTGCTGTTTCTTATCTTCACTGAGAAATTTAGTGGAAAAATGAAGAACAATAACAAACAAAAAAAAACAATGAAAGTGATACAAGAAATGGAGCTAATGTACTGAAACTCTCTTTTTTTTTGGCAGTCATATGCGCATATTTGTAGGATATGGCGCATCAGAAGATTCAGAGAAGAGAAACATACAGTTTAATTATTGGTATCCACGTCTACTGGTAAAATGTCGTTCCGGAGTATAGTTTGTGATGTGAGAGATAGATTAGGTAGCTTATCTAGACGGAGTTTTGATGTGCGGCTGGGCATAACAGAGGAAAATCTCAGGGTGCTATACATGATCAACCAGAAGTAATTGAAAATAGTTACTGGGTTAGCTTGCCCCCAGAATTGTTGTATGATATCATTAGAAGGCTAGAAGAGAGTGAAAGGACAATTGTTAAGACTCCAGAGTCTAGCGGCAAGCTTACTAGCGTTCTTTTTGAAACTTATTTGTTGCATTTTTTATGTGGAGTGTTTAAGAGTCCTAATTCTATGCTTATATGACATTTCAGCCAGGATCACGAGACGGAACCATTCAATGTTTCATCAAAAGAGATAAATCAAATTCATCTTATTGCCTTTTCCTTTGTCTCAGCCCTAGTAAGCTTTCTTTTCGTACTTTGATTTATCTGTTGCATGGATATGCAAATGTGGACAACTTATTTCCATAGTATATATTCCTGGGCTGCTTGAGTTGTGTGTTTAATTTTGTAAGAATGCATGACTTTAGATATCAAAATTTGATTGCTGATGCAATTGCGATAATTAGAACAGTGTTGAATGAAGAAGAGATGGAGAGCATGTGTAATTGAGTTGTGAAAACTTTGTTTACAGTCAAATTTCTCTGTATTTTTTTCATCCTAGACATTATTGGCATTTGCTAATGGATGGCATGAAAATCAGATAATTCAATATATTTAATTTTGACATATTTATTTCCTTTTATTGTGCCTTGAGACAATTGCTTAAGTTTCTGAATGTATATCTTGGGTTATAATTCAAGTGCTTGGGATGGTGCTGTCATTTTTTCAACTAAGAGGTCACATCAGATTTGTAAAATTTATCCTTCAAGATCTTACGTTTGTTATTTTGAATTCTCTTAATTGTATTTCTTCATCGGTTTAGTCAATAATCTAGAGTTGTTGACCAGGCAGAATTCTGCATGATCTTGTTTGTATTAGGTGTGCACATGAAACTTTCAAGATATTATAGATTTGAAGTTGATGAGTTCGTAAATAAATCTTGCTGTTTTTAAAATGTTTGAATGATCTCTAATTTCCCCCCCCCCCCCCCCGCTTCATACCATTTCCAACTCTTTGGGCGACACTTGAATCTGGCTCCATACATCCCGGTGAAAAAGAATTAAATAAGAGTTTGATATTTACTACTATGTTCCATGCATGAGCTCATTGCATCAAATCAACTTTTCTTTTCTTCTTTGTCATCTTTTTTTTTTCAATCTTTCTTCATTTTCTTCTTACAGCTTTGTTAGTTGAAAATGGAAAATTCCTCCTTTCTGCTAAGAGGATAAGAAGAACAACTTACACAGAGTATATTATTTCCATGGATGCTTGCAATATCTCTAGATCGAGTAGCTTTTATATTGGAAAGCTGAGGTGAGTTTATTGGTTGCTTACTTTCAAACCTAAACCCTCTCATTATCTGTTTGTACAAAATCATCGGAACTTCTCTATGTGAAAATGGTTGCTCTAAAAAATAGAATCAGCGGAATTCTAAATCTCTCTGGTCATATGTAGATTTGAACTTTATTCTAAGTTTAACATAAAATTTAAGTTCATGACAATCTAATATAATATAGGCATGCATTTTCTGGAAACAAAACCTAAACAACAGCGACTGTTATCTCTGATAATAAATTTGTTCTTTTAGACAGACCTGCATGAAATTATGATCTTCTGTTACTTGTATTCTCACTTACATTGAGATTTTCCAGCTGAATGTCTTTCCCCAGATCGAACTTGATGGGTACGAAATTTGTAATATACGATACACAGCCTCCTTGCAATAATGCCCATATAACGCCTCCAAGGAGGACAAGCCGAAGGTTTTATTCGAAAAAGGTTTCGCCAAAGGTCCCATCTGGGAGCTACAACATAGCTCAAGTAACATATGAATTAAATGTGCTCGGGACACGAGGACCGAGAAAGATGCACTGCATTATGCATTCAGTACCAACATCAGCACTTGACGCTGGTGGCGCAGTCCCTGGCCAACCCAAGCTTCTTCCTCGGCCCCTGGAGGACTCATTCCGGAGCATCTCCTTTTCAAAATCCTTAGACCGCTCTATCGAGTGCAGCAGCTCAAGATTTTCCGAGTTCATAGAAGGTGGCAAAGAGGATGAGGACGGCAAGGCAAGGCCCTTGGTTCTGAAAAACAAACCTTCAAGATGGCACGAACAATTGCAATGTTGGTGCCTTAACTTCCATGGCCGGGGAACAGTTGCATCAGTTAAAAACTTTCAGTTGATTGCTGCTGACAGCCAGTGCTCCTTTGCTGTCTCAGCCCGTGCCATCTGAGCAAGATAAGATAATCTTGCAATTTGGCAAAGTTGGGAAAGATAGGTTCATCATGGATTATCGTTATCCGCTATCGGCCTTCCAGGCTTTCGCGATATGCTTGAGCAGCTTTGACACCAAATTGGCTTGTGAATAAGATAGTGAAGATTAAGATTGAGTAATGACAGTATATTTTCCCCTTTTAGAATTCTTTTTCCTTCCATTTAATTGTTACCATGGAAATCAGAAATAGGCAAATATTTATGTTACCTAGTGCATCAGACCTGAGATATGGAAGGGTTTGGAGCATTTCCACCTCAAAAGATGTTTTGTTTCTTGATTTCACCATGATCTATCATCTGATCTTGGCTTGTATGATATGAAATAAAAAGGGAGAATATAATAAAGTTACTTGATGAAAATATTTTGTGCTTTTGAATAAAAGATAGCTGCCATTATTACAGATATGGACTACCAAATACGTATGAAGTGGTTTAGATTTAATATTTTATAAAAAAAGTTCTTAAAATGCAGAAATTATATTTAAATCTGATTGGTTTACGGTAAATCTTACGGTTGTGGAAAGTGTAGTGGAGAGAAATTTATCATCCTTCATTGTCAAGATTTAAAAAACAAAATTATACTTGTATATTATGATACTTGCCTTTGAAGCAATTTTTTTATTTATGGTGATAATTTAACTCTTTCCAGTTCTTTTCTTCTTGCTTATTACAGTTAAGAAATTTTCACTATTCTGTTGGAAAATATTCTCCATCTTGAAATAGAATCCTCATTCATCATGAATATTTTGAAATAAAAATCTAGTTGCAATTTTATGTTGTTTCCCCTCTTTTCACACTCCTTCCATTTTAAAAACTAAGCAACCATATGTTCTCATTATAGCAAGGGAATGGTAAATACCTAAGTATGTTCATTACATATAAATTCAGGAGTTACAATCTGGGTCCCAGAGTCTACCAGACCTAAAAAGCTAATAAAAGCATGAACAGATATTTTGTACATATCGTGTGAAAGAAAGATTGTTTGCTATCAGGTACTTCAAGGTGTAAAATATATACAAGTGTTTCTATTGAAAAATCTTGTAGCAAACATTTAAAAAAATTGCATCGAATTTCTGACCTTTGATTCCAATCTACCACCACAATTTTCAATTCTACTATTCTGGAAATATTGTGCTAAGTTCTTGCCATTGTTTTCTAAACGAACATCTCTGGGAAAGACCACATTATGAACTTGGAAAAAGTGTCGGATTCCAAGAACTCGATGTGAGCAGCGCGTCCGATGAGTGTGCTTAAGCTCCTGCCATAGGCGGCGGTGTTGAAGTTAATGTCACAGCGCATGACTACACGATGATCAGACTCAGACGGAGCTCGGAGTTGGTCCAAGCAATTATTTAGCATCTCAAGGAAGATTTTTCCTTTTTTAGAGTTATCCAAATAAGTCGCTGAACAGTGTTCTATTCTGGCAGAGTGGTATGGAACGTAACCATCCTGACATGCAATGAGCAGGGAAGCATTACAAAATTTAGAACATTGTTCAAAAAGTGAAAGCAGAAAATAGCTGGGATTTTTATGATAATTATACTACTCTATTGTTAATGCATAATTATACTTGTAATAATTATTACTACCTTCGGCCTTTAATATAAGAACTAAATAACTAATATGTGAATATTAAGAAAATTAGTTAAATTAGTTGTAATAATTGAGTATTAGTTTCCCCAAAATGCAATCTTTAATTATGTACATTGGAATTACAGTTTGATAAAAACCTTCTTATATGTGTAATTAATAAGGATACTTTGAGAAAAATTATAATTTAGGAGACAATGTGGATTAAGATATTATATTTAAGATTAAAATAACCCCCTATCTAACTCTTATAATTAGATCGAAGGGAGTATAAGAGATCTTTCTTCATAATCAGCCTGATAATTTTAACAAGGGAAAATTAATCTTTTAATTTATATAGTTTTGATTCAGTTATGACTCAGACCTTAAACTGACTTGGTATAATTCAATCCCTATATTTTTGAATCAGTTGTAACTAGATCCCAAACTATATCTCACAACAACTTAGTTTCCATAGTTTTAACCATTTAAAAATTTAGTACTTAAGATTAATAAAATATCTAATTTTATGTTCTAAAATATAGGGAGTAATATTTTAAATGTTAAACTATAGAGATTGAGTTGCATCAATTCAAAGTTCAAAGACTTCATTACAACTGAGTTAAAACTATAGGAACTAAATAGTACCAAGTCAAAATTTAAAGATTTAGTTACAATCGAGTCAAAACTATAAGAACTATGTAGATCCCTGTAGTGCACTCGATAGCATCTTTGACAGAAAAGCAGATGATCAGCATGACCTAAGTCTGAATATATATCTCCTAAAAATGAGAGCTTTCCACTTTGTAAATTTCTTTAAAAAGAATCAGTTTTTCTCAAAATTTCAATTTTCTACTATCCTTTCAAACAGGGAAATGACCTAGTTTAATGCTTACAGATTCAGAGTACCAATGGCACTTCTAATTAAACGAGGTTACCTGAGGTGATGATAACAGTATCACATTCCTGAAGTTTTCCAGAGTCTTCTTCTGCATACAAGAATACCGTTATGTTTTATCAGCAGACAATGAGTAAAGACTGACAACATAGGACTTATCCGTACAAAAAACTTATGTGCAGTTCTTCAGATGTTTGTTATTGGATTTTTCAATAAAATCAAGTTACAACTTAAAATTTATATTTTAGATCCTTTTACTGTTAGTTACATATGTGCAGTATTATTTTAGCATGTGATATTCTTTATCAGTTGATGTTATAATGCAGGTCAGTATATAGTTTACTCACTGTAACAGAATTGCATTATATATATATATGTGCGTGTGTGGAAATCATATCTAGGCTCTCACACATTGTGAACCTGATTCCAAATCTATTCCTTCTATTTCTCAGTTTGGTTAAGACCTGCTTGGAGAACTCCTAAAACATGATTTCAGAAGCACATTTATGTAAACTCCTCTCAGATATTTACCTAAAACCACTTCCAAAAGGCTAATCCAAACGCCCTCCAAAGATGATATGTGGACATTTTTTACAACTCAGTAGCATGCCATTGATTCCTTAATAAAAAACAAAGAACCTTTCACAAGTGACAATTTTGTTGAAGAACGTAATCACTAACACTCAAGATACAGGCAAAAGCTTTATCCATAATCTTTTATTTTCTTTCATTCCCTCCTTCTATGGGGATAAAACCTTTGTGAACTGCATTAAAATGCTAACACAAGAAACAAACAGACTTTTGCTCCACATTTTTCTTGAGTCATAGTAAGCTAGAAAGAATAAAAATAAATCAACCCTTGGAAAAACTATTCCATATCCAGAATCATTAGAGAACTAGATGTCAAATAATATATATATATATATATATATATATATATATATATATTCTATACCTTGGAAAGATTGTAGATGAAGGTGTTTTCAAGATCAGGGTCATCTGTGAAAGTTAGTTGATGGATGCATTGTGTTCCGTTAAGCGTCTTCAAGAGCCAAAGCCCTGAGTTTAATATAGAGTTTGAACTGTACATATAACCCAAGTGTGGACCAGACATAGAAACATATGTATACAAGAATCTTAGATATGGCTCCATCACTTTCTCTGCATTAAAAAGTTAAAAAAAAAACAACATTAATGTTACTAGATTTTGATAAGGTATGCAATCCCTCGAAGTTTTATGCGTAGTACCTGTCAAAGCAGTTCGGATAATAAGATTTCCGATAGAATGACCAACAAAGCTAAGCTTGATATCTTTTGGGCTTCCACTTTTTGAAGATTTAATTATCTTCTTTTCTAGAAAAGTGATTACTTCCTGCGCAAGCCGTGATCCCATCTCTCTTAAGTCTCCAGAAGTTCTGTCTTCATTACTTGCTGACATAAGAAACTGTACATGGGGGTCTATTAAAAGCCACTGATTCCGAATAAGTCGTAAATCCAAATGATGTCCCTGTAAATGTTTGAATGGTTACAGTTAGTAAGAATATATATTTTATAAATATAGGTCTTGTATCATATACATGAATGATGCATCAGTAATTGAGAAATTCTTATTAACTTCACTTGCCCAAAAGAAAAAGCTACAAAGTAACAAATAACAAGGGAAGAAAATACAGTATGAAATAGATTTAGGAGATAAAGAAAAGTGCAAGAAGATAGTGACATGCCTGAAACCCATGTACAAAAACAACTACTCTTAAACCATGCTGTTTTTGCTGTGGGCTAGTTGCAGAAAATTTGGTTGTGGCTCTAGATCCATTTTCCAATGGATATTTTTCTCTCTCCCCGAAAGGATTGAAGTAAGAATTCATGCTGGTAGAACGCAGAATGTTTGTCATGTGTTCGACAATAACAATAGGAGCACGCAAAGGATCTCCGAATATGTGCATGTCTTGAAGTGAGCAGTTGTTGATCTGCATGGAATTAGTTTTGTCACCAAGTCAATTGAGAAAAGGAAAGGTATAAAGCATTCCAGGAAAAACCAGTCTGCTCACCCTCATGTGAGCGATACCTCGCCTTTGAAGTTCAGCACGCATTGATGCAGTCTGAACAGGCTGAAAGGGGAAATAAAAAGAAAGGCAGCATGCTTTTAGAAAATACAGCAACTAAGATGCATGAACCAACAATCTAGTGATGGATTCAAGATTAAAGGACAATTAATTTGTGAAAGTTAAATAAGGTATGTTAAATCTTTACCTCATCTCTTGACCTCCTTAAAGTTATCGATCTTCCGATAAAGCTACGATGCAAAGATGTCCTATGAGCTCTATTACTCAAATAGCGATGAGGCATCTCGACCCTCGAGTACACCATCCAAATTGACCATTCAGCTCTTCTGTCATTGGCCCATGAATTACGGAGAAATTCCATAATCGTCATTCTGTTTTCCCTGGATGAAGAGACGATAATAATAAGGAAAAGTTATCATTAATTTCATGCAGTTTAATAATCTAATGTTCAAAGGCCCCTGCATAAGTGCATCTTGGCTCATTCAGAACATGCTAAACCTGACTTACTCAGTACGCCAGGGTTCGGTTGAGTGTGACTAATTAACTTGTAGAAAAATCGGTCATGATCAAGAAAAACTGACATGGTCTTTCAAGACGCAATAAGGATCAAAATGGAAGAATAAATGCAGTGACAATACTTCATGGCGAAAATAATAAAACAACTGTAGAGTTCCCAAACTTGGATAATTATTAGATGTGTAATAACTTCAATAATAAATTTGAACACACCTATGGAATACCAGAAATATATTCCACAGATAAAAGAGTTGATTCCCCAGAGACTGGAAAGATTTTGACAGATGTTCCAGAGATACAGGTTGGGAATCTCCCTCAATCTGAAGTTAAATTAACGAGAAGCTTTCAGATGAATAAAAGATCAAAGTGCCATGTAATCAAATGTCTAAATCATCAAGAATGCAGAACAGCACAAAAAGCATCAAAAGTACGATAGTAAGGACCTCAGCAATGCCTCGGTGCCTGTTAGAGAGTTGATGCAACACTTACCCCATCTTTAATTTCCATATCTGCAGGGGGAGTACAACCAAATGAATCCATTCTGCAAGTAATTTCAACCCAATCAATAGCTTGGTCAATTCCCTTGCTTAATCTTCTCAGATTTTCAAGCAAGATGTCTCGGGAAGCAATTAATGCTTTGGTGAGCATAACCTGATTCAAGATTTGACCACTAATATAAATCCATAAGAGATTTAGCCAGTAATAAATATCAATTTCGATAAAAGATAGTGCTATGAAGAAGAAAAAAGGCATAGAAGAAGCATGATAAATGAAATGAAAGCGACTGTAAGAATAGTTTAAATGTGACTAAAAATAAAAATTCAAATATGCATAAGAATAAAACACCAGTTATATAAAGATTTAAAGCAATAGAACATACTTTATTTGACAGAGTAGAATCTTCCCCGTGAGTGCCTTCTGAAGCCAGGGAATCACTAATATAATTTAACTAAGTATATCAATTAAAACTGCGTAGTATATGAAAAAAATAACAGAAAAACACTATAAATTATAAAGCTGCAACAGTAACCAGGTATCTATCTGTTCCAAACTTTAAAAATTGGAATTTGACAAACCTGGGTACCTTCAGTTGGGGTGTGCGAAAACCAGCTCTTAGTAGACTGATGTGCACACTTGTATCAACAAGGACAGCATGAAAAGCATCAAAATGGATAGGACAATATGAATGCAATCCCAAAAGAGCTTTAGGGGGTATTCTGTATTCGTGAACCGCAGCAGGGCATTGATCTAGGGAAGCGTGTAAGTCAGACCTGCACAATGATTCAAGCAGTTTCGCATTTGGCTCCCTCAAATTAACATAATAATTATGAAATATAAATCCTTACAAATTCACCCAAAGATGAACTGACCTAATTCCAGGCACGGCGGAATACATAAGCTCAAACCTCAGGATAACCGCAGAAGCAGATTGTCCCTATGAATGAATTTTGTAAATCATTAACCTCAAGACAAAGCTAGATCTTGCACTCCAAGAAGTCAGCATGTCATTAAAGGTATAAACACCAGGGACATTTCATCTAAAGATAAGGTTTCATTTGCACAACAATTCACCACATTTTATTGCTTCAGCCATGAACTAACTTAATGCAGAAACACGTGAGAAAATTTATCAGAGCTAAGGTAAATTGTGAAAAGTTGATGTCAGATAATATAAACCAAGGCATAACTATGAAGTCTTCAAAAATTTTCCAGGAGTTCAGTGAGCATAATTAAGTCCACCTTCGTATATTCATACTCAAAGCTTGCTTGCTGCCTAAATTCATGTATGATTGATCCTTGTCAAGTTCATCGTACCTACAAGTTTTTATCATGCTGTTGATGCTGGAGGAATTCTACACTTCATTCAAGAATTCCGGTAAATTCTATGCATGACTTTTTCAAAATAATTAGCAAATTCAGTCATCTTTAGGCTACAAGAGATTGTCTTGCTGCCTCAAACTCAATTTGGTAAATTCTTACCATTGTTTATGTTTAGCATTTTGGATTGTTTAACGAAACATGTCATCAATATCCTGCACATATCATAGGTTATATTATCTAAAAATGAAGAGAACTAACCTCATATCCACCAAAAGATAGGTAGAATGAGATCATGATTGAAAGAAATACATCCTGCCTTGCATTTTTTATACGGAAAGGAGGTGTTGAAAAACTGTTGTCTGTATCATCAATCATCCAAACTCTACATAAACTGTCAGAACCTACTTCAGGTGCTGCAGCTCAGAGAAAAGAGAAATTATCAAATATTGCTTCATCTGAAGAGGAAATATAAAAATGCAAGACCAGAACTCAAGTCCGTAGTAATTACTATGAAAATCAAACATATTAGTGTCAGAACCTCAAGAAAAACAATAAGTTAGATGTTTAACAACCACAAATGTGGATTCAACAGTGAAAGAGAAGCCATAGGACTAGAGTATCATTTGATTTTAGTTTTGTTAGTCATGTATTTATGTTCGATGTAAAATTTTCAAAACACAGCGAATGGTAAATGGAATTGGAATACTAAACCTTTAAAGGAAATAATAAGTAGACAGATTATTTTGGCAAAAGATATGTTTAAAAGCCTTACCTGGAAGTATGGTAATTTATTAATCAAAAGACAAGCTTATCTTCATAAAACCTAAAATTAGAACCTCATGTACTTATTTCTGTATTTACTTTCTTCAAAACAAGGAGTTTATTAATAACAGTATTTAAACAGGCCTTATTTGATCCTTACCTCATCTGAGAAAATTATATATGCCCTTCTTTGTGTGTGTGAGGGAGGGGGGGGGGGTGAAGCAGGGTTTGGTCGTAGAAAGTAACCTCCACTTACAGAATTATGTTTAACTTAGAAGCTTAAATTACGTTGCATGAAGTCATATTATTGTTCTACTCATAAATGATAAACATTTCGTGCAAGAAGGTTAGAGTAATGACTTTGCCAAAACTTGCAAAAAATCTATAGAAAGCATCTGAACTTTACGAAATGAAATGGAGATGTATGGTTTTCCTAAATAAGCTGTAGATTGTTGGTTTGAATTCCTGTCTAGAAAGCTAAATCTGGTCCAAAAGAAAATATTTATTATTGCAAAATCTACATCACATCTAATTAAAAGAATAGCTAGCTTAGCTAGCAGCAATCAATGAATCAATCATTTATACTTCCATAAATTTGAAAGCAGAAAGCGTATCTTAGATTAGCTAGGTTTCAGGTTCTTTAAGAGAAAAAAACAGAGAGATAGAATAGGATATATTCTTATAACTTGATACCACGTGATTGGATTTTTCAAAATAAAAATTTCCGCACGTTATATCTTCATGGGAGAACTGAAACAGCAAATAACTGTACCAAAGTACAATCCTTTTGAAATAATACCTTCATACTGAACAACCCTCGCTGGAATACCCGAGTAGCAGTTTACATCATTCTCCCATCTCATTGTGATCTTGATTTTGTACCATCTGCATTGCAAGTATAGGCATGGGAAAATAAATATAGCACACAAAACTAAATACTAAAGCTTTCCAAATGTACACAGCATTCACAAGAAATATCAAAGTATGCCAGAAAGTTGAACTTACTTACCCCTTATCAAAGAGGTCAATATTATGAAATCTATGAACATAAATGGCAACTTCATGGACCGCATCCATATGCAGCTGCTTAGCCGCTGCCGGTTCTAGTGTCTCCACATTGAGTAACCTTTTCGTTGACAAACTCTTTTGACTCAAATACCATCTTAATCTCCGAAACATATATAGTAGTAGTCGATATAGTATTACTCAAAGCCCAAATTATCATCCCCTTGTTCTTTCAATGGAAAGTTCAGTATAACCCACGAGTCCTGAACCTTAAAGGAACCGACTTCATCAGCTTTTTTCCAAAGCAAACCAAACCGATTGAGATTGACCCTCGAATTTTAGAAGGAAATGCTCAGTGCTCAGGGGTCAAATTATCATCCCTCATTCATTCCATGCAAATCGAGCATAACCTTTAAGTCCTTTCTCCCCCACCTCCTTTTTCAGAGCAAACCAAACCCACCGATGAGAAATTTGAAATGCGGGGTTCGGGTTGAAGCAATTGATGATTAGGTTGGAGGAGGAGAATATGGAAACAGGAAGGTAATGAGAGAAGAAGAACGCGTGGAAACAAGAACTGGCATGCGTTGTGGGCGACAAGAATTCATATACTGGTTGGCATAATAAGGATAGAACCATCAGTAGATCATTCCCGTCAAACCTATCAAAGGTCATGCTATTAATTCATAATGATTTTTCCTTTTTTTTGTTTCTTTAATTCCCCCGAAAAGATAAAAAAGGGATCTTTGAAAATTGCACCGTTGAGAATGTCGTGATTTGGAAGATCCCTACGGCCATTTGAGGTCCCCTCGTGACATTTTTGACTTAGTAGAATCGAAAATCACGGGTGTACTACAAAAGGGTCGGTGTCGCCAGATCATTCCTGGATAAAACCTTTGACTGGATAGTGTTTCGGCGTGAAAAATGGCTCCTTTTCCCGCCTGATCAAACGAGAAATGGGCTAATCATTATTCATTAGCTCCTTTCTACTATATAATCATATTTTTTTTTATTTTATCTCATACAGCATTATTTGTAGGGAAAAAGATAATAAAAAAAAATTAAAATTAAAAAAGATAAAAAGGGTTATAAATTTTGAAAAGATAGATTAGACTTAGGATTACGTATAAACTATAAAGCCTCCAGCTCAATATGCTCATCTAAGCCTGTAATAAAAATAACATGTTGAGCCTAATAAATATAAGGTAAGACTAGATATCAGATTATAAAATATAACCTATACAATTTTTGGGTTAGGCATAGGCATGGGTAGTATACTACATTTAAAAGGGATAATATGATAGATAGTGGTAATAAGATGGTCATTTTAAAAATATAAGTAGGTAAATAGGTAAATTATATTTTTTAATATTTATAACTATATTAATTTTTTTTCTTTTTTTTAACTTTATTAATTATCATATGATTACATTATAAATTATAATTATTTATTTTATTTTTTTATATGATTCATCTTTGTCAATATTGGGGAAACTAATGCAAAGTTGTAATTACAAACTATTTAGACTTCACGGTTTATTTTTTATATACAATAGATATCAATATTTTAATTATTATATTTTTTGTCTTATTCTTAGTGGATTATGAATATTATTTAACTTTTGAAAATACATGAATATTGTATTATTTTAGAAGTTCATAATTGCAGATTTTTTTCACAATATGAGCATGACATCACGACTTTGTATGCTCAACCTGCCTATACCCAGTCAAAAATTGTTAGGGCTTTTACCAGGTAGGACTAGGTATCAGGCTATAAAATATAACCTATATTTTTTTAGGCAAGGCACCAGGCGAGAGGTTGCCCTACCTAGCCCTGCCCATACACAACCTTAGATTAGACCTCCTTCCCAATTTGTTCTTTATAAATTTAGGGTAAAAAAATAAAATTATCCTTTAGTTATTTACTACTCTTACAATAGATTTGTAATATGAGCAATAGTTTTGATAATTTTTCTTAAAATATTTATAACTCTGTAATAATGTATTATCGTCACAATGACATTATTGTCACTCTATCTCTACTCACCCTCTTGTCAATCTCCTCTCCCAACCTCACCATCGAAGTTGCACTCTAACTCACTATCGAAGCTGCATATCGAAGCTCCCAATTTGTCGTCGAAGTCACACTCGAGGACCACTGTTCGCCATCAAAGTTGTAGTCGCAGATCGAGGCTCCCAGTTCCTCATAGATATCGTTGTTCCAACTAGTCACCCAATCTAGCTCATGGCACCATTACTATCTATGTCTACCGCTGCGCCTTATTGTCATGCTGCCGTCGACATCCTACTCTGTTGGTACTTCTTATTGCTTCTATACTCATTGTTAATAGAAGAGAAGGGTGAAGGACGAGTGAACATGAGATTACTGATGACTGCTTAGGGTGACAATAAGTACTAAATGCCATTGTTCAAAATTTCAAAATTATTGCTCAAATCGTGAATCATGTTACAAGAATCATAAATAACTAGACAATTACTTACAACTTAGTTGATACTAAAAGTAATAAATCTTATTGCTCAAGTTATCAAAATCATTACTCAAGTTGTAAATCCTATTACATAAATTGTAAATGACTAAAGTAATTACTTGCAACTCAGTTGGTACTGAAAGTAATAAATCACATTGCTCATGTCAAAATCATTATTCAAATTGTAAATCCCATTACTGTAGTAGTTATATGTAATAGCTTTCAGGTTTGTAACTCTTGTAATTATATTTACAATATAGGCAATAGTTTTAACAACTTCCCTTAAGACATTAATAACTCTATGTAACAATATACTTACAAATAATAGTTTTCGGGTTTATAACTCTTAAAATAATATTTACAATATAAATATTAATTTTGATAATTTTTTCTAAAATATTTATAACTTTTTGTAACAACGTATCTATAAATAATTATTTTTAAATTTATAACTTTTAAAATAGATTTATAATTCCTGCAATAGCTTTAACAATTTCCCTTAATAGAAGCGATATTGGGGTAAGAAGGCCAATTTATCTATTTTAAAATTCAAAACCATTGTTGTCCTTTTAAAGTATTTTATTGTCATTTCTCTCCTTTTTTTTTATTCTTTCTTTTTTCCGGCTACTTTCTAGGTTACATTTTTTTTATTTAATCCAGGCATAATCCCTTATAAATTTAGAGCGCTGAGTATTTTACCTCTCGTTACAAGTGTGCTTTTAAGATTTTTTTTTTCTTTTTAATCACGCTTCCAGGATTTACTTATATTCTTTTCGTAATTTGTATGTATTTCGATATAAATATTAACAATTAATATAATTTTTTTAAAAAAAATTATACTCTCTCTCTCAAAAGAAAAATATGTCCTAACAATTTTCTATTTATTTTCAATCAGAAATGATAAGAGTTATAGATGTGTTTTTTTATACAAATATTTTTTAAAAGACAATTAGATTTACCTATAATCTAAAGATAGGACTGAGGAACGTCACAGATACCACAAAATACAAAAAAATAAAATAAATAAATGCTGAAAATAAAATAAAAATTCTAAAAATATTAGATAATCCTAACACATGAATAACGCAATTTGTTAGAATTTCTATATTTTATATATTCTATTTTTTTATTAAATTTTGTTAGCATTTAAACCTCCCTTTACATTCAAAATATCTTTCTGTGGTCATTAATATTTAAGATGCATAATTCAAAGAAAGATTAACACAAAAAGAGACAGAAATGCTTCAGAATTGGCTATAGCCTTGCAGGATTAATTCTTTAAATGAAGATAAAAGGAAATTACGAGGAAAGTGAAAATTTGGACTGTAAGAATATTTGTTGAGACTACTATTTTTTTTCTCGTGATTTAAGAGAGTAATATTTATTTTTTTTATAAATACCCATATTCTCCTAAAAGTAATATTATTCAAGATATTATCATACACTAAATGCGAATATTTTTTCTCTCCTATTAAAAATTTACATTTTCATTTGCCATATTGTAAATAACTCACCCCTCCCACTTCGCCCAACCATTCCTAGAGTAATAATTATTATATCAGCGTGTAAGGATGAGAATTCAAGTCACAGAGTCCAAATTTTATCCATATCAATAGTCGGATTCAGTCACTTGATCAACACGTTGGAGAAAAAGTCTATATAGTTTAAGATGAAGACATTACATTTTAAAATATGTATATAATAACAAATTCAAGAAGCAGAATACTAAAGAAGAAGCAGCAGAATACTATGGGCGCTAAAACTATATATTCTTCTCTAATTAATCCTTATTACAACTTTCATAAGTCACTTCCTAAAACTCAGCAGAATCAAAGATCTTCAATAAGCACAGGATCTATGCATATATTTAAATCAAAACACTTTGAATTGTTCTGCTGAAGCTATTTTCTCTTAAATAAAAACACTTTGAATTGTTCTGCTGAAGCTATTTTCTCTATACAACATAAAACCCCAACTGATCCTACAATAAATATAACTAGAGCAAAAGGTATTCTGAAAAACCTGAAACTTCTTCCCCTTTCTTCATACTTCCTTTTCCATGTTTTGTTTTTGGTCTCCAAAACTCTATCTATCCTGCGCTCTTTGGTTACTATCTACAGATGGCAAAAAAAAAACAACAACAGACCATCACCATTGAGCTGAATTCACCCTCCGGTGCACACTTCGAGACCTACAGCTACACTTCTTCTCCCCAACTGGAATCAGGTACTCCATCAGCTGCATACAAAAGTTTAGAAAACTTGCGGTTGGCTAGCTTCATGGTCACTATATCAAATATAATGATTAGCTTCAAGATCAAACAGTGAGCCCCATTGTAGAGAGTCATATGTACACCAGATCGATTGCGAGGATACATATATATAAACACGATAAAAGTTGATAATACTACAAAATATGCCTAACATAATGATTTTCCCATAATTAGTTTGATCTATTTATTATTTTGTAATATCAAATCTATCTTAAAAACTTTTCACCATTAAAATGCAGAGACTAGATTTCCACACTAGAGTTTATTAGAGGCTGGGTTTATTAAACTCAAGCCTAGCTCACAATCAAGTCTAGATGAAGCCAGACCATTGAAACAGTCTCAGAATCATCTATCCAGTCTCAGTTTTTTTGGTTAAGTAAAGATATCCTCCTGTTAGAGACAATTATATTCCAAATATTACTAAACACTAAATGTTGGCACCTCTCCCAACATAGATTCAAACTTTAATTTGTGAGAGACTAACTCCTTCTGCTAAATCTAATCTCTTGGTCATCTATCTTCTTATTCATGCAAGAGAAGTGTTCCACACATAAAGAGAAGAGATATTCTACATACCTGCTTGAACCTCTTACTGTTTCTCTCAACCTGCATTGGTGACCCCAATATTTTAGAAACTCTTCAGCAAAGCAAATTCTTGGGCACAACAGAAATAGAAAAGAAGTAAAACAAGCCACAAAGTGTTACCATCAATTTTATGATGCTTAAACTTTACTTATCTGACCAGTCATTAGACACGTGTCCATGGACACCTGTCCTTATTTGACGCAATGCAATGGTTCAAATCAAATGGTGATACTTTGATCATCAGTCATCACCCACGCATTATAAGGTTTAATTTTATTTAAGTAAATAAATAAACAAATGATGGCACATCAAATTTTGTTGTGTCCATGTTTTAGGTTAGGCAAACAGCAATCACTATCCATGAATCTCCTGATTGTGAGAAGAGTAAACACTTGACCCTACATAAATTCCAAGTTACTACTATATAAGAATACCTCTTTCTTTTTTAACTCCGCGTTCTCTTCCTCCAGTTGTGCGACCATAGCCTCTAGCTCAGATGTGTAAGCCTGCCAGAGACATCAGGTTTATAAGAAAACAAATTTACAAACAACTGAAATATGAAGGAGAAAACACAGCCAAAATACAATACAAAATCAATTTAATTGAGCTCTTCACTTATTAAGAACTCAAGAATTTTCAGTTTCGAAACCTAAAACATCAGATGGTGAACATAAATCTGCAACTTCACCGATTTCCCAGTTAACCTTCACTTACGAATTTTGTCTAGCCACCACCATGCTCGATCAAAATCGAACAGAAACAGCCTTATGATCAATTGTTTTTTGTTGAATTTTAATTTCAAAATTAAATAATAACCTGCTTGCGTTCTCTGGACCTAGCAGCAGATTCTCTGTTTTTTATCATTCTTCTCTGTTTCTGAAGCCTGGCCCTGTCCATGGGTGCCTCTTGAAACCTCCTCTTTCCCCTTCTCGATGATACTGCAGCTACTCCTCCGACCACTGGCCCCACCGGCCCCTCAATTCCGTTTTCAAACGCCTGCACGGGGAGCTCCGGGAATCTAGCAGCACCACCACCACCACCAATACCGGTGAACGCCGCAGCGTCCGCCCAGTGGCCCTCTCCATCGGCACCCGCCGCAACGACGGGAACGCCTCTGACGTCCTCCTCTCTGACAGCTCCATCCTTGGTCAAGAAATCCTCCAGAGTAACCTCCTCCTCTCGACCCTGCTCCCCTGCACCCACCGGCATCTGATCACTCCCCTCCACGATCTCCTTCCACACCTCGTCCACCGTCCTGGCGGCCATTTCCGCCGGAAGCGACCAGCTCCCCTGCCGGGGAATAGAACCGACGGCATCAGATCGGGCATTGGCAGCCGAACCGGATTCAGGTTCAAAGGGAGGGTTGATAAACTTGAGGAGATCATCCATGCTCATAGAAGGAGCGATCTTGGAGAAATCAGCAAGAGAGGAAGAAAGAGAACAGGAAGAAGAAGACTGATGAGGCAGATCTGTAATCGCAGTAACTACCTTGGAAGTCGCCATGCGTGAAATTGGAAGAGATTTTCTGCGTTTCTGTGAACAGATTCTGAGTTCTTTGGTTCCTTTTTTCAGTCCCCGTTAAGGCTATGAACTGAATGGTGAACAAGACAACATGAAGAAACAAAGCACTGAAAGTGTGACTCTTGTATTTGGAATTTGGATATATCCTTTGCCTGCTCAAATAGCATTAGTAATTAATAATTATTATGCATTTATTTATTTGTTTATTTCTTGACAGCCTAATGAAAACGCCTCAATTAGCTGACTGAGATAATTAATTAAAGGAGGGTTTGATTTTATTTCAAAGTGTATATTCGGTTTTATATTGAAAAGCATTAAAATCATATATTCATTTTTTGGTGAAAGTACTCCCCCCTCCTTATATAGGATCTCTCTTCTAGAAGGAACCGATGATTTCTTATATAAGTCATCGTTAGTAAATTTTTTTTTAATATTATCATTATTACAATTTATGAAAATGATACTAGAATCGTCGTAGGCTTTTAGATCTTTAGTTGACTCAAATTTATTATTTTTATATTTTTATTTTATAAAATTATATCAATTTTATTTAAATTTGTATCAAGTGTAAACTAGATTAATTCATAAATTCACTCATAAAATTTATTATTTTTATATTTTTAACTTATAAAATTATTATGTGAAGTCGTTATTAAATTCATACCAACTTTCAAATTTTATTATATTTAATAATTTTATATATAAATTTTATAAAAAAAATTACGTTAAATATGATAAATCATGAATGTAATGTTGCTAGATTTAACTTCAGTTATTTGTCTTATGGTGACCTTGATTTCCGTTTTTGGGAGTTGGCGTGACTATGCCCTATTCTCTTAGGTGCTACATCTTTCAGAGGAATATTGTGGTTTGTTGGTGGGGCGAATCCAAAAGGTACATGAGGGGCGACAACGCGTTTATTCCCACCATTTTGTTTGCTGTGCAACCGTTGGGGAGCTCATCCTCTCCGTCTTCATTTTTCTACTGGTGGTTGTGGGTGTTTCATGGAGTTTTCTACTGGTGGTTGTGGGTGTTTCTTCTTCTATAGGATCCTCTCATGGAGTTTCTTCAACCAGGATGGCTGGTTTTCTTGCCAACCAGAATGGTTGAGTCGAACCACCCCCGCCCTTTACCATGGCATTGATGCCGGTGACAGCGTTTCTTTACCCACAGGTTTCCGGCAAAAGGATGAGGGTGGCTGATGTTTCTTGGCGGCAGCTACTCCCTCCAGTCTTTGTTAGGTTTGTGGTTTTTTCCCTAGGGCGTCTTTGGACTTTTAAGTGTGTTTGGTAAAATATCAAAATTAGTTTTAAAATTTATTTTTTTGACAAAATAAAAATTTTAAAATAAACAGCTATATTTATTTAAAAAAATTTTTAGACTAAATTATGATTTAAAATCAAAATTTTAGATAAGTTCCTGAGATTAACTTATGAAATAATAAAAAAAACTTATAGACTAACTAATTATTATTTTACTCATACTTTTTTTACATCATCTCTCATCTCTCTTTTACACAATCGCTCTTCTCTCATTTTTTTCTACACTATCTCTCATCTCTCTTTTATACCTTCTCCCATCTCCTATCTCTCTTCTATACTCTCTCTCATATCTCATTTCTCCTATATTTAATAAAATCATATAATTTCTGATAATTTTTTAATTACAAAAGTCCTTCTAGTAATAAATATCCAAACACTCATTTATTTAAAACCATCTTTTTTATAAACTCTTCTCTAAAAACTATTTTTTAAAAATTGTCTAAATCTTTTTTTTCGTAAACTCTTATTTAAACTAGCTTAAGAACCTATTTGGCAATCACTTTTAGGAATAGATTCTAAAGAAAATCATGGTTTGATGATGATAATAGCCAAACACTTTAAAAAAACAACAATTTTAACACCCCAAACCACGGTTTCAGTCTTGAAACCATGGTTTTGAAATAATTGAGCAATTTGCAGCTTCTGTCTGTATCCATTGGGCATTTATTACTCCCTGCTTTCCTGTTACTCTCTGCAGCTTTTTCTTCCCCTCGCGTTCACTTTCATTTTCTCTCCCCTTGCATTCACTTTCCAGGCACACTGCGGCTTTTTCTTTTTCCTTTGCACACTGCTTCCTCTTCTCCTCCTGACCAGCGGCACTTTCAATTCTACTCTCAGCCTATGCTTCTCCAAAATCTGACCAGCTGCATGCGCACGCGTCTGTTCCTTCCACCCCTGTCGAGCTCGCCTCTTAGCGTTTCAATCCTGTCGCGCCGTCATTGTTCCTGAACACTCGACCTATCTGCTCCAAAATCTTGCCGTGTTGTGCCGTCGCTTAGGAGTCGATCTCCAGTAACACCCAGCTTCCTTGGTCAGGCAGTGGTCAAGTCCGTTGATCTGCACATTTGAGCAGTCATCGTGGTCTGTGGGCGTCAATCTCCATCGTCTTGCCATCGCTGGTGCACCGACGCTCTGCTTTCCATACCTGGGTAATTGTTTTACTTTCTGGTTTCATTGTCTGTGGGTAATTGTTTGGAAGTTTTTGTGCATAACAACGACTGTGGAATGTGGATATTGTTTCAAACATGTGTAACTGCAAATCTCTACTTCGCAATTGTTTTGCGTGTGTTCAGATGCTATGTTTTACTATGTTACATTTCTTTCTCTGATGATTATGTTTCTTGGCTGGTTGATCGGAGAAAGTCTCTGATCTACCGATACAGTCATTTGACATTGTTGTTACTGTTTGACATTACAAAAGAAAGCCGTTTAGTAGTGACTTGTGCTGCCATTAGCTCAATTATAATTCTGTCGGTTCTCCGTTACTTTGCGATGATTGACGTCCTATAACAATCAATTCTTTGTTTGTTCAAAAGCTCACGCGTGAAATCTTGTTGCATTAGGGATTACTGTGCTGTAACAATCTATTAGCGACCAATCTTTTTCATTTTTGCTGGCCTGTTGTAGACCTGAATTATTGTGGTTGAACTTTGGCTGAGTTTATGTTTCTATGATCATTGATTGAACAATGTTGGAATTCATAAACTATACATTGGATTCAGTTTGAGCCACTATATTTAAATTTGAAAGTTGATATTTTGAAAAATATGTTAGTAAATCAGCTATGAAAATTTGGTTAGAGAATGATTTTTAGAGGTATTCATTTAATGTGTTGGATGAAAATTAATCTGATCTTGTGAAAATCTGAACATTGGTGAATTGTTTACTACTATTGTTCTTTTGGATGATCTCAATTGTTCTTAACTTGTGATTGACTTTTGTATATTTTGATAAATTCATTACTTACGTAGTACAATGGTCAAGAATAAATGTAAAGCTTCATGGGATACTAGCACCATTAAGATGTTCATTGACCTCTGTATTGAACAACTTCGCAAAGGTGGAAGAAAGGGTACTGTGTATACAAAAAAAGCATGGGTCAACATTTGTGATGGGTTCACAGCAAGGACTGGGAAAGTCTGAGAAAATGCAATTTAAAAACAAGTATGACTCCATATGAAAGGAATGGCAAATGTGGAACAAATTGATTAATGAGACAGGTGTGGGCTGGAATATAGAGCAGAATACAGTACAAGCGGAAGATGAGTGGTGGGAAAAGAAAAAATTGGTATGAAAAGGATATTTGATGATACGCTCTATTTTCAACCCATATCACATATAATTGTCATTTCTGATTGGTGTTATATGTGCAGGAAAATCCACAATATGAGAAATTTAGAACAAAAGGTCTCTCGTTGGGGGCGGAGTTAGATAACTGTTTAGTAATGTGGCAGCCACAGGGCCAAATGTATGGGCACAATCATCCATGACACTTCTAACAGAACAGACAACAGGATACAACAATGATGATAATATAGATCTGGAAGAAGGGTCGGGAGATAGCGATAAAGTTTTGGTAGCTCCAACTGGCATAAGTGGGGATATGAATCGAATGACGTTCACTAAATCTCAAGGGACCAGTGGTGAAGGTAGCGTGAGGGGAAAGCAGCCAATGTCTAGTAGCGGCTCATTAGGGGTTAGGAAGAGGGGTGGATGGATAAAAAGAAGAAAGGACCTGCATCAACTAGGATAGCAGATACACTAAGTCAAATTGTTGATTTAACTAAGGCAGAGGTCGAACATGCTCACAAAAGGGCAGATGAAGCGTATGCTAACATACCCTCTATTATGGAAGTCATGACACACCTAACCCAACTTGATGAAGTAATCGCTGATGATGATTGGTATGTATGATGCACAAAACTCATGTTAGATCCCACAATGAGGGAAATGTATTCTTCACAAATGGGAATGAAGAAGTACTTGTTACTATTTTTACGGCACTTATGTTATGGAGATTGAGACATTACTGTTATGATTATTTATGCATGCGTGTTGTATGTATGGACATATTGAGTAACGAATATTGAAAACATTGATTTCGCTATTTTTGTATTATTTTCTTTTCATTTTATGATAGTTATTTCATCACAATCACCTTATTCAGTGATATTGAGAAATCTAAAATTAATCTCTCTCTGCACAGGTTAAACAAGTATGGGGGACAATAAAAAAAAACTTGACAGAAGCTTATAAGCGACGGGTAAAGAGGATTAAAAAGGTTGGCATATTGGTTGGCAGTTATACAGCACAATATTTGTCTAAACAACCAATTCGCACTAGTGATCACACAGGTAGCAAATGGGTTAATGAAGTATTATGCGGTCATCCAAAGCGTTGTTATGAACAGTTCAGAATGGAACCACGTGTGTTCTTCGACCTTTGCATTGAATTGCAGCAACAAGGGCTTAAAGAAAGTCAGAACATTGGAATACATGAAAAGGTAGCGATTTTTTTTAAATATTGTTAGACATGGGGAGACCAGTAGGATGATGCAAGAAAGGTTTCAACACTCAGGAGAGACGATTCACATACACTTTCATAATGTCTTATTATCTTGTTGTGGACTTGCAATGTCAATCATCAAACCCCAAGATCCAACGTTTCAAAATGTGCATAGCAAAATCAAACTTCACCATCGATATTGGCCATTTTTAAAAAATGCGATTGGAGCAATCGATGGCACACATATTCCTTGCATCGTCAATGCCAATGAACAAGCGAAATATATTGGTAGAAAGGGATTCCCGTTGCAAAATGTAATGGCGGTTTGTAATTGGGACATATGTTTTACCTTTGTCTTGGTTGGATGGGAAGGCAGTGCACATGATGCCCGTATATTCAGTCATGCCTTGACAACTCCTTCAATGAACTTCCCTCATCCGCCTTAGGGTATGTTATTAATATGTTCAATTGGTTTCTCTTTATGGCTTTGTTTGGTTCAGCTGAGGGGAGGGGAGGGTAGGTTAGGTTAATTTAAGGGAGGGTAGGGAAAGGTAGGGGAGGTTAATTAATGATGTGTTTTGTTTGGTTCAGAAGGGAAGGGAAGGGGAGGGGAGTTAATTAGAAAGTGACAAATATACCCTTATCTCTTTATTTAAACTTATTTACTCTTTATTTATAATATTCATATCAATTTTTTTTAATTTATAAATCTTAATTTTTTTTATCTCATTTATATACATAATAAAATTAAAAAATATGATAAAATTTTAATATTATTTCTTATTAATTATATAATTATTATATATTTTAATATAATATATAAATAATTTATTATGTTTATTAAATTTTAACAATTAAAAAAAATTAGGTTTGAGAAAAATAAAAATAAAAGGGTTAAGGGTATAATTGAAATATTAAATAAACATCAAGAGCAATTTGGTCATAAAAGTGAAAAAATTCCTCTCCCCTCCAAAAAACCCCACTTTTGGAGGGGAGGGGACCACAAAAAGACAAAAAATCTCCCCTCCCCTCCCCTCCAAAACCCCCAACCAAACAAACCCTATATGTGAATACAAATATTCAAAATAATAACTTTTCTTTCATGCAGGTAAATATTATTTGGTTGATGCTGGTTATCCAACACCAATTGGATATCTAGGTCCATACTGACGTGAGCGTTACCATCTTCCTGGTTTTTAACGGTTATCTAGATTGGTTAACCCTAATAAAGTTTTCAATTATGCTCATTCAAGTTTGAGATGCACAATAGAAAGAACTTTTGGGGTATGAAAAAATAAGTTCGCAATATTACAACGCATGCGCATCTACGACTATCAAACACAAGTGAAGATTGTTTGTGCAACGATGGCAATACACAATTTCATTAGAAAAACCTCTATTACTGACCCTGATTTCGCGCCATAGGACAAAGATGATGATGATTCACTGCAAGATGATGATGAGTATGACTCTTCACAGATACCTTTATCCATAACCTCTTCATCTGAAATGGCTCGTTGTCGTGATTTCATACGAGATCAACTTATTTATTATAGACAATACCAATAGTAGTACATTTTACATTTATTTTATGCCCCATGTAACACCCAAGTAATGAAAATTAATTTTCCCTTATTCCTACAACATCAGATCTCTATGTTAATCAATCGTATTATATGTTTCTCATTTCTATATACATATATTAATTTATTATATAAAATTTTAAATTATCCACACAAATTAAATTAAAAGGTACTATTTCAGTGGGCAAAAATTGAAATTAAAGTGAATATTGTAAATTTTTACCTTGGTCAAATATATATGTATAGTATTATTTTTTAATCACTTAAATGAAAAAATTTAAAATTAAATTTATTCTTTATGTAATTATGATATTAGTTTATGTTCTTTTTAGTAAATTACCTATAGAAAATTGATTCTGCTATTAATCATCCAAATATCTCCAATTTTCAAAATCACTTTTCTCCTAAAATCTATTATTCCCAAAATCTATTCTCCAGAATCTATTCTCCAAAAACTAATCCAAACACACCCTAAGTGTTTTGGGATTTTGCTTTTGAGGTTTTCATTAGCCTTTGTATTTTCCCTTGTGTTTTTAAATGACATTACTACTTTATCATGTCAATTTTTTTAATTATTTAATTTTAAAATATATTTAAACTAAATTGTTGCCATCTTTTATCCTTTAATTATTTAATTATATACTTTTAATAACTATTTATTAATAAAAATAAACTTTTACATATTTACAATTTAAATTTACGTCCTATTATAAGTTTTTTTTTAAAACTCATGAGTTTAAACAGCCTTACTCTTAAATATAGGTAAAGTTAAAATAAAAAAAAAAATCATCTCTAAACAAAGTTAATATGCCAATCATATCTTTGCCCTACTTGAGGCTGCCAAATGTAAGACTTGGATAGTTTTCTTTGTGAATATTGACCCTTCAATAGAAGTACCAATGCAATAAACATATATAAATTTAAAGTGAGAGCTCAATTTTAAAATACTAATTTATTAGAAGGAGTGTCTCTTAAATTTATAAACTTCATTTAACTTATAAGACTCCTTAATATGAGACTCATAATAAATACCTAATCTATCAAAATTGTAATTATTGCTGTTCATAATGTCAAACCAAACATACTCTAGAAAGTAAGATTAAGTGTGTGTTTGGAAATAGCATTAAATCTAGGTTTTAATAAAATTTAGGTTTTTGAGAAATTTTAAAATAAATAATTATATATATTCAAATAGGTTTTTGGATCAAATAATTGTTTAAAACTAAAATTTTAGATAAGCTGGTTAGAGTATCTTATAGAAAGTAAAATAGTTTATAGATTAGCTAATTACTATATTACCCATACTTTTTCTTATACCATATCTTCTCTCTCTTCTACTTTTTATTACACCCTCTATCCTCTCTATTTATTTTCTACACCCTCTCTCTCTTTTTTTTTCTTTTTTACACTATCTCTCCTCTTTCATCTCTCATATCTCATCTTTTATCTCTCATCTCTACTCATTTAATATTCATATCCTTTTACGTAATTTATCAATAATAAAAGTATTTCTAAAAATAACTATATAAATACTTATTTATTTAAAATTATTTTTTTTTCATAAGCTCTTTTCTAGAAGCTATTTTTTAAAATTTATCCAATTTTTTTTATAAATTATTTTTTAAAATTTTATCTAAATAGATAATGAGAGTTCCAAAGTTATTAATCACCCATAATATGCATTCCTCTCCTTTTTCTCACCTCCCACGATAGGACAAAAGCTAGCTCTCTAATAATGCCAAACTGACACGGTGGAGATCAAACCCGCCACCTACCCCATATAAGAGGACTATTTTATCGCTAGGACAACGCCCCAAGTGCACAAAAGCTAGATCTTTAAATTGAGTTTAGCTCTATGAATTATTTGATTTGTCTCTTAATTGAGTTTTGATTAGAGAATAATGGAGCGGAAAGGGAATTCTTGTTACTCGCATAACCAAATAATAGCATTGGTTACCAAACACGTATTTCAGCTGATAAGGTGATCGTGCTAACTTAATCAAAGATCTCGTATTTGACTTGGCTTGATCAGGATTACCCATACTCCACTGAGAGGATGGAAGGATAGAGCGGGAAAAAAAATATTTTTCTTTGCACAACCAACTAATAGCAAGAACCACAAAACAACTATGATAAGGACTTGAAAGAAATCAGAATTTCCATGCAAAAATTGGAAGCTAATAAATATTGGTTGTTAATTATAATTGATGTAGTAATTTGACATGGGATGATTTCCCTATTATTATTATTTTAATTAAATCCCCATATTTATTATTTCATTTATTGAAATTATTCTAGAACAATCTTTTATTTATTTATTTTTTGCTTACTCAATTTACCGGAGTTTTACCTTAACTATATTTAGATCTGACCCGCATCACGTATCTAGTTATAGTGGGTGAGTTTTAAAATAGGAATTTTCTACATACGCCAAGACTCGAACTCGAGATCTCGCTTAAGCGATACTAAATCCCTTACTACTCAAATTAACTCCCGTTAGTTAATCTTATATTTATTGTTAAGATTGCTCTTCCCTCATTTACTGATTGCCGTCAGTCAAAATCAATTATAAACTCAAAATTAAATACTCCTATACATCTCAAAATTAATTATAAACTTAAAATCATGGTTATCCTATACATACCAAAATAAATTATGAACCAAGATCATAGCCATTTCATAAGCTACTATTATCTGCCATTCAATTTCATAATTTATTTTGGCACGTAAAGAAAGATAATAGGTAAATGGTGAAACTGATGAGAGGAAAAGAAATCAAAAGGTGTGAGAGGAAATCAAAAGGTGAAAAGAAATCAATCTGGTTGTGAGAGGAAATCAAGTTCAGGGGTGGAACTGAGGATGCAGTTGCCTGGACACACAACTCATCTTTGATAAATGCTCGGAAACCTGATCTTCAGAGCAGAGAAGAGAAGCATCGATCGGGAAAAAAAATCACTGGGATTTTATTTCATCAAATGTGGTGATGATGAGCAAATTTTAACACATCAGCCCTACCTAGGACGAGTTAAGTGACTCAGTATTTTCTAAAAAAATAAAGATAAATAAAAAAAAGAAAATGTTAAGTACTTAGAGTAAATTAAACTATAAAGATTAAGTTATAAATTTAAAAAACTTATAATAATTAAATAATTAATTTTTTCTAAATTTTGCATATAAAAACACATCAAATTCTTCCAACTAACAAAATAGTGTACCTCACGTTATGTTCTGCAGATATTATAAAACCTCCTAAAGATAACGCCTTGCCTTACGGAATGTTTGGTTTAATGGAGAGAAAGTAAAGGAAGGAATTTTAATAGAGGGAAAGGGAAAAAATATGAGAAATTTTATTATTATTTTATTTAAATTAAAATTAGGGGAGGGAAGGATAGGAGAGTGATTTTTACGTTACTTTATTTGGTTCAAGAAACCAGGAGGGAAAATATTTATATATAGACAAATTTACCCTTATATTATTTTATAGAATATTTTAATAAAATATAATATATGGATAATATTAAAATATGAAAAAAATTATGAGTATATTAATATTATAAAATAAAAATATTATATTTTCTTTCTAAATTCTCCCAATTTTAGAGAGGAAATAAAGCTTAGGAGGGGAGGAAAAATTTTAACCTTTTAAAAGTTCTTATTACCTAAATAAGGAGATGAGAATAAAATTCCTCCCTTCTTCTCCTCTCCTCCAAAAATCTCTCTTATCAAATCACCCCTTAAAGGTCGGTCACAACAGAAATCATATTAATTAATTGCCTCCATTAAATCTAATAATTATCTAATTGAATGAGGATCTTTTACCTCAAAGATAAATAATTATAATATTATTATGGATAAGATCATTTATCATTTACAGAAAAATATTGTGATTTTATTTTAAATGTGCCTGTTAGAACAATTAAAAAAGAAAACTTACATAATTAGCCGTACATATTTAATATACTTATAGTTTTAATAATAATAATAATAATAATAATAATAATAACAATAAAAAGAAGGGTTTGTTATCAAGCAAATATGTATTGATTTGATTGGAAACAAGCAGCAGCTATATAAAGGTAAATACATAAGTTTGTTTCCTAATTAAAAGTAATACTAAATTTTGAAGTAAAAATTACTTTACTTCCCATATAAGTATATATTTTATAACCTTTGAGTAATTAAGTAATTAATAGATCTTATTATCAATTTATTAATTCTCTATTAATTTTTGATTCGATAGCTGTCTGATTTGAGCTCAATTCGCTTATTTTAGGTCTTCCCATATAAGTATTATATCAAATTTTTAATATAAGACTCGTTTAATTAATTTAAAAAATAAAAAAAATAAATTTTTTAAATATTAAAATTAGTTAAAATTATTTATTTAAATTCTTTAATCTCTTTATATTAATCATTTAGATCTTATATTAAAGAATAAATAGAGCATATAATATAAACATATTTAACTAATTATATATCTTTTAAAGAATATATTTAAATAATATCTCCAAATTATTCAATGAGTTTTATATCAAAAAATTAAGGTAGTAGATAACATGAACATAGTTAATTATTTTTTTGTTCAAAAAATCTATTATTTTATATATATGAGGTGATAAGATTTTTTTTATACAAAAAAAATTTAAGTAACACCTAAACTTTTTAAAAGGTAGTGATAAGATTTAAGTATCACTAATTGAAAGTAATTTTTCTAAAAATATTTTTTTTATTTACACATACTTAAATAAAATTTAAGATATTGTATTTAAGTACTTAAAAATTATTTCTATAATCTATTAAACAAATTCATAAAGTATCAGATTTATAAAAATTGTCAGTTTAAAGTAGCCAACCCTAAATGGGATTAAAAATTCAATGTCTTTTTTTGTGCCAAAAATTCAATATGTCTAATAAAGTTATTATGAAAAGCAAATTAAATTAGCTAAAGTCAATTAGAAAACGACTGAGGAAAGAGGAAAACAACCACAGCGAGTTAGCAAACAAAACCGACCTATGCTTCTCTAAAGCTTACTATAATAACAACTGCAAGATCCATAATCCTTCTTCGTTCCTTCGTGATGATTTGTACGGATAAATCGAAATCTTCATCGTACGCATTCGACGACAAGAGCCACGTCGTCCCGAAGAAGAAGCAGCAGAAGCCGAAACCGACGTTGTCGGAATCGGAGATGGAAGCAGCTCGGCAACTCATCGAACTTAGCAACGGAGATTCTTCCTCCGGTCATCGTTCCCTAACGGGAGGCGGCGACGTCAACAATAGCAGCAGCAACAGCTTCAGCGTACAGGGGAGACCACACGAAGAAGAACAACAAAAAAGCGAGCTCGACGATGTCGATGTATCTTCCAACGTTGAAACAATAATGGACGAGGGAGAAAGTTTGGGGGAAATAAGAACGAGTCGGAGGAGAAAGCACAAGAGGTATCGCTTTATTCTCGATCTGTATAACGTTACAGAGCCTGTAATTTCCTGTTATTAGAGGTTTTCAAAGTTTGAGAATAACGACCACGTTGTGGAAGAAGATCAAGTGTAGAAATCGAACTGATGAACTTTCTAGAATCAAATGATGTAAGAAGGAAATGAGATCCAAAGGGTTTGTTCATCTTTGATTCCAGGAATCATCGCCCCTCTTTCTTTTGATCCCTTTACAGAGAAATCAGTTTAGAGAATGTTGTTTCTAATTTCCTGACTCGTACGTTATAATGTAAGCTAACTGGAAATAGTGTTCAAGGTTCGACTGTGTTTATAGTTTATATATTCGTTTACCATAAGGTTGTTTGCTTTTGTTGTGCCTTTTGATTTTTGCTCCATGGCTAAGAGCTTATTAAGAGTCTGCTTCTCTCCGCGCGTTAGGTATAAGAAAAGTTGAAAGAAATGAAATTTTCAGAGAAGTTACCCAGTTAGAGAGAGGGGAAATTCCTATAAAATTCTAAACAAATAATTTAATCATTAAAAAATCTCAATTATCATATAATAATTTGTTATTATTAGTTTATCAGTTACTATTAAAAATTACGTGCCTTATCTTATAGTAATATCTTTTGAATTTTTTTTCTTACTAAAAGTTATTATCATATTATTTAGAGGTCATAAGTTTAAAACATGGAAATAACACCTCTACTTAAAAAAAAATAAGGATATATCTATCTCTCTTTAAACTCTATTTGATGGGAGTATTATGTACTAAGTTACCCTTAAAAAATTATTATAATGTGATTTAGAGGTCATAATTTAAAAATTAAAAATAGCATTTTCATTTGTGAGGATAAGATTATATATATATATATATATATATATATCCTTCCTCATGTCCTAATTAGTGGAAGCCTGTTAACCAGGCTGTCCTTACAAAAAATTGTTGGATCCATGGGAAGGAAGGTAATTGGATAGATGGTTGAACACGATGAAGTTGTGAGGAAGATATTGAAAGCTTAATGTGGCTGAGGATTGAGACTGTGAGTTCATAATAACATTATGAATTGTGAAGTGACAAGTTTTTGGTGAGGTTAACGTCGAAATAATTTGGGGCATTGAATGTGTGGGTTAGGAAGCTGGCATTGTCATACCCCCTTTCAATACTACACTATCACATGCTTGTGGCATGTTCCCTTTTTGCTTATTGGTCTTGTTGATTCAACTGAGCCTTAATTAGATCCAAAACATCTCAAATCAAATCTTATTACTGCCACGTAAAGATCTTACTAACAAATAACTCTATTCCCCGTCTTTTAATTGGTGAATAAGTAAAACATATAATTATTTAAAGTGTGTTTAATCTATGAGGAGTACCATTTTATTGTGATTTTAGTCTCAACACTTAGAAATATATCATAATTCTTAAATGCCTAAATTTATACCTGAGGGTAATAGATAGCTCGCTTTATTTAACATTGGTATTATATAGGAAGAATAAAGATTTTACCGTACCTTTAGATCGTGAGTAAACCCAACTCTTTTTTAAAAATTCTTATACCAAAAAACAAAACCCTACATATACTTTTTGAATTTAAGATTTACTTAATTTAAAATTCAACTCAACTAAACTTGTTATATATGGGACAAAAAATTACTCCATTTCTAAAATTGAGAGCTACCATTTGTAAATAGAAGAAAACAAAACTCTTTTGACAAGCTAACTCCAATTAAGATTAATAATATTAATCAACAGAAATTAAATCTAACAAAAATGATTAATCTCTTATAATGATATAACCAAAATTCAAATATTCATTATGATAAATATCTATATTTAGTAATTAACAGTATATCGAATAGAAGGATACCTATACTTAGCGGGAAAAAAAAAAGACTAACAATACTTAAATTTAACTTTACAACATTGAATATTAGATAATTACATAAGAATTTGATCAAAAATAAATAAAAACTAATTGAAAATCAGTAAAAAAATAAAAAAAATTAATATAAGTTTTTTTTATATAAAATTTTATACATTAAATATAGATTAGATTAATCCCAATTCAACTATGATTCAACTGATATTTTCATCAAATATCAGATCCAATTTCAGTAGACATTTTATTTTGCAATCTACTCAGGCTTTCATATTATCAGTCAAGCGGATTCTAAGCCCGAGGATAACTATACCAGCGTATTCATTGATTCCAACCCATGACAAGTTATTCCATACAACAAAAATATAAAATAAATCCATCACGCACGAGAAAATCTTCAGCTCAAGCAAATGCTCAGTCAATAATTACTATCGATGAATGAGGTTCACTTGTAATGTAAGATTTAAGTTTGTAGATGGAAATACATAGAATGAACATTGCACTTTGTTCTACAAAATGTCAAAGGCACATTAGAGCAGCTTTACGCAGCATATCCATGTCTTCACCAGGTAATAAGATTTTAATGCTCAAGGTGGAAGACATACTCTGTCAAACGCTGCAATTTACTAGGATCCAGTTTCTGCTCTGTCACAATAGGTTGCTTCTTCACAGTTAACATTCGAGAAGCCGGGTCCACGGCCCAACCTTGCTGTAGCACATCTGGCATTATACAAACGAGAATGAATCGTAAGAAACATCTAGAGAGAAATGGAACAAGGTCAATGAACAAGGGGTTTATCATAATTTTAGCCTTATATGTATCATTAAAATACCAAACTTTATAATTGACAGTAACAAACTATAATGATTCAATGAGAGCTTAAAACTAGCTTTGATTAGCCATTTTAATTTACACGACATCTAAAGAGTTTCAAAAAATTATGACACAACGTCATTCATGTGAGTGTTAATAATGAAGACATGAATGGCTAAGGTTGTCTATAATACACTCGTTGGGAGTGTTCAAAGTCTTCTCTTCAAAGTTTCCCGTTTAAGTACATAGGATCTTCATTTATTTATCCCAGCGTTCTCCATCATTTTACTCTCTCAGTCTCTCTCCTCCTTTCTTAGTAATCAAACTTTCTTCATTTATCCAAAACAGGAAAATAGTACTGTTTAAGTAGGGCATTTTGAGCAACATAGCTTGATCCTTTCAAGCAGAAATAATCTTTCTTGTCTTTTAATAAGGACTATGGAATAATATTGATTGTGAATTCATGCATTAATAATGTGTAAATCATGGCTACATGTATAAAGAGGTTGGTAGTGGATGTTTTGAGTGTCTTCCAGTATAAAATTTCATTTGGTTAACCTTACAACATTGGCTCTGACCTACCAGGGAAATGAAAGTTGGAAAGTGGGGAAATATCTTTAGAATCACACAATTTTTAATTCAAACAAAGCAATATGATTACTTACAACTTGTAGCATCATCCTCAGTCATTCCAAGAAATAAAGCTGTATCCTGAATGCTTATGGTAGAATAAGCCGAGAGAAGCAGCTGAAACATTTTCTTTGTGTAAAGTTCTGCAAAGAGTTGATATGCAGTTAAGAAATATAACCACTTCTACATTAGAAAGCATGGTGGAAAAAAAGAACCAATGCACTTTATTTTAGGCTTTTAGGTCATGCCATAGTGCTTAGCTCTTTGAATATCCATTCTTTTTTCTCTTTCCGGGGTATAAACGTGATATCCTTTCATTGCATATAAATGAAGACCTAAAACAAAGTGTTCCAACTAAAGAAGTAACACATCCATGTTGACCCAAATATCTCTCCAATCTGAATTTCTCTTCTTCAAGTCATAGCAAAGTTATATTTGTCAATGATGGGCCCTTTACTTCATCAGCTCAATTGTTCAAGAGGAAACCCAAGGAACCAGGTCCACACAAACAACAGTAGATTGTGGACCAGATGGGCTTGTAGCCCATTATGGTAGGAAGCTAGTCTGAGTGCCCTTGGAGAAGCAGGCAATGAGTGTCTAGTGACTTGTGGGAGAGCCTCCGACCTCTCGAACGTTAGGGAGTGGCTCCTTTTCCTTATTGCTCTGTTTCATCTTATTTTCCAGCATTGCAACTAGGATTAGTCGATCAGTTTTCCCCTTTTTACCTCTTCCATCCTATTGAAGAGGGTTGTATTGGCTTATCTTGGTTACTCGGTAATAATACAGATTCAGTTCCATCAATGAACATAATCAAATCCATAACAGTTTAAAAGGAGACAATGTGCCTTGTTTTGAAGATGCTTTCACATAGAATTAATTTCATGATTATGTATTGTCAATGATCAACAAGTGTAAAATGTAGTGGGTATGGTAAATGCAATGTCAACATTCAGATCCAGTAGGGTGTATTTTAATAACTATGGTCTTGGACCTCAAAAAGTTTATACACACTTAAAGCTGGCGAGAAGCAACCCAAAATAAAGGACATGGCCACAAGGAAATATATTCAGCAAGATGGCTTGGCGATTGCAATTAAATTAGACCAAAATATAAATTGGTTCGGGAAACCAATAAACACATTTTTGGCTAAATTAACTTCTAACAGTAGCAATCAGAGCTAACAAAACAAAACTAATTATCACCAATAAATAATTAGATTATTTATTATAAGCATATCATGAGGATAGGGGAAATCACTATATTTTGTAAACAACACTACAACAATAGAAGCAACAATAACAAGAATCCTCATCCTGTTAACTGAGGTCAGCTATATAGATCATAGATCACAAAACACTATTATACTCTATCAATAACCAACCCTTCAAATACATCCTTCAATAAAAAAATTCTGTTCGATAACTTTCTTTAAGTGTCCTTCTTGAACTCCTTCTATGCCTTTTCATAGAGCTATAGACCATTTGAGGTTTTAAAAGATAAACATCTACAATGTTACAGAACCACCATTAGGACTTGCAACAGTGAGATGCAAATATTAGTCACTCAGGTGAAACGCTGACTAAAGCTGCTACAGATTGGATTGAATGAAATGATTCTTTGCTTACATAAAGATCGTCGAAATTCAATCAACTTCGCGTTAGCTTGGATCATTTTGCACTTAAATATCTTCCATTTATAGGCCACAAGCCCACAACCCCTTCTTAGTTAACACTTTAACAGTTGCTTTAATAACTAACAACATATCACCAGCTTCTTTTAACAATGATTCCTATAATACGATACTTCAACCAAATGTAGCATCTCTGTCTGTAAATTATGCCTGACCTCACCTCATATTTGCCAAAGATTACTATACTGCTTGCCTGCCAATTACCAGAAGTAGCAGGGAAGGGATCGTGAGGGAAAAGAATGAAATATCTATGTTATGACCACATTAATCTTCTGGTAAGATCTCCCGTACTTCATCGTAGACCATTTCAGAGTTCTGTGTTGAAAATCGAAAAACATGTAACTTCAACTGCCAATTTCATGCCCCAGTGAGTGAATTTGATACTTTATCATAGAGTGATATCGGTAACAACTCTACTCACAGCTAGAGTCAAACTTTTGCCCTATTTTTACTTTTTTAAAATTCATTTCAATGCCTATAAATCAGAAACTTCAATTCTTTGCAAAATACAACAGAAAATTTCAGCGAACACAAAAGATTTCCCAAGCATCCCCTTTTAAATAGAAATGGGAATTTTAAAGCTTGCCTGAGTAAGAAGCTACTAGGCCTTTAATCTCCTGACTCCAGTCAAACCCACGAATTGCCTCATGCACTCCCCCATAGTCACGAGTCCATAGCTTCTGCCCAATTTTCCAAGCTGCAACTACCTCTGGCTTGTTTTCTTTGATCGAGGAAGGCATTGATTTCCAAAGAAACCGTGCACTGTTACTGCAATATCACCATAGCAAGTATTATATGAGAAACCAAAAACAATATCACCCCAAAGGGGCCAAAACTCCCCCACCACATTTAGAAAAATATAATAATTCAAGACAAGAACTAGCAGGCGCCTGATATGAATTATTGCAATATCAACATATCAAGGAGCGTGCAGAATGCCTTATTTGCACATACAACTCTCCAGAATTACACAAGACCTAAGGCTCTGCACTCCAGCATTCAGTTTGGTAACCATAAAAGCTAAGGTCAATGAGTAGCAGAATTTGTAAAGCACGCGTCTTCATGCATTCTATTTTAATTTAGGATAGATGTCAGAGCCAGCAAAGCCCCTCGGTTTCGAAGTTCATAGTTCACCCAAAAACTCAATAAATCAAAAAATATATCATTTAAAAGAATCGAATTGAAGAAAGCTAAATGACCTAGGTGAAGGAACCCATATGTCACTCTCATTGCAAAATTAACTTTGGAAAAGCAAAGACGAAACTTGCAAGGAGAAGCAACAAGAAGAGCATGAGATCATTACAAGTCATCAACATAAATGTAACCCAGAAGGTGAATCGCATAAGGCCATTCGTCCTGATACGAAACGCCTTCTGCTGCAACCTGTTCAATCCAAAGGAAAGAAAAAAGAAAAAAGATAAGTGGTTCGCATTAGGTTTAAACTAAGCGATGCATGCGAAAAGAGTGGAAAATTATGAATCACCTGCAGCATGAGGTTATCGCAGGTATCGGCAATCTTATCGTACGATTGGGAAGCCAAAGCCGCCGATATAGTGGAGGAATACATGGGCGCAACTCGGCTAGATTCTCAACTCAGTGAGTTACTTGTCTGACTCGCTGCGTCGCCGGAGAGAAGGATCACCACCACCTCTGAGTCGTTGTTGATTGCCCTTGAGTGAAGCGAAACCAAAAAAAGGTTGCACGCAGAGGCTATGGAGAGTGGAGACGGACTCTTAAATTTCCTCGTATGCACTTTTAGAGGTGAACACGTTGGTTCGAATTTTTTTTAAATAAAATAGTTATTTTTATTCAAAAAATAATTTTAATTAAAATTATAGTTTAAAATTATTTTTAAATAAATTATTAAAAATAATTTTTAAAATAATAAAAGAGTTTATAGACTATCTAATTATTATCTTAATATTATTTTTTCTTATATTTTCTCTCATCTCTCATCTTTTCTCTTTATTCTATCTCTTATTTTCTCTCTTTTTTCTACACTCTCTCCTACTTTTAATTAAATTATACATTTTTTAATAATTTATTAATATAAAAAGTGATTCTACTACTAATTATCTAAATATCTCTATTTTTAAAATCTATTCTTTCTAAAATCTATTTTTTAAAATTTATTTTTTCATAATTTATTCTCTAAAAATTAATTTAAATAGAGCATATATTTTTTTTTCATGAACGATAAAGAAAGATACGTTTACAAAATTTAATTTTCAAATGCAATCTATTAACATGTATCCTCCAAAACATTTTATAATAATTAAATTACTTATGTTTTGTGATTAAAAAGAGTGATTTTAAAAAATTAATTCGTCACACTTTCATTAAATTTTTAATTAAATCCCTATATTTTTTTAATAAATCATTATAGTTATTCCAATTATAGCTATTCATCCATATACTCATACTCTGTTCATTAGAGCTTATCAGGATTTTAACTAAGATACATATCAATTTTGATATAATATAATATAATTAAATTAATTTAATTTCCAAAGGCGCTTAATATTTGTTTAATGACTTGTGTTTTTAATAGGTGGAACGTATTTTTAACAAAATAACTTTTATTTAGTTGTACATAACATTAATTAGAGAATAAATATTTCCCTTTGGGTTCTTCGATGGAGGAGTCGACGAGGCGTGGAGCAAATGACTGAAAATAAGGAATCTGAAGTGAAACTATACCTTATAATTTTTTAATTAAAAATATAAAAAATATATATATGGGAGGGTATGCCCTCCGTTTTAGCCTTATGGCCTATTTTAGGTGAGGTTAAAATGGGCAAATTCATACCAATTCTAGACAGATGTATTGGGTTAGGGGTACTTTACTCGGTGATTTAAGGCAAAATAAAAGACAATTACAAGCATTTTAAAGTATATTACACATTTTAAAGATGTGTGGACGCTTAAATAAATTTTAGATAAACAATAAAATTTCGATGGGTATTTTTAGCAAATTTTCCCGTTTTTTAACATGATTTTGTAAAATGATTCGTTAATAATTAAGAATTAATAATCTATAATTATTTTTTAAATCTAAATAAATATTAAATTGAATATCTCAATTTCACTTTTTATGATTCAACCAATTGATCCAAAATTTAACATAACTTTTTCTTTCATAATTATATATATTATTCTATTAAAGATAATTATATATAACCATTAAATATAGATAATTTTTTTTATTGATATTTAAATTTTTATGGAAAGACTTACATTTTCGTTAGGCTTAATCTGTTATAATAATAGTATAACATTTGTATCATAAAGTTATTTTATCCTTTTTTTTTTTGGTAAATTTTTTTATCCTTTTTTTTTTGGTAAACTTTTTTATCATTTTCTTGAACACCCGGTCCACCCATCATGAATTTAATAGTTTATAATATGGGCATGACCCAAGATCCACAGGCCCATGTTTGGGTATCTAGGGCTCCATTATAACCACAAACCATGAATCCCTCTCGTGTATATAATGACAGAGCCTGGAGTGTACCCTAATGCTCTAAACTGAAGTGAGTATTTCAGAGCGCCGCTTCGATCGTTTTCTTCCCTAGTTCGTTCAAGCTTCGGAAGCCGGTAGATCTGCAACTATATGCTTCCTCGTGATTTTAATTTGTTTATTATTCGAATATATTCGATTGTGTGTTTGTTCATTTTCTTATTCTGCTTCATTGTTTACTCATTTCGTGGGAAAATATCGATGATTAGTTAATCCATAGACTTGGGTGTTTGAAATTGTTAGATGTTGATGCGAGGGGTTATATTAATACGGTAGATCCAATATTTTCGTGACTTTCTTCGTCACTTCGGTCGATCTGCTGCTTTTTTGCTGTGAATGAGTTGTTTTTAATGTTCAACTTGATTTTTATTGATATCTGAAATCTTAATTTCATAGTTCACATGTGTTATTCTATTTTTTCATGACGTAGCTTGATCTAACTGTCTGTTAGATGTCTTATGCCATGAAAAGTTCATTTATATGCGTTGTTTAACGATCTGAATGATCACTTTGTTGAAACAGGAAATATGTCTCACAGGAAGTTTGAGCACCCAAGGCATGGTTCCCTTGGCTTTCTCCCTAGGAAGCGTGCTGCTCGTCATCGTGGAAAGGGTAATTAACTTTTCATCTGTTCCTGGAATAGGCAAAGACAGATGTGGAATTTTTCTTTTCTTCAGGCGAATATCATGCTTCTAAATTCTCTGAGCACCATGAGTCCCCAAGGATTACTTTTTCTGAATAGTCTATATAAGTTTATTTTCAAAGTTAATTACAAGCGCCGATGCACTTGTGAAGCATAATTATCACGTTGCCATTTCTATGCGATGATTGAAATTGCTTCCTGAAAGAACTGACGAATCAAGGCTGGAATCTATGAAAGGGCTCTTCTAGCCAAAGATCCTTTCATAGGATCTTTGGGAAGGAATACCCAAGAGCCTGAGAGAATTGGCATTATTTGTGCCATAGGCTTTTGGTTTGGGAGCATTTCTTCATTGCAGATTGAAGATGGCATCGATGATTTATGTTTAGCAACGCATAGGTGCAAAATTTTACCATTAGATGGAGTAGTCCTTTTGAGTTGAAGTACCATGTTTTTGTCATAAGTGCATAATCATAAGCATGCATGCATATATACTTTGAGGCAAAATAATATATATTCATGCTTATCGTGATTTTCAAGGGTTGTGTTGGTTTTGTTGCTACAATATATTTTTTATCTTCCGAGAGGCTGTTTCTGAATTTTTCTAACGGAAAAAATATATTTTTACTATCTTTTAAGTTGTTTCATTGCATATTCTACTTTATATGAAAATCGGGAAAAGAATTTTTTTCTGTGGAAATACTTTTGGGTCCCATCTCCATGTGATGTAGAGATGAAGTGTGAAACTTACACATGTTCATATTGCTAATTGTATTTCATATTGTGTGGCCATCTTTTGTATATCTTAATTGGCTAAGTTGTCATATAATTTGGCTGGTACGAGATTATTTTTGCAAATGTGAAGATGTCAAGTTATACATCGTACATATAACCAATATTTGTTGGATATGAGGAAATGCTTGCTAGTGGCCCAAAAGTATGCGACGATCGTGGATTTCAATTATGTGGGGCCAATGGTTAATCGAGTCCTGTCCACTGCCTCTTCTAAAGAAAATGAAATGTGATTTTTACCCACAGCCCGTGCATTGAATGGTGGTCCTTAAACTAGTCTCAGTCTGATGCAAAATCTGATCGCATGGAGTAAATACTCGCTGAAGCTAACCCAATTTCAGTTCTCTAAATCTACTCAAGCTCATGGTGAAAATATTATAGAGAGAAGTATATTGTTTTTCCAAAACAAAACAAAAACATTACCCTAGTGCATGTAGTTTTTAACCCTTCCCTTTTTTTTTTCTGGTATGATGCGCTTTGTCATCTACTTTGATTAGAAGTTCTCATTATTTGAGAACTGATATATTTGTGGTGGGAAAAATCAACTTTTGGCTTTAAATGACTGCTTCGGAAGAAGGAATGGTTGTGTAAATTATTGGACAGATGCATTATTACTTACTTTATCTGCTTTTGTATATCCTAATATGATTTTGCAGCAAAGGCTTTCCCAAAGGATGATCCCACCAAGCCTTGCAGATTGACTGCCTTTATGGGTTACAAGGCTGGGATGACCCACATTGTTAGAGAAGTTGAGAAACCTGGATCAAAGCTTCATAAGAAGGAGACTTGTGAGGCTGTTACCATTGTTGAAACTCCTCCAGTGGTGGTTGTTGGAGTTGTTGGATATGTAAAGACACCTCGTGGACTACGCACGTTAAATACAGTCTGGGCTCAGCATTTAAGTGAGGAACTTAAAAGGAGGTTCTACAAGAACTGGTGCAAGTCTAAGAAGAAGGCATTTACCAAATATTCTAAGAAACATGAAACTGAAGAAGGAAAGAAGGATATTCAAGCACAGCTTGAAAAATTGAAAAAATATGCATCTGTCATCCGTGTTTTGGCCCATACTCAGGTATGACTGGTTGATATCTGGATTTGGCTCCTCTATTCCCTTGTATAGTCTGTAGTTTTGCCATGAAATAATCTTTTCAAGTTCATGATTTATTACTTTGTTATATTGCGTTGAAGCTAATCCATATCATGTCTAATTGATGAACATAAGATGTTTTATGTCCTGGAATACCACTTTCGCTGTTGTGCAAATTCATGACTTGCTGTGCTTTCATTTGAAGATACGGAAGGTGCAAGGTCTAAAGCAAAAGAAGGCACATCTGATGGAGATCCAAGTTAATGGTGGGACAATAGTACAGAAGGTGGACTATGCATATGGCTTCTTTGAGAAGCAAGTCCCAGTGGATGCTGTTTTCCAGAAAGATGAGATGATAGATATCATTGGTGTGACAAAGGGTAAAGGTTATGAAGGCGTTGTAACTCGTTGGGGTGTCACTCGCCTTCCTCGCAAGACACACAGGGGTCTAAGAAAGGTTGCTTGTATTGGGGCATGGCACCCTGCACGTGTTTCTTTCACAGTTGCCAGGGCTGGACAGAATGGATACCATCACCGTACTGAGTTGAATAAGAAGGTCTACAGGGTTGGCAAGGCAGGGGAAGAGTCACACTCGGCCATCACCGATTATGACAGGTATAGTTACTCACCAACGCATGAGCACATACACACATTCATTTATATAGTAGAATGGCTGCATGCGCACAAGGGAGTTTCTCTTATGATTCATGCAATTAAGAAAGAGCTTAGTTCCTGACATGATCAATTATTGTATGAAGGCTAGAAATTCATGCTATGAACTAGGCAGTTATGGAACTTTTAGGTGTTGAATAGCTGGTATATTGTGATATGTATGTGTTGTGTATTGTTTCTGGCTTTATTCATCAATACTATATAATGCACTAACAGTTGATAATGACGATATTTCAGGACTGAGAAGGACATCACACCAATGGGTGGATTCCCTCACTATGGGGTGGTAAAGGATGATTATATTATGGTTAGGGGATGCTGTGTGGGACCAAAGAAGCGTGTGCTTACCCTTCGTCAGTCATTACTGAAGCAAACTTCTCGTGTTGCCCTTGAAGAGATTAAGCTCAAGTTCATTGACACTTCCTCCAAGTTTGGACATGGTCGCTTCCAGACCACTCAGGAGAAACAGAAGTTTTTTGGTCGCTTGAAGGCCTGATTTTGTGTTTCTGCCGAGTCTTGTTTATTACAGCTTCTAGACCGATTTAAGATGAAGATTTTGAACTTGGACGCATTTTGTAGCTCTAATGAGGAGTTTTTGGTTTTTTTAATCATGCGTAGTAATATGTATCTGTGGATACTTCTTTAAGGAAACATGTCAGAAATAATAGCTATAACTTTGTTGCGTGTGATTCAGATTTCAGAATTGATTTTGTTTTATCATTCTTTCCTTGAACCCGATGGAACGTTTCCTTTGTTTCTTAAACAAGTTGGCGAAGCCAGGGGATTTTTTTTTCTTGTCTTATTTTCTATTCTTAAAGATTATAGACTGGCGAAACATGCATGCCCATAAGCTTCAGTCCTTGATTAATGCCTCAGGTTTGTGGGTTGCCTTTAGATTATAGCAGAGGATGATGCTTTAGCCTTAGGCGGCATTCCTATCAAGCCAAGGTGAGGGTTAATCAACTTTTATCCCTCCTCATAAGGTCAGGATTTATTATTAGCTTTTCATTCCTTCTTGAGCATGTAGTAGATGCAGAAAGCTTGGTCATACTGAGGTTGTTTAGGGACAATTGCTTTTCTTTAAATATGATGTTTTGGATTTTTTATTTTGGGGTTACAAAGAGGGATGAGCGCCCCATATTAAGAAAATTAAATCATATGGAGATTAGATCCTAAATTATTATTAAAAATAAAAAATTCTAAATATAGAGGATATAAATAGAATGTTTCCGTGGTAGTCAAATCTTGTTTAGTTAGAGTATTATGAATTTTTGAAATATATTATAGCTTTAATTCTTAAAAATATTTAGATTCTGTACTTGTATAATTAATAAATTGTATCTATCACTATTATCAATAGATAACATCTCAGCCAATTTTTTAAAGTCAAATTTAAGAATAATTTTTTTAAATATTAGATTTTAAGTTAAATTAAGACATTTTTATTACAGAATAAGAGCACAATTTATTTGTAAATCTAGCAATCTATCTTTCTATATGATCTCTAATAACACTATCATATCTTATGATGTTATGGTGCATCGTAACAGTTCTATTAATATTTACTTTCAATTTACCCAAAATTAGAGTAATATAATGAATAATTAAACTTTTCTCTTAAACTTACACTAAACTCTTCTATAGGCTTCATAAAGTTCTCATCCAATAAATCTGAATTACTCTGCTCCCATATACTCTATATTGTAACTCCCTAAATTTCTCTCTAATTATACATACCATCTATTCCCAATTTTCTCTTTAAATTTAAAGTAAATCAGTCTGAGTTTTAAATAATAGAGAGCAATACTTTAGATTAACTAATTGATTTTAAAGTTGTTTAGTATAATATGTAAAGATATTTTAGATTTAAATTAGATTTGTATGAAAAGGTTTTATTATGAAAGGTAAAGTCCACTTGGATTATGTTTACATTTGGAAGGATTAGTCCACCACGATTCCTTGACTTTGAAGGGTTTGGTTTTGGTGATGCTATGTAGCCTGAGTATGTGGAAATCATCCCTCATTCTTTTTTAATCGAGAGAATTACATTTAAGTCCCTTTAAAAAGTAATTATTACTATAAGGCCCTTTGAAATTTTTAAATTGAGCCTATGTCCCATGGGACATGTGAATAAGAGAATCTAATTATAAATTCCCAAAATTACCCTTATTAATTATTTTAGTTATTAATACATACTATAATGATTGTTACTATGACTAATTTAATTATTAATAACAAGTATGTGGTACATGTTAAAATTAGTTATTAATATATATTGAGACAATTGTAAATATTATTAATTTAATTGTCAATAATAAATATATGATGTCACTTGATATTAGTTATTAATATAAATTATGATAGTTATTGATATTGTTAATTTAACTATCATTAATAAGCATGGATATTATAATGTATTAAAATGATATAATGTAATATTCTAATATTAACATAATTATTATTTTTGACGTCATTACTTATTAATAGTGACATTTAACTCGGCAATAAATAGTTTCACTTGTCATTTCAATATGTGCTAATAATGTCATATAGGATTTAGTTGGGACATTGAAAATTTTGATATAAATTTATATGTTATACTATTATATGATATACAATTTCATTTCAAGCACATTGAATTTCATTGTAATCACACAGCTTCACTTGAAGATTTAATTTTATTTAGGAATAATAACAATAAAAGCAACGTACATTTCTTTCTCAAATAAGGTCATTCATGGTTACAAAAGAGGTCATATTCGTATTTACAGTAAAATTTATAAATAATTGAAACATCTTTTTTTTTTAGTCTACACATCTATCTTTTCCTCTCCCCTTGATTGTAGCCCGGAAGCAGAGACATCACATCATCATCATGGAAACAATGCATGCCAAAAACTATTTGAGCTCCCTTTGTCCGTCTTTACTGTTTCCAGTCTTCCCCATCTTTTTACCTGCGCACGCATGAGCTGCATTTTAATTCAGTATATTGCAGAGTGAGCTTTTTGAGAAGGAATACCTTTGGTCAGTTTGAATAAACAGAAGCAAGTAATTTAATAGCTCAACTGGGTTTGTGATTCATAATACCATAACACGCCCTAATTTCTAACACTTGTTTTATTGGCAATAGTTTTCTGGAGAAAGCTGCCATTGGAGCAGAAGGTGATTTTGAGGAGAAGATGCATGGTTCTGCACCAAACCCTTGAAAATTATGCTCATTGACAAGGGTGGAAGAGATGAAAATGATGGTGAGACTCCTACCAATTTGGGCAACAACCGTCATATTCTGGACCACATATGCCCCACCTTTTCAGTTGAACAAGCCTCCACCATGCAAAGGTCCATGGAAAAATTCCAGATTCCTGCAGGCTCTCTCACGGTCTTCTTTCTGGGCGTTTATGACCGGCTCATCATGCCCATTTGGGAAAAGTGGAAAGGCAAACCAGATAAGGATCCAATATTTAGTTCATTTAAACATTAAAGCTCCATAACTTGTTCAATACATGAACGAGGGAACGGCCATAACTACACCTTAAACGAGGGAACCGCCAACCAAGTTGAGCATGCTAAAACGATCGAGGAAGGCCAAGAAGACAAGAGGACAAGATGCACAAGAGGGGAAAATGGTTATGAGAAGCGAGGTCGCCCTCTTCTTACGAATGGAGGGATGTAACAGGGCTTCACCCAAATTCTCAGCGCCATTTCTGTGATATTTTGTTAGATAAAATCATCATATACCATATTATAACTTATATGTATATGATGTCAATAATAATAATAATAAGAGATATCACAAAAACTTATAATTAGCTTTCACTATTAGTCTAATTGATTTAAGACAAAATTGGATATGAAATTAGAAACATATTAATTAAAAAAATATAATTAAAAGAAACAAATAGAGATTTTGTCATCTAGTGATTATGTATAATAATAGTAACTTAGATATAGCTATCACTAATGGGGAATTCTCATAAAGTAAGCAGAGAATATGTTAATTTTCACTCTTAACTCATAAAATTATGTCATGTGTTAATTTTTATTATTAGAAAATTAATCTTTAAATAACTGATTTAATTATCTACTTTAAATTAGGTCTAAAATATCTATAGGTCACACTCAGAATATTTATTAATTAATATCTGGATAGTTATAATATATCTCACACATGGGCAAGGAAGTAATTTTACAATCGAAATCTCTCTCCCATAGGATATTTAGGATTTCTCAATTGTTTAATGATTTCAACGTACTTTTTAATGATAAATTATCTTATACGAGAGACCTGTAAGTAATTCTTTCTTCTTTTATTTGTGTCCCCGCTTTTGAATTTTTGTAGGTGTTAGGGAAACGGGTGGTTTCATTAAGTACATTGATTGAGGAGTTAATGGGATGTCGCAAGGGGCATACGGCTCTACCTGAGTTGTCTTGCTTTGGGGCTCCATTTCAATTAAGCTTTCATTAAATATATACTGGTTTTTGCCCTCTTTAGAGTTGGCTTCTACAATGCCCCTCTTTTTCTTGATTTATTGGTAAGGTCCTGTTCATGTTGTTGGAAGCTTTAATTCGGCCATCGGTTTGGGTAGTTTTAGTACTTGTTTAGCTTTACCATCATGTTAACGTGATGGCAAACTGTCCAAAAATATTTTTTGGATGAGATTTTGGGAAAATAAATTCTTTGACCAAAACTTAAGTTAAAGTTAAAATAATTTTTTATAATTTTTTTATTTTTTATATATTTCAATATTTTAAAATTGACTTTTTAATATGTTATTGACATAAATTTTTACTAAACTATTTTTTTTAGAGGACTATATCCAAACATAGTTCGCATTATATTAATTAATTTTTATTTTATTCAATAAAAATTATTTTTACTAACATTAATCCAAACAAACCTATTGTATTTCAAGTTTTTATGTTCTGATGTGTGTTGTTTTATTTGTGCTTACTTTGACCGTACTTCTCTTTTTTATACATAATATAATATAATATGTCAATTTAGAGATATTCTTTTTCAAGAAGTGATATAATATCATTTGTAATATTAAGTTATTAATGTTATCCCTTTAATTAAAAAAAGGGTTTTTTTGAATGGAATTTATATATTTATATATAATATAAAATTTATGGAAAATAACGTAATTTACCTTCAATTTTGAGAAACCATAAGCTCACAATCTAGCTATATCATTTGTTTTAAATAAATATGTTCTTAATTTGTAATTTTTTTTTCACATAAGTTTTTAACCAAAATATTTTCATAACAGGGGTCCCTAACTTTCTTTTCTTTTTTATCTGAAGGGGTATTCATCACTTACTTCATTTTTTAAAATTTTTGCATATCATTAAATCAGTTAAAATATTGAGTCATTATCAATGTTCATTCATCTGATTATAATTAGATTAATATTTCTTCATTTTACAACTTAACATTACACAAAAATAGGAAAAAAATTCTTAACTAATTTGTAATATTTCTGTTTCTAATTATTAATTTTCATAACACTACTTAGATATTAAGGAAAAAAATAATTATGAACAATTAAATTAGCACTAACTTCTCTACACTATCCCAATAGCAAAAAGGTGGAAAGGGAGATTTCACCAAACAGAGAAAAAGGGAACAAAAAGAGAGACAGCAAACCAACAAAAGGATATCAAATAACCTACTCAGTAATCATTCATCTGATTAAGAACTTTACAGTTTACACGTTGTCCGCATAATTAGCCTTCCAAATGAAGCAACCAATTCTTTTTCACAAAAAAAAAATGCAAAATCTTTGGAGAAATTTTTATCCTAATAATAACTTGATATTTCCTCTTTCTTCTTCCTCCTTTGGGGTTGGTACTTTCACAATTCTGTGTGAAACCTCTTAGATCAGCATCAAAGCTCACTGCCTAAAAATACATATTATGAATGAGAAAGAGAAACCCACTTTTCCCCCCTTCTGTTTTTTTAATTATCATAATTTTCTCATTTCTTCCTCAAATCGAAGAAATGAGAGCTCAAGTGAGTGTGAGAGAGGAAAAGAAAAGAAGGGGAAGGTGTCGCTTCCATTGAATCTCATCCCGATTTCTATTTTCCTCACTTTCTTCTTCAATCACCACTGGAAGGATCTCTGGTCCGCACTTTTTCTGATCAAACACTCAGTCCATCGAATCCACATTGCTTGTATGTCAGAGTTTGCTTCCTTGGACTGATAACTATAGCACAATCCACCGAAACCTGCATTTATATAATTCAGTTCTTCATCATTCATCTCTTCATTTTATTTTTACCACACATGATCATATATATATTTTCACATCAGAGTTATATAAGAGATTTTCTTTAAAAGACCATCTCTTCATGTCAGATTTTCTTTAAATGAGACAGACAAAAAGTGAGAAAATGAGAAATTAACGAGGGTGATGTGCGAAAAAATTATTAAATAAGGGAAATAAAATAGATTAAGATTTTATATTTTAAATGCAGGATAAAGTCGCAAGGACGAAGTCTCTCTTCTTCCCTTGAATATATAGACATTGGGTAGAGAGGAGGGGTGACCCCATGTGTCCCACAAAAAGGAAAGTCACATGGCTGAGTCTTTTACCTTGCCCTAAAGAAAAAGAAAAGCTTTGAAAGGCGATGTTTTCCCATTTCAAAGCTTCTTTTTTGGGCTATTATTCAAACTCCCTAATTTTGAAGTATGATAACTTGGTACCCAAGTTAAAGGCGAATTAATGAGCATCAACCTCCATAATTTGAAAGGAAGAAAACTTGAAGATTAAAAACATTAACATTATGCCATATTCTATAATTATTATTTAGAACAGAAACCTATAACAGCAAAATAAATTCATGGTGTAAATTATTGCGCAAAATATAATAGTGGAATAAATAAATTCATAAATTCAGGTAAGTGAATTAACAAGGGCAAATGTGAATTGGTTCCATGGTGTAGTGGTAAGCACACTGGACTTTGAATCCAGCGACCTGGGTTCGACTCTCTACCTTTCATTTTTTTTAAATTGATTTTGTTCTTAATCATTTCTTATTTCAAAGTTGCATACTTGGATTACAAAAAAGAGCTCTACCCAAACTAAAATAAACAAATAAATAAGAAAAATATAAAGAAGAAGAAGTACAACTAAGAACCTTAAACTTGTAAAATTTAAGGTGAAAGATCTTATTACAACTAAGATTTATCCAAATTATAGTTAAATCCTCCGAAAATTATTTTTATAAACTTCTAGTCTACCTATTTTAATTAACTTTTACATAAAAATTTATAAAAAAAAGTGATTTTAAAATAGTTTTGGATAAGTTCTCTCTATAAGAACTTATAGACAAAAAATAATTCTGAATAAATGAATTTTTAGATAGTTATTATCAGAATAACTTTTATAATTAGGAAATTATTAGAAAGAATATAAAATAAAAAAAATTATAAACAATATTTTTTGTCATTATTCATCATCCTCCCAATGACTTCGTGACCCAGACGATGAAGACCCTCCTCTATCCTAATGACGACTGCTTCCTATTCCGGTGATGAGGAGCAAACAATGAGGACCTTCCACCCTTTCAGTGAGGGTGATGAAAGAGCCCACTGTTCTAGAAGGCTGCTTCCACCTCCGGTGACAAGGACCATACCTACACCCTCCTCCCTCCCAAAAGATGACAGTGTCTCCCAGCGATGACCACCACCTCTTCCTCCTCCGGTGATAGATGACTTGACATCTCATCCCCTTCTTCTTTCTTCCCATTAGACAGAAATGGCAGTGGAGAGAAGACATTACAGAAATGGCATAGAGAGGAGAGAGTAGAGATAAAATAAGGATAAAATAGTCTTTTCATATTTATAAGTTTTTTTTTTATAAAAATTATTTTTACTAATTTATTTAAAATTATAATTTTAAATCATAATTTAATTTAAAAATATTGATAGATAAAAATAATTATTTCTTTAATGTTTTTTAAAGCTATGGTTTTAGCAATTGCACAACCCGCACTAGTCCATCATCTTCTTACAGCAAGAGAGAATCTAAAAAGTGGGATAAAAATAGAAAATAAATAAACGAAGAGTACAGCAGTCTAGCACATAGGGGGAAGGCTATTGGAATGTCTAAAATAGGATCAAGACAAAGGCATGAAAGAGAGTGAAAAGAAAGTATGCGTACTAGTATCACTCAATAATTCATTTCAAAGATCCTCTAATAATTCATTTTAACTGTTCTTAACGTGACCTTTTGATTACACAAGAAAACAAGCGTGAAAGAACTGACAAGAAAAGCAATATATTAAGGGGAAGACCCCAAGAACCACACACTGAAACAAAAAATTTCATTAAAAAAGGACACCATCCCCACCACGGGAGCAAAAACGCAGAGAGTCCAAGCCATACATAACCCCGAAGTAGAGGCGACACCCACTAGGATTTTAACCAAACATGTCTATCACTGTGAATTTTGAATTTACACATTAACAGTTGTAAGAGATACTGCAAAATCACACAAAAAGAGAAGAAAAAAAAGCATCAAATCAAATGGGAAGATTATCAATGGAAGAACACTGTGGCCTTGTAGATATTACTATGATGTTCCTGATTGGATTAAAAAAAAAATTTTGAACCCAAACCATCGTCACATCTATATTAGTAATAATAAATATGTTTAATTAAAACTATAATTTAAATCATTTTAAGCTAAAATTTTAAACAACATCACTAGTTTTTAAATAAGTTTTATATATTAAATATGAGAAATGATTATTTTAATATAACAACTATTTAAATATTTATTTTTTAAAATTTATTTTCCAAAATTATTTTATAATAATTGTATGCGGTATCTATTATCTAACTATACCACACACATAAGCGATGAGTTCTCAGAAGAAGACTAGTATATCAAAATTGCTTTCGGTGCCCGCTGTCACAGTTCACAGGCAAATCTGGTACATTCTTAGCAGCGCACGTTAGCCGCGGGCAAAGGAAGACGACAAAGTGGAGAAACGAAGAAGATAAGTCATGAAAAAGCACGATGCGATAGAGGGTAATGGAATCCGCAGATACAGGCACATCCCACGCTACCTACCGTCTGTACTCTTCGCACATTCTCTCTCCGCTACTCAGAGGAAGAGAAAGAGGAAAACAAAACCAGTGCTCAAATGAAATTTAACGAAGAAGGGTTCGTTTTAATTTGCAATCAAAATGTGTGCAGAGCTTAATCAGGAAAGGTCTAACTAACAATAAAATTGAAGTAAAAATCAGCGAAGCATTTTAACTATGGAAGAGGGGAGAGAAATTGAAGAGGGCGAACCTGAACGCCAGGGGAGTCGAAGTTCATTACTCGGATCTTCGCTCCAATATCACCCAAGACCCGTAACTCGACCCTGTCATTGAGCGAAGCATCTCGGATTATATCGGCGGCGTCAGCCTGAAGCAAATTGACCCGATCGACGGAAATGGTGGCTACGACCTGTCTCACACTGTGAGCTTCTTGATAGAATCCAGGCACCGAAGCTTTGCCCAACGGGATTCCCCTGTACATGACGGTGAATCTGGACTCGCCGTACTTGATCCCCACTTTGTTAGGGTTCACCGCCGTGAAGAGCAACCGGATTGTGAGAGACAGCGAGGCGGTGGTTCCGGTAGGGTCGTTGGATGCGACGCCAGCAACGGAGGATGGCGTAATACCCATGTATTGAACGCCTACTTGCTGGAGATCAAACTGAGGCTTCTTGGGCTTCACGGCGAGGATGATAACAAGGACTATAGCTAGTACGATAAGGGCAAGGAAGGAGAAGAGAATGAAGAGACAGCAACAACAGCCTTTAAAGGAGGCCGAAGATGACGGCCGGTACGGCGTCCGTAGCGGTGGGTAGTAATTGCGGCGATGTTGTGTTTGGGGTTGGATTTGGTGGTGGTTCTCACCTGAAGACGATGGCTGAGATGGCGCCGCCGCCGGAGGTGGAGGTACTGATTGCCGTGACCTGTGGTCTCCATTGGGGAGCGACGATTGCCGTGGGCGGTGGTCTCCGTTCTGGAGTGGTCTCTCCTCTATGCGACGAGGCTGTTGATTAGGTCTGGCATTCATTATAGGAAGGCGCAGCGTCTTCCTCTTCTTCCTATAACACGCTCTCGTTAGCTTCAATGGCTGCTTCTTCTGCTTGTGAAGTGTTATTTCTATTTCTAAAAGCTAAAGAGGAGAGAGAAAGAATGTGATGGGTTAGTGAAAGAGAGAGGACGAGGAAAGGCGTTTCGATAAGATTTTAAAAAATAGTTTTAAAAAAAGATTTTTAAACAAATTTTATAAAAAAAAATTTATATAAAAAAATAATTTTAAATAAATGAATATTGAGATAATTATTTTTAAAAATATTTTTATTATTGATAAATTATGAAAAATAGTATAAATATTAAATAAAGAGAGAGAGGAGGGATGAGATATGAGAAATGAGAGATATTGTAGAAAAGAAAAGAAAGAGGAGAGATGGTGTAGAAAAGAAATGAGAGAAAAGATAGAGTATAAGAAAAAATAAAAGAGAGATGAAAGAGGATATAAGAAAAAGTATGAGTAATATAATAATTGGTTAGTCTATAAACTCTTTTACTCTTATATAAGTTACTCTGATCAGCTTATCTAAAACTTTAATTTTAAATTATGATTTGATCCAAAAGCCTATTTGAATAAATATAACTGTTTATTTTAAATTTTCTCAAAACTTAAATTTTATCAAAATTTAAATTTAAAACTTAAATTTTAACTGTTACCAAACATACACTAAATCATTGCTTTGAGATCCAAACAAAATCATAAAATATAATACAAAATTTAATTTAAAAAATATAATAATACTCCAATTCAACTTAATAATTTAAAAAATCTATTTATTATATTTATTAATTTTTTATATTATTTTGATCAAATAAAAAAATAAAAGAAAGAGTTAAATATAATTATAATATTTAAAAAAATATAAATTTTATTTATTTATTTATTTATTTAATTTGATTAAATATTTTATATAATGATCTATGTTTTTACACTTAGAAATTATAATCTATAGCTCATTATAATTTATTTTTTTAAATTATGTTGATATAATTTATTTTATCTATTTTAAATTTAGGAAAAAAATACTTTTAAATTTCAAAATCTCAAATTAGTTTATTTTTATAACTTTATAAGTTATTGACTATACTTTAAAATTATATTTTTTTAATTTTTTCCTATAAATTTTGACTAACTATAAAATTTATTATTTTTTATATGGTTATTTTACTGAGTCAGATTCGAGCATTTCCTATCTAATTAGAGTAATTCTCTTAAAAATATTTTCTATATTTATATAAATTTAAACTTAAGATATTATATTTAAGTAGTCAAAATAATTACCATTTAAATAAATCAATGCATGTTAGCAAAACAATTATTTTTTATATATAGAATTTTACGGACTTTATTAAATTTTATTTATTTCATTTAACACCATTTTTAACACTTGTGCCTCTCTATAAATTAAATTTCATAATAGCCATAAATTAAAGTTATTATTAAATAATAAAAACAAATTTTAAACAAAATAAATTATAGGGATTGATTCAAAATTGAGGTTAGTTATAATAACCTGTAGATTAAGTTTTCCTTTTAAAAAATATTTATATATCATTAAGTTTTTAATTCAAATAATTACTTTATAGCTATACCATTTTTAAGTTTATACATTCAAATCAATTTTTTTCTCTCCAAATCATCATCTTAATTTGTGTAATGCAAATGGATTTTTGAAAGCTGCATTGAGTAATCTAAATCAAATAAATGTAAACCCCCCTCGTGAATTTTTTTTTCTTATACAAAACTTAAACTTGAAATTTAATTTAACAAAACAAAGTGCCAAATTGCTTGAATTAGCGTGAAGTTATTTTTTTATTTTCCCAGTCATCTGAAATAAATTAAATAGACAAAAAGTATTTTAATATATTTATAAGTTACTTTGATTTTAGACTGTTTAAATCTTTATTGGAAGAATATTTTTTAGCACAAATTTTTAATTCACAAAACATAAATTTAATATTTTATTTGAGAGGTGTTCAAACCCTTACGCTTTAAATCTAAAATTCCGTTGGTTTGCAAATAATTAGAGATTGTTTTTTGAGGAAAACATAATTCCTCAGTCTTTATAACTTTACCTAATATTTAATTATTATTTTTCTCTTTTTATCGAGTTATCACAGTTTCCCCAGTTACAAACATTAGTGTTTATACTCATAATCCATTAATTATTACAAAAATAAATATCAATTAAGTGAGATATAATTGCCTTAAAATGAAAAATAAAAAGAGGTTTTAAAAAATATAATGATGCGAGAAAATTTATGTACTATCAACATAAAAATTGAAAAGTATTATGCTCATAACTTTCTCATTGCATCAATATATAATTGATTTTTATTTAATTTAATTGAGAAAACTATAAGACTAATAAAAAGGAAAAAAACTACGAAAATGTAATTAAAAATGAAATGAAATTATATAAACTTGTATTTTTTTTAATTTAACTAAAGGTCAAAAAAGAAGATGTAAAAAAAGTAGGATTATTTCAACATCAATTTGATAAGTAATGCTTCTGGAAGGAGTTCCAACTGGGTTAACATGTGCATAATTATTGAATAAACTAAGGGTTTATTTGGTTGGAAGGTTTTAGAAGGGAGGGGAGGGGAAAGTGTGTTTGGTTGAAAAAAATGGAGGGGAGGGGAGATTTTTTGTCTTTTTGTGATCCCCTCCTCTCCCCTCCAAAAGTGGAGGTTTTTGGAGGGGAGAGAAAATTTTCTACTTTTATGACCAAATTGTCCTTGATGTTTATTTAATATTCCAATTGTACCCTTAAACTTTTTTTTTTCTCACACCTAATTTTTTTAATTGTTAAAATTTAATAAACATAATAAATTATTTATATATTATATTAAAATATATAATAATTATATAATTAATAAGAAATAATATTAAAATTTTATCATATTTTTTAATTTTATTATATATATAAATGAGATAAAAAATTTTAAGATTTATAAATTAAAAAAATAATAATTTTGATATGAATATTATAAATAAAGAGTAAATAAATTTAAATAAAGAAATAAGGGTATATTTGTCAATTTCTAATTAACTACACTCCCCTCCCCTCCCCTCCCCTTCTGAACCAAACAAAACACATTATTAATTAACCTCCCCTACCTTTCCCTACCCTCCCTTAAATTAACCTAACATACCCTCCCTTCAGCTGAACCAAACAAAGCCTAAAGCTTCGATCTTATAAAAGGTAGCCTTTACCTATTGTTCGTGGGTTCAACTGATGAAGAGATGTGACATACAATTATTTAGAGTGTGTTTGATAATTGAGAAGTACTACTTTATTGTGGTTCTAGTCGCTGGGTTTGGGAAAGTATCTAACTCTTAAGTGCCTAAGTTTATACCTAACGATAATAAACAGTTTGCTCTGACTGTATTAGTATCGTTCAGGGGAAAAGAAGACTTCACCCTACTATTGGATCATGAGTGTACCCACCAACTTTCCAAAAAAATTTATACAAAAAATAAAAAATATAAAATAAAAGGTGGCCTTTCTTTTCGATTAAGCAAGCTCTTTATAAGTGTTTCTTTACTAATTCCTCTTCCTCTTTTTTAACTTTCTTTTGCCCAAATAATTTGATGATTATTAATGATTGAAAGAGGAATATTGTCGACAAATGATGATCACAAGACAAAGTGAAAAGGCAGAAGGAAAAGAAATCGGCTTCTTTCCTAAAACCTTGAATTAAATTCTCATTAAATAGGTAAAGAAGCCATTTATATAGTGATTTTATATAATTAAAATTGTTATTTTATTCTGTTCTTTTTATAAAATATTAATAACTATATAGTTGGTTAAAATTAATTAAAGACAATATTAACAATTTCAGATAGACTATTAGTGCCTATATAAACATAAAATGTTATCCCTTTAAAAAATTATCTTATATAATCGGAGAGAGTCTTTAAAATATAGGAATTCTATTGGTTGCCATGTATCTTGTACGTAATAAAAGAGAAACAATATAACCAAATGAACTGTTTCTAAACTCAATCCCAAATTTCAAGACATACAGAATTACAGATTGAATTAAAATACAATTACAATAAGAAATGAGAATTTTCATCTGATATATGCAGATCAATGGCATAAATCTAACTCTAAAAGGAAATTGCATGACATCACTAAATCCACGTTTCATGCATTCAAAATTCCATCTACATTGAAGCCACACAATCCAAAATGAAACGAAAATCCTCATAAAATTTCTGAAGTTTATTGTACTTGATCATCTTACAATTCTTAATCGCATGTATGCACTTCAAATTAAAGAAAAAATAATTAATACACACCATAATCTCTCATAAATGCACCAAGATGCAAAAATATATTCTTACGATAGATGATGAAGAAGAGATTTGGCGTGGTTTTCAGCATAAACTTGAGCCCAAACCTCGTTGAGTTCTTTACGATCGTATTCCAACTCCTCCTTTTTCTGTTGAAGACGCTTCAACATGGTAGGAACTGCAACAGTTGGGTTATTGCCTAGTGCCTTCAAAACTTCAAGGCCATACTCCCCGTACATACGCTCGATCCATCTTAAATGTGAATCCCTAAACTGTTGTTTAATATGAAATTCACCTTTCTTCACATTGATCTTCTTCTCAAGTATCTTCTGATTCACTTCCTCAAAACGTTTACATGCTGAGCTCACAGACTCTACTAACATGTCCGCTTCAAACTGCTTATCTTCAACATCGAACAATGCTTTCTGGTACTTATTCAACTTGTTCTTGGGTGGCGATGACCTTTCGCTGCTCTCTTCATCATCATCATGGCCTAATTCATCAAGAAAATGGTTCTGCAAGTTAGTTTTTTAGAATAAGAAGAAGAAGAAGCATATTTTTCATTCAGATCTTTACGTACGAACCTTCATTTCCTGCAGGTTCTTGTGTGGGTTCTTTATATTTATGCAAGTTTGAATCCTTCAAACTGATTGGTGGTTTCACAGATAATACATAGAGATCATTCAGTACTGAAGAACCATGCTCAGATCTCTCACTAGGGATAGAAACTGGATAATCTTGAGGCAGACGCACGTAGCTGATGATACGATTTTCATTCAGATCTTCTTTACCTTCATTAATGGAGCCATGTTCTTGAATGGATTCTTGATCTCCAGATCCATCCATCTCAGGATTTTCTTCGTCTCTATCATCTTCTTTGTAGAAGCAGTTCAAATTCTCGCTGCTTGGTGGATTCTCATGAGCAACTGGATAATCTTCATTCTGCTGATCGTGAGGAGGATGAAGAATTTTGGTATTGTCACTGAGATCATCAGGTTCTTGAATGATGGATTTATCATCACCAGATTTTTCCCTCTGATCTTCTGCTCCATCCATCTGATCAATCTTCATTTTTTTTCTTCCATGGCTATGAAGATCATCAGCTTCTTCAATATCAGCTTCTTGAAGATTTCTTTCACGTTTCATGATGGATCAATTCTAATGATTATGGTGCAGACCTCTCTATCACTAGTTTGTGTTTGTATTTCAGGCTTGTTCAGTATTTGTTTCTTATATATAATAGACTTTTCTCCTCTAGAAGCTAGCTCTGCATTTTTTTTTGTATTATTATCATATCTATTATTGTTAATATCATATTTATTATCATTTATATTTGAGGTGATGGGAGACTGTGCAATAGTCTAACCAAGTTATAAAAAAATTAATTTAATTCTAAATATAATACATCGATTAATTCATAAATTAGTTCCATAAAAAATTAACACCTAATCGAAATGTAAACTATCCCAGGATAGATTATCACATTGCACTAAACTCATCATAATTCTAATCCAAATAAACCTTGCACATATTCATTCAAACAATTAACTTAATTCATCAACTACAATACAAACTGAAAGTTCATGCTTCTTCATGCAATTAAAAACGCTATGACGATCGAACTTGAAGTGATTTGGCGTGGTTTTTAGCATAACGTTGAGCCCAAACCTTGTTGAGTTCTTGACGTCTGTGTTCCAACTTCTTACGTTTCTCTTCAATATGCTCTAACATCTTATGCAAAGCAACAGTTGGGTTATTTCTTAATTCCTCTAAAGCACCGATACCATGCTCACGCTCGATCAATCTTAACTCTGAAAGCCCAAAGTGTTTTTCAATGTCAAAACCACCCTCCCTCACATTGATCTTATTCTCAAGTATGATCTGATACTGCTCGAGACATTTACGGAGTGATTTCAGAGGCTCCAATAACATGTCCAATTCAAACTTTTCATCTTCAACTTTGAACAATGCTTTCTCATACTTGTTGACCTTTCTCTTGGATTTAGCATAATCCTGAATACCTTGTGGGTTCAATACGATGCGATCGTTTAACACTGAGGCATCAAGCTCAGATCTCCCACTTGCTATAGGGCTCTTATAATTTTCAGGCAAATGCACATAGTTGACATTACAACGTTCACATTTGCTGAGATCAACTTCTTCTTCTTCATTAATTCCATTATTCATCTCAGTCTTCTTATTGTCTCTACCATTGTCATGGCGATGAGCATTATTATTTTTCACTTTGTTATCATGGGGCTTGTTTATCTTCCTTGGCTTCTTTTGTACAAGAATCTCAGATTTGTCAACGTTGCTATTATTATGCAGATTGAGACGTTGATCATAAGAAGTAGGGATCTCAGAACCTTTGGGCAAGAAGACGTTTAATCCCAGAATCAAGAAGTCGTGCCCTTTCAATACTTCCTTCATCTTTCCTAAGAAGACTGCAACGTCACACCTGAAACAAACACACGTATAACAATGATCTAGTAAGATAACCATCATATTAAAAAAATGAAGACAACCTAGACGTATGATATGGAGCTATAGGAAAAAAAACTTAAGGGCGGAAATTGTAACTAATAATAATTTAGCAAATAGTTTCTCCTACAGATAAAACTTAATTCAAGTTCCTTATATCATTAGGTCAAATTCATATGTAAATTTATAAGTACACATACACATTTTAACAATTAACAATTACAAAATACTCCATCCAATTTTAATTATAAAACTCTAATCCACTTTATCTCTTAAAATTATAACTTTCAAAATACACATGATTACAGGAGTATTTTATAAAAATCAATACACATTCATTATAAATTACTAATTTAACTAATTTATTTAATATACTCAAATTAATTAAGTAGATATTATATTAAGGATAGGAGGTAATAACAAGTATCCATTGGAGAACATGATCTAATGGATATAATAATCTTGAACTAAGTTTTGTACTTTATAATTTTGTTAATTAAAAAAAATAACAATTTAATAAAATTTAAAAATAAGGGAGAATAAAATACTGAAGAGGTTGTATATAGAAGTATAACCTTACATCCCAATTTAATATAGGAAGTGATCAATAAATCAGCATTGAAATTAAAAAGGGATACATCCTAAAATCACACGTAATATATAAAACGTATATATGGAGATTCGTTTACCTTTGGTACCTGAAATCTTCCAATATTGAAAGGAACATATCATATTTTTCCATTTCGTTGTCAAATGTTTTCTTCACTGCTTTCAAATAGTTCATTGCATCCATTGTTTGTAGTCTCTTCATCATTGTATCGTATCCTTGATTTAACTAGAACCAGGAATGATTGAATGAATACTAACTGGACGTAAATCTAACGGCTCAATAATCCTTTCTATATGAATGTGAGGATCGCTCTTCGGAGAAAGCACTAATAGGATTCTTGGCTTTTTATAACTGAAATTTGAAGTCCTTATTATCTCTCCGGAAGATTTTATATATCCGTATCTGAAAATTGTTTTTAAAAATATTACTTAAAAATTAAAAGTTGTTATAAATTGTTTTTCTCAAAGGTTTATCTTTTCTTAAAGATAAATTTCGTTAAGCTTGAAGATGATGATTTAAAAGGTTAACATTATCCACTTTGCTAGGTGTGAAATATGCTTCTTACGGAAATTGTATTAGAAATTAATATATTAAAAAATTCAAATTTTAAGAAAATTATTATTCAGTTTTGATAAATTCGTCATATAATCTGAAATAATTTTTTAATAATTTCGATTATTACTAAAGTTGGACCATTATATATAAAGTGTTTATCATGGTTTTCGATTATCTAGATTAAAGTTGGATAAATCATATTTTATCCTTATCATACAACTGTTTTAAAAAATATTATATAAAAGTTGTGAAAATTATTAAAAAATATCTGTTTAAAATAAATTTTCAAACTTATTCCCAATTATTCAAGTCAAAGGACAGCGACAATTGGCAAAGATGACAAGACTTTTGCAAAATTAATTATAATAATATTCGTATTCAATTCAAGCCAACAACTATTGTTATTCATTTATATATAATTTTTTTATTTTCTTTTTCTTGTTTCTTTTTAATATTTTGTCGAATATTTATATCAAAACTGGCTTAAAGATAAATTTCGTTAAGTTTAAAGATAATGATTGCAAAGGATAACATTATCAACTTTGCTAAATGTGAAATATTGCTTCTTAGGAAAATTGTATTAGAAAAAATTAATAGTGTATTAAAAAAAGAAAAAAAAGTAATGTTTTAATCTTTTAACTTTTAACTTTTAACTCATTTACAACTCAGTCTTTTAACTATAATTTAGTGCGACTCAGTTTTTAAACTTTTAACTCGTTTATGACTTAGTCTTAAAATAAATTGAATGACATGGTGAGATTGGCGTTTCATGTATTTAAAATTCCATGAACATTAAAGCCAGGCATCCGCATTACAACAACGGAAAATCAATAGATGAAAATCCTCACAATTATGTTCTGAATTTATTGTAGTTCATATCTCAACTGATATGCAACACCTTGTTCTGTAAATATTTTTGGATTTTAATTTATAATCATGATCCTCATTTGAGATATCGATCAAGGTTTAGTAAGTTAGACTAGGGTTGGCTTGGGGCACACCGCTAATCGCTAATAATGAAAAAGTATAATTGAAATAAAATGTACAAAAATAAAATATTTATATCTCATTATAAAATATACTTCAATAAAAATAACATCTGAAAATACTCTATTACACACAAAAAAAGTAATATATATATATATATATATAGTTTGGTTTAGTTTTTTTTTATAAATATAAGATATCGTTTAATTTATTTTGTGTTTCAAATTCTTCAAAGCATCTCTATTAGTTTCCATGAAAAGTTGGTTGTGATGCACATGATTAGAAAATATATTTAAGAAAATCAATATACATTTATTATAAATAACTAATTTAACTAATATCTTCAATATCATCCTTTTTTCTATACATTTATTTACAAATAAAATATTTAGTTGTATATGTAATCATCCTTTTCCTCTTTTTTCCACGTTTTCCACTCTTGAATTTTTTTTTCACTTCATTTTTTATCACGATTGCTTTAGGGGCTCTATTTTACAGTAAGTTTTTCCTTCACTTCTTCCACTCCTTTCCTCTTCTTTCTCATATTAGTTTCTGCGTTTTTTGGGCAATTATTTTTTAAAAAAGTAACCAATTAAACTCAACATTTTCAATCTGGTTTATAAATTCCCTAGTTCGATAGTAAAATTCACACTTAAACGTAAACTATCCAAGCATAAATTATCACATTGCACTGAACTCATCATAATTCTAATCCAAATCAACTTTGCAACCATTCATTCAAACAATTAATTCATCAGCTACAATACAAACTGAAAGTTCATGCTTCTTCATGCAATTAAAAACGCTATGATGATCGAAATTGAAGTGATTTGGCGTGGTTTCTAGCATAACGTTGAGCCCAAACCTTGTTGAGTTCTTGACGTCTGTGTTCCAACTTCTTACGTTTCTCTTCAATATGCTCTAACATCTTATGCAAAGCAACAGTTGGGTTATTTCTTAATTCCTCTAAAGCACCAATACCATGCTCACTCTCTATCAATCTTAACTCTGAAACCCTAAAGTGTTTTTAATATCAAAACCACCCTCCTTCACATCGATCTTATTCTCAAGTATGATCTGATACGGGTCGAGATATTTACGGCGTGACATTACCACGTTCACATTTGCTGAGATCAACTTCTTCTTCTTCTTCATTAGTTTGATTATACATCTCAGTCTTCTTATTATTGTCTCTACCCTTTTCCTGGCGATGAGCATTATTATTTTTCAGATTGATTTCAAGAGGCTTGTTCATCTTCCTTGGCTTCTTTTGAACATGAATCTCAGATTTGTCAACGTTGTTATTATTATGCAGATTGAGACGTTGTTCATAAGAAGTAGGGATCTCATAACCTTTGGGCAAGAAGACGTTTAATCCCAGAATCAAGAAATCGTGCCCTTTCAATAACTTCCTTCATCTTTTCTAAGAAGACTGCAACGTCACACCTAAAACAAACACTCCAACACATACACGTCCTAATATGATAGTCATATAAAAAATACTAATAAAAAAAACTTAGACGTATCATTTTAACAACCAAGATTATTAGCTAGGTATGGAGCTAGAGGGAAAAAATTTCTTATGCCCATTAAATCAAGTTCATGTGGATTTATAAGTGCACATACATATTTTAACAATCAATAATTGCAAAATAACAGGTATCCACTAGAAAATATATAAAAATATATAAGTATTTATAGATGAATTTATAAGTGTACATATAAATTTTAAAACCTAAAAATATCAAAATAACAAGTATAACTGATAAAAAGTGAAGGCTTCTAAAAGTCACATGTAATATATAAAAGGTATGCATATATATATATATATATATGGAGATTAATTTACCTTTGGTTCTCGAAATCTTCCAATATTGAAAGGAACATATCATATTTTTCCATTTCGTTGTCAAATGTTTTCTTCACTGCCTTCAAATAGGTCATCGCGTCCAAAATTTGTACTCTCTTCATTGTATCGTATCCTTGATTTTATAGAAAAATTACGTTATGAACTACACATAAACATAAATAATGAATATTTGTACTCTCTATGAATGTACGTAAGAGTTTAATTAGGTTTATCTTTTCCTTAAAGATAAATTTCGTTAAGTTTGAAGATGATGATTGAAAAGGATAACATTATCAATTTTGATAAATGTGAAATATGCTTCTTACGAAAATTGTATTAGAAATTAATATATTAAAAAATAAGTTTATATTTTAAGAAATTTTAAGAAAATTATTATTAAGTTTTGATAAATTTGTTATATAATCTGAAATAAATTTCTAATAATTCTGGTTCCTATTAAAGTTGGACCAATATATATAAAGTGTTTATTATGAATTTGGATGACCTAGATTAAAGTTGGATAAATCATATTTTATCTTTATCAAAAAACTGTTTTAAAAAATATTATATAAAATATAAAAGTTATGACAATTATTAAAACTTGTTCCTAGTTATTCTCATCATCATTGGATCGGATCCTTGATTTTATGGAAAAAATAAAATTAGAAACTAAATAAATAAATAAATTGATAAAGATTAGAAAGGGAGAGAACAAATAAAACATAAAGGATGGAATTAAAGTTTGGAAACCTAGTTAACGCAAATCTAATTAAACGGCTCATTAATAATCCTTTCATTAATGTGAGGATCTCGGTCTTCAAAGAAACTTGAAAGATTTATATTGTTAGAAATAGTTGATTAGGAAAGCACACATCATCAACTTTAATTAAGTAAGTACCTTCATTTCCTGCAGGTTCTTGAATGGATTCTTTGTGCAAGTTTGGATAATTTCTTGGTGGAGGATTCTTCTTCATTCTAGCAATAGAAACTGGATAATCTTGAGGCAGACGCATTACGCAGCTTATAGGATTTTCTTCGTCTCTATTATCTTCTTTGTGCAAGTTTGAATTAATGGCGCCATGTTCTTGAATGGATTCTTGATCTCCAGATCCATCCATCTCAGGATTTTCTTCGTCTCTATCATCTTCTTTGTAGAAGCAGTTCAAATCCTCGCTGCTTGGTGGATTCTCATCAGAAACTGGATAATCTTCATTCTGATGATCGTGAGTAGTATGAAGAATTCTGGTATTGTCACTGAGATCATCAGGTTCTTGAATGATGAATTTATCAGCAGATCTTTCACTCTCTTCGTCTCCATACATCTGATCAGTCTTCACTTTTTTTCTTCCATGGCTATGAAGATCATCAGCTTCTTCAACCTCAGCTTCTTGAAGATTTCTTTCACGTTTCATGATGGATCAATGCTAATGATTATGGTGCAGATCTCAATCACTAATTTGTGTTTGTATTTCAGCCTTCCGTATTTGTTTCTTATATATATTGTCACGTCCCTAAATTTGGACTGTGACAGGCACAGAATATGAATAAATTCACATTCTGAAAGCCTAACACCTTAAATAAAACATTCAAATTTTTCATAATATTTTTCAAAATAACAGAATATTTTCTAAGGTCTATGTGGAGCATTTACCTTTCTTTTCAAAATAATACAAACACTTTCTAAATGATAATTTCATCAAAAGTAGTTTTGTCAAAAACGATGCTTCGGATCGGCAACAAGGCTCTTCACTGCTCAGCGAAAGGGCTAAGGCCACCTGCACTATCTGAAGCCAAATAATCTACTCGTGAATAACGTCCCAAAAACATAATTTAAAGAATGCAAAAAATAAATATTGCATAATCATATTGAAAATGTATTTCATAACGCTTCGTAATGTACTGCAAACCTTTTCGTAAACATTTGTATTTCAAGGGAAATAACAATATGAAATAACTATTTCAAATAACTCATTGAAAACATTCCTTTCAAAACCATGATCTTTCTGTAGGACTTCAACAGAACGAAAACAGACGTAGACACACAGTCCACGAGGGTAACTAACCATTCTGGTGGCTCGAAGCCACTAACTGTCGCGAGAATGAATCCCACGAAATAATTTTGGTGACTCAAGGCCACAAACTGTCGTGAGAATAAATCTCACGAAATAATTCTGGTGGCTATGCCACAAACTGTCGCGAGAATAAATCCCACGAAATAATTCTGGTGGCTATGCCACAAACTGTCGCGAGAATAAATCCCACGAAATAATTCTGGTGGCTATGCTACAAACTGTCGAGCTCGAGTAACCAAGGTGCACCAAGGACTAACAGTACTGCTGTTAGCAACCAGCGTTCTGTATTCCGTCCTAAAACATTTCCATCATGCGTGGGGTTTATTTCACATGAAATAATCTCAATCGTTTCAATGCCATAATCATTGGTAAAATCACTTTAACTTTCTAAAACCCCAGCATGTACATTTGAAATCAAATTACTGTGAAAACATATGAAATTCGCATAAGAATATATTTCATGAATAACAACAGTTCAATGCAACTTTTGCCAAACTCTTTTCAAAAGCCTCTTTATCCATTTTCATACATAATCATAATTCCTTTGTAAACCAATCGAAAGAAAATCATTTCTAACGATTTAAACCATACTTTCATAAAACTTGCTTTTCATAATTCATATTTGAAATGACAATGCATTTGAAAATGTAAATTTTAGGGAACGTTATTCACTCACCTGTCACGCTCCTAAACCATTACTCTTTCCACCAAACGACTTCCAATTGTTCTCGCTTCTCAATTTCCCTGGTATCCCGGAATAACATATTAACATTCTATTCAACTCTTCAACAGAAATGACTATCTTTAAACCACTACCACTCATGAAGGCAAGCACTTGCTCATTTCTAAACCTTAACACAATCCTTACACAACTTTATAACTTCCATAATTCATCTCTATGCATACACATGTATTTATATATATCCATCAAAAATTTCTGTTTATTTGACACCGCCACAACAATCTCATATGCATTTACTAACATTGAAATATTCCAACAATTCCTTTAATAACCATTTCTAGCCCCTTTATAACGCTTGAATAAAAAAAACTATAACCTTCAACTATGAAAAATTCCAACTTTAACCATAGTAAATTTTAAAAACTTTCAAACCGATATTATATTCTACCGTTCAACTTAACACCCCTTTTTCATTAACAAACCTAACTACCAGTCCAATATCCCACATCACAAAGGCATATGCTCACAAATTCCTCTCTTTACTACTTAATTCTAACAATTCACTTTCGTTAGTTTCCTGTTTCATATATATATATATATATATATATTCCTATCAATAGCAACTCTATCTTCTTTATCTTCTTTCTTTCTAACTCATAACAGCAACCTCATTCCACATAACCACCTGTTTCTGTTTCCTCATCCCTTTGACAACATAGCCACGCACACATATACATAGATACACCTTTCCACTCAACACATGACAGCATGCATTGATTTCCCCTTTCATCTCTACATTTTCCCACATAAATACATATACACAGCAACAGAAATCCTTTTCTTCCTTCATTCTTTTTAAAGATTCAATACTCCAGCCACTAATCCTTAACAACCACTTTTATGCCTTTAACTCAACTAAAATATCTCAAAAATTCCTATATTGCTTCAAGTAACCCATGGATTATTTTCAATAAGCTAAAATATCAAAGGCTTAATTCATGAATCCAATTATAATCCACCAACAGAAATAACACCTGGCTGCAAACACATATACCCTTTTTGTCTCCACATTTGCCAAACAATTCCCATACCCCCAATGTGCATCGGATCACACACACACCACAGCAGCATAACAGGCACATACACAGCGCACAACCCACAGAAACAAAGTGACAGCAATGCTCATCGTTCATAACTATTGACAGCACACAACATGCATATCTTCACATAACCTGCGAGCACAGTGCATAAATATATTCAATCATTCACAACAACATAAATGTGTATATATATATATCCTCGACATCCCTGAATTAAAAATCATTCCTTCCATCAACACCATTAACAGAATAGTACTGTAAACCTCTATACACAGCGCACATGAGCAGCAATTTAACAAGACTCAGAGCAGGCATACACAGATTATCCATAAGTGTAATACCCAGAACCAACAATACCGAGTGAGTAAACGGAGACAGGGTCAGGTACTTACTGCCTATTGCCGACAACTCTGCAACTCTGTCTCCGGCGTCACCAACTAGCTTCTCACTTCCTTCTTTCCTTCTATCAACTACAACAAACATCCTGATATGGGGAATGACGATGACACCAAAGAACAGAGTGAGCTTAGTTGCTCACGGTAGTAATCCAGGAATAGAAGAAAGAACATGAGTATGGAATATGGTTCAAGAAGCTTACCCACATCGCCCACAGAACCGACCACTGCGGAGGAAAACAGAAACAAAATTCAAAGACTTGCTACAGTAGCAGAGAATTGCTACAGTAGCAGACAATGGTGACGGACAACTGCTATCCGGCGACTGCGACGACCATGAGGATGGTCTACGGGAAGAAGCATTCACCGGCGCTAGAACCCAACTCACAGAGCTCGCGACACCCCTGCCTTCCACTCTCACTCTCACAGTGACCTCACAGATGACAGAAAAAGAAGGAGAGCGGGGCGGGTTGCTTCTTAAGGACAATGCATCGACCTTCCTTGCCGTGCACTCTCATCCCGCGCCACACGCTGAACCTCTGCCACGCTGCTATCCTGCCATCTCTGCTCGCAAGGAGAGAAAAAAAATGGGGAAGCAGGTCTGAGATTTGGTAAAAGTGAATAGAGGGGAAAAAGAAAATTTCACGGACTTAAATACGCTTCTGCACCAGCTGGGACTCGAACACGGGCCAGATGTTTGCCTTTCGCCTAATGAACCATTCAGCCAACGCTTCCCATACGAGGTATTCTTCAATGAATATACATATATCCGTTAATTAAAATTCCTGATCATAACATATATAATAAACTTTTCTCCTCTAGAAGCTAACTCTGCATTCTTTTTCTTTCCAAGTTTTTAGGTGTTAAACTCGTTTTGTCTAATTACCCAATTTTTTTTTTTGAAAAAAAAGCAGTGTACCGCACTAAAAGAGTACTTATTTTTATTATATATGTATCTAAGATATGGGCCCTTGATTATTTTCTTTATCTAAAAAAAGGAAGAACTATTATTATAATATTAATATTAATTGCACTATAATATTATTATGCAATTATACAATTATTTTTAATTTTGTTTACAACTTGAAAAGTAATTAGTTTTAGATTTTGAAAATTGAACCAGTCATTTGAGACAATAGATCAAGGAGGGTTAACTCGGGGCACACCACTAATAATTAAAAAGTATAATTAAAATAAAATGTATAAAAATAAAATAAGAAAAATAACATAAAAAGGCTCTAGAAAATAGTAAATTCCAAAGCAGGACTTTCTATTATTAATACCATATCTATTGTTGTTAATATCATATTTATTATTGTTAATATACCTAATTTAGAATTTATTATTTTTTAAATTCTTTTTTCTATCATTTTTCTAATAAAATATTTATATTTGATTATAAAATATATTTCAATACAAGTAATATTTAAAAATACTCTATTGAACAGAAAAATTTATATATATATAGTATGCATTATAATAAAGGAACCGCGTTATTCAATTTTCCCTTTCTTTTCCTTCTTTTAATTTATATATAATTAATACAAAGTGATAGAGATGGATTCAAGATGATGGGAGACTGTGCAATAGTCTACCTCTTAAGTTATGAAGGATTTAATTTAGTCATAAATATAAAATATTGATTAATTAATAAATTAGTTTCATAAAAAATTAACACTTAATTAAAATGTAAACTATGCAAGGATAGATTATCACATTGCACTAAACTCATCATAATTCTAATCAAAATCAACTTTGCAAACATTCATTCAAACAATTGACTTAATTCATCAACTACAATACAAACTTAAAGTTCATGTTTCTTCATGCAATTAAAAACGCTATGATGATCGAAATTGAAGTGATTTGGCTTGGTTTTTAGCATAACGTTGAGCCCAAACCTTGTTGAGTCCTTGACGTCTGTGTTCCAACTCCTTACGTTTTTCTTCAATACGCTCCAACAACTTCGGCAAAGCAATAGTGGGATTATTCCTTAATTCCTCAGGATCATCAACACCGTGCTCACGCTCTATCAATGTTAAACTTGAAATGCTAAAGTATTCCTCAATATTAAAACCACCCTCCTCCTTCACGTCGATCTTATTATCAAGTATCTTCTGATACACTTCCTTCAAGCATTCACTTGCTAATTCCAGAGACTCTATAAACATTTCCATTTCCAACAATTCATGTTCAACTTTGAACAATTCTTTCTCATACTCATTGAACTCTCTCTTGGATTTTGAATAATCCTGAACACCTTCTGGGTTCAGTTCCATGCGATCATTCAACACTGAAGCTTCCCCCTTCTTCACATCAATCTTATTCACTTCCTCGAAACTCTTACATGCTGAGCTCACAGACTCTACTAACATGTCCGCTTCAAACTGGTCATCTTCAACATCGAACAATGCTTTCTGGTACTCGTTAAACTTTCTCTTGGATTTAGAATAATTCTGAACACCTTGTGGGTTCAGTACGATGCGATCGTTTAACAATGAAGCAGTAAGCTCAGATCTCCCACTCGATATGGGACTTTGATAATCTTCAGGCAGACGCACGTAGCTGACATTACAACGTTCACATTTGCTAAGATCAACTTCTTTTTTAGTTTCATTATTAAGAGGCTTCTTGTTCTTCTTCATTGGCTGCTTTTGAACTTGAATATCAGATTTGTCGACATTATTATTATTGTCATTGTTATGCAGATTGAGACGTTGCTCATAAGAAGTAGGGATCTTATAACCTTCAGGCAAGAAGATGTTTAATCCCAAGATCAAGAAGTCATGCCCTTCCAGTACTTGCTTCATCTTTTCTAAAAAATCTTCAAAGTCAATCCTGAAACAAATACACACGGACGCACGTATAACGATCTGATAGTCATATTACAAAAACTAATAGAAACAACTCAGACATGTCATTTTAACAACCTAGATTAGGGATGGAGCTAGGGGAAGAAATTATAACTAATAATAATTTAGCAAATAATTTCTTGTACATTGAGAAAACTGGAGTCAAGTTACTTATATCTATTATATTAAATTTATAGATGAATTTACAGACACACAACACATTTTAACAACAAACAATTACAAAATAACAAGTCTTTACATAAAAATTTACAAATCCCAATTTACATTTATAAGAGTTGATAAAAAAAATTTGTGATGAATTTACAAGTACATACATACATTTTAAAACCTAAAAATAGCAAAATAATAAGTGTTATTAGAGAACTTGATCTTATGGATATAAGTAATTTGAACTAAGTTTTGTCCTTTATATATATTTTGTAAATTAACAAGCCTTGAAATTAAAAAGGGATTAATTTATAAAAGGTATATATATATATATATATATATGGAGATTAATTTACCTTTGGGCCTTCAAATCTTGCAAGATTGCCACGAACCTATCATATTTTCCCCTTTCGTTGTCAAATGCTTTTTCCACTGCTTTCAAATAGGTTATCATATCTATAGTTTGTACTCTAATATGTGGCGATTCACCAAGACAGACCCCATTCCTAGTTATTCTCTTCATCATTGTACCGTATCTTAGATTTTATAGGAAAAAATGAGTTAGGAACTAAGCAAAAAATTAATAAATACTTAGAACATAACAGAACGAATTAAACATAAACAACGAATGCTTGAATGAATACTTACTTGACTCAAATATAATGGCTTAATAATCCTTTCTATGAATGTGAGGATTGCTCTTCAAAGAAAGAAAGGTGAGGAAGAGTTTAATTACAAAAGCACTACTAGGATTATTGGGTTTTTATAACTGAAATTTTTAGGATAAACTTAGATATAATCCAAATTACGATGAATAAGATTTTATATATCCGTATCTGAAACTTGTTTTTGACAATATTATTTGAAAATTATAACAATTTCCGAAAGGTTTTTGTTTCCTTAATAGTTAGAAAAGTTGTTTTAGTTTTAATTATCATCACTAATTACAACCTGGGATATATATATATATATATATATATATATATATATATATAGTATCCACCCACGCGATATACCTTGTTTGTAACCATGTTGATCATTATCAACCTCGCTAAAAATGAGAATATGTTCATTACAAAAATCATATTTTAAATTAAAGTTAAAAATATTAGTTATTTTTAAAATTAAAATTATGTGTAGTCCTTACGAAGTTTATTATATCCACTTTGATCAACCTATAATTTTAAATAATTTTTAGTTATAAATTTTTTGAAATTTATTGACAACCTTGTACCGTTATATATAAAGTTTTTATCATGAAATTGGAAGATCTAGATTAAAGTTGGATAAATCATATTTTATGTTTATCATAAAAGTGTTTAAAAAGTCTTATAAAAAATATAAAAGTTGTGACAATTATTCAAAGAATATATGTTTGAAATACATTTTCAATCTTATTCGCCAAGCACAGTGGCAATTGGCAAAGTTGAAGAGATTATTGTAAAATTAATTATAATAATATTCGTATCCAATTCAAGTCAACAAATATTGTTATTTATTTCTATATAACTTTTATTTTATTATTTTCAAAATAATTTTTACTTTCTTTTTCTTGTTTCTTTTTCATATTTTGTTGAATATTTATATGAAATCTGCCTTAAAGATAAATTTCATTGAGTTTGAAAATAATGATTGAAAAGGATAACATTGTCAACTTTACTAAATGTGAAATATGTTACGAAAATTGTATTAGAAATTAATATATTAAAAAATAAATTTAAATTTTAAGAAATTTTAAAATTATTATTAAGTTTTGATAAATTTGTTATATAACAACAATAAGCCTTATCCCATTAAATGAGATCAACTACATAGAACATATTGAAGAACCTGTTGGAATATAACAAGTGCGAATGGAGAACCTCATGGATATAATAATATTGAACTAAGTTTTTACTTTATAATTTTGTTAATTAAAAAATAACAATTTAATAAAATTAAAAAATAAGGGAGAATAAAATACTGAAGAGGTTGCATATAGAAGTATAACCTTACATCCCAATTTAATATAGGAAGTGATCAATAAATCGGCATTGAAATTAAAAAGTGATACATCCCAAAATCACACGTAATATATAAAAGGTATATATGGAGATTCGTTTACCTTTGGTACCTGAAATCTTCCAATATTGAAAGGAACATATCATATTTTTCCATTTCGTTGTCAAATGTTTTCTTCACTGCTTTCAAATAGTTCATTGCATCCATTGTTTGTAGTATCTTCATCATTGTATCGTATCCTTGATTTAACTAGAACCAGGAATGATTGAATGAATACTAACTGGACGAAAATCTAATGGCTCAATAATCCTTTCTATATGAATGTGAGGATCGCTCTTCAGAGAAAGCACTAATATGATTATTGGCTTTTTATAACTGAAATTTGAAGTCCTTATTATCTCTCCGGAAGATTTTATATATCCGTATCTGAAAATTGTTTTTAAAAATATTAATTAAAAATTAAAAGTTGTTATCAATTTTTTTTCTTAAAGGTTTATCTTTTCTTAAAGATAAATTTCGTTAAGCTTGAAGATGATGATTGAAAAGGATAACATTATCAACTTTGCTAAGTGTGAAATATGCTTCTTACGAAAATTGTATTAGAAATTAATATATTAAAAAATTCTAATTTTAAGAAAATTATTATTCATTTTTGATAAATTTATTATATAATATGAAATAATTTTTTAATAATTCCGATTCTTATTAAAATTGGACCATTATATATAAAGTGTTTATCATGATTTTCGATGATGTGGATTAAAGTTGGATAAATCATATTTTATCTTTATCATACAACTGTTTTAAAAAATATTACATAAAATATAAAAGTTGTGAAAATTATTAAAAAGTATCTGTTTAAAATAAATTTTCAAACTTATTCCCAATTATTCAAGTCAAAGGACAGCGACAATTGGCAAAGATGACAAGATTTTTGCAAAATTAATTATATTAATATTCGTATTCAATTCAAGCCAACAACTATTGTTATTCATTTATATATAATTTTTTTATTTTCTTTTTCTTGTTTCTTTTTAATTTTTTGTCTAATATTTATATCAAAACGGGCTTAAAGATAAATTTCGTTAAGTTTAAAGATAATGATTGCAAAGGATAACATTATCAACTTTGCTAAATGTGAAATATTGCTTCTTATGAAAATTGTATTAGAAATTAATAGTGTATTTAAAAAAGAAAAAAAATATTTTAGTCTTTTAACTTTTAACTCATTTACAACTCAGTCTTTTAACTATAATTTAGTGTGACTCATCGTTTATGACTTGTATAAACCATACATATAAACATCAATAATTCTAAAAAGAAATTGAATGACATGGTGAGATTGGCGTTTCATGTATTTAAAATTCCATGAACATTAAAGCCATGCATCCACATTACAACAACGGAAAATCAATAGACGAAAATCCTCACAATTATGTTCTGAATTTATTGTAGTTCATGTCTCAACTGATATGCAACACCTTGTTCTGTAAACATCTTTTAATTCCCATGAACAAATATCCCAAAAAACATCAATATTTTCCAACTCTGATGGTGTTATTAATAAGGGAACAAATTAAAGAGAAAAATAATCTTATAGCTGATAATAAGAGGCTCCTCCTCCTCCTCCTCCTCCTCCTCCTCCTCCTCCTCTTCTTATATCCTTCGGGTAAACAGACGTTTAATCCCACAAGTATAATAAACATGTTTGATTTTCTTATAGTACCTTTTTTAATAATATGTATTATAATTGCCAATGGATAGACCTCTTAGGATGTGTAATTCACAGGGAAAATACAATTATTTGTATTTCGGCATTCTACAATATTTGTTTCTATATAATAGACCTTTCTACGATAGTACATAGCTAGCTCTAACTTTTTTGTTTCTTTCTTTTGAATTTTTTAGGTGTTAAAATCCACCAAATTATTAAAAAGGAGGTGTCCCCCAATAAAAGAGTATTTATTTTTATTATATATGTATTTAAGATATGGATGCTTCATATAATTATTTTCTCTATCTAAAAAGAGAAAGACTTATTGTTATAATATTAATATTAGTTGTACTACTAATATTATTATATGCAATTATTATAAAATAATTTTTAATTTTGTTTGCAACTTGAAGAGTAATTATTTTTGGATTTTGATTTATAATTATGACCCTCATGTAAAATAATGAAAATTAAACCGGTCATTTGAGATATCGATCAAGATTTAGTAAGTTGGACTAGGGTTGGCTTGGGGCACACCGCTAATTGCTAATAATGAAAAAGTATAATTGAAATAAAATGTACAAAAATAAAATATTTATATCTCATTATAAAATATATTTCAATAAAAATAACATCCAAAGATACTCTATTACACAGAAAAAGTAATATATAAGGTATGGTTTAATTTAATTTATTTTGTATTTCAAATTTATAATATTTGCCTTCAAAGCATCTCTATTAATTGTACATAATAAGGGGTTTTCATGAAAAGTTAGTTGTGATGCACATGATTAGAAAATATATTTAAGAAAATCAATATAAATTTATTTTAAATAACTAATTTAACTAATATTTTTAATATCTGTAAATTAGTTGTATAAGTAATCATCCTGTTTCTCCTTTTTTCCATGTTTTTGACTCTTGTTTTTTTTTTCACTCCATTTTTATCATGATTGCTTTAGGAGCTCTATTTTACAGTAAGTTTTTTTTTTTTGGCATTTTCCTTCACTTCTTCCACTCCTTTCCTCTTCTTTCTCATATTAGTTTCTGCGTTTTTGGGCAATTTTTTTTTAAAAAAAAGTAACCCACTAAAGTCAACATTTTCAATCTGGTTTATAAATTCCCTAGTTCGATCGAAAAATTCACACTTAAAAGTGAACTATCCAAGCATAAATTATCACATTGCACTAAAGTCATCATGATTCTAAGCCAAATCAACTTTGCAAACATTCATTCAAACAATTAATTCATCAGCTACAATACAAACTGAAAGTTCATGCTTCTTCATGCAATTAAAAACGCTATGCTGATCGAAATTGAAGTGATTTGGCGTGTTTTTTAGCATAACGTTGATCCCAAACCTTGTTGAGTTCTTGACGTCTGTGTTTCAACTTCTTAAGTTTCTTTTCAATATGCTCTAACATCTTATGCAAAGCAACAGTTGGGTTATTTCTTAATTCCTCTAAAGCACCAATTCCATGCTGACGCTCAATCTTAACTCTGAAACCCTAAAGTGTTTTTAATATCAAAACCACCCTCCTTCACATCAATCTTATTCTCAAGTACGATCTGATACCACCAGAGATATTTACGGCGTGGCATTACCACGTTCACATTTGCTGAGATCAACTTCTTCTTCTTCTTCATTAGTTTGATTACATCTCAGTCTTCTTATTATTGTCTCTACCCTTTTCCTGGCGATGAGCATTATTATTTTTCAGATTGATTTCAAGAGGCTTGTTCATCTTCCTTGGCTTCTTTTGAACATGAATCTCTGATTTGTCAACGTTGTTATTATTATGCAGATTGAGACGTTGATCATAAGAAGTAGGGATCTCATAACCTTTGGGCAAGAAGACGTTTAATCCCAGAATCAAGAAGTCGTGCCCTTTCAATACTTCCTTCATCTTTTCTAAGAAGACTGCAACGTCACACCTAAAACAAACACTCCAACACATACTAATAAAAAATACATACATATTTTAACAATCAATAATTGCAAAAAAGTGATGGATAATAAGTATTTATAGATGAATTTACAAGTATACATATAGATTTCAAAACCTAACAATATCAAAATAATAAGTATGATTAAAAAATTTGATCTAATGGATATAAGTAACTTAACAATAAAAAGTGATGGCTTCCAAAAGTCACATGTAATATATAAAATGTATATATATATATATATATATGGAGATTAATTTACCTTTGGTTCTCGAAATCTTCCAATATTGAAAGGAACATATCATATTTTTCCATTTCGTTGTCAAATGTTTTCTTCACTGCCATCAAATAGTTCATCGCGTCCAAAATTTGTAGTCTCTTCATCATTGTATCGTATCCTTGATTTTATAGAAAAATTACGTTATGAACTAAACATAAACATAAACAATGAATATTTGAATGAATACTTATTTGACGCAAATGTAATAGCTCAATAATCCTTTCTATGAATGTACGTAAAAGTTTAATTAGGAAAGCACTAATAGGATTATTGGCTTTTTATAACTGAAATTTGAAGTCCTTATATTCTCCTGACGAAATGTTTATGATAAACTTAGATATAATACAATTTACGATGAATAAGATTTTATATATCCGTATCTGAAAATTGTTTCTAAAAATCTTACTTAAAAATTAAATGTTCTTATAATTTTTTTTTCTCAAAGGTTTATCTTTTCCTTAGAGATAAATTTCGTTAAATTTGAAGATGATGATTGAAAAGAATAACATTATCAAATTTGATAAATGTGAAATATGCTTCTTACGAAAATTGTGGTAGCAAGTAATATATTAAAAAATAAGTTTAAATTTTAAGAAATTTTAAGAAAATTATTATTAAGTTTTGATAGTTTGTTATATAATCTGAAATAATTTTCTAATAATCCTGGTTCCTATTAAAGTTGGACCATTATATATAAAGTGTTTATTATGAATTTGGATGACCTAGATTAAAGTTGGATAAATCATACTTTATCTTTATCATAAAACTGTTTTAAAAAATATTATATAAAATATAAAATGTATCACAGTTATTAAAAATTGTTCCTAGTTATTCTCATCATCATTGGATCGGATCCTTGATTTTTATGGAAAAATAAAATTAGAAACTAAATAAATAAATAAATTGATAAAGATTTAGAAAGGGAGAGAACAAATTAAACATAATGGATGGAATTAAAGTTTCGAAACTTAGTTAACGCAAATCCAATTAAACGGCTCATTAATAATCCTTTCATGAATGTGAGGATCTCGGTCTTCAAAGAAACTTGAAAGATTTAAATTGTTGGAAATAGTTGATTAGGAAAGCACACATCATCAACTTTCATTATGTAAGTATCTTCATTTCCTTCAGGTTCTTGAATGGATTCTTTGTGCAAGTTTGGATCATTTCTTGGTGGAGGATTCTTCTTCACACTAGCAATAGAAACTGGATAATCTTGAGGCAGACGCATTACGTAGCTTATAGGATTTTCTTCGTCTCTATTATCTTCTTTGCGCAAGTTTGAATTAATGGCGCCATGTTCTTGAATTGATTCTTGATCTCCAGCTCCATCCATCTCAGGATTTTCTTCGTCTCTATCATCTTCTTTATGGAAGCTGTTCAAATCCTCGCTGCTTGGTGGATTCTCATCAGAAACTGGATAATCTTCATTGTGATGATCGTGAGTAGGACGAAGAATTCTGGTATTGTCACTGAGATCATCAGGTTCTTGAATGATGGATTTCTCAGCAGATTTTTCACTCTCTTCATCTCCGTCCATCTGATCAGTCTTCACTTTTTTTCTTCCATGGCTATGAAGATCATCAGCTTCTTCAACCCCAGCTTCTTGAAGATTTCTTTCACGTTTCATGATGGATCAATTCTAATGATTATGGTGCAGACCTCTATCCCTAGTTTGTGTTTGTATTTCAGCCTTCTTCAGTATTCGTTTCTTATATATATAATAGACTTTTCTCCTCTGGAAGCTAGCTCTGCATTTTTTTTTGTTTTCAAGTTTTTAGGTGTTAAACTTGTTTTGTCTAATTACCCTTTTTTTTTTTAAAAAAAAAAGCAGTGTCGCGCACTAAAAGAGTACTTATTTTTATTATATATGTATCTAAGATATGGGTCCTTCATCTGATTATTTTCTTTATCTAAAAACCAAGGAAGAACTATTATTATAATATTAATATTAATTGCACTAATAATATTATTATGCAATTATAGACAATGGATCAAGGAGGGTTAACTCGGGGCACACCACTAATAATTAAAAAGTATAATTTAAATAAAAATATACGAAAATAAAATAAGAAAAATAACATAAAAAGACTCTAGAAAATAGTAAATGTCAAAGCAAGACTTTATCTTATTAATACCATATCTATTATTGTTAATATCATATTTATTATTGTTAATAGACCTAATTTGGAATTTATCATTTTTTAAAATCTTTTTTCTATCATTTTTCTAATAAAATATATTTCAATACAAATAATATTAAAAAATACTCTATTGAACAGAAAAATTAATATATATATATATATATATATATATAGTATGCATTATAATAAAGGAACCGCATTATTCAATTTTCCCTTCTTGTTGCTTCTTTTAATTTATATATAATTAATATAAAGTGATAGAGATGTATTCAAGGTGATGGGAGACTGTGCAATAGTCTACCTGGAAGGATTAATTTAGTCATAAATATAAAATATTAATTAATTAATAAATTAGTTTCATAAGAAAATTAACACTTAATTAAAATGTAAATTATGCAAGGATAGATTATCACATTGCACTAAACTCATCATAATTATAATCCAAATCAACTTTGCAAACATTCATTCAAACAATTGACTTAATTCATTAACTACAATACAAACTGAAAGTTCATGCTTCTTCATGCAATTAAAAACGCTATGATGATCGAAATTGAAGTGATTTGGCGTGGATTTTAGCATAACATTGAGCCCAAACCTTGTTGAGTCCTTGACGTCTGTGTTCCAACTCCTTACGTTTTTCTTCAATACGCTCCAACAACTTCGGCAAAGCAATAGTGGGATTATTCCTTAATTCCTCAGGATCATCAACACCGTGCTCACGCTCTATCAATGTTAAACTTGAAATGCTAAAGTATTCCTCAATATTAAAACCACCCTCCTCCTTCACGTCGATCTTATTATCAAGTATCTTCTGATACACTTCCTTCAAGCATTCACTTGCTAATTCCAGAGACTCTATAAACATTTCCATTTCCAACAATTCATGTTCAACTTTGAACAATTCTTTCTCATACTCATTGAACTCTCTCTTGGATTTTGAATAATCCTGAACACCTTCTGGGTTCAGTTCCATGCGATCATTCAACACTGAAGCTTCCCCCTTCTTCACATCAATCTTATTCACTTCCTCGAAACTCTTACATGCTGAGCTCACAGACTCTACTAACATGTCCGCTTCAAACTGCTCATCTTCAACATCGAACAATGCTTTCTGGTACTTATTCGACTTTTTCTTGGGTGGGGATGACCTTTCGCTGCTATCTTCATCATAATCATGGCCTAATTCATCAAGAAAATGGTTCTGCAAGTTAGTTTTTTAGAATATGAAGAAGCATGCTTTTCATTCAGATCTTTACGAGGGTACCTTCATTTCCTGCAAGTTCTTGAGTGGGTTCTTTATATTTATGCAAGTTTGAATCCTTCAAACTGATTGGTGGTTTCGCAGATAATACATAGAGATCATTCAGTACTGAAGAACCAAGCTCAGATCTCTCGCTAGGGATAGAAACTGGGTAATCTTGAGGCAGACGCACGTAGCTGATGATACGATTTTCATTAAGATCTTCTTTACCTTCATTAATGGCGCCGTGTTCTTGAATGGATTCTTGATCTCCAGATCCATCCATCTCAGGATTTTCTTCGTCTCTGTCATCTTCTTTGTGGAAGCTGTTCAAATTTTCGATGCTTGGTGGATTCTCATCAGAAACTGGATAATCTTCATTCTGATGACCGTGAGTAGGATAAAGAATTCTGGTATTGTCACTGAGATCATCAGGTTCTTGAATGATGGATTTATCATCACCAGATCTTTCCCTCTGATCTTCTGCTCCATCCAACTGATCAGTCTTCAATTTTTTTCTTCCAAGGTTATGAAGATCATCAGCTTCTTCAACCTCAGATTCTTGAGGATTTCTTTCACGTTTCATGATGGATCAATTCTAATGATTATGGTGCAGACCTCTCTATCACTAGTTTGTGTTTGTATTTCAGCCTTCTTCAGTATTTGTTTCTTAAATATATAATAGACTTTTCTCCTCTAGCTAGCTCTGCATTTTTTTTTGTTTTTTTATCTTTTCAAGTTTTTAGGTGTTAAACTTGTTTTGTTTAATCACCCAATTTTTTTTTCAAAAAAAAAAAGCAGTGTACTGCACTAAAAGAGTATTTATTTTTATTATACATGTATTTGAGCCATGGGTCCTTCAAATGATTATTTTGTTTATCTAAAGAGGAGTAAGAACTATTGTTGTAATATTAATATTAATTGTACTACTAATATTATTATGCAATTATACAATTATTTTTAATTTTGTTTACAACTTGAAAGGTAATTATTTTTAGATTTTGAAAATTGAACCAGTAATTTATGATAGTGGATCAAGGATTAGTAGGTTAGACTAGTTTTAACTCACACCACTAATAATTAAAAAGTATATTTTAATTGAAATATACAAAAATAAAATAGAAAAAAATAATAGAAAAAGACTCTAAAAATTAGTATATATTATGAATATTAAATTGGGGATGTCTATCTTCCTCTTCCTCTTCCATCTCTATCTACCCCTTCATCTTCTATTTCTTCAAATTCAACTAGGTCATTATTGCCTATAAATAGTGCATGTCATTTGTGTTGTAGAGCAAGTGGAAGAATACAATATACTTCTATTATTTTTTTGTCTTTATATTTTCTCTCCTCTTAATCTTGTAGATTAGTTGGTTAGTTTTATAACAATATATACTAAAGTATAACTTATAATGATAGAAACTAATATGTAATTAGTTGAAAGAATATAGTTTATTGTATATAGTATGTGATTGATTTGATTTCTATTGGGCCTTAGAGAATTATAAGCCTATTGAGTTTACTATATAAACATATGATGTAATATATATAAGTGATGAATTAGTTATTTCTCAACAATGAAATGATAGCTTTAAAATTCTTCAAAGCCTTCAATATGGCTTATCATGGCATCAGAGTAGGTTTATGATCAGGAAGCCCAAGCCATTTTTTTCCTCTGAAGCCCGTATGCTTCCCTGCCAAACAAGAGGTTTGTTTTTGGCATTTTTTTCACAAGTCATCCTTCCAGCCACGACGTCGTTGCACTTGCAAATGTTATTTCTTTCACATTCAAAGACCCAATTGCACGTCAATTCTCAATCTTTCCTTTTCTTTTAGTCTCTGGTGCAGAAGCGAACCTAGGTCACGACACAGTTACGTCTGGATTTTGATTTCTGCTATCTCCAGCGTGGTTACGTCGATCGCTCAAAATATTTTGTTGTGAAATAGTGGTGCTCTCCAAGACTTGCTGCATCTCCGTCAACGACAACTCCAGAATTTTATTGTTCTTTTTTTTCTTTATGTGCAACAGTTCTTTGATAGATCTTTGAGCCCTGTACAGTCGCAAGATCTTGAGATATCATGTTAACCCTACTTTGCTTACCAAGAATTCCCTTGGTCAAGATTCTACACGAATCCACACCTTGTTCTGTGAGGATTCTTGCTGTTTAGTGCACTCTTTTCATCGACTCTCTATTTCTTGCTTACCATGTTGGTAGAAGCTCCTTCTCAATAGCAGAAGGTACGAATTTCAATGACTTCATGGCTTCTACATTATTTTACACATCCCCTGTACCTTCATCCGACTGACATGCAAGGAGCCCCTATAGTCCAGCAAATTTTAACTGGCAGTGAGAACTATGTGATTTGGAGCAAAGCTATGGGCATTGCCCTAAAAGGAAAAGAAAAAGTGGGGTTTGTTGATGGCTCCTGCAAGAAGGAGACCCAAGAAGAATATCTCCATGATCAGTGGGAGAGGTGTAATACTGTGGTGCTCTCATGGATTCTGCATTCTATATCCAAGGAACTTGCCAATGGTATGGTGTATTTCTAGTTGGCATCTACTATCTGGGAAGACCTGAAAGAAAGGTTTAATAAAGTGTAAGGTTCCTGAATTTTTAGTCTCTATCAAGAAATTGGGTCACTTAGGCAAGGATCACTTACTGTGTCAGAATATTACTCACATTTGAAGTAGCTATGGGAAGAACAGAGTTTACTAATCGCCATTCCTTACTGCAAGTGTGATACCTCAAAAGAGTATTCTCATATGCTTCAGTAGCAGAAGTTAGTGCAGTTCCTTTTGGGGCTAAATGTCAGGCCACAGGACAAATTCTTTTAATGACTCCTCCACCATCAGTCAACCATACCACAGGACAAATTCTTTTAATGACTCCTCATATGCTTCAGTAACAGAAGAACATTGCAAGCTCTGGGACCTCTTCACTAACTGAAGGGGCTATTATGATGGGTCGAGGTAGAGGACGTGGAAGGGGATGGGGCCATGGAGGTCCCCCTCCAGAGTATGGACATTGTCATAGAAAGGGCCACACTAAGAACAATTGTTATCAGCTTATTGGGTACTCACCAGATTTCAAAGGAAATAAGGGGAAGCAGAACCAAGAGGCTAGTACAATTCAAACTGTAACTAATCAATCACAAGAGGCAGAAGAAATGACCCATGCTGCTATTGTAGTCTCCCCAAGTTTCACGCTACAACAGTATAAGTGCTTGCTTGACCTTGTAAAAAGAGATGAAGAAGCTGGTGCTCACGCCCTTACCGGTAAAGGTTTGATAAACTATTCTTTTCCTTATAGTATGCATATTCCATGGGTCATAGATTTAGGTGCCACAACCCATATGGTAAAAGGCTTGTCCTTACTTAATAGTTATATGCCCTACAAAGGACCCATTAGTTTTATTAAAATACCAAATGGACAAAGAATGCTAGTAACTCACATAGGAACAATAAATTTTCCAAATGGAATTGAATTAAGGAATGTTCTATATACTGCAGGACTTCAATTCAACTTAATCTCAGTGTTTAGGCTCACTAAGGATATTTGTTGCATGGTTACCTTCCTTCCTAATGAGTGTTTGATACAGGACCTTCAGGGTGGCAAGATGAGGGGGACTGGTAAACTTGTAGAAGGTTTATATATGTTGAAAGTGCATGAGAAATGCAATACTGTCAATTCTATGAATACTATCAATACTACTCAAGATTATGATAAACCTAAAAATTTGTGGTTACTATATAGAAGATTAGGTCACGCTCCATTTTCTGTATTGAGACATCTTAATCTTGTACACAATGAGACCATAATGATGAATAAAGAGTGTGATATTTGCATTCAATCAAAGCAAATGAAACTGCCATTTTCTCCTAGTTGCATCAAAACTTCTACTTGCTTTCAGCTCTTGCATATGGATGTTTGGGGGCCATATAGAACCCCAACTCATTTTGGACATCAATATTTCCTCACTATAGTAGATGATTATTCTAGGGCAACATGGATATTTCTGATGAAACATAAATATGAGACAATACTACATGTTAAACACTTCATTGCATATATATTTACTCAATTTTCTGTATTAGTTAAAAGAGTGAGGAGTGATAATGGAAGAGAGTTTGTTAATTAAGAACTTATGAATCATTTTAAGGAAAAAGGAATTTTGCATGAGACATCTTGCCCACATACACTTGAACAAAATAGAATAGTAGAAAGGAAACATAGAACCTTAATACAAATAGCTAGAGGACTTATGTTGCAGTCTGATATACTTGTGAAATATTGGGGGAAGTGTGTCAAGGTGGCTACACATTTAGTTAATAGAATACCTTCACAATTATTGGGGTTCAAGACACCATATGAGCGGGTGTTTGGAACAGAACCAGATTACACTCACTTAAGGGTATTTGGATCCTTAACTTACATGACAAATCTTGTTAATACAGATAAATTCAAACCTAGGTCACTACCATGTGTATTTTTGGGGTATCCTAATAATCAAAAGGACTATATTTTACTTGATCTAGAGAGCAATAGACTCTTAGTTAGTAGGCATGTGCATTTTGTTGAAAATAGATTTCCATTTAAGGAGAAAAAGTGTGCTAATTTAGGGGGAGTGTCTAAGGATATTAAAGAGCTTTTTTCATTTGATATGGACATTTGAAGTAAGATAATTGATAATGAACAATCTACAAATGAAGAATCTAGAATAAGTGAACAGTCACAACAAGGGATAAATATTGATCCTGACACTTTACCTCCTTTGGCACCTAATATACCTTGAGTAGGAAGAGATAGGAGACCACCAATATGGGCAAAAGACTATGTGTGTAATGCAGCAACTAAGGAAAGAGGTGGAAAGAAAAATAATTGCATATATCCAATAGAAAATTATATATCTTATTATAATGTTTCTACTTCTTATATGGGATTTTTGTGTTCAATTGATTTTGTTTTTGAACCAGGGTCTTATGATGAGGCTATAAAGAACCCAAACTAGATAAAGGCAATAGAGTTAGAGATTAATGCTTTAGAATATAATAAGACATGGGACATTGTTCTTTTACCCAAAGGAAAGAAGCCCATAGGTTGCAAATGTGTTTTTAAAGTCAAATATACACCTACGGGGGAAATAGATAAATATAAAGTTAGGTTAGTTGCAAAGGGTTATACCCAAAGAGAAGGAATTGATTATCATGAAACTTTTTCTCCTATCGTGAAGATGACAACTGTAAGAATAGTACTTAAAATTGCAGCACTTAATAACTAAAATTTATATCAAATGGATGTCCATAACGCTTTCTTGCAGGGTGTTTTGACTGAAGAAGTCTACACGACCATACCCCAAGGTTTTAAGAGCAAGGGGAGAATATGGTCTATAGATTAAAGAAGTCATTGTATGGGATTAAACAAGCCTCAAGACAATGGAACTTAAAGTTGTCCATGGCCTTAATAAGAAGAGTTTCAAGCAGAGTAAGCATGATTATTCTTTGTATGTAAAGGAATATAATGATGGCATGGTTATAATACTTGTATATGTAGATGATTTTCTTATCACTGGAAATTCTGAACAAAGAATTAAAGAAGTAAAGGGGTTTCTTCATGACAGTTTTAAAATCAAGGACTTAGGTCTAATGAAATATTTTTTGGGGATTGAGGTAGCTAGGTCTAAAAAGGGAATTATCCTTTTACAAAGAAAATATATACTTGATTTTCTTACTGATATAGGGATGAGTGGTTGTAGACCCTTGACAATGCTAATGCCACAACATCTAAAACTCTTGGCATATGAAGAAGGAAGAGATCAAAAGGAGGTTTTGTTGAGGGATCCAGAAACTCTTTCTCTGTGCAGTGTTTGAGCCAGTTTATGCAAACACCCATGAAGTCACATATGTCAGCTACACTTGGAGTGATCAGATATTTGAAGTACTCACTTGGGCTTGGGACGTTGCTTGGTTCAGGAGGAGGCTTGGACCTGCAGTATTTTTGTGACTCAGATTGGGGATCTTGTGAAATTACAAGAAGGTCTGTAATAGGTTATCTCCTCAAGTTAGGAGTTTCACTCATAACTTGGAAGACTAAGAAGCAAGGAACAATATCAAGGTCATCTACAGAAGTAGAGTACAGGGCATTGGGAGCTACAATATCTGAAATTGTTTGGGTGATTGGATTGCTCAAGGATCTCAATGTACAACAAAAGGAACCTATTAAGGTGTATTGTGATAGCAAGGCTGCTATTCATATAGCAGCAAATTTGATGTTTCATGAAAGAACGAAACATTTAGAGATTGACTGTCATTTTGTAAGAGAGAAAGTGACAGGAGGAGTGATCAAGTTACAGCATGTGAAGTCAGTGAATCAAGAGGCTGACTTGCTTACCAAATCTGTGAGCAAGGAAATTCAATCCAGATTATTTGTCAAGTTGGGAACTATTAATTTATTTAGTTCTCAACTTGAGGGGGAGTGATAGAAACTAATATGTAATTAGTTGAAAGAATATAGTTTATTGTATATAGTATGCCATTGATTTGATTTCTATTGGGACTTAGAGAATTATAAACCCATTGAGTTTACTATATAAACATATGATGTAATATGGACAAGTGAAGAATTAGTTATTTCTCAACAATGAAATGATAGCTTCAGAATTCTCCAAAGCCTTCAATATGGCCTATCATATAAGTGTACATATGCATTTAAAACCTAACAATATCAAAATAATAACTGTGATTGAAAAACTTGATATAATAGATATAAGTAATTTTATGTAATATATAAAAGATATATATATATATATATATGTGGAGAGTAATTTACCTTTGGTTCTTGAGATCTTGAAAGATTGAAAGGAACATATCATATTTTTCCATTTCGTTGTCAAACGTTTTCTTCACTGCCTTCAAATAGTTCATCGTATCCAAATTTGTACTATCCTTGATTTTACAGAAAAAATACGTTATGAACTTAGTAAATAAATACTTATTAGACGAAAATCTAATAGCTCAATAATCCTTTCTATGAATGTACGTAAGAGTTTAATTAGGAAAGCACTAATAGGATTATTGGCTTTTTATAACTGAAATTTGAAGTCATTATATTATCTCTGCGAAAGATAATATAATAAAAATGTGACAGATGATATTAGTCAAAACTATTTTTGACGGTTGAATTATTGAAAAAGACAAGACGGTCACAATTAGAAATCAAAATTAAAAAAATAATTACTTTATCTCCGAGTTGTAAAAACAATTAAAAAGAATTGTATATTGGTATAATAATTATATTATAGTACACTTAATATTAATATATTATTAGAACAATAATTTTTTGAATGGTTTGAGGTTTTTGAAGAGGAGGATATGGGAGGAGAGTGGTCATGGATGTTTAGTTCAAAAAGTAGAGGGGAGGGGAGGGGGAATTTTTTGTCTTCTTTACTCTCCTCCCCCACTGTTTTAGCCCTCCAAAATTGAGATTTTTTTTTTGGAGTGGTTAGAATTTTGAGCCTTTTGTGACAAAATTACCTATGACAATTTTTCAATATTCTAGTGCTAACCTCACCTCCAGTGAACATAGCACTTCCAGCGAATGAGCGAACGGCATCTCCCTCACCTCAAGCGAATGAAGACGCTACCACGGCCTCTCCCTCACTTCCATGTCATCGACCCCTTCCACCGTCACGGTGCTCGGTGGCACACCCCCTCTTTCTCTCTCTTCCTTCCAAATCACAATGTCAGCCACTCCCCAGCCAATAAAAAATTCAACTCCAATATTGTTTATACCTTGTCCATCGACAACCACTCCTTATCCTCTTATGCTTAATCTTTGAGCTTTGATTTTGATTTTATGGTTTATGTTTCTAATTTTAATTCTACTCTGTTGTTTCTTCATTTTTTTTTTTGTTTTTTCCAGGTTCATTCTGTTGATGGGTGCTAAGGTGGGTTTGTGATCTTTGTAAGGTGGAAGAAGACTGGTCTTCTATCTAAATAGATGTTGGAGCATCGACTATGTTCTCCCTTGATTGCTCTTCTCTTTTGATCGATGACAAGAGAAGCAAAGCACCGCCATGGAATGTTACCCACCGACTTCCCTATGAATCTCGAATCTTATCTAATGAAAAAAAAATCAATAAAAATAAAATAATAAAGAAAATTTTAAATAAGGATATATTTATCAATTTATAATAAACTCCCCTCCCCTCCTCTCCCTTCTTAAACCAAACAAGAAATATCTTCTCTCTCCTAGTACAACCCTTACTCTCCCTACCCTCTTTTAAATTAATCTAACCTACCCTCCCCTTCATTGAATTAAACATAGCCATAATAAGAGGAAATAAGAGGAAAGCCGAAATACAGAAGAGGAAATAAATCATATATAAGAAAAAAATACTGAAGAAAGCCCAAATACAGACACAAACTAGAGATAGAGAGGTGTGCATCCGAATTGTCAGCATCAATCGATCATGAAACGTGAAAGAAACCTTCAAGAAGCTGATGATCTTCAGAGACATGGAAGAAAAAAAGTGAAGACTGATCAGATGGATGGAGCAGAAGATCAGAGTGAAAGATCTGGTGATGATAAATCCACCATTCAAGAACCTGATGATCTCAGTGACAATAATAAGAGAATTCTTCATCCTCCTCACGATCATCAGAATGAAGATTATCCAGTTTCTGATGAGAATCCACCAAGCAGCGAGGATTTGAACAGCTTCCACAAAGAAGATGATAGAGACGAAGAAAATCCTGAGATGGATGGAGCTCGAGATCAAGAATCCATTCAAGAACATGGCGCCATCAATTAAGGTAAAGAAGATCTAAATGAAAATAAGAGTACTGATTCAAACTTGCTCTGGGTTACTGATCGACAAAGATGTTAGAAACGAAAATCGTATTATCAGCTACGTGCGTGTGCCTCAAGATTATCCAGTTTCTATCACTAGTGTGAAGAATAATCGTCCACGAAGAAATGATCCAAACTTGCACAAATTTAAAGAATCCATTCTAGAGTCTGCAGGACATAAAGGTACGTACGCAATTAAACGCTTTAAATATCTGAATGAAAATGCTTCTTCTGATTCTAATAATATATATATATATATATATATATATATAAGAGTGATTCAATAAACTAATTACTTGCAGCGTTATTTTGTTGATGAATTAGGTCATCAAGAGGCTGCAGCTGAGAGAGATTCAAACTTGCAGAACTGTGTTTCTGAGTTGGATGGAGCTGGACGACGCCAGAGAGGAATTGCAACATACTAAAGAAGTGCTGTTAAGATTGTTCTGGTGCATGACATGTTCATAAAGTCTGCGTTAGGAACAAATGAACGTTACTTTTAAGTGCACAATAACATTATTGAAGTGAGAATTATTCTGGGGCGCATGCATCATCATTTGAAATCGAACAACACTTTGAGGGTGTACATCTATGGTGCATTAAGAAAATGTACAGTGAATCCAAATATATATATATTTTTATAAATGGATGTATTTATTCCGTTTATCACTTATTAGAGAGAGAAAATGTTCACTTCTCCAATTTGAGAGTAAGATATAATCTATAGTTAAATTCCTATACTTTAATATTCAAAATAATAATTATAAATATATTTAACTGCCACAATTGTTGTTAAATTTTAAAACTTAAAAATGGTTGTTACTAAATTTATCAGAAAATAACATTGAAAATTATTTTAGATTATATAACAAATTGGTAGAGAACCTAGTTAAAAGTTGAAGTGACACCTATTGAAGAGAAATTGATAAAGAACCGTCTTAAGTGATTTGGACACGTGCAAAAAAGGCCAAAGGATGCGGTAATGAGGAGGGTAGATCAAATAATATAGACTCCGGTTAAAAGGAGTAGAGGAAGGTCAAAGAGAACTATCAACGAGGTCATTGATCGGGATCTTCTAGTCAATAACCTATCCAACGATTTAGTTTTTGATAGAGCACAATGGTCATATGATCTATATAGCTGACCCCATTTAATGGGATGAGGCTTGTTGTTGTTATATAACAAATTTATCAAAACTTAATAATAATTTTAAATTTTCTTAAAATTTAAATTTATTTTTAATATATTAATTTCTAATACAATTTTCGTAACATATTTCACATTTAGTAAAGTTGACAATGTTATCCTTTTCAATCATTATTTTCAAACTCAATGAAATTTATCTTTAAGTCAGATTTCATATAAATATTCAACAAAATATGAAAAAGAAACAAGAAAAAGAAAGTAAAAAATTATTTTGAAAATAATAAAATAAAAGTTATATAGAAATAAATAACAATATTTGTTGACTTGAATTGGATACGAATATTATTATAATTAATTTTACAATAATCTCTTCAACTTTGCCAATTGCCATTGTGCTTGGCGAATAAGATTGAAAATGTATTTCAAACATATATTCTTTGAATAATTGTCACAACTTTTATATTTTTTATAAGACTTTTTAAACACTTTTATGACAAACATAAAATATGATTTATCCAACTTTAATCTAGATCTTCCAATTTCATGATAAAAACTTTATATATAACGGTCCAAGGTTGTCAATAAATTTCAAAAAATTTATAACTAAAAATTATTTAAAATTATAGGTTGATCAAAGTGGATATAATAAACTTCGTAAGGACTACACATAATTTTAATTTTAAAAATAACTAATATTTTTAACTTTAATTTAAAATATGATTTTTGTAATGAACATATTCTCATTTTTAGCGAGGTTGATAATGATCAACATGGTTACAAACAAGGTATATCGCGTGGGTGGATAATATATATATATATATATATATATATATATATATATATATATCCCAGGTTGTAATTAGTGATGATAATTAAAACTAAAACAACTTTTCTAACTATTAAGGAAACAAAAACCTTTCGGAAATTGTTATAATGTTCAAGTAATATTGTCAAAAACAATTTTCAGATACGGATATATAAAATCTTATTCATCGTAATTTGGATTATATCTAAGTTTATCCTAAAAATTTCAGTTATAAAAACCCAATAATCCTAGTAGTGCTTTTCTAATTAAACTCTTCCTCACCTTTCTTTCTTTGAAGAGCAATCCTCACATTCATAGAAAGGATTATTAAGCCATTATATTTGAGTCAAGTAAGTATTCATTCAAGCATTCGTTGTTTATGTTTAATTCGTTCTGTTATGTTCTAAGTATTTATTAATTTTTTTGCTTAGTTCCTAACTCATTTTTTCCTATAAAATCTAAGATACGGTACAATGATGAAGAGAATAACTAGGAATGGTGTCTGTCTTGGTGAATCACTACATCTTAGAGTACAAACTATAGATATGATAACCTATTTGAAAGCAGTGGAAAAAGCATTTGACAACGAAAGGGGAAAATATGATAGGTTCGTGGCAATCTTGCAAGATTTGAAGGCCCAAAGGTAAATTAATCTCCATATCTATATTTACCTTTTATATATTAGATACCTTTTATAAATTAATCCCTTTTTAATTTCAAGGCTGATTTTGTTGTTCACTTCCTATATTAAATTATGTTATTTGTTAATTTACAAAATATATATAAAGGACAAAACTTAGTTCAAATTACTTATATCCATCATACCAAGTTCTCTAATAACACTTATTATTCTGCTATTTTTAGGTTTTAAAATGTATATGACTTGTAAATTCATCACAAATTTTTTTTATCAACTATTATAAATGTAAATTGGGATTTGTAAATTTTTATGTAGATACTTGTTATTTTGTAATTATTTGTTGTTAAAATGTGTTGTATACCTGTAAATTTATCTATAAAGTTAATATAATAGATATAAGTAACTTGACTCCAGTTTTCTCAATGTACAAGAAATTATTTGCTAAATTATTATTAGTTATAATTTCTTCCCCTAGCTCCATCCCTAATCTAGGTTGTTAAAATGACATGTCTGAGTTGTTTCTATTAGTTTTTGTAATATGACTATCAAATCGTTATACGTGCGTCCGTGTGTATTTGTTTCAGGATTGACTTTGAAGATTTTTTAGAAAAGATGAAGCAAGTACTGGAAGGGCATGACTTCTTGATCTTGGGATTAAACATCTTCTTGCCTGAAGGTTATAAGATCCCTACTTCTTATGAGCAACGTCTCAATCTGCATAACAATAATAATAATAATAATGTCGACAAATCTGATATTCAATTTCAAAAGCAGCCAATGAAGAAGAACAAGAAGCCTCTTAATAATGAAACTAAAAAAGAAGTTGATCTTAGCAAATGTGAACGTTGTAATGTCAGCTACGTGCGTCTGCCTGAAGATTATCAAAGTCCCATATCGAGTGGGAGATCTGAGCTTACTGCTTCATTGTTAAACGATCGCATCGTACTGAACCCACAAGGTGTTCAGAATTATTCTAAATCCAAGAGAAAGTTTAACAAGTACCGGAAAGCATTGTTCGATGTTGAAGATAAGCTGTTTGAAGCGGACATGTTAGTAGAGTCTGTGAGCTCAGCATGTAAGTGTTTCGAGGAAGAGAATAAAATTGGTGTCAAGAAGGTTGAAGCTTCAGTGTTGAACGATCGCATGGAACTGAACCCAGAAGGTGTTCAGGATTATTCAAAACCCAAGAGAGACTTCAATGAGTATGAGAAAGCACTGTTCAAAGTTGAACATGAATTGTTGGAAATGGAAATGTTTATAGAGTCTCTGGAATTAGCAAGTGAATGTTTGAAGGAAGTGTATCAGAAGATACTTGAGAATAAGAACGACGTGAAGAAGGAGGGTGGTTTTAATATTGAAGAATACTTTAGGATTTCAAGTTTGACGTTGATAGAGCGTGAGGATGGTGTTGATGATCCTGAGGAATTAAGGAATAATCCAACTATTGCTTTGCCAAAGTTGTTGGAGCGTATTGAAGAAAAACGTAAGGAGTTGGAACACAGACGTCAAGGACTCAACAAGGTTTGGGCTCAATGTTATGCTGAAATCCACGCCAAATCACTTCAATTTCGATCATCATAGCGTTTTTAATTGCATGAAGAAGCATGAACTTTCAGTTTGTATTGTAGTTGATGAATTAAGTCAATTGTTTGAAGGAATGTTTGCAAAGTTGATTTGGCTTAGAATTATGATGAGTTTAGTGCAATGTGATCATTTATGCTTGGATAGTTCACTTTTAAGTGTGAATTTTTCTATTGAACTAGGGAATTTATAAATTAATCTAAATTTTATATTTAGAATCAAATTAAATATGTTATAACTTGAGGTAGACTATTGCACAGTCTCCCATCACTTGAATCCATCTCTGTCACTTTATATTAATTATATATAAATTAAAAGAAGGAACAAGAAGGGACAATTGAATAATGCTGTTCCTTTATTATAATGCATACTATATATATATATATATATATATATATATTACTTTTTCTGGTCAATAGAGTATTTTTAAACATTTTATTAGAAAAATGATAAAAAAAAGATTTTAAAAAATGATAAATTCTAAATTAGGCCTATTAACAATAATAAATATGATATTAACAATAATAGATACGGTATTAATAAGATAAAGTCTTGCTTTGACATTTACTATTTTTTAGAAACTTTTTATGTTATTTTTCTTATTTTATTTTCGTATATTTTTATTTAAATTATACTTTTTAATTATTAGTGGTGTGCCCCCGAGTTAACCCTCCTTGATCCATTGTCTCAAATGACCGGTTCAATTTTCAAAAATTAAAAATAATTGTATAATTGCATAATAATATTAGTAATATTAATATTAATATTATAATAATAGTTCTTCCTTTTTTTTAGATAAAGAAAATAATCATATTAAGGACCCATATCTTAGATACATATATAATAAAAATAAGTACTCTTTTAGTGAGGGAATTAGACAAAACAAGTCTAACACCTAAAAACTTGAAAACAAAAAAAAACAAAAAAAAATGCAGAGCTAGCTTCTAGAGGAGAAAAGTCTATTATATATAAGAAACAAATACTGAAGAAGCCTGAAATACAAACACCAACTAGTGATAGAGAGGTCTGCACCATAATCATTAGAATTGATCCATCATGGAACGTGAAAGAAATCTTCAAGAAGCTGACGTTGAAGAAGCTGATGATCTTCATAGCCATGGAAGAAAAAAATTGAAGACTGATGAGATGGATGGAGCAGAAGATCAGAGGGAAAGATCTGGTAATGATAAATACATCATTCAAGAACCTGATGACTCAGTGACAATACCACAATTCTTCATCCTCCTCACGATCATCAGAATGAAGATTATCCAGTTGCTGATGAGAATCCACCAAGCAGCGAGGATTTGAACTGCTTCTACAAAGAAGATGATAGCGGCGAAGAAAATCCTGAGATGGATGGATCAGGAGTTCAAGAATCCATTCAAGAACATGGCGCCATTAATTCAAACTTGCACAAAGAAGATAATAGAGACGAAGAAAATCCTATAAGCTACGTAATGCGTCTGCCTCAAGATTATCCAGTTTCTATTGCTAGTGTGAAGAGGAATCCTCCACCAAGAAATGATCCAAACTTGCACAAAGAATCCATTCAAGAACCTGCAGGAAATAAAGGTACTTACGTAATGAAAGTTGATGATGTGTGCTTTCCTAATAAACTATTTCCAACAATATAAATCTTTCAAGTTTCTTTGAAGACCGAGATCCTCACATTCAGGAAAGGATTATTAATGAGCCGTTTAATTAGATTTGCGTTAACTAGGTTTCCAAACTTTATTTCCATCCTTTATGTTTAATTTGTTCTCTCCCTTTCCAAATCTTTATCAATTTATTTATTTAGTTCCTAATTTTATTTTTTTTCCATAAAATCAAGGATCCGATCCAATGATGATGAGAATAACTATAAAATATGATTTATCCAACTTTAATCTAGGTCATCCAAATTCATAATAACACTTTATATATAATGGTCCAACTTTAATAGGAACCAGAATTATTAGAAAATTATTTCAGATTATATAACAAATTTATCAAAACTTAATAATAATTTTCTTAAAATTTTTTAAAATTTAAACTTATTTTTTAATATATTAATTTCTAATACAATTTTCGTAAGAAGCATATTTCACATTTATCAAATGTGATAATGTTATCTTTTTCAATCATCATCTTCAAATTTAACGAAATTTATCTCTAAGGAAAAGATAAACCTTTGAGAAAAAAATTTATAAGAACATTTAATTTTTAAGTAAGATTTTTAGAACCAATTTTCAGATACGGATATATAAAATCTTATTCATCGTAAATTGTATTATATCTAAGTTTATCATAAACATTTCGTCATATTCTATCTTCCGGAGGGAGAATATAAGGACTTCAAATTTCAGTTATAAAAAGCCAACAATCCTATTAGTGCTTTCCTAATTAAACCCTTACGTACATTCATAGAAAGGATTATTGAGCTATTACATTTGCGTCAAATAAGTATTCATTCAAATATTCATTGTTTATGTTTATGTTTAGTTCATAACGTATTTTTCCTATAAAATCAAGGATACGATACATTGATGAAGAGATGACAAATTTTGGACGCGATGAACTATTTGATGGCAGTGAAGAAAACATTTGACAACGAAATGGAAAAATATGATATGTTCCTTCAATATTGGAAGATTTCGAGAACCAAAGGTAAATTAATCTCCATATCCACATGAACTTGGTTGTTAAAATATACATGCCTTTTATATATTAAATGTGACTTTTAGAAGCCTTCACTTTTTATCAGTTATACTTGTTATTTTGATATTTTTAGGTTTTAAAATTTATATGTACACTTATAAATTCATCTATAAATACTTATATATTCTTATATATTTTCTAGTGGATACCTGTTATTTTGCAATTATTGATTGTTAAAATATGTATGTGCACTTATAATTCCACATGAACTTGATTTAATGGGCATAAGAAATTTTTTTCCTCTAGCTCCATACCTAGCTAATAATCTTGGTTGTTAAAGTGATACGTCTAAGTTGTTTTTATTAGTATTTTTTATATGACTATCATATTAGGACGTGTATGTGTTGGAGTGTTTGTTTTAGGTGTGACGTTACAGTCTTCTTAGAAAAGATGAAGGAAGTAATGAAAGGGCACGACTTCTTGATTCTGGGATTAAACGTCTTCTTGCCCAAAGGTTATGAGATCCCTACTTCTTATGATCAACGTCTCAATCTGCATAATAATAACAACGTTGACAAATCCGAGATTCATGTTCAAAAGAAGCCAATGAAGATGAACAAGCCTCTTGATTTCAATCTGAAAAAATAATAATGCTCATCGCCATGAAAAGGGTGGAGACAATAAGAAGACTGAGATGAATAATCAAACTAATGAAGAAGAAGAAGAAGTTGATCTCAGCAAATGTGAACGTGGTAATGCCACGCCGTAAATATCTCTGGTGGTATCAGATCGTACTTGAGAATAAGATTGATGTGAAGGAGGGTGGTTTTGATATTAAAAACACTTTAGGGTTTCAGAGTTAAGATTGAGCGTCAGCATGGAATTGGTGCTTTAGAGGAATTAAGAAATAACCCAACTGTTGCTTTGCATAAGATGTTAGAGCATATTGAAAAGAAACTTAAGAAGTTGAAACACAGACGTCAAGAACTCAACAAGGTTTGGGATCAACGTTATGCTAAAAAACACGCCAAATCACTTCAATTTCGATCATCATAGCGTTTTTAATTGCATGAAGAAGCATGAACTTTCAGTTTGTATTGTAGCTGATGAATTAATTGTTTGAATGAATGTTTGCAAAGTTGATTTGGCTTAGAATCATGATGACTTTAGTGCAATGTGATAATTTATGCTTGGATAGTTCACTTTTAAGTGTGAATTTTTCTATCGAACTAGGGAATTTATAAACCAGATTGAAAATGTTGAGTTTAGTGGGTTACTTTTTTTAAAAAAAAAAAAATTGCCCAAAAACGCAGAAACTAATATGAGAAAGAAGAGGAAAGGAGTGGAAGAAGTGAAGGAAAATGCCAAAAAAAAAAAACTTACTGTAAAATAGAGCTCCTAAAGCAATCATGATAAAAATGGAGTGAAAAAAAAAACGAGTCAAAAACATGGAAAAAAGGAGAAAAAGGATGATTACTTATACAACTAATTTACAGATATTAAAAATATTAGTTAAATTAGTTATTTAAAATAAATTTATATTGATTTTCTTAAATATATTTTCTAATCATGTGCATCACAACTAACTTTTCATGAAAACCCCTTATTATGTACAATTAATAGAGATGCTTTGAAGGCAAATATTATAAATTTGAAATACAAAATAAATTAAATTAAACCATACCTTATATATTACTTTTTCTGTGTAATAGAGTATCTTTGGATGTTATTTTTATTGAAATATATTTTATAATGAGATATAAATATTTTATTTTTGTACATTTTATTTCAATTATACTTTTTCATTATTAGCAATTAGCGGTGTGCCCCAAGCCAACCCTAGTCCAACTTACTAAATCTTGATCGATATCTCAAATGACCGGTTTAATTTTCATTATTTTACATGAGGGTCATAATTATAAATCAAAATCCAAAAATAATTACTCTTCAAGTTGCAAACAAAATTAAAAATTATTTTATAATAATTGCATATAATAATATTAGTAGTACAACTAATATTAATATTATAACAATAAGTCTTTCTCTTTTTAGATAGAGAAAATAATTATATGAAGCATCCATATCTTAAATACATATATAATAAAAATAAATACTCTTTTATTGGGGGACACCTCCTTTTTAATAATTTGGTGGATTTTAACACCTAAAAAATTCAAAAGAAAGAAACAAAAAAGTTAGAGCTAGCTATGTACTATCGTAGAAAGGTCTATTATATAGAAACAAATATTGTAGAATGCCGAAATACAAATAATTGTATTTTCCCTGTGAATTACACATCCTAAGAGGTCTATCCATTGGCAATTATAATACATATTATTAAAAAAGGTACTATAAGAAAATCAAACATGTTTATTATACTTGTGGGATTAAACGTCTGTTTACCCGAAGGATATAAGAAGAGGAGGAGGAGGAGGAGCCTCTTATTATCAGCTATAAGATTATTTTTCTCTTTAATTTGTTCCCTTATTAATAACACCATCAGAGTTGGAAAATATTGATTTTTTTTGGGATATTTGTTCATGGAAATTAAAAGATGTTTACAGAACAAGGTGTTGCATATCAGTTGAGATATGAACTACAATAAATTCAGAACATAATTGTGAGGATTTTCATCTATTGATTTTCCGTTGTTGTAATGCGGATGCATGGCTTTAATGTTCATGGAATTTTAAATACATGAAACGCCAATCTCACCATGTCATTCAATTTCTTTTTAGACTTATTGATGTTTATATATATGGTTTATACAAGTCATAAACGAGTTAAAAGTTTAGAGACTGAGTCGCACGAAATTATAGTTAAAAGACTGGGTTGTAAATGAGTTAAAAGTTAAAAGACTAAAATATTATTATTTTTTTTCTTTTTTTAATACACTATTAATTTCTAATACAATTTTCCTAAGAAGCAATATTTCACATTTAGCAAAGTTGATAATGTTATCCTTTGCAATCATTATCTTTAAACTTAACGAAATTTATCTTTAAGCCCGTTTTGATATAAATATTAGACAAAAAATTAAAAAGAAACAAGAAAAAGAAAATAAAAAAATTATATATAAATGAATAACAATAGTTGTTGGCTTGAATTGAATACGAATACTAATATAATTAATTTTGCAAAAGTCTTGTCATCTTTGCCAATTGTCGCTGTCCTTTGACTTGAATAATTGGGAATAAGTTTGAAAATTTATTTTAAACAGATACTTTGTAATAATTTTCACAACTTTTATATTTTATGTAATATTTTTTAAAACAGTTGTATGATAAAGATAAAATATGATTTATCCAACTTTAATCCACATCATCGAAAATCATGATAAACACTTTATATATAATGGTCCAATTTTAATAAGAATCGGAATTATTAAAAAATTATTTCATATTATATAATAAATTTATCAAAAATGAATAATAATTTTCTTAAAATTAGAATTTTTTAATATATTAATTTCTAATACAATTTTCGTAAGAAGCATATTTCAAACTTTGCAAAGTTGATAATGTTATCCTTTTCAATCATCATCTTCAAGCTTAACGAAATTTATCTTTAAGAAAAGATAAACCTTTAAGAAAAAAAAATGATAACAACTTTTAATTTCAATGCCGATTTATTGATCACTTCCTATATTAAATTGGGATGTAAGGTTATACTTCTATATACAACCTCTTCAGTATTTTATTCTCCCTTATTTTTTAATTTTATTAAATTGTTATTTTTTAATTAACAAAATTATAAAGCACAACACTTAGTTCAAGATTATTATATCCAGGTTCTTCAATCACACTTGTTATTTTACCATTGTTAGGTTTTAAAATACATATGTTCACTTGTAAATTTATATTTGAACTCTTAAAATTTTTTATATAAGCTCTTATACAATTAGAATTTATAAATTTTGATGTGGATACTTGTTATTGCCTCATATCTTTAATATAAGATCTACTTAACTAATTTAAGTATATTAAAGAAGTTAGTTAAGTAAATAATTTATAATAACTGTGTATTAGTTTTTCTAAAATACTCATTTAATTATGTGCATTTTGAAAGTTATAATTTTGAGAAATAAAATAAATTATAGTCTTATAATTAAAATTGGATGGAGTATTTTGCAATTGTTAAGATGTGCATGTGTACTTATAAATTTATATATTAACTTGACCTAATGGTATAAGGAACTTGAATTAAGTTTTATATGTAAGAGAAATTATTTGCTAATAAATTATTATTAGTTACAATTTCTGCCCTTAAGGGTCTTTTTTCCTATAGCTCCATATCACACGTCTAGGTTGTCTTCATTTTTTTAATATGATGGTTATCTTACTAGATCATTGTTATACGTGTGTTTTGTTTCAGGTGTGACGTGGCAGTCTTCTTAGGAAAGATGAAGGAAGTATTGAAAGGGCACGACTTCTTGATTCTGGGATTAAACGTCTTCTTGCCCAAAGGTTCTGAGATCCCTACTTCTTATGATCAACGTCTGAATCTGCATAATAATAGCAACGTTGACAAATCTGAGATTCGTGTTCAAAAGAAGCCAAGGAAGATGAGCAAGCCCCATGATAACAATGTGAAAAATAATAATGCTCACCGCCATGAAAAGGGTAGAGACAATAAGAAGAAGACTGAGATGAATAATGAAACTAATGAAGAAGAAGTTGATCTCAGCAAATGTGAACGTTGTAATGTCAGCTATGTGTATTTGCCCGAAAATTATAAGAGTCCTATAGCAAGTGGGAGATCTGAGCTTGATGCTTCAGTGTTAAACGATCGCATCGTATTGAACCCACAAGGTATTCAGGATTATTCTAAATCCAAGAGAAAGGTCAACAAGTACGACAAAGCATTGTTCAAAGTTGAAGATGAACAGTTTGAAATGGACATGTTGTTAGAGCCCCTGAAATCACTCCGTAAATGTCTTGAGCAGTATCAGATCATACTTGAGAATAAGATAAATGTGAGGGAGGGTGATTTTGATATTGAAAAACACTTTGGGCTTTCAGAGTTAAGATTGATAGAGCGTGAGCATGGTATTGGTGCTTTAGAGGAATTAAGAAATAACCCAACTGTTGCTTTGCATAAGATGTTAGAGCATATTGAAGAGAAACGTAAGAAGTTAGAACACAGACGTCAAGAACTCAACAAGGTTTGGGATCAACGTTATGCTAAAAACCATGCCAAATCACTTCATTTTGGATCATCATAGGGTTTTTGATTGCATGATTGCATGAAGAAGTAAGAACTTTCAGTTTGTATTGTAGTTGATGAATTAAGTTATTTGTTTGAATGAATGTTTGCAAAGTTTATTTGGATTAGAATTATGATGAGTTTAGTGCAATGGGATAATCTATCCTTGGATAGTTTACATTTTAATTAAGTGTTAATTTTTTATAAAACTAATTTATGAATTAATCGATAGTTTATATTTAGAATCAAATTAAATTTTTTATAACTTCAGGGTAGACTATTGCATAGTCTCCCATCTCCTCAAATATAAATAATAATAATAAATATGATATTAACAATAATAGATATGATAATAATACAAAGTTCTACTTTTATATTTACTATATTTTACAGAGTTTTTTTATTATTTTTCATATTTTATTTAAATTATACTATTTAATTATTAGCGGTGTGGCCCGAGTTAACCCTAGTTTAACCTATTAATCCTTGATCCACACGGACTGGTTCAATTTTCAGAATCTAAAAATAATTACCTTTCAAGTTGTAAACAAAATTACAAATAATTGTATAATTGCATAATAATATTAGTAGTACAATTAATATTAATATTATAACAATATTCTTCCTCTTTTTTAGATAAACAAAATAATCATTTGAAGAACCCATATCTTAAATACATATATAATAAAAATAAATACTCTTTTAGTGCGGTACACTGTTTTTTTTTTTTTTTTTTTGAAAAAATTTTGGGCAATTAGACAAAACAAGTTTAACACCTAAAAGCTTGAAAAAAAAAAAAAAAAGCAGAGGTAGCTTCTAGAGGAGAAAAGTCTATCATATATAAGAAACAAATACTGAAGAAGGCTGAAATACGCAAACTGGTGATAGAGAGGTCTGCACCATAATCATTAGAATTGATCCATCATGAAACGTGAAAGAAATCTTCAAGAAGCTGAGGTTGAAGAAGCTGATGATCTTCATAGCCATGGAAGAGAAAAAGTGAAGACTGATGAGATGGATGGAGCCGAAGATCAGAGGGAAAGATCTGGTGATGATAAATCCATCATTCAAGAACCTGATAATCTCAGTGACAATACCAAAATTCTTCATCCTCCTCACGATCATCAGAATGAAGATTATCCAGTTTCTGATGAGAATCCACCAAGCAGAGAGGATTTGAACAGCTTCGACAAAGAAGATGATAGAGACGAAGAAAATCCTGAGATGGATGGATCTGGAGATCAAGAATCCATTCAAGAACATGGCGCCATTAATGAAGGTAAAGAAGATCAGAATGAAAATCGTATCATCAGCTACGTGCGTCTGCCTCAAGATTATCCAGTTTCTATCCCTAGTGAGAGATCTGAGCTTGGTTCTTCAGTACTGAATGATCTCTATGTATTATCTGTGAAACCACCAATCAGTTTGAAGGATTCAAACTTGCATAAATATAAAGAACCCACACAAGAACCTGCAGGAAATGAAGGTACGTAAGTAAAGATCTGAATGAAAAACATGCTTCTTTTTCTTATTCTAAAAAACTAACTTGCAGAACCATTTTCTTGATGAATTAGGCCATGATGATGATGAAGAGAGCAGCGAAAGGTCATCACCACCCAAGAACAAGTTGAATAAGTACCAGAAAGCATTGTTCGATGTTGAAGATAAGCAGTTTGAAGTGGATATGTTAGTAGAGTCTGTGAGCTCAGCATGTAAACGTTTTGAGGAAGTGAATCAGAAGATACTTGAGAATAAGATCAATGTGAGGAAGGGTGAATTTCATATTAAACAACACTTTAGGGATTCACATTTAAGATGTATCGAGCGTATGTACGGTGAGTATGGCCTTGAAGTTTTGAAGGCACTAGGCAATAACCCAACTGCTGCAGTTCCTACCATGTTGAAGCGTCTTCAACAGAAAAAGGAGGAGTTGGAACAAGATCGTAAAGAACTCAACAAGGTTTGCCCTCAAGTTTATGCCGAAAACCACGCCAAATCTCTTATTCATCCTCCATCGTAGAATATATTTTTGCATCTTGGTGGATTTATGAGAGAGATTATGGTGGGTATTAATTATTTTTTCTTTAATTTGAAGTGCATATATACGATTAAGAATTGTAAGATGATCAAGTACAATAAATTTCAGAAAATTTATGAGGATTTTCATTTGCTTTTGGATTGCGTGGCTTCAATGTTGATGGAATTTTGAATGCATGAAACGTGAATTTAGTGCTATCATTCAATTTCTTCTATGTAATTGTGTTTTAATTCCATCTGTATGTCTTGAAAGTTGGGATTGAGCTTTGATAGTTTAGAAACAGTTTATTGGGTTATATTTTTCATTAGTACAAGTACAAGATCTATGGCACCCAATAGAATTTCTATATTTTTCAAGTTTAGTGCACTCAAATTCAAATCACATGATATTGGTGTTATAATATACTACCACCCCCCGATTCCTAGTTATAAAATTTATTTACTTAATTTGAGTAAATTCAAGAAATTAGGTAAATTAGTTAATTATAATAATCATATATTAGTTCCCTAAAATACCCATATTTAATCATATGTATTTGAATTACTTTTAATATATACGTATGTGCAATCATATATGAATATATTGGAGGAAAATTATAATTTTATAAAATAAAGTTGATTGAGATTTTATATTTAGAAATAAATTTAATCTCTATATAGCTCTTGTAATTAGAAATTGAGGGGAAGGAGTATATACTTTTAATATATTAGAAATGGAGGCCAAAATGCGTTTCTTTAGTCCTAGCAGTATTGTGAAATTTGAATATATAACAACTTCTTTCAGTTTTTCCCCTTAAAAATTAATTTTCTTTTAAGATTAAAAAAATTAAAAATTGGAATAATAAGATGTTGTCTAGGCTAATTAAGCCGCTTTTGATTATTTTGTTAAGTACTTGTTTCAATAAAAAAAAGCTTTTTTTAACAATTATACCAATTCAAACTGTTGATTTTTTACGATGAACAGAGAGACCTTTAGACCATTTAGGATTTTTGTACAGTTTATTTTAAATTAATACGGGCTACGATTCCCATTTTTTATTTTAACAAAAAAAAAAGAGCGAGCCTTGTATGATCGAAAATAAGATCTCCAATCTTATTTTGCATTGCATTGCTCTACTGCTATGGATACTTGGCAAAGTAAACAGCATATCCCTTTTGTTGTCATTCCTCCCCTCAAGCATTCGACTTTAGTGAGGATTATGTTTTCTTATATTACTTTCGATCCTAATTATAAGAGATAGTTGATTTTTGAGTAGGTTAAAAAACTAAATAAATTAGTTAATTACTCATCCGGTTTTTAATATATGACCTAAATAGGGAGTTGATCTTGATCTTAAATATAAGACATCTTTATCACATTTATCCATTTTTTTCTAAATTATCCCTATAGATATTCTCTCAATAATAATCAAGTAAGAGAGGGAGGTAATTAAAAATATGGTTAGTGTGTTTTAAAAAAGCATGCTATATTAACCAACTTAACTAACTTCCTTAATATCATCTAATTAAATAAGTTTTATATTAAAGATCATATGAGTATAACTAATATAAAAACTAGTTGACTGAATTGAGGAGATTGATAAATGTATAATAAGAATTTATCTTGAGAGGTTAGATTTAGTTATAATTAACTTATTTATTTGACTTCTTTAATCTATCAAAAACACTTAACTAACTCTTATATTAATGATGGGAATAGTAAGGAAGCATAGTTATGCCCCTCCAAATTTTTCAATCCACTTCCACCATATATTGAGAAGGGTTGGCATATATCATTATAATTTACCAATCTTTGTTTACTAGCAGCTAGTTGAGCCATATATCAACACCCCAGACAAATTTACAAATTAACTTTTCAATAGTCTTATTGCAAGAAATGAGTAGTAGGGAAGTTTGAATGGTATATATATAATGGAATGATAGTGAGTATACAATTTTTACAAGTGTGATTTTGCCAGCTAATTATAGGGCTTTGCCTTTTCAAGTTGCTATTTTTTTTCTTTACCTCCTCAAGGAGGTAGCCATATGTGCCTTCGGTTACCCGTGAGGGCAACAGAGGGACTCTAAGATATTTGCCCAAGTGCTCAATTTCCTTAAAGCTTCTTGCCTCTTCACATTTCTTGAGAAGTGAATTCTAGACTAGACCTAAGCACAAAATTCATCAAGGATTCTTTGGATCAAGCTTCTTGCCTTATACCTTTGGATAGCAATTCTAGTATGAAAGCATGGGTCCTTTTGTGTGCCTAATGAAACTCATCAATTGAGCAGGCTTTTCCTAAATCAACTTTTATTGGTAGCCAGCTTTTTATCTCTTTCTTTCTTCTCATTGACTGAATCACCTCTTAAGTTGCAATGATAGTATCAATTAATTATTTTCCTCCCTTAGATTGAAAGGGAAGGATTAGGTGAGGCATAGATGCTTGAGTCTATTGGTTAGGATATAGATTATATGCTTTTAATTAATAATCTTTAGTCCTTTGTTATATATTCTGCAATTACTGCCTCCTCTTCAAGAAGTCTTCTAAAAGAAAGTTTTGGTCTATAGTCTTTTAAAAGAAGGGAAAATGACATATGGGTCCCATCTATGCAATTAAATGATAAAAAAGTCCAGATAAATGACATAATTAATTTTAAGTCTCATCGGACTTCATATAAATTTTTTCCAATTATGAAAAGATATAATTGCCCTTCTGAAATAAAAAATTATAAAGCACAAATGAGACTTGGCAACTCTGGTGTGAAAAGGAGAGGAGTGTTATGGCCCAAAAATTTTAGTAGATAAATATCAATTTAGTAAAGGAATATGTATATATTTGGTGTAGGAAATTTCAAAATGAACAAGTTAGTTGAGTGGTCAAGTAACGGGAGTTTAAATCAGTATACCCGTGTTTGGGCCCTAACCAGTGCAAAAGGGAAGGTTTTATATTTTTTTAGGCAGGTAAAATTATAAAAATGCCCCTTTGTCCTTTTACCAAAAATTCCCCTTTGTCCTTTTACTAACTCCCGACTTACTTCCCTCATTCTCCTATGTGTAGTCACGTCTCCCATGGTGCAAAGCAGCAATTCAGCGTTGTGTAAGGAGCAAAAAAGTCAACAAGCGGTACGGGTTAAGCTTCCACGGCATGGAAGGTCTATTCGCCTTTTATTCAAGCCACTCCTTTTCCCCATTTCAATTTATGTCGACAGTGAGCTATAGTAAGGGTGTGAGCAGAAAGAAATTCATAAGGGACTTTGCGGGTTCGGTGAGTATTCACTGTGAATTCTTCATCTTCCTTGTTGTCTGTGCTAGTGGCTATCACCGTCGCCGAGTAATAGCTGTCTGTCACCATCCTCTGTTACTAGAGTAAGTCTTGGATTTTTATCTTCGTCCTGTTGTTATCTTGATATGTTCTTAAACCACGTCCCATATTCAATTTCTTCCTTCTTTCATTTGGGGAGCTACTGTGAGCGATAAAGCTTACTTTGTTCTGTACTATGTTGCCATCGCCCTTCTATTTCAGGATTTTCCATAAGCGACAGAGGGATGGAAATTGAGAAGCTGGGCTCTGTCATTATTCTACTTGGTTTCGTGGTTATATTGTCGTGAATTCCATTTGTGAGACGAGTGGTAAGTTTCGCACCTTTTCTTTCCTTCTCTATTGCTGTGTCTATGTGGATATGAGGATATGAAATATTGTTGCTTGTGTTATGTTATCCCTAAACTCACCATGTCTGTATGGATATGAGGATATGAAATATTGTTGCTTGTGCTGTGTTATCCCTATGAGTTTAAAGCTGTGGATAATTGTACTATATTTCTATTTCTGGAAGTTAAGTGGCATGTATGTGTGTGGGGTTATGCTGCGGACATAAAGTATAGGATAGGGGAGGGTTGGACTCTTATGTGTATATATGTGTTTATGTGTGTTGCATTGAATTGTTGTTGGCTGCTCTATTTTCTGTCAAGAATATAGAATGATCATGGAAGTTGTGGTTTCAATATATATATGGATATCTATTGTTGGTCCTGGAAATTCTACTTGTGGATATATATGTGATGTATAATGGATTTATGAACTGACAGAAGTAAACTGATGGAATTAGGGAATGAAGAAGAAATTTGGAACAATAGTTGGTATTCTTTGGAGCAAATTTTAACTGGCAGTGAGAACTATGTGATTTGGAGCAAAGCTATGCTCATTGCCCTAAAAGGAAAGTAAAAATTGGGGTTTGTTGATGGCTCCTGCAAGAAGGAGACCAAAGCAAAACATCTCTATGATCAATGGGAGAGCTGTAATGCTGTGATGCTCTCATGGATTCTAAATTCTATATCCAAGGAACTTGCCAATGGTATGGTGTATTTTCAGTTAGCATTTGTTGTCTGGGAAGACCTGAAGGAAAGGTTTAATAAAGTGTTTGGTTCCCAAATTTTTAGTCTCCATCGAGAAATTGGGTCACTTAGGTAAGGATAACTTACTGTGTCAGAATATTACTCACGTTTGAAGTAGCTATGGGAAGAATAGAGTTCACTAATCGCCATTCCTTACTGTAAGTGTGATACCTCAAAAGAGTATTCTCAGATACTTCAGCAGTAAAAGTTGCTACAGTTCCTTTTGGGGCTGAATGTTAGGCCAGAGGACAAATTCTTTTAATGACTCCTCTACCATCAGTTAACCACGCTTATGCAATGGTGCTAGAAGATGAAGCACAGAAAAATATTGCAAGCTCTGGGACCTCTTCACCGACTGAAAGGGCTATTATGATGGGTTAAGGTAGAGGACATGGAAGGGAACGAGGCTGTAGAGGTCCCCTTCCAGAGTGTGGACATTGTCATAAAAAGGGCCATACTAAGAACAATTGTTATCAGCTTATTGGGTACCCACCAGATTTTAAAGGAAATAAGGGGAAGCAGAACCAAGAGGCTAGTACAATTCAAGCTGTAACTAATCAATCACAAGAGGTAGAAGAAATGACCCATGCTGCTAATGTAGTCTCCCCAAGTTTCACTCTACAGCAGTATGAGAGCTTACTTGACCTTATAAAGAGAGATGAAGAAGCTGGTGCTCACGCCCTTACCTGTGAGTCATAGATTCAGGTACCACAACCTATATGGTAGGAGACTTGTCCTTACTTAATAGTTATAGGCCCTACAAAGGACCCATTAGTTTTATTAAAATATCAAATGGACAAAGAATGCCAGTAACTTATATAGGAACAATAAATTTTCCAAATGGAATTGAATTAAGGAATGTTCTATATGCTGCAGAACTTAAATTCAACTTAATCTCAGTGTCTAGGCTTATTAAGGATTTTTGTTGCATGGTTACCTTCCTTCCTAATGAGTGTTTGATACAGGACCTTCAGGGTGGCAAGATGAGGGGGACTGGTAAGCTGGTAGAAGGTTTATATGTGTTGAAAGTGCATGAGAAATGCAATACTATCAATTCTATGAATACTATCAATACTGCTCAAGATTATGATAAACTTAAAAATTTGTGGTTACTACATAGAAGATTAGGTCACGCTCCATTCTTTGTATTGAGACATCTTAATCTTGTACGCAATAAGACCATGATGATGAATAAAGAGTGTGATATTTGCATTCAATCAAAGCAAACAAAACTGTCATTTTCTCCTAGTTGTATCACAACTTTTACTTGCTTTTAGCTCTTGCATATAGATGTTTGGGGGCCATATAGAACCCCAACTCATTTTAGACATCAATATTTCCTCACTATAGTAGATGATTATTCTAGGGCAACATGGATATTTCTGATGAAACATAAATCTGAGACAATACTACATGTTAAACACTTCCTTGCATATATATTTACTCAATTTTCTGTATTAGTTAAAAGAGTAAGGAGTGATAATGGAAGAGAGTTTGTTAATCAAGAACTTATGAATCATTTTAAGGAAAAAGGAATTTTGCATGAGACATCTTGCCCACATACACCTGAACAAAATGGAATAGTAGATAGGAAACATAGAACCTTAATACAAATAGCTAGAGGACTTATGTTGCAGTCTCTATACTTATGGAATATTGGGGAGAGTGTGTCAAGGTGGCTACACATTTAGTTAATAGAATACCTTCACGATTATTGGGGTTCAAGACACCATATGAGTGGGTGTTTGGAACAGAACCAGATTACACTCACTTAAGGGTATTTGGATCCTTAGCTTACATGACAGATCTTGTTAATACAAATAAATTCAAACCTAGGTCACTACCATGTGTATTTTTGGGGTATCCTAATAATCAAAAGGACTATATTTTACTTGATCTAGAGAGCAATAGACTCTTAGTTAGTAGGCATGTGCATTTTGTTGAAAATTTATTTCCATTTAAGGAGAAAAAGGGTGCTGATTTAGGGGGAGTGTCTAAGGATATTAAAGAGCTTTTTTGGTTTGATATGGACATTGGAAGTAAGATAATTGATAATGAACAATCTACAAATGAAGAATCTAGAATAAGTGAACAGTCACAACAAGGGATAAATATTGATCCTGACACTTATTTTTCTTTCCACCTATTTCCTTAGTTGCTACATTACACATAATCTTTTGCCCATATTGGTGGTCTCCTATCTCTTCCTACTCGAGGTATATTAGCTGCCAAAGGATGTATGCATATATCCAATAGAAAATTATATATCTTATGATAATGTTTCTACTTCTTATATGGGATTTTTGTGTTCAATTGATTCTATTTTTGAATCAGAGTCTTATGATGAGGCTATAAAGAACCGAAACTGGATAAAGGCAATGGAACTAGAGATTAATGCTTTAGAAGATAATAAGACATGGGACATTGTTCCTTTACCCAAAGGAAAGAAGCCCATAGGTTGTAAATAGGTTTTTAAAGTCAAATATGCACCTACGGGGGAAATAGATAAATATAAAGTTAGGTTAGTTGCAAAGGGTTATACCCAAAGAGAAAGAATTGATTATCATGAAACTTTTTTTCCTGTCGTGAAGATGATAACTATAAGAATAGTACTTAAAATTGCAGCACTTAATAACTAGAATTTATATCAAATGGATGTCCATAACGCTTTCTTGCAGGGTGATTTGAATGAAGAAGTCTACATGACCATACCCCAAGGTTTTGAGAGCAAGGGGAGAATATAGTATGTAGATTAAATAAGTCATTGTATGGGATTAAACAAGCCTCAAGACAATGGAATTTAAAGTTGTCCATGGCCTTAATAAGAGGAGGTTTCAAGCAAAGTAAGCATGATTATTTTTTGTATGTAAAGGAATATAATGATGGCATGGTTATAATACTTGTCTATGTAGATGATTTTCTTATCACTAGAAATTCTGAACAAAGAATTAAAGAAGTAAAGGGGTTTCTTCATGACAATTTTAAAATCAAGGACTTAGGTATAATGAAATGTTTTTTGGGGATTGAGGTAGCTAGGTTTAAGAAGGGAATTATCCTTTCACAAAGAAAATATATACTTGATTTGCTTGCTAATACAGGGATGAGTGGTTGTAGACCATTGACAATGCCAATGCCACAACATCTAAAACTCTTGGCATATGAAGAAGGAAGAGATTGAAAGGAGGATTTGTTGAGGGATCCATAAAGATATAGAAGGCTAGTAGGTAGGTTAATATACCTTATTGTTAGTAGGTCTAATATTTCTTTCTCTGTGCAGTGTTTGAACCAGTTTATGCAAACACCCATGAAGTCACATATGGCAGCTGCACTTGGAGTGATTAGATATTTGAAGTACTTACCTGGGCTTGGGACGTTGCTTGGTTCAGGAGGAGGCTTGGACTTGCAGTGTTTTTGTGACTCAGATTGGGGATCTTGTGAAACTACAAGAAGGTTTGTAACAGGTTATCTCCTCAAGTTAGGAGGTTCACTCATAACTTGGAAGACTAAGAAGCAAGGAACAGTATCAAGGTCATCTGTAGAAGCAGAGTATAGGGCATTGGGAGCTGCAACATCTGAAATTGTTTGGGTGATTGGATTGCTCAAGGATCTCAATGTACAACAAAAGGAACCTGTTAAGGTGTATTGTGATAGCAAGGCTACCATTCATATAGCAAAAAATCTGGTGTTTGATGAAAGAACGAAACATTTGGAGATTGACTATTATTTTGTAAGAGAGAAAGTGACAAGAGGAGTGATCAAGTTACATCATGTGAAGTCAGTGAATCAAGAGGCTGACTTGCTTACCAAAGCTATGAGCAAGGAAATTCAATCCAGATTATTTGTCAAGTTGGGAACTATTAATTTATTTAGTTCTCAAAACTATTAATTTATTTAGTTCTCAACTTGAGGAAGAGTGATAGAAACTAATATGCAATTAGTTGAAAGAATATAGTTTATTGTATGTAGTATGTGATTGATTTGATTTCTATTGGGCCTTAGAGAATTATAAGCCCATTGAATTTACTACATAAACATATGATGTAATATGTATAAGTGACGAATTAGTTATTTCTCAACAATGAACTGATAGCTTCAGAATTCTCCAAAGCCTTTAATATGGCTTATCATATAAGTGTACATATGCATTTAAAACCTAATAATATCAAAATAATAACTGTGATTGAAAAATTTGATCTAATAGTGACAAACCCATATTTTTATATATTTATTCATATCATTTTAGTGGATTTTTGTCAACTTTTTAGTCCTTAATTATATTATTTGTGCATGATTTGGATTAATATACCTTACATTAAATTAGTGTTTAACAGGGGTCTAATTGTCATATTTTTATTATTTCTCCCAAACAATTATTTTTAGAAGAAAATGTATTACATCATTTTAATTTTGTATTTCAGGAATTTAGGAGAAATCAGAACTTACAAATGACAACAAAGGACTATAATTTTATAAATTGCAAATGAGGACCCATGGGCCAAACCTTGCAGTTTAGCCCATTAGGTTTTCTTTAACCCATTCTCCTTCAGCCTTTAAAAACCAGGACATGCACAGAATGCACACACGCTGCCAAGCCGCAAAGAACAAACTCATATGCACACAAGCTGCGGTGAATTCCTTCCACACCATATCACCAAATCATCTTCTCTCCCAAGGACACCACCCCTTCCAGTTGTCTTCATGATTGTCCTCATCATCCACTGACAGTAGCACACAGGAGCAAGCAGCGAGCAGCACGTTGCTGCATAGAAGCAGCGAGCAGAACGTTGCTGCACAGAAATAGCGAGTAGAATAGCAGTAACAGATCACAGCAACGCCTCCAGCGACGTGCAGCTCCATTATCCATGGCTAAGCTCTTGAAATTGGTGTTAATCTTTGTAGCTATGCGTGGTTAAACATCCAAATTCTCTAATTCAATGGCAAAGGCATGAGTTTGGAATCTCAAAGGGGAGTATAAGTTACTCTAATTCTTTACTCAATGATTATAATATGACTCATAGGTCTTAGGATTAATTTTATAATTATTAGGAATATTTAGAATGATTTATTCATATTTATTGAGGATTATTGTGACTGAATTTTTGCTTGACATTTGACATTAATCTTTAATTAACTTTAATTTTATTTACTTTGATGTGGGTCAGACATTAAATTGAGATTATCGTGAATATTTTGTGTTTTTTTAAGGTGGCTTGAATTATTGGATCGTTGTGTCTCTTGTTAGCTTAAATTCTATTTTTATGAATTATTGAGTTATAATTAAGCATTGGTTTTTAATATCTTTAGTCCTAATTTATTATTCTGGTGGCAGTTAATAAATTACGATTTGAAAAATATTTTGTGACAATTCGAGGTGGTTCGGTTGTTGGATTAAAAGCTTACTTATAATTCTTAATTCATTATTTCAAACTCATATCTGTTGAAGATATGATTGCCAGTGATATTGAATTGGAGGATTGCTTTTATTATTATTAATCACCTTTGAATTTATCCTTTTCACTCATTATCACTCATTATTCATTTCTTTAAACTAAAAATATAAAATATATTTCTTTAAATCTATTTTAATTATTTGCATTTAGTTGTTAGTCAATCAAAATAAATTCTATTTTTTAATTTAAGTTGCATTGCATTTAGTTACTTAGGAATTTAATTTCACATTTTGGCTCCTTAGAGAAAACGACCCGAGGTTGCACTATACGCAATTCTTAGTTTAAATTTTTGAAGTAACCCCAATGCGACATCAGTTCAAAGTTGTTTCAAAAGATATAAGTAATTTTATGTAATATATAAAAGATATATATATGGAGAGTAATTTACCTTTGGTTCTTGAGATCTTGAAAGATTGAAAGGAACATATCATATTTTTCCATTTCATTGTCAAATGTTTTCTTCACTGCCTTCAAATAGTTCATCGCATCCAAAGTTTGTACTCTCTTCATCATTGTATCGTATCCTTGATTTTACAGAAAAAATACGTTATGAACTAAGTAAATAAATACTTATTTGACGAAAATTGTTATGACTATGGAATTTTAGATTTTTTTAAAAAAAATCAAGTTAATAAGGGATATATATACATATATACATATATGTTAATGGTAGAAAATTTCAGAAAGTAATGGGTACTAGAGTGGTCAAGGATGGAATGTAGGAATTAAAGGTCCTACGTTCGAACCCTGGTGAATGCAGAATTGGGGATTTATTTTTATTTTCTCACCACGTGAAATTACCATTTTGCCCCTCCTGTCTTTTTTCTTTCTGCAAGCCGTACCATTTCTTTATTTTCTCTGAAAGGCTTCAGCGGCTACAGGGGATGCGGGGCAGCGAGAAAGCAGCGACAACAGGAAGTTTACGCCATCGATGCCGTGTAATCCAATCCTTGCCGTGTTCCATCAGTCTCCTGCCGTGTTGTCACTGCCGTGTATCACGTCTTTGGGTAAGTCTAGCTTCTGCCGATAAATGGATCCAGCAAGGGAAGGTTTGGGTCATCGCGGGAAGTGGGAGAGGAGAGGCTATGAGTTACCACTGTGAAGAGTCAATTCTACAGTTTCCATCGTTATTGTCGCTAATATGCTGTGAGCTATCACTGCCGTCGCGCTCCTATGACAGGGTACTGTAGCAACTCTTTTAATTCCTGCCTCTCCCTTTCTGTTGCCTGAGAGTATGATGGCATTTTTCTGTGGGCCTGTCTGAAATTGAGTCTTAAGTAGGAAACTTTTCTTTTCCCCTTCCCCACCTTCTGTTGGTGAATGTCGGTAACCATTGAAGTAGGCATTGAGAGACCTCACCATACTTTGCCCCATCTGTAAATTCCCTTATTTTTTTTCGATGCCATTCTCTTCTATTGGAGTCGGGGATCATTGGTTATAGGGAGGAAGTGAATCAACATTCTTCTTTACCTCGTCTCTGTTATCGAGCGGTAGTCGCTAGTTTGGGTGCTGGGATACCGTGTTGCATTGGGGGACTTTCTGGTGATGTGGAGCAGGGTAAGCAAGCAATTTCTGTATTCAGTTAAGATTTATAGAGTGTTGTATTGAATTACGGTTGACTGCCCTATTTTCTGTCAAGAATACAGAATGATCATTGGAAGCTGTTGTTTCAATATATATGCATATTCATCGTTGGTTTTGGAAATTAAGCTTGTGGATAGATATAATTAAGTACAATGGAATTGAGAAACTAACCTAAATGGATTAATGGAATAATGTGAATGAGGGAGAAATTGGAATATGATTATATGTGTTGTTGTGGGGTGTTCGATCCATAAGTGTGCATCTGCATTTTTGGGTTGCTGTGAGCTGTTGTTCCATTTAAGAAGTATGTGTATTTGCAAAGCAAACAGAACAGAACAAGAACAGGGGGATGGTGTTATTTGAATTGTATTATGCAAACTTGCGTCCCTGGTTTGTTTGATTTTTGACACTCTATTCTTGAAGAAAGACATTATTTAATTAAGATAATTGGAGTTTAATTGCCTAGGGATAAATGATAGAGGCTGAAGTGGAAAATATATATGTTACGTATAGCTGTGATTGAATGAGGAGAGTATATATATATATATATATGCATATAGTCTGCAGTGTGGATTGTCATATATGATGATGATGATGTTATGCTCAGGAAATGTGGCTGTTTTGGAAACTGGTTGATGTAATGTGTATATATATATATATGAAATGCTGTTTTGGATACCCATAGATATATATATTTAGATAGCCACTGCCTTGAGGATTAATGTATGTTAACGTGCTAATGTTCTGGAGCATTGAACCGTGAGCTTTTGAAAACAAAAGGAATAAATGTGTTGAGCTTGCTGTGTGGTGTTTCCAAGTGCTGAATGAATTATATTAAAGAAAATTACTTGGGTATGTTTGCTACCTGGGGTGGTTGGAAGCCTATACTGTATATGGTTGTATGTTTATTTGTTTGAAACAATGTCAAATGGTTAGTGGTATGTGGTTAGTTGAAGTTATAGATGAAGGGTGATTGTTTCTGATGAATTTGAAAAGAATGCTAATATACTATTTCGGAATACCAGGAGAGTGATAAGTGAAAGTAAATGAAGTGGTTGGGCTGAAAAGAGTAACTGTTTAGGAGCGTGACAGGTGAGTGAATAACGTTCTCTAAAATTTATATTTTCAAATGCATTGTCATTTCAAATGATGAATTTCACATATGGATTTCAAAAAGCAAATTTTATGAAAGTATGGTTTAAATCGTTAGAAATGACTTTCTTTCGATTGGTTTACAAAAGAATTATGATTATGCATGAAAATGGAGGAATAAGCTTTTTGAAAAGAGTTTGGCAAAAGTTGCATTGAACTGATGTTATTCATGAAATATATTCTTATGCGAATTTCATATGATTTTACAGTAATTTGATTTTAAATGCACATGCTGGGGTTTTTGAGATTCAAAGTGGTTTTTACCAACGGTTATGGCATTAAAACGATTGAGATTATTTCATGTGAATTAAACCCCACGCATGATGGAAACGTTTTAGGACGGAATACAGAACACTGGTTGCTAACAGCAGTACTGTTAGTCCTTGGTGCACCTTGGTTACCCGAGCTCGACGGATATACGTGGGTTTCATACTCGCAACGGATATACGTGGGTTTCATACTCGCGACAGATATACGTGGGTCTTGTACTCGCGACGGATATACGTGGGTCTCATACTCGCGACGGATTGTGGCCTCGAGCCACCAGATTATTACGTGAGTCTCGTACTCGCGACGGCTAGTGGCCTTGAGCTGCTAGATTAGTTAGTTACCCTCGTGGACTGTGTGTCCACGTCTGTTTTTGTTCTGTTGAAGTCCTACGGAAAGATTATGGTTTTGAAAGGATTGCTTCTAAACGATTGATTTGAATGATTATTGCAGATTGATTTGGAAAGGTTATGTCTAATTGATTTGAAATGAAAATTTCAAATTGTTATTTTCTTTGAGAAACAAAGGTTTACAGAAAGGTTTGCATCAAATTATGAAATACATTTCAGCATGATTATGCATTGTTGACTTCCGCATTCTTTTAATCATGTTTTTGGGACGTTATTCACGAGTAGATTATTTGGCTTCAGATAGTGCAGGTGACCCTAATCCTTCCGCTGAGCAGTAAAGAGCCTCGTCGCAGATCCAAAGCATTGTCTTTGAACAAATTGATTTTAATGTAATTATCTTTATTAAGTCTTTGTGTTATTTTGATAAAAGGGTAAATGCTCCACATAGACTTTAGAAAAGATTATGTTTATTTTGAAAAACATCGTGAAAACTTTAAACGTTGTATTTGAGATTTTAGGCTTTCGGAATATGAAACGATTCATATTCCGTGCCGGTCACGGTCTAAATTTCAGGACGTGACAGTTTGGTATCAGAGCCAAGTTTTCTAGGGCTAAGTGGAGCAGGGATACTTCGGTGGGGTCTCAATTATTGTTATGATCTCGGGCATAACTATAGTTGAGGCATTTCTGAAGATCTCTATGGGAAATTCAAAAGTGTTTTGGTTTTCTTGTGATTTTGAAACCATATTTTCCTTGAAAATTAAATATTTTCTATATTTTTGGCATATAGTTAAATGACGCCTAAACATCCACCATATTGGAAGAAGTTCTAGAAGTGATAAGACTTCGGACAGAGGCTCTGCTCAGCGAATTGACTTGTCTCATGGAGGGAGAAGACAGGGTCATAGGAAAGTTATGTTTAGGGGAAGATCGATCCTTTAGATCTCTATAAGAAATCTTATTTAAAGCTAAAACATTAAATTCTCAGTCCCTCGTTATTTCTATAAGCATGAATTTTTGAAGAAACTCAGTGTGTTATTGAAGTAGATAAAATCTTAGTCAAATTATTGGAATTCCTTAAGTGGGATTTTCCTAGTTTGCGGGTTTTGATTCTTGAGAAGAACTTATGGAACTTCATATGAGGTTATGGAATAAAGGTGTATAAACTTGTTTTGAGTGGATTTTGAAGTTTTGATTATATGAAATCAAGTTAATGATTAGTGTTTTGGTTATGATGATTTCGGGTTCTTCTGAAAGTACTTTAAAATGTTAAAGGCTATGAGTTTAGAGCTTGAGAATTGATTTCAAACTTTATGAAGTCTTACAGTGGTAAGCTAATAGGAATAAAATTTTCTTAAATACATATTTCAAGTCCATGGTATAAGGGTGTTTACGTATTTGTTTAGTGCTGTAAAGCATTGATTACCCCTTGTTAGTTAAGGCCAAAATATGAGTTGGATGGTTTAGAATATATAGCTATTGAGTCCAAATTTGAGGTGAAGTGTATAAAGTATTTTATATATGGCAATTGGTTAATTGACACTAATGTATTAGAACTTCAAATAGGGAAGTTAAGGGTTAAATATACCCGTGTTTTAATGCTTAAACATGCATTGTAAGTGTATTTAAGAGGGACTAAGGCATAGTGAAAACCTTAAAGCTTAAGGCTGATTGATGATATGAATTACTTTGATAAGCCTAGTCATAGAGAAAGTTAGATGACTGAATATTGAGATAGTCGGGTAATGTGGAAGCCTTGGGTTTTGAACTCGAAGCTCGAAATCATTTCAGACTTTAAAAAAAATTTATACTTATAAGGGAGATAGAGTTTGTTTGGCATTAGCTATATTGAAGAGGGAAGATATTAAAGTGATGGTTATGAAGTTAAAATTTTCATTTTTGAAGTAAGTGTAGTTGTTTCAAGGCATTGAACTTTTGGAGTTAATGATTTGAAAGGGATTAAATGGTGAAATTATGAGCTGGATTTATGTGAAAGAATCACCTCTACTTGTAAAGTTTGAGCTTGTAATATGCTTAGTGTTTTAATTTCAGCTTCTTAGGGAATGAGATGTATGGAGACTTATTTAATGCATACATAGAGATTAGTTGCCATTATAAAATGACTTCTAACTTGAGGTTTTGAATTTGTTTTAGTCTTCAATAATTAATGGTAATAGAAGGGTAAATGATAGAATTTTCTCTTTGTTCGGATTGAAGTGGATTTCTAGAATGTATAGGCTTGAATCTTGTGAATAAGAGGCTTTGGGTTAGGCAATAAAGGTTTAAGAAGGTATAGCAGAGTATTAAAGCAACATTTAAGGAGGATTGAATCAAGGTTTTGAGGTTGAAAATTTATATAGTTTCTTGTTTGATATTCAAGGAAGTTAAATGCTTATAATTGAAGTGTTGTTTGAGGTTTGTAAGAGAATTCTAATTATGTATCATTCCTTAGAGGTAATAAATTTATGTTTGAGTTAAAGTTAGAAAAAGAGTTGGAGGTTAGCTTTGAGAAACTATTAAGCTGGAATATAATATTTGAGAAATTATTTAGGAAAAAAAATTTGCAAGAGGGGCTTTATTGTTTTAATGGTTATAATGTACTCAAGCTATTGATAGATATAAATTGGATGGTTAAAATAAGACATCCTTTTGATTGTGGTGCGGCTATAATGTCACAAGATATATATATCGTTTTGTGGTTCAAGTGTTGAATACATGTGGATTATTTGGAAAATGTGGAATATATTATTGAATAGGGAAGACAAATTCAAATTATTTGATCATGATTGGGGTTCCAATAGGAAACGCAGAGCATGAAGACGGAATTATGTTGGATTGTGTTAGAAAATCCTAAAGGATTAAATTTATGGATTTGAGTAAGAGTGATAGAATTTTAAATTCCACTTTTTTTTGTGTGTGTTGCCACTTATTGAATTTGGCTATTAGATTTTGGGACTTTGGACTAATTAATACCTTATACCATCTCCGATCCAATTACTTGATTCCTTGCTAGCTAGCTCGTGGTCTTTTGTTGCGAGTATGACTTAGTTATTGGATTGCTTAAACAAAATTGCTTTGGTTATAAACTTTTAGGTCAAACATTATGATTTGGATGTTTCGTAAGTTTGTTGAAACTTGGACTTAAGTGTGGTCATTAGACCCTATATTCCGGGGAAAAAAGAAAAGAAAATAAATAATATATATATAATAAGAATAATGATGATAATAATTTGAATTTGGCCTTAGTCTACATAAGGTTTGACGGGTAAACCCCTTTTTTTAATGTAAGTAATGTAAAGGAGGATTTTGTATTAACATGTTAGTAATGGAATTTGTTAAGTAATACTGATTGTTAAATTAGTAGGGTTATTGTTCCAGAACATGGAAGAGTTTAAATATTGATTGTGTTCATTTTCTTGAGGATGAGATTTAGTAAAGACTTACTATTTTGAGTTATGTTAATAAGCGGGAAAAAACAACAACAAACAAACAAGAAGAAGAAGAAAGATGAGTTAGTGAATGGCCATGAAATAATTATGGAATAATAGTTCTTTGAAGTTAATAGTACATATTGCAATAGAAGCATTATGATTGTGCGATTCTGTAAGCGAATGTGGCGGCTAATGATTCAAGTAGAAAGTCTATGGGTAGCTTACCTCACATGAATGTTGAAAGAAAGCCGTTGGTACAAGAAATTCATAAAGTGAAATAAGGAGTCATATTTTGAATTTGTTGATAAATGAGCGCTTTTAACTTATTTGTAAGTTACGAGATTTGGTCAAAGAATGAAGTAATACAGAATTTATGATTGACCAGGAAGGTGTTCTGAGGTATGGGGGCAGGATTTGCATGCCTCAAGTTTAAGATTTGAAGAAATTGCATTGGCGGCATGGTATGGAGTGATGTGATGGACTTTGTTGTACATTGTTTGGTGTATCAACAAGTGAAGATCGAAAGAGAATCTTTCGGTGAAAGTGTTATGATGTAATCATTTTGAGGAAGAAACCATATGGAAAATGGAGAGTGAGATGTGAGTCAAGTACCCGCACTTATTCGAGATCTAGGGTGAGCATATTTTAAATTCGGAGGACCGAATTTCTTAAGAGGGGAAGAATGTTATGACTATGAAATTTTAGATTTTAAAAAAAAAATCAAGTTAATAAGGGATATATATACATATATACATATATGTTAATGGTAGAAAATTTCAGAAAGTAATGGGTACTAGAGTGGTCAAGGATGGAATGTAGGAATTAAAGGTCCTACGTTCGAACCCTGGTGAATGCAGAATTGGGGATTTATTTTTATTTTCTCACTACGTGAAATTACCATTTTGCCCCTCCTGTCTTTTTTCTTTCTGCAAGCCGTACCATTTCTTCATTTTCTCTGAAAGGCTTCAGCGGCTACAGGGGATGCGGGGCAGCGAGAAAGCAGCGACAACAGGAAGTTTACGCCACCGATGCCGTGTAATCCAATCCTTGCCGTGTTCCATCAGTCTCCTACCGTGTTGTCGCTACCGTGTATCGCGTCTTTGGGTAAGTCCAGCTTCTGCCGATAAATGGATCCAGCAAGGGAAGGTTTGGGTCGTCGCGGGAAGTGGGAGAGGAGAGGCTATGAGTTACCACTGTGAAGAGTCAATGCTACAGTTTCCATCGTTATTGTCGCTAATGTGCTGTGAGCTATCACTACCGTCGCGCTCCTATGACAGGGTACTGTAGCATCTCTTTTAATTCCTGCCTCTCCCTTTCTGTTGCCTGAGAGTATGACGGCATTTTTCTGTGGGCCTATCTAAAATTGAGTCTTAAGTAGGAAACTTTTCTTTTCCCCTTCCCCACCTTCTGTTGGTGAATGTCGGTAACCATTGAAGTAGGCATTGAGAGACCTCACCATACTTTGCCCCATCTGTAAATTCCCTTATTTTTTTTCGATGCCATTCTCTTCTATTGGAGTCGGGGATCATTGGTTATAGGGAGGAAGTGAATCAACATTCTTCTTCACCTCGTCTCTGTTACCGAGCGGTAGTCGCTAGTTTGGGTGCTGGGATACCGTGTTGCATTGGGGGACTTTCTGGTGATGTGGAGCAGGGTAAGCAAGCAATTTCTGTATTCAGTTAAGATTTATAGAGCGTTGTATTGAATTACGGTTGACTGCCCTGTTTTCTGTCAAGAATACAGAATGATCATTGGAAGCTGTTGTTTCAATATATATGCATATTCATCGTTGGTTTTGGAAATTAAGCTTGTGGATAGATATAATTAAGTACAATGGAATTGAGAAACTAACCTAAATGGATTAATGGAATAATGTGAATGAGGGAGAAATTGGAATATGATTATATGTGTTGTTGTGGGGTGTTCGATCCATAAGTGTGCATCTGCATTTTTGGGTTGCTGTGAGCTGTTGTTCCATTTAAGAAGTATGTGTATTTGCAAAGCAAACAGAACAGAACAAGAACAGGGGGATGGTGTTATTTGAATTGTATTATGCAAACTTGCGTCCCTGGTTTGTTTGATTTTTGACACTCTATTCTTGAAGAAAGACATTATTTAATTAAGATAATTGGAGTTTAATTGCCTAGGGATAAATGATAGAGGCTGAAGTGGAAAATATATATGTTACGTATAGCTGTGATTGAATGAGGAGAGTATATATATATATATGCATATAGTCTGCAGTGTGGATTGTCATATATGATGATGATGATGTTATGCTCAGGAAATGTGGCTGTTTTGGAAACTGGTTGATGTAATGTGTATATATATATATATGAAATGCTGTTTTGGATACCCATAGATATATATATTTAGATAGCCACTGCCTTGAGGATTAATGTATGTTAACGTGCTAATGTTCTGGAGCATTGAACCGTGAGCTTTTGAAAACAAAAGGAATAAATGTGTTGAGCTTGCTGTGTGGTGTTTCCAAGTGCTGAATGAATTATATTAAAGAAAATTACTTGGGTATGTTTGCTACCTGGGGTGGTTGGAAGCCTATACTGTATATGGTTGTATGTTTATTTGTTTGAAACAATGTCAAATGGTTAGTGGTATGTGGTTAGTTGAAGTTATAGATGAAGGGTGATTGTTTCTGATGAATTTGAAAAGAATGCTAATATACTATTTCGGAATACCAGGAGAGTGATAAGTGAAAGTAAATGAAGTGGTTGGGCTGAAAAGAGTAACTGTTTAGGAGCGTGACAGGTGAGTGAATAACGTTCTCTAAAATTTATATTTTCAAATGCATTGTCATTTCAAATGATGAATTTCACATATGGATTTCAAAAAGCAAATTTTATGAAAGTATGGTTTAAATCGTTAGAAATGACTTTCTTTCGATTGGTTTACAAAAGAATTATGATTATGCATGAAAATGGAGGAATAAGCTTTTTGAAAAGAGTTTGGCAAAAGTTGCATTGAACTGATGTTATTCATGAAATATATTCTTATGCGAATTTCATATGATTTTACAGTAATTTGATTTTAAATGCACATGCTGGGGTTTTTGAGATTCAAAGTGGTTTTTACCAACGGTTATGGCATTAAAACGATTGAGATTATTTCATGTGAATTAAACCCCACGCATGATGGAAACGTTTTAGGACGGAATACAGAACACTGGTTGCTAACAGCAGTACTGTTAGTCCTTGGTGCACCTTGGTTACCCGAGCTCGACGGATATACGTGGGTTTCATACTCGCAACGGATATACGTGGGTTTCATACTCGCGACAGATATACGTGGGTCTTGTACTCGCGACGGATATACGTGGGTCTCATACTCGCGACGGATTGTGGCCTCGAGCCACCAGATTATTACGTGAGTCTCGTACTCGCGACGGCTAGTGGCCTTGAGCTGCTAGATTAGTTAGTTACCCTCGTGGACTGTGTGTCCACGTCTGTTTTTGTTCTGTTGAAGTCCTACGGAAAGATTATGGTTTTGAAAGGATTGCTTCTAAACGATTGATTTGAATGATTATTGCAGATTGATTTGGAAAGGTTATGTCTAATTGATTTGAAATGAAAATTTCAAATTGTTATTTTCTTTAAGAAACAAAGGTTTACAGAAAGGTTTGCATCAAATTATGAAATACATTTCAGCATGATTATGCATTGTTGACTTCCGCATTCTTTTAATCATGTTTTTGGGACGTTATTCACGAGTAGATTATTTGGCTTCAGATAGTGCAGGTGACCCTAATCCTTCCGCTGAGCAGTAAAGAGCCTCGTCGCAGATCCAAAGCATTGTCTTTGAACAAATTGATTTTAATGTAATTATCTTTATTAAGTCTTTGTGTTATTTTGATAAAAGGGTAAATGCTCCACATAGACTTTAGAAAAGATTATGTTTATTTTGAAAAACATCGTGAAAACTTTAAACGTTGTATTTGAGATTTTAGGCTTTCGGAATATGAAACGATTCATATTCCGTGCCGGTCACGGTCTAAATTTCAGGACGTGACAGTTTGGTATCAGAGCCAAGTTTTCTAGGGCTAAGTGGAGCAGGGATACTTCGGTGGGGTCTCAATTATTGTTATGATCTCGGGCATAACTATAGTTGAGGCATTTCTGAAGATCTCTATGGGAAATTCAAAAGTGTTTTGGTTTTCTTGTGATTTTGAAACCATATTTTCCTTGAAAATTAAATATTTTCTATATTTTTGGCATATAGTTAAATGACGCCTAAACATCCACCATATTGGAAGAAGTTCTAGAAGTGATAAGACTTCGGACAGAGGCTCTGCTCAGCGAATTGACTTGTCTCATGGAGGGAGAAGACAGGGTCATAGGAAAGTTATGTTTAGGGGAAGATCGATCCTTTAGATCTCTATAAGAAATCTTATTTAAAGCTAAAACATTAAATTCTCAGTCCCTCGTTATTTCTATAAGCATGAATTTTTGAAGAAACTCAGTGTGTTATTGAAGTAGATAAAATCTTAGTCAAATTATTGGAATTCCTTAAGTGGGATTTTCCTAGTTTGCGGGTTTTGATTCTTGAGAAGAACTTATGGAACTTCATATGAGGTTATGGAATAAAGGTGTATAAACTTGTTTTGAGTGGATTTTGAAGTTTTGATTATATGAAATCAAGTTAATGATTAGTGTTTTGGTTATGATGATTTCGGGTTCTTCTGAAAGTACTTTAAAATGTTAAAGGCTATGAGTTTAGAGCTTGAGAATTGATTTCAAACTTTATGAAGTCTTACAGTGGTAAGCTAATAGGAATAAAATTTTCTTAAATACATATTTCAAGTCCATGGTATAAGGGTGTTTACGTATTTGTTTAGTGCTGTAAAGCATTGATTACCCCTTGTTAGTTAAGGCCAAAATATGAGTTGGATGGTTTAGAATATATAGCTATTGAGTCCAAATTTGAGGTGAAGTGTATAAAGTATTTTATATATGGCAATTGGTTAATTGACACTAATGTATTAGAACTTCAAATAGGGAAGTTAAGGGTTAAATATACCCGTGTTTTAATGCTTAAACATGCATTGTAAGTGTATTTAAGAGGGACTAAGGCATAGTGAAAACCTTAAAGCTTAAGGCTGATTGATGATATGAATTACTTTGATAAGCCTAGTCATAGAGAAAGTTAGATGACTGAATATTGAGATAGTCGGGTAATGTGGAAGCCTTGGGTTTTGAACTCGAAGCTCGAAATCATTTCAGACTTTAAAAAAAAATTTATACTTATAAGGGAGATAGAGTTTGTTTGGCATTAGCTATATTGAAGAGGGAAGATATTAAAGTGATGGTTATGAAGTTAAAATTTTCATTTTTGAAGTAAGTGTAGTTGTTTCAAGGCATTGAACTTTTGGAGTTAATGATTTGAAAGGGATTAAATGGTGAAATTATGAGCTGGATTTATGTGAAAGAATCACCTCTACTTGTAAAGTTTGAGCTTGTAATATGCTTAGTGTTTTAATTTCAGCTTCTTAGGGAATGAGATGTATGGAGACTTATTTAATGCATACATAGAGATTAGTTGCCATTATAAAATGACTTCTAACTTGAGGTTTTGAATTTGTTTTAGTCTTCAATAATTAATGGTAATAGAAGGGTAAATGATAGAATTTTCTCTTTGTTCGGATTGAAGTGGATTTCTAGAATGTATAGGCTTGAATCTTGTGAATAAGAGGCTTTGGGTTAGGCAATAAAGGTTTAAGAAGGTATAGCAGAGTATTAAAGCAACATTTAAGGAGGATTGAATCAAGGTTTTGAGGTTGAAAATTTATATAGTTTCTTGTTTGATATTCAAGGAAGTTAAATGCTTATAATTGAAGTGTTGTTTGAGGTTTGTAAGAGAATTCTAATTATGTATCATTCCTTAGAGGTAATAAATTTATGTTTGAGTTAAAGTTAGAAAAAGAGTTGGAGGTTAGCTTTGAGAAACTATTAAGCTGGAATATAATATTTGAGAAATTATTTAGGAAAAAAAATTTGCAAGAGGGGCTTTATTGTTTTAATGGTTATAATGTACTCAAGCTATTGATAGATATAAATTGGATGGTTAAAATAAGACATCCTTTTGATTGTGGTGCGGCTATAATGTCACAAGATATATATATCGTTTTGTGGTTCAAGTGTTGAATACATGTGGATTATTTGGAAAATGTGGAATATATTATTGAATAGGGAAGACAAATTCAAATTATTTGATCATGATTGGGGTTCCAATAGGAAACGCAGAGCATGAAGACGGAATTATGTTGGATTGTGTTAGAAAATCCTAAAGGATTAAATTTATGGATTTGAGTAAGAGTGATAGAATTTTAAATTCCACTTTTTTTTGTGTGTGTTGCCACTTATTGAATTTGGCTATTAGATTTTGGGACTTTGGACTAATTAATACCTTATACCATCTCCGATCCAATTACTTGATTCCTTGCTAGCTAGCTCGTGGTCTTTTGTTGCGAGTATGACTTAGTTATTGGATTGCTTAAACAAAATTGCTTTGGTTATAAACTTTTAGGTCAAACATTATGATTTGGATGTTTCGTAAGTTTGTTGAAACTTGGACTTAAGTGTGGTCATTAGACCCTATATTCCGGGGAAAAAAGAAAAGAAAATAAATAATATATATATAATAAGAATAATGATGATAATAATTTGAATTTGGCCTTAGTCTACATAAGGTTTGACGGGTAAACCCCTTTTTTTAATGTAAGTAATGTAAAGGAGGATTTTGTATTAACATGTTAGTAATGGAATTTGTTAAGTAATACTGATTGTTAAATTAGTAGGGTTATTGTTCCAGAACATGGAAGAGTTTAAATATTGATTGTGTTCATTTTCTTGAGGATGAGATTTAGTAAAGACTTACTATTTTGAGTTATGTTAATAAGCGGGAAAAAACAACAACAAACAAACAAGAAGAAGAAGAAAGATGAGTTAGTGAATGGCCATGAAATAATTATGGAATAATAGTTCTTTGAAGTTAATAGTACATATTGCAATAGAAGCATTATGATTGTGCGATTCTGTAAGCGAATGTGGCGGCTAATGATTCAAGTAGAAAGTCTATGGGTAGCTTACCTCACATGAATGTTGAAAGAAAGCCGTTGGTACAAGAAATTCATAAAGTGAAATAAGGAGTCATATTTTGAATTTGTTGATAAATGAGCGCTTTTAACTTATTTGTAAGTTACGAGATTTGGTCAAAGAATGAAGTAATACAGAATTTATGATTGACCAGGAAGGTGTTCTGAGGTATGGGGGCAGGATTTGCATGCCTCAAGTTTAAGATTTGAAGAAATTGCATTGGCGGCATGGTATGGAGTGATGTGATGGACTTTGTTGTACATTGTTTGGTGTATCAACAAGTGAAGATCGAAAGAGAATCTTTCGGTGAAAGTGTTATGATGTAATCATTTTGAGGAAGAAACCATATGGAAAATGGAGAGTGAGATGTGAGTCAAGTACCCACACTTATTCGAGATCTAGGGTGAGCATATTTTAAATTCGGAGGACCGAATTTCTTAAGAGGGGAAGAATGTTATGACTATGAAATTTTAGATTTTAAAAAAAAAATCAAGTTAATAAGGGATATATATACATATATACATATATGTTAATGGTAGAAAATTTCAGAAAGTAATGGGTACTAGAGTGGTCAAGGATGGAATGTAGGAATTAAAGGTCCTACGTTCGAACCCTGGTGAATGCAGAATTGGGGATTTATTTTTATTTTCTCACTACGTGAAATTACCATTTTGCCCCTCCTGTCTTTTTTCTTTCTGCAAGCCGTACCATTTCTTCATTTTCTCTGAAAGGCTTCAGCGGCTACAGGGGATGCGGGGCAGCGAGAAAGCAGCGACAACAGGAAGTTTACGCCACCGATGCCGTGTAATCCAATCCTTGCCGTGTTCCATCAGTCTCCTACCGTGTTGTCGCTACCGTGTATCGCGTCTTTGGGTAAGTCCAGCTTCTGCCGATAAATGGATCCAGCAAGGGAAGGTTTGGGTCGTCGCGGGAAGTGGGAGAGGAGAGGCTATGAGTTACCACTGTGAAGAGTCAATGCTACAGTTTCCATCGTTATTGTCGCTAATGTGCTGTGAGCTATCACTACCGTCGCGCTCCTATGACAGGGTACTGTAGCATCTCTTTTAATTCCTGCCTCTCCCTTTCTGTTGCCTGAGAGTATGACGGCATTTTTCTGTGGGCCTATCTAAAATTGAGTCTTAAGTAGGAAACTTTTCTTTTCCCCTTCCCCACCTTCTGTTGGTGAATGTCGGTAACCATTGAAGTAGGCATTGAGAGACCTCACCATACTTTGCCCCATCTGTAAATTCCCTTATTTTTTTTCGATGCCATTCTCTTCTATTGGAGTCGGGGATCATTGGTTATAGGGAGGAAGTGAATCAACATTCTTCTTCACCTCGTCTCTGTTACCGAGCGGTAGTCGCTAGTTTGGGTGCTGGGATACCGTGTTGCATTGGGGGACTTTCTGGTGATGTGGAGCAGGGTAAGCAAGCAATTTCTGTATTCAGTTAAGATTTATAGAGCGTTGTATTGAATTACGGTTGACTGCCCTGTTTTCTGTCAAGAATACAGAATGATCATTGGAAGCTGTTGTTTCAATATATATGCATATTCATCGTTGGTTTTGGAAATTAAGCTTGTGGATAGATATAATTAAGTACAATGGAATTGAGAAACTAACCTAAATGGATTAATGGAATAATGTGAATGAGGGAGAAATTGGAATATGATTATATGTGTTGTTGTGGGGTGTTCGATCCATAAGTGTGCATCTGCATTTTTGGGTTGCTGTGAGCTGTTGTTCCATTTAAGAAGTATGTGTATTTGCAAAGCAAACAGAACAGAACAAGAACAGGGGGATGGTGTTATTTGAATTGTATTATGCAAACTTGCGTCCCTGGTTTGTTTGATTTTTGACACTCTATTCTTGAAGAAAGACATTATTTAATTAAGATAATTGGAGTTTAATTGCCTAGGGATAAATGATAGAGGCTGAAGTGGAAAATATATATGTTACGTATAGCTGTGATTGAATGAGGAGAGTATATATATATATATGCATATAGTCTGCAGTGTGGATTGTCATATATGATGATGATGATGTTATGCTCAGGAAATGTGGCTGTTTTGGAAACTGGTTGATGTAATGTGTATATATATATATATGAAATGCTGTTTTGGATACCCATAGATATATATATTTAGATAGCCACTGCCTTGAGGATTAATGTATGTTAACGTGCTAATGTTCTGGAGCATTGAACCGTGAGCTTTTGAAAACAAAAGGAATAAATGTGTTGAGCTTGCTGTGTGGTGTTTCCAAGTGCTGAATGAATTATATTAAAGAAAATTACTTGGGTATGTTTGCTACCTGGGGTGGTTGGAAGCCTATACTGTATATGGTTGTATGTTTATTTGTTTGAAACAATGTCAAATGGTTAGTGGTATGTGGTTAGTTGAAGTTATAGATGAAGGGTGATTGTTTCTGATGAATTTGAAAAGAATGCTAATATACTATTTCGGAATACCAGGAGAGTGATAAGTGAAAGTAAATGAAGTGGTTGGGCTGAAAAGAGTAACTGTTTAGGAGCGTGACAGGTGAGTGAATAACGTTCTCTAAAATTTATATTTTCAAATGCATTGTCATTTCAAATGATGAATTTCACATATGGATTTCAAAAAGCAAATTTTATGAAAGTATGGTTTAAATCGTTAGAAATGACTTTCTTTCGATTGGTTTACAAAAGAATTATGATTATGCATGAAAATGGAGGAATAAGCTTTTTGAAAAGAGTTTGGCAAAAGTTGCATTGAACTGATGTTATTCATGAAATATATTCTTATGCGAATTTCATATGATTTTACAGTAATTTGATTTTAAATGCACATGCTGGGGTTTTTGAGATTCAAAGTGGTTTTTACCAACGGTTATGGCATTAAAACGATTGAGATTATTTCATGTGAATTAAACCCCACGCATGATGGAAACGTTTTAGGACGGAATACAGAACACTGGTTGCTAACAGCAGTACTGTTAGTCCTTGGTGCACCTTGGTTACCCGAGCTCGACGGATATACGTGGGTTTCATACTCGCAACGGATATACGTGGGTTTCATACTCGCGACAGATATACGTGGGTCTTGTACTCGCGACGGATATACGTGGGTCTCATACTCGCGACGGATTGTGGCCTCGAGCCACCAGATTATTACGTGAGTCTCGTACTCGCGACGGCTAGTGGCCTTGAGCTGCTAGATTAGTTAGTTACCCTCGTGGACTGTGTGTCCACGTCTGTTTTTGTTCTGTTGAAGTCCTACGGAAAGATTATGGTTTTGAAAGGATTGCTTCTAAACGATTGATTTGAATGATTATTGCAGATTGATTTGGAAAGGTTATGTCTAATTGATTTGAAATGAAAATTTCAAATTGTTATTTTCTTTAAGAAACAAAGGTTTACAGAAAGGTTTGCATCAAATTATGAAATACATTTCAGCATGATTATGCATTGTTGACTTCCGCATTCTTTTAATCATGTTTTTGGGACGTTATTCACGAGTAGATTATTTGGCTTCAGATAGTGCAGGTGACCCTAATCCTTCCGCTGAGCAGTAAAGAGCCTCGTCGCAGATCCAAAGCATTGTCTTTGAACAAATTGATTTTAATGTAATTATCTTTATTAAGTCTTTGTGTTATTTTGATAAAAGGGTAAATGCTCCACATAGACTTTAGAAAAGATTATGTTTATTTTGAAAAACATCGTGAAAACTTTAAACGTTGTATTTGAGATTTTAGGCTTTCGGAATATGAAACGATTCATATTCCGTGCCGGTCACGGTCTAAATTTCAGGACGTGACAGTTTGGTATCAGAGCCAAGTTTTCTAGGGCTAAGTGGAGCAGGGATACTTCGGTGGGGTCTCAATTATTGTTATGATCTCGGGCATAACTATAGTTGAGGCATTTCTGAAGATCTCTATGGGAAATTCAAAAGTGTTTTGGTTTTCTTGTGATTTTGAAACCATATTTTCCTTGAAAATTAAATATTTTCTATATTTTTGGCATATAGTTAAATGACGCCTAAACATCCACCATATTGGAAGAAGTTCTAGAAGTGATAAGACTTCGGACAGAGGCTCTGCTCAGCGAATTGACTTGTCTCATGGAGGGAGAAGACAGGGTCATAGGAAAGTTATGTTTAGGGGAAGATCGATCCTTTAGATCTCTATAAGAAATCTTATTTAAAGCTAAAACATTAAATTCTCAGTCCCTCGTTATTTCTATAAGCATGAATTTTTGAAGAAACTCAGTGTGTTATTGAAGTAGATAAAATCTTAGTCAAATTATTGGAATTCCTTAAGTGGGATTTTCCTAGTTTGCGGGTTTTGATTCTTGAGAAGAACTTATGGAACTTCATATGAGGTTATGGAATAAAGGTGTATAAACTTGTTTTGAGTGGATTTTGAAGTTTTGATTATATGAAATCAAGTTAATGATTAGTGTTTTGGTTATGATGATTTCGGGTTCTTCTGAAAGTACTTTAAAATGTTAAAGGCTATGAGTTTAGAGCTTGAGAATTGATTTCAAACTTTATGAAGTCTTACAGTGGTAAGCTAATAGGAATAAAATTTTCTTAAATACATATTTCAAGTCCATGGTATAAGGGTGTTTACGTATTTGTTTAGTGCTGTAAAGCATTGATTACCCCTTGTTAGTTAAGGCCAAAATATGAGTTGGATGGTTTAGAATATATAGCTATTGAGTCCAAATTTGAGGTGAAGTGTATAAAGTATTTTATATATGGCAATTGGTTAATTGACACTAATGTATTAGAACTTCAAATAGGGAAGTTAAGGGTTAAATATACCCGTGTTTTAATGCTTAAACATGCATTGTAAGTGTATTTAAGAGGGACTAAGGCATAGTGAAAACCTTAAAGCTTAAGGCTGATTGATGATATGAATTACTTTGATAAGCCTAGTCATAGAGAAAGTTAGATGACTGAATATTGAGATAGTCGGGTAATGTGGAAGCCTTGGGTTTTGAACTCGAAGCTCGAAATCATTTCAGACTTTAAAAAAAAAATTTATACTTATAAGGGAGATAGAGTTTGTTTGGCATTAGCTATATTGAAGAGGGAAGATATTAAAGTGATGGTTATGAAGTTAAAATTTTCATTTTTGAAGTAAGTGTAGTTGTTTCAAGGCATTGAACTTTTGGAGTTAATGATTTGAAAGGGATTAAATGGTGAAATTATGAGCTGGATTTATGTGAAAGAATCACCTCTACTTGTAAAGTTTGAGCTTGTAATATGCTTAGTGTTTTAATTTCAGCTTCTTAGGGAATGAGATGTATGGAGACTTATTTAATGCATACATAGAGATTAGTTGCCATTATAAAATGACTTCTAACTTGAGGTTTTGAATTTGTTTTAGTCTTCAATAATTAATGGTAATAGAAGGGTAAATGATAGAATTTTCTCTTTGTTCGGATTGAAGTGGATTTCTAGAATGTATAGGCTTGAATCTTGTGAATAAGAGGCTTTGGGTTAGGCAATAAAGGTTTAAGAAGGTATAGCAGAGTATTAAAGCAACATTTAAGGAGGATTGAATCAAGGTTTTGAGGTTGAAAATTTATATAGTTTCTTGTTTGATATTCAAGGAAGTTAAATGCTTATAATTGAAGTGTTGTTTGAGGTTTGTAAGAGAATTCTAATTATGTATCATTCCTTAGAGGTAATAAATTTATGTTTGAGTTAAAGTTAGAAAAAGAGTTGGAGGTTAGCTTTGAGAAACTATTAAGCTGGAATATAATATTTGAGAAATTATTTAGGAAAAAAAATTTGCAAGAGGGGCTTTATTGTTTTAATGGTTATAATGTACTCAAGCTATTGATAGATATAAATTGGATGGTTAAAATAAGACATCCTTTTGATTGTGGTGCGGCTATAATGTCACAAGATATATATATCGTTTTGTGGTTCAAGTGTTGAATACATGTGGATTATTTGGAAAATGTGGAATATATTATTGAATAGGGAAAATGTGGAATATATTATTTAGAAATGACTTTCTTTCGATTGGTTTACAAAAGAATTATGATTATGCATGAAAATGGAGGAATAAGCTTTTTGAAAAGAGTTTGGCAAAAGTTGCATTGAACTGATGTTATTCATGAAATATATTCTTATGCGAATTTCATATGATTTTACAGTAATTTGATTTTAAATGCACATGCTAGGGTTTTTGAGATTCAAAGTGGTTTTTACCAACGGTTATGGCATTAAAACGATTGAGATTATTTCATGTGAATTAAACCCCACGCATGATGGAAACGTTTTAGGACGGAATACAGAACACTGGTTGCTAACAGCAGTACTGTTAGTCCTTGGTGCACCTTGGTTACCCGAGCTCGATGGATATACGTGGGTTTCATACTCGCGATGGATATACGTGGGTTTCATACTTGCGACAGATATACGTGGGTCTTGTACTCGCGACGGATATACGTGGGTCTCGTACTCGCGACGGATTGTGGCCTCGAGCCACCAGATTATTACGTGAGTCTCGTACTCGCGACGGCTAGTGGCCTTGAGCTGCTAGATTAGTTAGTTACCCTCGTGGACTGTGTGTCCACGTCTGTTTTTGTTCTGTTGAAGTCCTACGGAAAGATTATGGTTTTGAAAGGATTGCTTCTAAACGATTGATTTGAATGATTATTGCAGATTGATTCGGAAAGGTTATTTCTAATTGATTTGAAATGAAAATTTCAAATTGTTATTTTCTTTGAGAAACAAAGGTTTACAGAAAGGTTTGCATCAAATTATGAAATATTATGAAATACATTTCAGCATGGTTATGCATTGTTGACTTCCGCATTCTTTTAATCATGTTTTTGGGACGTTATTCACGAGTAAATTATTTGGCTTCAGATAGTGCAGGTGACCCTAATCCTTCCGCTGAGCAGTAAAGAGCCTCGTCGCAGATCCAAAGTGTTGTCTTTGAACAAATTGATTTTAATGTAATTATCTTTATTAAGTCTTTGTGTTATTTTGATAAAAGGGTAAATGCTCCACATAGACTTTAGAAAAGATTATGTTTATTTTGAAAAACATCGTGAAAACTTTAAACGTTGTATTTGAGATTTTAGGCTTTCGGAATATGAAACTATTCATATTCCGTGCCGGTCACGGTCCAAATTTCAGGACGTGACAAAAATCTAATAGCTCAATAATCCTTTCTATGAATGTACGTAAGAGTTTAATTAAGAAAGCACTAATAGGATTATTGGCTTTTTATAACTGAAATTTGAAGTCCTTATATTATCTTTGCAGAAGATAATATAATAAAAATGTGACAGATGATATTAGTCAAAACTATTTTTGACGGTTGAATTATTGAAAAAGACAAGACGGTCACAATTAGAAATCAAAATTAAAAAAATAATTACTTTATCTCCGAGTTGTAAAAACAATTAAAAATAATTGTACATTGGCATAATAATTATATTATAGTACACTTAATGTTAATATATTATTAGAACAATATTTTTTTGAATGGTTGGGGGTTTTTCAAGAGGAAGGTATGGGAGGAGAGAGGTCATGGATGTTTAGTTCAAAAAGTAGAGGAGAGGGGTGGAGAAATTTTTTATCTTCTCTACTCTCCTCTCCCACTGTTTTAACTCTCTAAAATTGAGATTTTTTGTCTTCTCGACCCCTTCCACCGTCGCGGTGCTCCGTGGTACACCACCTCTTTCTCTCTCTTCCTTCCAAATCACAATGTCAGCCTCCTCAGCCAATAAAAAATTCAACTCCAATATTGTTTATACCTTGTCCATCGACAGCCACTCCTGATCCTCTTATGCTTAATCTTTGAGCTTTGATTTTGATTTTATGGTTTATGTTTCTAATTTTAATTCTACTCTGTTGTTTTTTCATTTTTTTTGGTTTTTTCCTAGTTCCTTCTGTTGATGAGTGCTATGGTGGGTATGGGATCTTTGTAAGGTGGAAGAAGACTGGTGTTCTCCCTAAATAGATGTTGGAGCATCGACTATGTTCTCCCTTGATTGCTCTTCTCTTTTGATCGATGACAAGAGAAGCAAAGCACCGCCATGGAATGTTACCCACCGACTTCCCTATGACTCTCGAATCTTATCTAATGAAAAAAAAATCAATAAAAATAAAATAATAAAGAAAATTTTAAATAAGGATATATTTATCAATTTATAATACGAATATGGTATTATTTTAGAAGTTCATAATTGCAGATTTTTTTCACAACATAAATATGACATCACGACTTGGGCATGTCCAGCCCGCTCATGCCCTGTCTAAAATTGTTAGGGTTTTTACCGGGCATCGGGCTGCAAAATGCAGCCCATGCATTTTTTGGGCAAGGCATCGGGCAGGGGGCTGCCCTGCCCAACCCTGCCCATGCACACCCCTACCTTTCTTAAACCAAACAAGAAACATCTCCTCCTCTCCTCTCTCCTAGTACAATCCTTACTCTCCCTACCCTCTTTTAAATTAATCTAACCTATCCTCCCCTTCATTGAATTAAACATAGCCATAATAAGAGGAAATAAGAGAAAAGCCGAAATACAGAAGAGGAAATAAATCATATATAACAAAAAAATACTGAAGAAAGGGTTTGAACAGCGAGCAGCGAGGATTTGAACAGCTTCCACAAAGAAGATGATAGAGACCAAGAAAATCCTGAGATGGATGGAGCTCGAGATCAAGAATCCATTCAAGAACATGGCGCCATCAATGAAGGTAAAGAAGATCTAAATGAAAATAAGAGTACTGATTCAAACTTGCTCTGGGTTACTGATCGACAAAGATGTTAGAAACGAAAATCGTATTATCAGCTACGTGCGTGTGCCTCAAGATTATCCAGTTTCTATCACTAGTGTGAAGAATAATCGTCCACGAAGAAATGATCCAAACTTGCACAAATTTAAAGAATCCATTCAAGAGTCTGCAGGACATAGAGGTACGTACGCAATTAAACGCTTTAAATATCTGAATGAAAATGCTTCTTCTGATTCTAATAATATATATATATATATAAAAGAGTGATTCAATAAACTAATTACTTGCAGCGTTATTTTGTTGATGAATTAGGTCATCAAGAGGCTGCAGCTGAGAGTGATTCAAACTTGCAGAACTGTGTTTCTGAGTTGGATGGAGCTGGACGACGCCAGAGGGGAATTGCAACATACTAAAGAAATGCTGTTAATATTGTTCTGGTGCATGACGTGTTCATAGAGTCTGCGTTAGGAACAAATGAACGTTGCTTTTAAGTGCACAATAGCATTATTGAAGTGAGAATTATTCTGGGGCGCGTGCATCATCATTTGAAATCGAACAACACTTTGAGGGTGTACATCTATGGTGCCTTAAGAAAATGCACAGGGAAGAAAACGGCGTTTTAATGCTGAATGCAATGCTAGTGAATCCAAATATTTTTTTTTTATAAATGTATGTATTTATTCCGTTTATCACTTATTAGAGAGAGAAAATGTTCACTTCTCCAATTTGAGAGTAAGATATAATCTATAGTAAAATTCCTATACTTTAATATTCAAAATAATAATTATAAATATATTTAACTGCCACAATTGTTGTTAAATTTTAAAACTTAAAAATGGTTGTTACTAAATTTATCAGAAAATAACATTAAAAATTATTTTACATTATATAACAAATTGGTAGAAAACCTGGTTAAAAGTTGGAGTGGCACCTATTGAAGAGAAATTAGTAGAGAACCATTTTAAGTGGTTTGGACAAGTGCAAAGAAGGCCAAAGGATGGGCCGATGAGGAGGGTAGATCAAACAATACAGACTCTAATTAAAATGAGTAGAGAAAAGTTAAAGAAAACGCTCAACGAGATCATTGAGCGGGATCTCCTGGTCAATAACATAAACGATTTAGTTTTTGATAGAGCACAATGGCGTCGTATGATCTATATAGCTGATCCCATTTAATGGGATAAGGCTTATTGTTGTTATATAACAAATTTATCAAAACTTAATAATAATTTTAAAATTTCTTAAAATTTAAATTTATTTTTTAATATATTAATTTCTAATACAATTTTCGTAACATATTTCACATTTAGTAAAGTTGACAATGTTATCCTTTTCAATCATTATTTTCAAACTCAATGAAATTTATCTTTAAGTCAGATTTCATATAAATATTCAACAAAATATGAAAAAGAAACAAGAAAAAGAAGGTAAAAAATTATTTTGAAAATAATAAAATAAAAGTTATATAGAAATAAATAACAATATTTGTTGACTTGAATTGGATAGTAATATTATTATAATTAATTTTACAATAATCTCTTCAACTTTGCCAATTGCCACTGTGCTTGGCGAATAAGATTGAAAATGTATTTCAAACATATATTCTTTGAATAATTGTCACAACTTTTATATTTTATATAAGACTTTTTAAACATTTTTATGATAAACATAAAATATGATTTATCCAACTTTAATCTAGATCTTCCAAATTCATGATAAAAACTTTATATATAACAGTCCAAGGTTGTCAATAAATTTCAAAAAATTTATAACTAAAAATTATTTAAAATTATAGGTTGATCAAAGTGGATGTAAAAAACTTCGTAAGGACTACACATAATTTTAATTTTAAAAATAACTAATATTTTTAACTTAAATTTTAAATATGATTTTTGTAATGAATATATTCTCATTTTTAGCGAAGTTGATAATGATCAACATGGTTACAAACAAGGTATATCGCGTGGGTGGATACTATATATATATATATATATATATATACCCCAGGTTGTAATTAGTGATGATAATTAGAACTAAAACAACGTTTCTAACAATTAAGGAAACAAAAACCTTTCGGAAATTGTTATAATTTTCAAGTAATATTGTCAAAAACAATTTTCAGATACGGATGTATAAAATCTTATTCATCGTAATTTGGATTATATCTAAGTTTATCCTAAAACTTTCAGTTATAAAAACCCAATAATCCTAGTAGTGCTTTTCTAATTAAACTCTTCCTCACCTTTCTTTCTTTGAAGAGCAATACTCACATTCATAGAAAGGATTATTAAGCCATTATATTTGAGTCAAGTAAGTATTCATTCAAACATTCGTTGTTTATGTTTAATTCGTTCTGTTATGTTCTAAGTATTTATTAATTTTTTTGCTTAGTTCCTAACTCATTTTTTCCTATAAAATCTAAGATACGGTACAATGATGAAGAGAATAACTAGGAATGGTGTCTGTCTTGGTGAATCACTACATCTTAGAGTACAAACTATAGATATGATAACCTATTTGAAAGCAGTGGAAAAAGCATTTGACAACGAAAGGGGAAAATATGATAGGTTCGTGGCAATCTTGCAAGATTTGAAGGCCCAAAGGTAAATTAATCTCCATATATATATATATATACCTTTTATAAATTAATCCCTTTTTAATTTCAAGGCTGATTTTGTTGTTCACTTCCTATATTAAATTATGTTATTTGTTAATTTACAAAATATATATAAAGGACAAAACTTAGTTCAAATTACTTATATCCATAAGATCAAGTTCTCTAATAACACTTATATTTTGCTATTTTTAGGTTTTAAAACGTATATATGTACTTGTAAATTCATCACAAATTTTTTTTATCAACTCTTATAAATGTAAATTGGGATTTGTAAATTTTTATGTGAAGACTTGTTATTTTGTAATTGTTTGTTGTTAAAATGTGTTGTGTGCCTGTAAATTCATCTATAAATTTAATATAATAGATATAAGTAACTTGACTCCAGTTTTCTCAATGTACAAGAAATTATTTGCTAAATTATTATTAGTTATAATTTCTGCCCCTAGCTCCATCCCTAATCTAGGTTGTTAAAATGACATGTCTGAGTTGTTTCTATTAGTTTTTGTAATATGACTATCAGATCGTTATACGTGCGTCCGTGTGTATTTGTTTCAGGATTGACTTTGAAGATTTTTTAGAAAAGATGAAGCAAGTACTGGAAGGGCATGACTTCTTGATCTTGGGATTAAACATCTTCTTGCCTGAAGGTTATAAGATCCCTACTTCTTATGAGCAACGTCTCAATCTGCATAACAATGACAATAATAATAATGTCGACAAATCTGATATTCAAGTTCAAAAGCAGCCAATGAAGAAGAACAAGAAGCCTCTTAATAATGAAACTAAAAAAGAAGTTGATCTTAGCAAATGTGAACGTTGTAATGTCAGCTACGTGCGTCTGCCTGAAGATTATCAAAGTCCCATATCGAGTGGGAGATCTGAGATTACTGCTTCATTGTTAAACGATCGCATCGTACTGAACCCACAAGGTGTTCAGAATTATTCTAAATCCAAGAGAAAGTTTAACAAGTACCGGAAAGCATTGTTCGATGTTGAAGATAAGCTGTTTGAAGCGGACATGTTAGTAGAGTCTGTGAGCTCAGCATGTAAGTGTTTCGAGGAAGAGAATAAAATTGGTGTCAAGAAGGTTGAAGCTTCAGTGTTGAACGATCGCATGGAACTGAACCCAGAAGGTGTTCAGGATTATTCAAAACCCAAGAGAGACTTCAATGAGTATGAGAAAGCACTGTTCAAAGTTGAACATGAATTGTTGGAAATGGAAATGTTTATACAGTCTCTGGAATTAGCAAGTGAATGTTTGAAGGAAGTGTATCAGAAGATACTTGAGAATAAGATCGACGTGAAGAAGGAGGGTGGTTTTAATATTGAAGAATACTTTAGGATTTCAAGTTTAACGTTGATAGAGCGTGAGTGTCACGACCCAAAATTTGGACCGTGACCGGCACAGAATATGAACCATTTCATATTCCGAAAGCCTAAAACCTCAAATACAACGTTTAAAGTTTCCATAACATTTTTCAAAATAACACAACCTTTTCTAATGTCTATGTGGAGCATTTACCTTTTTATTCAAAATAACACAAGTACTTAATAAAGATTAAAATCAATCTTGTTCAAAAACAACGCTTCGGATCTGCGACGAGGCTCTTTACTGCTCAGCGGGAGGATTAGGGTCACCTGCACTATCTGAAGCCAAATAATCTACTCGTGAATAATGTCCCAAAAACATGATTTAAAAGAATGCGGAAATAAACAATGCATAATCATGTTGAAAATGTACTTCATAACATTTCGTAATCTGATGCAAGTCTTTCTGTAAATATTTGTATTTCAGGGGAAATAACAATCTGAAAGAACCATTTCAAATCAATCTGAAATAACCATTTCAACCCAATCATTTAAAAACAATCCTTTCAAAATCATGATCTTTCTGTAGGACTTCAACAGAACGAAAACAGACGTGGACACACAGTCCACGAGGGTAACTAACCAATCTGGCAGCTCGAAGCCGCTAACTGTTGGTGGCTCAAGGCCACTAACCTTCGTGAGTACGAAACTCACGGTGAAATCTGGTAGCTTAGCCACTACCCTTCGCGAGTACGAAACCCACGGTGAAATTTGGTAGCTCAACCACTACCCTTCGCGAGTACGAAACCCACGGTGAAATCTGGTAGCTCAACCACTACCCTTCGTGAGTACGAAACCCACGGTGAAATCTGGTAGCTCAACCACTACCCTTCGCGAGTATGAAACCCACGGTATAATCCATCGAGCTCGGGTAACCAAGGTGCACCAAGGGCTAACAGTACTGCTGTTAGCAATCAGCGTTCTGTATTCCATCCTTTCTAAAACATTTCCATCATGCATGGGGTTTATTTCACATATAATAATCTCAACCGTTTCAATGCCATAACCGTTGGTAAAAACCACTTTGAATCTCAAAAACCCTAGCATGTACATTTAAAATCAAGTTACTGTAAAATTATATGAAATTCGCATAAGAATATATTTCATGAATAACATGAACTCAATGCAACTTTTGCCAAACTCTTTTCAAAAAGCTTATTCATCCATGTTCATGCATAATCATAATTCTTTTGTAAACCAATCGAAAGAAAATCATTTCTAACGATTTAAACCATACTTTCATAAAATTTTGCTTTTCGAAATCCATATGTGAAATTCATCATTTGAAATGACAATGCATTTGAAAATATAAATTTTAGGGAACGTTATTCACTCACCTGTCACGCTCCTAAACAGTTACTCTTTCAGTCCAACCACTTCGATTACTTTCCTTTCTAAATCCCCTGGTATTTTGAAATAGTATATTAACATCCTATTTAAAGTTTCAACATAAATAAATCACTTTTAAGCTACAACCAATTATAAAGGCAAACACTTCATCATTTCTAAACATTGAACACATCCCTCACAAAACTTTGTAACTTCCAAATTTCTCTCAGAACTACTTAATTCTGACACTCGAACTCCATAAGCTTTCTATTTCATCTTTCTTTCATATGTGTGTGTGTATACATATATGCATATGCATAACAATCCCCAATCACCTTTATTCTTCTTTCATTTAATTACCAATATTCATACTTATGTGCAAACAACAATAATGCCCCATCTCCTTCCCACACTAGCAAATTTCAGATTTTTTTCAAGACAGAAAAAGGCAAACCCATACCTATGTGCACACGGCTAACTGAGACCAATCTAGCAACAATATTCTAAAACACTTACACTGCACATACAGAACACCCTCACACACAGCAGCAGTGACCACAGTGCATACACATATCTTCCTATGTATCATCCTTCAGCTAACTCACAACCTCAAATGTATTATTGATAGAATTCTAACACAATCTCATAAATATATACAGGTGCGCACCCTAACCATCCTAGCAAGTCATATACTCTTCTTATCAACCCAAAATTCTTTTTCTTTTTTTCTAAATCCACCCACGGCATCTCCTGTCCAGCAACAATTTCACACACATACATATACACAAATACTCCCATCATCACCACCTTTCCTCAGCACACCCGAATATAAGCATATATATATCTAAACTATCCCGAGCTCTTTCCTTACGGCAACACACACACCCAAAGGAAGGCATCAACTTAAAGCCAGTAGGCGACAACCATTGCGTCATGATATATACATGTTCTTTTACAGTTGACAGGGTTAGATCAAGTTCACAGAACCAAACATTCATTTACAAGTCAAAACCACAAGTCTCTGTTTTCCACAGCAAGCATACAGAACAGAGGAAGAGAAAAGAATAGAAGAGAAAATGCAATTTACCCCACAAATAGCATACCTCAATCGATAATCCTTAACAACATCAACCAACTCAAAGTCAATCAAGCCCCTAAGTCCTTGGCATTTACACACAGAAGGGTAAGGGGAACAAATAAAATCATGCACTTAAGTCATTCACCACGATAATCAAAACTTTCGACTCCTAATCCTTATTAAAAAGCTTAAATCTTACAAGATCAATCATTATCACCTCAATCTTCCATTTTCAAACAGACCCAACTCGCATTTCAGAGATTAGAGAAGTTAAGGATGAGGGCCGAAACTGAGGGCCTACCTTACACACACTTACAACGGACCCTTGAAGCAACAAAGGAAGTCGGAGGCTGGCACTACAGTAATGGTGAAACTTTACTGGCGGAGAGATGCCCGAATTGAACAGTAGGTGAGAAGCACAGGATTGCCCATATACAGAGGTGAAAAGAAGGAGAAGCACTCACCAGCCACCAGTTCCGACTAGCTAGGAAAGGCGACGGTGACGGCGACAGATCGCAGCATCAAGAGAGCTTGATGTCATAAACTTCCGTCTCCCCTGCTCACGACCCCTCTGACCCATTTATCAGACCATGACTCTGCGATTGATGCCGACTTATCCAACGCGACAACACAGGCACCAAAATTGACTGAAGCACGACAACGATGGCGTGCAAATTTTCCCCACCGCCGTCTCCCTCCCTCTGATGTCGCTGAGAGTTGCAGAGGAAATGGAGAACGTTGTATGAGCTCTGCAAAGAAAAAGAAGGGAGGGGTAGAATTGTAATTTCGCACGCCAGAGAAAAATAAAAACTTCCACTTCTGCAGTCACCAAGGTTCGAACACAGGACCTCTGATTTTCATCCTCCGTCCCTGACCACTCTGCTACCCATTACTATTTGAAATTTTCTTCCATAAATATATATTTATCTTTTGATAGCATGATTTTAAAATTTGATAAATTCCTGTACCATAACATTCTTCCCCTCTTAAGAAATTCGGTCCTCTGAATTTGAAAATATGCGCACCTTCACTCTCGAATAAATGCAGATACTTGATCCACATCTCACTCTTCCTTTCATGGGTAACTACTTCCTTAGAATGATTATACCACAACAATATTACTGAAAGAATCTCTTCAATGTAAATCTCGGCATATCTAGCCACACTGTCCGTCATTTTCACGGGAAGAAAATGAGCAGACTTAGTCAATCTAACAACAATTACCCAAATAGAGTCAAAACCTTTGACAATATGGGACAATGCAGCGAAAAAAAAATCTATTGTTATATTTTCCCATTTGTACTCAAGTATTTCTAACCGTTGTAACTGTTCGCAGGCTTATGATATTCCGCTTTAACTTGTTAACACACCAAACAACGTGCAACATATCATACCACTATTCATACCATGCCACGAGTACAATTGGTTCAAGTCCTAGCACATCTTAGTTATACTACGGTGGATAGTATAAGTAGAATGATAAGCTTGTTCTAGAATTTGTCTTCTCAACTCTTAGGCTTGTGGCACACAATCCTGCCTTCGTACCTCAGAACACCTTCCTGGTCAAACATAAATTCATTAATACTTCCCTTAAGGATTGAATCTCGCAACTTGCACAACTACGGGCCAAAGTACTGAGCTTCCTTACTCTGCTCACTTAAGGGGGAACAAGCTTACAAATGAGCTAAAAATGCTTCTTTATTAGCAATTTCAAACACCACTCCCTCATGCTCTACTTTATGAATCTCCTGTACTAACGGTCTCCTTTCAGCCTTTGCATGCCAAACTACCTATAGACTTTCTGCTTAGAGTATGAGCCACCACATTTGCTATTCCAGAATGGTACATAATCTTACAATCATAGTCCTTTAACAATTCCATCCATCTTCTTTGTCTGAGATCAAATCCTTTTGTTAAAAAAAAATGTACTTGAGACTCTTGTGATCCATGAAAATCTCACAAATTTCACCATACAAATAATGTCTTCAAATCTTAACAAAAACCACTGCGGCCATTTCTAAATCATGAGTTGGATAATCCTGCTCGTATATCTTAAGCTTTCTAGAGGCATAAGCAATCACTCATCCATTCTGCATTAACACACAGCCTAACCCAATTTGAGACGCATCGCAATATACTGTATATCCTCCGACTCCTGAAGGTAAGATTAACACAGGAGCATAAGTCAAAGACTCCTTCAACTTTTAAAAACTTTCTTTGCACTTATCATCCCACACAAATTTTCACATTCTTCTGAGTTAATCTTATCATCGAAGCCGCTATTCTTTGAAAAATCTTGAACAAAACGACGATAATATCCTACCAGGCCTAAGAAACTACAAATCTCAGTTACCGTAGTAGGTCGTGGCCAACCTTTGACTGCCTTAATCTTACTAAGATCAACCTGAATACCGTCTTTCGACACCACGTACCCCAATAAAGTGACTTCGGTCAACCAGAACTCAATTGAAAAACTTAGCGTAAAGCCGCAGTCCTCTCGACCTTTGCAATACTATTCGCAAATGCTGCTCATGATTCTCTGTACTCTTAGAGTTATTGAACAATCATTAAGATCAATGTATATCAAATCCTTAAATCAATCTCCATTTTTATATTTAACCTTAATCATACCGTAACATTTGAACACTATTTTAAACCTTCTTAAAACATTTAAACAACAAATTATAATCATTTACAAGCTTCTATGACTAATACTTCAAACCCCTAAAGCTGTCCACCACCCTTCCAAGTAATTTATACCATACTTCACCCTTAAGCCTTTAGGTACCTACTATGTTTGAGTTCCATCTAAAATACACTTGCAATACATGCTTGAGTTTTAAAACACGGATATCTTTAATCCTTAACTTCCCTAAGTTCCAATGTATTAGTGTCAATTAACCAATTTTCATATATAGACTACCTTATACACTTCACCTAAAATCTGGACTCAATAGTTATCTATTGTAAACCATTCAACTCATATTTTGGCCTTAACTAACAAGGGGTAATCAATATTTTACAGCACTAAACAAACACGTAAACACCTTTATACCATGGACTTGATATATATATTTAAGCAAATTTTATTCTCTTAGCTTACCAATGCAAAACCTCATAGAATTTGAAATCACTTCTCAAGCTTGAAACTCATAGCCTTTAACAATTCAATGTACTTTTAGGAGAACCCAAAATCATAATAACCTAAACATTAACCCTTAACTTGATTTCATCTAATCAAAGCTTCAAAATCTACTCAAAATGAGTTTATACACCTCTTTTCACTGCCCCCATACAAAATTCTGTAGGTTCCTCTCTGTAACAAAAACATGTGAACTTAGGAAAATCCAACTTAATGCATTCTAATAACTTGACTAAAATATTATCCGTTTCAGTAACATTACGGGTTTCTTCACAAGTTTCATGCTATATAATATAGAAATAACTAAGGACGATAGATTTGTTGGTTTGGCTTTAAATAAGATTCTTATAGAGGTCTAAGGGGTCAAGTTCCCCAACACCTAACTCTCTATGACCCTGACCTTTCCCTCTATGGGACAATTCTCTTGGCTGAGCAGCGCCTCAATCCGAAGTCTTATAACTTCTAGAACTTCTTCCAACATGGTGGACGTCTAGGCGTCATTTAGTTATACGCCAAAAACATAAAAATATTCAATTTCTGAGGAAAATATGATTTCAAAATCACAAAAAAAAACCAAAACATTTTTAAATTTCCCATAGAGATCTTCAGAAATGCCTCAACTATAGTTATGCCCGGGTTCATAACGATAATTGAGACCCCACCGAAGTATCCCGGCTCCACTTAGCCACAGAAAAAAAACTTTTGGCTCTGATACCAAACTGTCACAACCCAAAATTTGGACCGTGACCGGCACAGAATATGAACCATTTCGTATTCCGAAAGCCTAAAACCTCAAATACAACGTTTAAAGTTTCCATAATATTTTTCAAAATAACACAACCTTTTCTAATGTCTATGTGGAGCATTTACCTTTTTATTCAAAATAACACAAGTACTTAATAAAGATTAAAATCAATCTTGTTCAAAAACAACGCTTCGGATCTGCGACGAGGCTCTTTACTGCTCAGCGGGAGGATTAGGGTCACCTGCACTATCTGAAGCCAAATAATCTACTCGTGAATAACGTCCCAAAAACATGATTTAAAAGAATGCGGAAATAAACAATGCATAATCATGTTGAAAATGTACTTCATAACATTTCGTAATCTGATGCAAGTCTTTCTGTAAATATTTGTATTTCAGGGGAAATAACAATCTGAAAGAACCATTTCAAATCAATCTGAAATAACCATTTCAACCCAATCATTTAAAAATAATCCTTTCAAAATCATGATCTTTCTGTAGGACTTCAACAGAACGAAAACAGACGTGGACACACAGTCCACGAGGGTAACTAACCAATCTGGCAGCTCGAAGCCGCTAACTGTCGGTGGCTCAAGGCCACTAACCTTCGTGAGTACAAAACTCACGGTGAAATCTGGTAGCTTAGCCACTACCCTTCGCGAGTACGAAACCCACGGTGAAATTTGGTAGCTCAACCACTACCCTTCGCGAGTACGAAACCCACAGTGAAATCTGGTAGCTCAACCACTACCCTTCGTGAGTATGAAACCTACGGTGAAATCTGGTAGCTCAACCACTACCCTTCGCGAGTATGAAATCCACGGTATAATCCATCGAGCTCGGGTAACCAAGGTGCACCAAGGGCTAACAGTACTGCTGTTAGCAATCAGCGTTCTGTATTCCATCCTTTCTAAAACATTTCCATCATGCATGGGGTTTATTTCACATATAATAATCTCAACCGTTTCAATGCCATAACCGTTGGTAAAAACCACTTTGAATCTCAAAAACCCTAGCATGTACATTTAAAATCAAGTTACTGTAAAATTATATGAAATTCGCATAAGAATATATTTCATGAATAACATCAACTCAATGCAACTTTTGCCAAACTCTTTTCAAAAAGCTTATTCATCCATGTTCATGCATAGTCATAATTCTTTTGTAAACCAATCGAAAGAAAATCATTTCTAACGATTTAAACCATACTTTCATAAAATTTTGCTTTTCGAAATCCATATGTGAAATTCATCATTTGAAATGACAATGCATTTGAAAATATAAATTTTAGGGAACGTTATTCACTCACCTGTCACGCTCCTAAACAGTTACTCTTTCAGTCCAACCACTTCGATTACTTTCCTTTCTAAATCCCCTGGTATTTTGAAATAGTATATTAACATCCTATTTAAAGTTTCAACATAAATAAATCACTTTTAAGCTACAACCAATTATAAAGGCAAACACTTCATCATTTCTAAACATTGAACACATCCCTTACAAAACTTTGTAACTTCCAAATTTCTCTCAGAACTACTTAATTCTGACACTCGAACTCCATAAGCTTTCTATTTCATCTTTCTTTTCATATGTGTGTGTGTATACATATATGCATATGCATAACAATCCCCAATCACCTTTATTCTTCTTTCATTTAATTACCAATATTCATACTTATGTGCAAACAACAATAATGCCCCATCTCCTTCCCACACTAGCAAATTTCAGATTTTTTTCAAGACAGAAAAAGGCAAACCCATACCTATGTGCACACGGCTAACTGAGACCAATCTAGCAACAATATTCCAAAACACTTACACTGCACATACAGAACACCCTCACACACAGCAACAGTGACCACAGTGCATACACATATCTTCCTATGTATCATCCTTCAGCTAACTCACAACCTCAAATGTATTATTGATAGAATTCTAACACAATCTCATAAATATATACAGGTGCGCACCCTAACCATCCTAGCAAGTCATATACTCTTCTTATCAACCCAAAATTCTTTTTCTTTTTTTCTAAATCCACCCACGGCATCTCCTGTCCAGCAACAATTTCACACACATACATATACACAAATACTCCTATCATCACCACCTTTCCTTAGCACACCCGAATATAAGCATATATATATCTAAACTATCCCGAGCTCTTTCCTTACGGCAACACACACACCCAAAGGAAGGCATCAACTTAAAGCCAGTAGGCGACAACCATTGCGTCATGATATATACATGTTCTTTTACAGTTGACAGGGTTAGATCAAGTTCACAGAACCAAACATTCATTTACAAGCCAAAACCACAAGTCTTTGTTTTCCACAGCAAGCATACAGAACAGAGGAAGAGAAAAGAATAGAAGAGAAAATGCAATTTACCCCACAAATAGCATACCTCAATCGATAATCCTTAACAACATCAACCAACTCAAAGTCAATCAAGCCCCTAAGTCCTTGGCGTTTACACACAGAAGGGTAAGGGGAACAAATAAAATCATGCACTTAAGTCATTCACCACGATAATCAAAACTTTCGACTCCTAATCCTTATTAAAAAGCTTAAATCTTACAAGATCAATCATTATCACCTCAATCTTCCATTTTCAAACAGACCCAACTCGCATTGCAGAGATTAGAGAAGTTAAGGATGAGGGCCGAAACTGAGGGCCTACCTTACACACACTTACAATGGACCCTTGAAGCAACAAAGGAAGTCGGAGGCTGGCACTACAGTAATGGTGAAACTTTACTGGCGGAGAGATGCCCGAATTGAACAGCAGGTGAGAAGCACAGGATTGCCCATATACAGAGGTGAAAAGAAGGAGAAGCACTCACCAGCCACCAGTTCCGACTAGCTAGGAAAGGCGACGGTGACGGCGACAGATCGCAGCATCAAGAGAGCTTGATGTCGCAAACTTCCGTCTCCCCTGCTCACGACCCCTCTGACCCATTTATCAGACCATGACTCTGCGATTGATGCCGACTTATCCAACGCGACAACACAGGCACCAAAATTGACTGAAGCACGACAACGATGGCGTGCAAATTTTCCCCACCGCCGTCTCCCTCCCTCTGATGTCGCTGAGAGTTGCAGAGGAAATGGAGAACGTTGTACGAGCTCTGCAAAGAAAAAGAAGGGAGGGGTAGAATTGTAATTTCGCACGCCAGAGAAAAATAAAAACTTCCACTTCTGCAGTCACCAAGGTTCGAACACAGGACCTCTGATTTTCATCCTCCGTCCCTGACCACTCTGCTACCCATTACTATTTGAAATTTTCTTCCATAAATATATATTTATCTTTTGATAGCATGATTTTAAAATTTGATAAATTCCTGTACCATAACAGTGAGGATGGTGTTGATGATCCTGAGGAATTAAGGAATAATCCAACTATTGCTTTGCCAAAGTTGTTGGAGCGTATTGAAGAAAAACGTAAGGAGTTGGAACACAGACGTCAAAGACTCAACAAGGTTTGGGCTCAATGTTATGCTGAAAACCAAGCCAAATCACTTCAATTTCGATCATCATAGCATTTTTAATTGCATGAAGAAGCATGAACTTTCAGTTTGTATTGTAGCTGATGAATTAAGTCAATTGTTTGAATGAATGTTTGCAAAGTTGATTTGGCTTAGAATTATGATGAGTTTAGTGCAATGTGATCATTTATGCTTGGATAGTTCACTTTTAAGTGTGAATTTTTCTATCGAACTAGGGAATTTATAAATTAATCTAAATTTTATATTTAGAATCAAATTAAATATGTTATAACTTAAGAGGTAGACTATTGCACAGTCTCCCATCACTTGAATCCATCTCTATCACTTTATATTAATTATATATAAATTAAAAGAAGGAACAAGAAGGGACAATTGAATAATGCTGTTCCTTTATTATAATGCATACTATATATATATATATATATATATATATATATATATATATATTACTTTTTCTGGTCAACAGAGTATTTTTAAATATTTTATTAGAAAAATGATAGAAAAAAAGATTTTAAAAAATGATAAATTCTAAATTAGGCCTATTAACAATAATAAATATGATATTAACAATAATAGATATGGTATTAATAAGATAAAGTCTTGCTTTGACATTTACTATTTTTTAGAATCTTTTTATGTTATTTTTCTTATTTTATTTTCGTATATTTTTATTTAAATTATACTTTTTAATTATTAGTGGTGTGCCCCCGAGTTAACCCTCCTTGATCCATTGTCTCAAATGACCGGTTCAATTTTCAAAAATTAATGACCGGTTAAATCTTTCAAGTTTCTTTGAAGACCGAGATCCTCACATTCATGAAAGGATTATTAATGAGTCGTTTAATTATATTTGCGTTAACTAAGTTTCCAAACGTTAATTCCGTCCATTATGTTTAATTTGTTCTCTCCCTTTCTAAATCTTTATCAATTTATTTATTTTCTAATTTTATTTTTCCATAAAATCAAGGATCCGATCCAATGATGATGAGAATAACTAGGAACAATTTTTAATAATTGTCATAACTTTTATATGTTATATAATATTTTTTAAAACAGTTTTATGATAAAGATAAAGGATGATTTATCCAACTTTAATCTAGGTCATCCAAATTCATAATAAACACTTAATATATAATGGTCCAACTTTAATAGGAACCAGAATTATTAGAAAATTATTTCAGACTATATAACAAATTATCAAAACTTAATAATAATTTATTAAAATTTAAACTTATTTTTTAATATATTAATTTCTAATACAATTTTCGTAAGAAGCATATTTCACATTTATCAAATTTGATAATGTTATCTTTTTCATCATCATCTTCAAATTTAACGAAATTTATCTCTATGGAAAAGATAAACATTTGAGAAAAAAATTTATAAGAACATTTAATTTTTAAGTAAGATTTTTAGAAACAATTTTCAGATACGGATATATAAAATCTTATTCATCGTAAATTGTATTATATCTAAGTTTATCATAAACATTTCGTCATATTCTATCTTCGGGAGGGAGAATATAAGGACTTCAAATTTCAGTTATAAAAAGCCAACAATCCTATTAGTGCTTTCCTAATTAAACCCTTGCGTACATTCATAGAAAGGATTATTGAGCTATTACATTTGCGTCAAATAAGTATTCATTCAAATATTCATTGTTTATGTTTATGTTTATGTTTAGTTCATGTTTATGTTTAGTTCATAACGTATTTTTCCTATAAAATCAAGGATACGATACAATGATGAAGAGATTACAAATTTTGGACGCGATGAACTATTTGATGGCAGTGAAGAAAACATTTGACAACGAAATGGAAAAATATGATATGTTCCTTCAATATTGGAAGATTTCGAGAACCAAAGGTAAATTAATCTCCATATCCACATGAACTTGGTTGTTAAAATATACATGCCTTTTATATATTACATGTGACTTTTAGAAGCCTTCACTTTTTATCAGTTATACTTGTTATTTTGATATTTTTAGGTTTTAAAATTTATATGTACACTTATAAATTCATCTATAAATACTTATATATTCTTATATATTTTCTAGTGGATACCTGTTATTTTGCAATTATTGATTGTTAAAATATGTATGTGCACTTATAATTCCACATGAACTTGATTTAATGGGCATAAGAAATTTTTTTCCTCTAGCTCCATACCTAGCTAATAATCTTGGTTGTTAAAGTGATACGTCTAAGTTGTTTTTATTAGTATTTTTTATATGACTATCATATTAGGACGTGTATGTGTTGGAGTGTTTGTTTTAGATTTGACGTTGCAGTCTTCTTAGAAAAGATGAAGGAAGTAATGAAAGGGCACGACTTCTTGATTCTGGGATTAAACGTCTTCTTGCCCAAAGGTTATGAGATCCCTACTTCTTATGATCAACGTCTCAATCTGCATAATAATAACAACGTTGACAAATCCGAGATTCATGTTCAAAAGAAGCCAATGAAGATGAACAAGCCTCTTGATTTCAATCTGAAAAATAATAATGCTCATCGCCATGAAAAGGGTGGAGACAATAAGAAGACTGAGATGAATAATCAAACTAATGAAGAAGAAGAAGAAGTTGATCTCAGCAAATGTGAACGTGGTAATGCCACGCCGTAAATATCTCTGGTGGTATCAGATCGTACTTGAGAATAAGATTGATGTGAAGGAGGGTGGTTTTGATATTAAAAACACTTTAGGGTTTCAGAGTTAAGATTGAGCGTCAGCATGGAATTGGTGCTTTAGAGGAATTAAGAAATAACCCAACTGTTGCTTTGCATAAGATGTTAGAGCATATTGAAAAGAAACTTAAGAAGTTGAAACACAGACGTCAAGAACTCAACAAGGTTTGGGATCAACGTTATGCTAAAAAACACGCCAAATCACTTCAATTTCGATCATCATAGCGTTTTTAATTGCATGAAGAAGCATGAACTTTCAGTTTGTATTGTAGCTGATGAATTAATTGTTTGAATGAATGTTTGCAAAGTTGATTTGGCTTAGAATCATGATGACTTTAGTGCAATGTGATAATTTATGCTTGGATAGTTCACTTTTAAGTGTGAATTTTTCGATCGAACTAGGGAATTTATAAACCAGATTGAAAATGTTGAGTTTAGTGGGTTACTTTTTTAAAAAAAAAAATTGCCCAAAAACGCAGAAACTAATATGAGAAAGAAGAGGAAAGGAGTGGAAGAAGTGAAGGAAAATGCCAAAAAAAAAAAACTTACTGTAAAATAGAGCTCCTAAAGCAATCATGATAAAAAATGAAGTGAAAAAAAAAAACAAGAGTCGAAAACATGGGAAAAAGGATGATTACTTATACAACTAATTTACAGATATTAAAAATATTAATTAAATTAGTTATTTAAAATAAATTTATATTGATTTTCTTAAATATATTTTCTAATCATGTGCATCACAACTAACTTTTCATGAAAACCCCTTATTATGTACAATTAATAGAGATGCTTTGAAGGCAAATATTATAAATTTGAAACACAAAATAAATTAAATTAAACCATACCTTATATATTACTTTTTCTGTGTAATAGAGTATCTTTGGATGTTATTTTTATTGAAATATATTTTATAATGAGATATAAATATTTTATTTTTGTACATTTTATTTCAATTATACTTTTTCATTATTAGCAATTAGCGGTGTGCCCCAAGCCAACCCTAGTCCAACTTACTAAATCTTGATCGATATCTCAAATGACCGGTTTAATTTTCATTATTTTACATGAGGGTCATAATTATAAATCAAAATCCAAAAATAATTACTCTTCAAGCTGCAAACAAAATTAAAAATTATTTTATAATAATCGCATATAATAATATTAGTAGTACAACTAATATTAATATTATAACAATAAGTCTTTCTCTTTTTAGATAGAGAAAATAATTATATGAAGCATCCATATCTTAAATACATATATAATAAAAATAAATACTCTTTTATTGGGGGACACCTCCTTTTTAATAATTTGGTGGATTTTAACACCTAAAAAATTCAAAAGAAAGAAACAAAAAAGTTAAAGCTAGCTATGTACTATCGTAGAAAGGTCTATTATATAGAAACAAATATTGTAGAATGCCGAAATACAAATAATTGTATTTTCCCTGTGAATTACACATCCTAAGAGGTCTATCCATTGGCAATTATAATACATATTATTAAAAAAGGTACTATAAGAAAATCAAACATGTTTATTATACTTGTGGGATTAAACGTCTGTTTACCCGAAGGATATAAGAAGAGGAGGAGGAGGAGGAGCCTCTTATTATCAGCTATAAGATTATTTTTCTCTTTAATTTGTTCCCTTATTAATAACACCATCAGAGTTGGAAAATGTTGATTTTTTTTGGGATATTTGTTCATGGAAATTAAAAGATGTTTACAGAACAAGGTGTTGCATATCAGTTGAGATATGAACTACAATAAATTCAGAACATAATTGTGAGGATTTTCATCTATTGATTTTCCGTTGTTGTAATGTGGATGCATGGCTTTAATGTTCATGGAATTTTAAATACATGAAACGCCAATCTCACCATGTCATTCAATTTCTTTTTAGAATTATTGATGTTTATATATATGGTTTATACAAGTCATAAACGAGTTAAAAGTTTAGAGACTGAGTCGCACGAAATTATAGTTAAAAGACTGAGTTATAAATGAGTTAAAAGTTAAAAGACTAAAATATTATTATTTTTTTCTTTTTTTAATACACTATTAATTTTTAATACAATTTTCCTAAGAAGCAATATTTCACATTTAGCAAAGTTGATAATGTTATCCTTTGCAATCATTATCTTTAAACTTAACGAAATTTATCTTTAAGCCCGTTTTGATATAAATATTAGACAAAAAATTAAAAAGAAACAAGAGAAAGAAAATAAAAAAATTATATATAAATGAATAACAATAGTTGTTGGCTTGAATTGAATACGAATATTATTATAATTAATTTTGCAAAAATCTTGTCATCTTTGCCAATTGTCGCTGTCCTTTGACTTGAATAATTGGGAATAAGTTTGAAAATTTATTTTAAACAGATACTTTTTAATAATTTTCACAACTTTTATATTTTATGTAATATTTTTTAAAACAGTTGTATGATAAAGATAAAATATGATTTATCCAACTTTAATCCACATCATCGAAAATCATGATAAACACTTTATATATAATGGTCCAATTTTAATAAGAATCGGAATTATTAAAAAATTATTTCATATTATATAATAAATTTATCAAAAATGAATAATAATTTTCTTAAAATTAGAATTTTTTAATATATTAATTTCTAATACAATTTTCGTAAGAAGCATATTTCAAACTTTGCAAAGTTGATAATGTTATCCTTTTCAATCATCATCTTCAAGCTTAACGAAATTTATCTTTAAGAAAAGATAAACCTTTAAGAAAAAAAATTGATAACAACTTTTAATTTTTAATTAATATTTTTAAAAACAATTTTCAGATACGGATATATAAAATCTTCCGGAGAGATAATAAGGACTTCAAATTTCAGTTATAAAAAGCCAATAATCCTATTAGTGCTTTCTCTAAAGAGCGATCCTCACATTCATATAGAAAGGATTATTGAGCCATTAGATTTTCGTCCAGTTAGTATTCATTCAATCATTCCTGGTTCTAGTTAAATCAAGGATACGATACAATGATGAAGATACTACAAACAATGGATGCAATGAACTATTTGAAAGCAGTGCAGAAAACATTTGACAACGAAATGGAAAAATATGATATGTTCCTTTCAATATTGGAAGATTTCAGGTACCAAAGGTAAACGAATCTCCATATATACCTTTTATATATTACGTGTGATTTTGTGATGTATCCCTTTTTAATTTCAATGCTGATTTATTGATCACTTCCTATATTAAATTGGGATGTAAGGTTATACTTATGCAACCTCAGAGTATTTTACTCTCCCTTATTTTTAAATTTTATTAAATTATGTTATTTTTTTAATTAACAAAATTATAAAGTACAACACTTAGTTCAAGATTATTATATCCAGGTTCTTCAATCACACTTATTATTTTACCATTGTTAGGTTTTAAAATACATATGTTCACTTGTAAATTTATATTTGAACTCTTAAAATTTTTTATATAAGCTCTTATACAATTAGAATTTATAAATTTTGATGTGGATACTTGTTATTGCCTCATATCTTTAATATAAGATCTACTTAACTAATTTAAGTATATTAAAGAAGTTAGTTAAGTAAATAATTTATAATAACTGTGTATTAGTTTTTCTAAAATACTCATTTAATTATGTGCATTTTGAAAGTTATAATTTTGAGAAATAAAATAAATTATAGTCTTATAATTAAAATTGGATGGAGTATTTTGCAATTGTTAAGATGTGCATGTGTACTTATAAATTTATATATTAACTTGACCTAATGGTATAAGGAACTTGAATTAAGTTTTATATGTAAGAGAAATTATTTGCTAATAAATTATTATTAGTTACAATTTCTGCCCTTAAGGGTCTTTTTTCCTATAGCTCCATATCACACGTCTAGGTTGTCTTCATTTTTTTAATATGATGGTTATCTTACTAGATCATTGTTATACGTGTGTTTTGTTTCAGGTGTGACGTGGCAGTCTTCTTAGGAAAGATGAAGGAAGTATTGAAAGGGCACAACTTCTTGATTCTGGGATTAAACGTCTTCTTGCCCAAAGGTTCTGAGATCCCTACTTCTTATGATCAACGTCTGAATCTGCATAATAATAGCAACGTTGACAAATCTGAGATTCGTGTTCAAGAGAAGCCAAGGAAGATGAGCAAGCCCCATGATAACAATGTGAAAAATAATAATGCTCATCGCCATGAAAAGGGTAGAGACAATAAGAAGAAGACTGAGATGAATAATGAAACTAATGAAGAAGAAGTTGATCTCAGCAAATGTGAACGTTGTAATGTCAGCTATGTGTATTTGCCCGAAAATTATAAGAGTCCTATAGCAAGTGGGAGATCTGAGCTTGATGCTTCAGTGTTAAACGATCGCATCGTATTGAACCCACAAGGTATTCAGGATTATTCTAAATCCAAGAGAAAGGTCAACAAGTACGACAAAGCATTGTTCAAAGTTGAAGATGAACAGTTTGAAATGGACATGTTGTTAGAGCCCCTGAAATCACTCCGTAAATGTCTTGAGCAGTATCAGATCATACTTGAGAATAAGATAAATGTGAGGGAGGGTGATTTTGATATTGAAAAACACTTTGGGCTTTCAGAGTTAAGATTGATAGAGCGTGAGCATGGTATTGGTGCTTTAGAGGAATTAAGAAATAACCCAACTGTTGCTTTGCATAAGATGTTAGAGCATATTGAAGAGAAACGTAAGAAGTTAGAACACAGACGTCAAGAACTCAACAAGGTTTGGGATCAACGTTATGCTAACAACCACGCCAAATCACTTCATTTTGGATCATCATAGGGTTTTTGATTGCATGATTGCATGAAGAAGTAAGAACTTTCAGTTTGTATTGTAGTTGATGAATTAAGTTATTTGTTTGAATGAATGTTTGCAAAGTTTATTTGGATTAGAATTATGATGAGTTTAGTGCAATGGGATAATCTATCCTTGGATAGTTTACATTTTAATTAAGTGTTAATTTTTTATAAAACTAATTTATGAATTAATCGATAGTTTATATTTAGAATCAAATTAAATTTTTTATAACTTCAGGGTAGACTATTGCATAGTCTCCCATCTCCTCAAATATAAATAATAATAATAAATATGATATTAACAATAATAGATATGATAATAATACAAAGTTCTACTTTTATATTTACTATATTTTACAGAGTTTTTTTTTATTATTTTTCATATTTTATTTAAATTATACTATTTAATTATTAGTGGTGTGCCCCGAGTTAACCCTAGTTTAACCTATTAATCCTTGATCCACGGACTGGTTCAATTTTCAAAATCTAAAAATAATTACCTTTCAAGTTGTAAACAAAATTAAAAATAATTGTATAATTGCATAATAATATTAGTAGTACAATTAATATTAATATTATAACAATATTCTTCCTCTTTTTTAGATAAACAAAATAATCATTTGAAGAACCCATATCTTAAATACATATATAATAAAAATAAATACTCTTTTAGTGCGGTACACTGTTTTTTTTTTTTTTTTTTTGAAAAAATTTTGGGCAATTAGACAAAACAAGTTTAACACCTAAAAGCTTGAAAAGAAAAAAAAAAAAGCAGAGGTAGCTTCTAGAGGAGAAAAGTCTATCATATATAAGAAACAAATACTGAAGAAGGCTGAAATACGCAAACTGGTGATAGAGAGGTCTGCACCATAATCATTAGAATTGATCCATCATGAAACGTGAAAGAAATCTTCAAGAAGCTGAGGTTGAAGAAGCTGATGATCTTCATAGCCATGGAAGAAAAATGGTGAAGACTGATGAGATGGATGGAGCAGAAGATCAGAGGGAAAGATCTGGTGATGATACATCCATCATTCAAGAACCTGATAATCTCAGTGACAATACCAAAATTCTTCATCCTCCTCACGATCATCAGAATGAAGATTATCCAGTTTCTGATGAGAATACACCAAGCAGCGAGGATTTGAACAACTTCGACAAAGAAGATGATAGAGACGAAGAAAATCCTGAGATGGATGGATCTGGAGATCAAGAATCCATTCAAGAACATGGCGCCATTAATGAAGGTAAAGAAAATCTGAATGAAAATCGTATCATCAGCTACGTGCGTCTGCCTCAAGATTATCCAGTTTCTATCCCTAGTGACAGATCTGAGCTTGGTTCTTCAGTACTGAATGATCTCTATGTATTATCTGTGAAACCACCAATCAGTTTGAAGGATTCAAACTTGCATAAATATAAAGAACCCACTCAAGAAACTGCACGAAATGAAGGTACGAAAGTAAAGATCTGAATGAAAAACATGCTTCTTTTTCTTATTCTAAAAAGCTAACTTGCAGAACCATTTTCTTGATGAATTAGGCCATGATGATGATGAAGAGAGCAGCGAAAGGTCATCACCACCCAAGAACAAGTTGAATAAGTACCAGAAAGCATTGTTCGATGTTGAAGATAAGCAGTTTGAAGTGGACATGTTAGTAGAGTCTGTGAGCTCAGCATGTAAACGTTTTGAGGAAGTGAATCAGAAGATACTTGAGAATAAGATCAATGTGAGGAAGGGTGAATTTCATATTAAACAACACTTTAGGGATTCACATTTAAGATGGATCGAGCGTATGTACGGGGAGTATGGCCTTGAAGTTTTGAAGGCACTAGGCAATAACCCAACTGCTGCAGTTCCCACCATGTTGAAGCGTCTTCAACAGAAAAAGGAGGAGTTGGAACAAGATCGTAAAGAACTCAACAAGGTTTGCCCTCAAGTTTATGCCGAAAACCACGCCAAATCTCTTATTCATCCTCCATCTTAGAATATATTTTTGCAACTTGGTGGATTTATGAGAGAGATTATGGTGGGTATTAATTATTTTCTCTTTAATTTGAAGTGCATATATACGATTAAGAATTGTAAGATGATCAAGTACAATAAATTTCAGAAAATTTATGAGGATTTTCATTTGCTTTTGGATTGCGTGGCTTCAATGTTGATGGAATTTTGAATGCATGAAACGTGAATTTAGTGCTATCATTCAATTTCTTCAATGTAATTGTGTTTTAATTCCATCTGTATGTCTTGAAATTTGGGATTGAGCTTTGATAGTTTAGAAACAGTTTATTGGGTTATATTTTTCATTAGTACAAGGTCTATGGCACCCAATAGAATTTCTATATATTTCAAGTGTAGTGCACTCATTCAAATCACATGATATTGGTGTTATAATATGCTACCACCCCCAATTTCTAATTATAAAATTTATTTACTTAATTTGAGTAAATTTAAAAAGTTAGGTAAATTAGTTAATTATAATAATTATATATTAGTTTGCTAAAATACCCATATTTAGTCACATGCATTTGAATTATCCTTGATATATACACGTATGTGCAATCATATATGAATATATTAGAGAAAAATTATAATTTTAAGAAATAAAGTTAATTATGGCTTTATATTTAAGAATAAATTTAATCTTTATATAGTTATTATAATTATGAATGGAGGAGAGGGAGTATATACTTTTAATATATTAGGCGCTTCTTTTGTGTTTTTTGTCAAGGGAAAAAAATTGGGGGCCAAAATGCGTTTGTTTAGTCGTAGGAGTATTGTGAAATTTGAATATATTATATATGCATTTATAGAACCAACTTCTTTCAGTTTTTCCCCCTTAAAAATTAATTTTCTTTTTAAGATGAAAAAAATAAAAAAATTGGAATAATACGATGTTTGTCTAGGTTAATTAAGTCGCTTTTGATTATTTTGTTAAGTACTTGTTTCAATAAAAGAAATGCTTTTTTAACAATTATAACAATTCAAACTGCTGATTTTTTACGATGAACAAAGACACCTTTAGACCATTTAGGATTTTCGTACAGTTTATTTTAAATTAATACGGGTTAAGATTCCCATTTTTATTTTAAAAAAAAAGAGCGAGCCTCGTATGATAAAAAGAAATAAGATCTCCAATCTTATTTTGCACTGCATTGCTCTACTGTTATGGATACTTGGCAAAGTAAACAGCATATCCCTTTTGTTGTCACTCCTCCCCTCAAGCATTTGACTTTATTGAGGATTATGTTTTTTTATCTTACTTTAAACCCTAATTATAAGAGATAGTTAACTTTTAATATATGACCTAATTGGGGAGTTAATATTAATCTTAAATATAAAATATCTTTTTCATATTTATCTATTTTTCCCTAAATTGTCCCATAGATATTCTATTAGCAATAATCAAATAAGATAGTGAGGGAATTAAAAAATATGGTTAGTATATTTTAAAATATATATATATATATATATATATTATATTAACTAACTTAACTAACTTTTTTACTATCATCTAGTTAAATAAGTTTTATATTAAAGATCAGATAAATATAATTAATAAAAGAGCTTGTTGTTTGAATTGAGGAGATTGATAAATGTATAATAAGAATTCATTTTGAAGGGGTTAGATTTGATTATAATTAATTTATATATTTAATTTTTTAATTTATATTATAAATTTTTTAATTTATATATTAATGATCAAAATAATGAGGAAACATAGTTGTGCCCCTCCAAATTTTTCAATCCACTTCCAACATATATTGAGAAGGGCCGGCATATATCATTCTAATTTACCAAACTTTGTTTACTAGCAGCTAGTTGAGCCATATATCAACACCCCAAACAAATTTACAAATTAACTTTTCAATAGTCTTATTGCAAGAAATGAGGAGTAGGGAAGTTTGCATGGTATATATATAATGGAATGCCAATGAGTATACAATTTTTGCAAGACTGATTTTGCCCGCTAATTATAGGGCTTTGCCTTTTCAAGTTGCTACTGTTTCCCGTGAGTGCAACAGAGGGACTCTGAGATATTTGCCCAAGTGCTCCAGTTTCCAAAAAGCTTCTTGCCTCTTCACATTTCTGGAGAAGTGAATTCTAGACTAGACCTAAGTAGCACAAAAGTTATCAAGGATTCTTTGGATCAAGTTGAGTTGTTTTGGTGAAGTGCCACTGAAGAGAATGAGATCTCCTTGCCTTGTACCTCTGGATAGCAATTCTAGTCTGAAAGCCTGTGTCCTTCTGTGTACCTAATGAAAACTCATCAATTGAGCCGGCTTTTCCTAAATCAACTTTTATTGGTAGCCAGCTTTTTATCTCTTGCTTTCTTCTCATTGGCTGAATCACCTCTTAAGTCGCAATGATCGTATCAATGATGTTCCTCCCTTAGATTGAAAGGGAAAGGATTAGGTGAGGCATAGATGCTTGAGTCTATTGGCGAGGATATAGATTAGATGCTTCTAATTAAATAATCTTTGGCCCTTTGTCATATATTCTACGTTTGTAATTAGTGCATCCTGTTCAAGAAGAAAGTTTTGGTCTAGTCTTTTAAAAGAAAGCTTTGTGATTACTAATAATTATTGGTTTGTGTAAATTAATTAAAAATATTTTATATATTGGATAGAAGGGAATATTAATTAATTAATGAACTTAATCATTTTTCAAATAACAAAAAATAAAAAGAAAATTGCATTGCGTGTCTGGAATAAAAGGTTCTCATTAAAGTTATGCAAGAAGCCTAGAGCCCACAAAATTCACCCAAGCCTGCACCAAATATGCCCTATCTAGCCCGATAAAAAGTTACCCAATATAAAATAGGTAATTTTGAGCAAGGCCAAAATCCGGGCTGGTCCGGGCATCGGGCAGGGGTTGTTACCCTACCAATTTGGCCCTCCCCAGTTAATTATTTTTTTATATATTAAAATTTATAAATTATATTATTTCACATAGAATAAATATAATAGATACTAGTGATTAAAGGATAATTTTATAAATATGAGTAGTCAAGTAGTTAAATGTATCATTTAAAATTTATAACTAAATTGATTTATTTCTTTATTTTTTTTAAACTGTGGTAACCGTCATATATTTTTTTCAAATACTTCATCTTTATCAATTTTAGAGAGATTGATGCAAAGTTACAATTGTAAACTACTTAGTCTTTAATATTTTTTTATATGCTATGGATTTTAAAACTTTAATTACTATCTTTTTATTGTCTTATTTTTAGTGAATTTTATATATTATTTAATTCTTGAAGACATATGAATATAGTATTATTTTATAAGTTTATAATTGTAGAGTTTTTTCACAATATGAGCAGGGTATTATGACTTGGGTATGTCCAGTTCAAAATAGTTAGAGTTTTTATCGGGTAGGACCGGGTATCGGGCTGTAAAATATAGCCTATATATTTTTCGGACAGTACACCAGACAGGAGATTGCCCTATTCAACCTTATACCTGTACACTCCTAGTTCTCATGTTATCACATCCACACGACATTCACGTTGGATTGTCTGGACTCGCAAATGAAGGATTTAGAATTAGAACGTCCAATTCCAGTCCATCCCAATAAACATATATAAAGACGACTCATCATCACTGGTCAAGAAAACAATGAGATTATGTGATCCTAATTATAATTTTAAAAGATTTTTTTAAACCATAATTAATTAAAAAATTAATCAAACAGTCTTAAAAAATCTACAAATATATATGAATCAAAAATTAATTTAAAATTAAATTTTGAATAAATGGATAGAAATAATTTTTAAATAAAAAAAGTTTATAAGATATATAATTAATATTTTATTCTTATTTTTACTGATTTTTTTTTCTCTATTGTCTTCTCCACTAAGTTTCACTTTATTGTCTCATCTCTATCGTCTCTTTCACTCTTCACACTCACTATCTTTTGTCTACTGTGGACCAGCCCTTCTTGTCGTGGGGGAGATCTCACATTACAGATCTCGCCGTCATTGCCATGGGGAGATTGTTGTTGTCTTCTTTGTTATTGCGAGTTCATGTGACAGTGACGGTGAGTTAGGCTATCAAATCTTGTTGCTCCTACCATGCCTGAGGTCGTCGGCTGCGTTGGCAACAATGGGAGCAGTAATGTCCACGTCTATGGAGGCATTGTTATTTGGCAGCCGACATCGCGTCACTAGTAGAAATGATGATAAACAGTTACTAATATTTATTTATTTATTTATTTATTTTATATATTTTCTAATAATTTATTAAAAACAAAAATCATTCAATTAATAATTATATAAATATTTATTTTATTTAAAACTATTTTTTTCTCGTATCCTCTGTCTAACCTCTATCTAAAAGGGTCCATAGCCCATTTAAAATAAATTTTGATCAGCCTCTCCTAAAAAAGCCAATTCAAATGGTTTTTCCGGAAAAATCAAACCGAAGAAGAAAAGCGCAATTCCACTTCTTCCATTCATTCCAACCTTTTAAAAATCTGGACAACGAACAAGAAACAAAATAATCACACGTACGTTCAATTGACGCGACAATACCATTTTATCCATTTCTGAGTTTTTCTTTCTTTCTGCATTTCCGTCGCAGTGAATCACTCTTGGCTTATGATTCGAGAACGAAACTGAATTACGGAAGATTTGAAAAAGGAAAAAGGAAATTAGAGTCTCAACTGAATTAATACGAGTGCGCGCCCGCGCTCCCGTTTGGGCTACGTGTGAGGAAGAGTTTGAGTTGTGAAAGTTCTAGAGGGTTAGGAAATATGTCGTTACCGAAGGAGCTGGAGCAGGTGATGAAGGCGAGGGGAGGATCAGTTCTTGGGAAGAAGACAATTTTGAAGAGTGATCATTTTCCTGGTTGCCAGAATAAACGTTTGTCTCCTCAGATCGAAGGTGCTCCCAATTATCGCCAGGTATTTAATAATTAACATCATTCTTCTTATCCTTTCTGCTTATGCTTTCCGCATTTGTGTTAAGTTCCGGAAATAATCAAATTTACTTCTTCTTCAATTAAATTCTATTGCTATTATTTTGCCTGCTCTTGGCTTCTCGGAAACCCAAGCTTTATTAGAGTCATTTGAGACCCTATTAAGATCGGAGTTTCGACTGATGTTTATAGAATTTCTTATATGAGGGAAAACTGGTCTTCAATTTATGATTTTTAGGCGTCTGAATCACCTCACCAGGAAGCACTTAACGGACGTACTTAGTTCTGAGATTAGGCAAAGTTAGTTAGATTAATAGAACGTTAGTTAGCTCGATGTTTATATATGCATGACTGTGTAAACATTCAGATGCAATTGTATCAATTCTTTTGTTCCTGATTATTGTCAGAACTATCTGTGCCGTGGAATCTGGTAATTGTTGGTACCCCCGAATCTGAGATACCTGTTCCTCTTGTTAAGTTGCGTTGCATTGCATTTTCTTACCTTGTTGACATCCTTTTCTTTTAATGATTAATGTTGCTAGGCTGACTCCTTACATGTTCACGGTGTTGCTATCCCAACAATTGATGGAATACAAAATGTTCTCAAGCATATTGGTTCACAAATTGGAGGGAGGAGAGCCCAAGTTCTTTGGATTAACCTTCGTGAGGAACCAGTATGTCTGTTTGCTAGTGACTGTAACAACTCAATTTGCTTGTTTTATAATGCATAGTCATGCTTAATGCTCTTACGCACTAGTTGATACATGGTTTATCAATTTATTAAAATATGGCTTAAAGTATCCCCCTTTTTATTCTTGAGTCTCTCTTTCCCTTGTCTTTTTCCTACGAAGGAGACTAGAAGAACCTCTATGCATCATGCCCATGGCATTCTTTATGATTTTTAGCTTTAACTTTTTAAGGGTTAAATATGTACATATTAGATACTCTAATTGCTGAGGCTCCCAGAGTTTACTTAGGCTGACATTTTGATGTATAGAAAGGAGAAAAGAGAGAGGAGGGAGATAAGGTGAGAAAGAGAGAGATTTGAAGATTAGAGATAAGAAACTGAGGATTAGCTGAACCATCGTAAACATAAGCCATCTAATCCTTCGTACACATCCCCTTTAACACGCTACGTAACCAACTAACATAGCGGACACACTCTGCGCATGCTTAATTAATAATTTACAATCATCTCACTCTTTGAACTTTTATTCTGAACAAATAACCATTCTTTAAATAAAAAATATTAAGAAATACTCATGGCATCTTTTCTAAAATTTCACTTCTTTCTCCTTTTCTTGTAATCAGGTTGTGTACATTAATGGACGCCCTTTTGTTCTCCGTGATGTGGAGAGACCATTCTCCAACCTTGAGTACACAGTATGTAACTGTTAAATTCTTAATGCTTTAACTTGGCATGTTCTTTTTTATTAACGGTCCGTGTTTATGTGGAATATCTAGGTTTTAGGTTGACTGTCTGCCTAATGCTACCTTGACCACTTGGGATTATCTTCTTTGGGTTGTATTGAGATAACTAAAGGTACAGCTGAAGTTGGTATGCCTTCTAACTGTTCTGGCACTATTTACTTGATTAGGGTATCAACAGGGAAAGGGTTGAGCAAATGGAAGATCGTTTGAAAGAAGACATCCTGTTGGAAGCTGCAAGGTATATGGTTCTACACTATTTAGTTCCTGTCCATGCAATTCACTGTCGTATTTATCATCAGCAACTCCTCCATGCTCGATACCCAAACTTAACTGCGTCTTCATTTAACAGATATGGAAATAAGATCCTTGTGACTGATGAACTGCCAGATGGTCAAATGATAGACCAATGGGAACCAGTTTCATGTAATTCTGTGAAGACACCGCTAGAGGTATGGCTGGAACTCATTTATTATGGTTGCTTGAGGCTACTTCAGTTTTCTTAAAGGACTTATGGAACTTGCTTTTTTTTTTTTTACTATAGGTGTACGAGGAATTGCAGATGGGAGGATACCTAGTTGATTATGAACGTGTTCCTATAACTGATGAAAAATCACCAAAAGAAATGGATTTTGATGCTTTGGTACAAAAAACATTTACAAAGAGAACTCATTCTCATTCCATGAAAATCTGGTGTTTTCGTGTCTTAGCTGCTTTCATTGTGATTTTAGGTTCACAAAATTTCTCAAGCTGATCTAAATACAGAGGTAATTTTCAATTGTCAAATGGGGCGTGGACGAACTACAACTGGAATGGTCATTGCAACTTTGATTTACCTTAACCGAATTGGAGACTCTGGTACTCCTTCTTACATTAATTCCTTCTAATTTTCTGACTTTAATTCCTATTTTCTTCTACTTTTTCATAATTTATCCAAGAATAGTCAAGGCACGAAAGTGAATTCTTTCATATTCTACATCTGGTCTTGAGTATTTTCATTTAAGGGGGGAAAATGAAAGCAGATAATTTATTTATTAAATTAGAGGTACTTTGCTTTTCTATGGATTTGGAATTGATATTGTCTAGATTGAATAACACTTGTTTAAGGGTAGTGGGGACCAGTGCTTGGAAAGAATATTGAACATATGCTCCACATAATATAATTTCTATTGCTAGACTCCATATATTCTTATTGCTACTTGATTTAGTTTAAACAACAGGGTGTACCAGTTGAAATGCCATGCCATTAACGGAATGTTACATATCATCTTAATATGTGATAGGTTTTCCACGAAGCAGGTCAATTGGTAGAATTTCTTCATGTACCACTGATGTTGCTGATCATTTGCGTAACAACGAGGAGGCAATTCACAGGGGAGAGTATGCAGTTATAAGAAGCTTGGTTCGGGTGTTAGAGGTATTGGTATCAACTTTATTACCTGTGAAAGACCCAGCATATGTTATCTTTGTCCTAATGTTTCACATGCTTCCAGGGCGGTGTTGAGGGGAAAAGACAAGTAGACAAGGTTATTGACAAGTGTGCTTCAATGCAGGTATCTGTACCTTGTGAATCTAAAACTGTATTTCTCAGAAATAATTTTTAGGTTCTTTTCTGTTCTGTTTTATTTTACAAATTCTTTTCAGTGTATCTTGAGGGTCAGATTTTCATTTTTCACATAACATTTCCTCGTTTAATTCTTGTCTTGATAATATTTCAGAACTTGCGTGAGGCAATTGCCACCTACCGCAATAACATTCTGCGACAACCAGATGAAATGAAGAGGGAGGCATCACTCTCTTTTTTTACGGAGTACTTGGAGAGATACTATTTTTTAATATGTTTTGCTGTATACATTCATTCAGAAAGGACTGTAGTCTGTTCTAGTTCTTCTGGTCACAGCAGTTTTGCTGACTGGATGAGAGCTAGGCCAGAACTGTACAGTATTATTCGCAGGTAAAACTATTAATTATGAATTCTTATTTTCTTTGTTTTTCCTTTTTATGACTTTCTCTTCGTTAAATCTGTTGTCCCAAACCTACTAAGGGAAACTGATTGTAGACTAGTGGTTTCTTTGGGCCAAGCACTGTATACCTAGCAATGACTAGTTGCAATGCATTAGTGCAACTGAGCTGGCTGCTACTTTCAGTCATCATTTCCTCCCCCGCTACCCCTAAAAGGCTGAGGTTCTAACTGCTACATGGACCTCTGTTCTGGAAATGAATGGTTCATTGGTGTTGTTATTGCTCTTAGATTCAAAAGAATTCTATCAAGAAGTTCTTACTGTCTTGGTCTTTTATGTGATACCATGGTTCCTATATTGCCATTAGCTTCTGTTGGTAAAGGTCTCTGTTTCAAATTGTGTTGTGTTGTCTCTAATCATCCAGGCACCAGATGCTTGTCCTCCTGGAAGATGTCAATTATGATCTGAATTTGGAGTTTCTCTTTGCTGATAGTCAGAAGCTTCCAAATATAATATATTCTTACAGTATGGTTCTTTTGCATATCAATTGGATTGCTGATTGTAATTGCACTGATGGCTTCCTCATGATTGTTAACATTGGGCAGGTAACACATTTTTTATTTTGCGTTTATTGTGGCAGGTTGCTCAGGAGAGATTCAATGGGTGCTCTGGGATATTCCAGTTTGAAGCCATCTCTGAAGAAGATAGCTGAATCTACTGATGGCCGCCCTTCCGAGATTGGTTTGGTTGCTGCCTTAAGAACTGGCGAGGTTCTTGGTAGTCAAACTATTCTAAAAAGTGATCACTGTCCTGGTTGTCAAAACCCAAGTTTACCAGAGAGAGTGGAGGGAGCACCTAATTTCAGAGAAGTTCCAGGGTTTCCAGTTTATGGGGTGGCAAATCCAACTATTGATGGTATTAGATCTGTCATTTGTAGGATTGGTAGCTCTAAAAGTGGACCCCCAGTTCTTTGGCATAATATGAGAGAAGAGCCTGTTATTTACATCAATGGGAAGCCATTCGTTCTCCGTGAGGTTGAAAGACCATACAAAAATATGCTGGAGTACACGGTAAAAATTAATTTGACATGATTTTTGGAAATAAATTGGAGTTAGGGGACAGGTTCTAGTGCAGAATTGACTTTGATGCCAGAAATATTGAATTTTTCTGCTTTTCCATCTAGCAACACTAGATTCTATTTTGATTTTTAATGTGTGGATTTGTCCTAGTATATTAATAAGAACTATGTATCTATTCTCCTTGTAGTTGGATGATACCATTTGTGGTCTTATTGGGTAAAATCATAAACTTCATAATCTATGGCTTTGATAGCTGTCTTCCCTTTCCATTGAAACCTGAAGATGGTAATAAGACCTTCAAGATGTATTATCTTGCTGCATTAATCTATATATTGATTGAATACAATTTGGTCCACTTTTGCGAGAGCCAAGCCCCACCTTAACCCTTTTTAAGTGCCCGTATTTTAAAAATCTACATGCAGCATATTCAATAGCTTGAATATAAGATGCCTTTTTAAATTCCATGACAAGGTCTGCAAATTTTATTCCTGAATATCCTGTGCAAATGTTGGGGATTTGACATTTTTTTAACTTTCAGGGAATTGGTCGGGAACGAGTTGAGAAAATGGAAGCTCGGTTAAAAGAAGACATTCTAAGGGAAGCGGACAAGTATGGAAATGCCATACTTGTTATTCATGAAACAGATGAAGGGGAGATATTTGATGCTTGGGAACATATCACCTCTGACTCAATTCAAACCCCCCTTGAAGTTTTTAAAAGCTTGGAGGCTGATGGACTTCCCATTAAGTATGCTCGTGTGCCCATTACTGATGGAAAAGCTCCTAAAAGTTCTGACTTTGATACAATTGCTGCTAATATTGCTTCTGCCCCAAAGGACACTGCCTTTGTTTTCAATTGTCAGGTAACATTTTTAGTCCTTTACTCCATAAGCTGTACCCTCTATGTTCGCTTTGTGTTTATATTATGAGCTTTTTTTAATCCTCGTCACTTCATCTTCATAATTTGCTGCTAATTTCTGATCAAACTCAGATGGGTCGAGGCAGGACAACTACTGGCACTGTTATAGCTTGTCTTGTAAAACTTCGAATTGATCATGGGAGGCCCATCAAAATCCTGCATGATGTGACACATGAAGTGGATGGTGATTCCTCAAGTGGAGATGAAACTGGGGGTAATGGTGCTGTGTTACCCTCTAATACTTTGCAAATAAAAACAGATGAGAAACAAAACCATGTATTTGGCATAAATGACATCCTCTTGTTATGGAAGATAACAACTTTATTTGATAATGGGGTGGAGTGCCGAGAGGCTTTAGATGCTGTTATTGATAGATGTTCTGCGCTTCAAAACATACGCCAAGCTGTTCTGCAATATAGAAAAGTTTTTAATCAACAGCATGTTGAACAGAGAGTGAGGAGAGTGGCTTTGAACCGTGGTGCTGAGTATTTGGAGCGGTATTTCCGTCTAATTGCTTTTGCAGCATATCTTGGAAGTGAAGCATTTGACGGATTTTGTGGACATAGAGGCTTAAAAATTACATTTAAGAATTGGTTGCATCAGAGGTCAGAGGTGCAGGCAATGAAATGGAGTATCAGATTGAGGCCAGGGCGATTTTTCAGTGTCCCTGTAAACTTTTTCTACCTGTTTATCTATTACTCTCCATCTTCCCAAAAGGGAAAAGAAAACTAAAGATAGGATTGCTCAATTTGAAATACAGGAAGAATTGAGAGCACCTGAAGAGTCTCGGCATGGAAATATGGTGATGGAGGAAGTTGTCAAGACTCGCAATGGTTCTGTTCTGGGGAAGGGCTCCATACTAAAAATGTATTTCTTTCCGAGTCAGAGAACTTCCAGCCACATGCAAATACATGGTGCACCTCATGTTTACAAGGTATGCCTGCATATATATATGTACTGCTAAAGAAACTAACTATCATCAAATTTGTGTTGCCAGACAGTAATGCTACACGTCCAGTGGGGACCTACAGGATCATCCAAGTGTAGGTAGAATTAGCATCTTTAACATGTTTATTTGATGAAAATAGTTGTCAGCATGACTTACCTTGCAAAATTGATTTAGTTGTTGTCTTCTGATGAGACAATTTAATACTCCATCTCCTTTAATTTCCTGTTGATTCTAGTACTTATATAAATGTAAATAATAAGTTTGATTATCCTGAGATTATTAAGTCTTTTTGTCAATTTATTTAATTGTCTCAGAATGTTAAATATATGGACACAGGAAAAAGAGAAGAAAAAAACATTGCAGAAGAGATATTTTGAGTTACTTTTTTACTATCCCCAAAGAGATAAAAAGGCATGTGCTCTTATTATTTATTTATTTCATCAGCACGAGTGGTAGCTTTACCTAGATGCAATATAGGATGGCATGGACCATTTATCATGTGCTGCACCTTTATTTATTAAGAGTTTCTGATGTCAGGTGAAGGACCATTTTAACTCGATAGTTTAAATTGTCAAATGAGGGCATATTCATAGTGTTATTATAATATCTAAACTAGGAGTTGGATTCATTAGGTGCAACAGTTAGGAGATATTTCATGTTTGGTCAACCAGTGCAACTTGCAGAATGGCGAACCAGCCTGGTTGTCTGTGTGGTCAGCCCCCATAACTTTTTTCTTTTCTTTTGGTTACTTTTATTGTAATAATTCAGTCTTAACAGTCTCTTGGCTTTAATTAACTTGGTCTATGTAGTTAACATTAATTTTTTTATCTTTCTAGGTTGTGAAATGCTTCATTACTGTAACATATAAGTTGTAGATAATGTCTGACCTGTTTTAAGAATTAATAAGATCCCAAATGAGTACAGGAAAGAAGCCATTCTAGTGATTTGTAAAAATAACCAAAGCTTCAAAATTTATAGTTATTTTTAATCGAAGTTATCTACCAAATGATTACTAAAAACAGTGATGAAATATGATATAAGCTAAAAGGACTAGTTTAGACTTCAGGAGAACCAACCATATGATCTTGTTGAAAACACTAATACATGTATTTGGTCATTATTGATTGGGAAAAAGCACATGGCATGACTAAATCCATGAAGGTTTAGCACTCATCTAAGACATCACTGGCAGAGAAACTAACTAGTAGAAGAAAGACAGGCAAAATACAGTCAGGCTATTCCATTGTTAATGCATTTACTTCTAAAATTGGCTTAGTGTAAAGTGTACCTGGGTCTAGTATACTGGTTGCTAGAAAAGCAACTGATTCTTCGTTAAAGATATTAATTTGAGTATGAACCTATGAAAATAAAACCAGACAATAAGCAAATAAGAAAATCTGCATCAAGTATATATGTTGCCATTGCGTTTAGGATTTTCTCACGAAGAGCTTTGGCTTCTTTTTTTTGGTTATTTGCACATGTATGCATTACTATGTTATTATTTTTCTTCTTTTCAGTAAGTGCATATAAATTTCACATTATTATTTTTGGATATATAATTTTGTGAAATGTTATTATGCTAAATATTCTATTCTTCAGGTTGATGAATACCCTGTGTATAGCATGGCAACTCCAACCATATCTGGTGCCAAGGAGATATTAGAATATTTAGGAGCTAAAGCAGACGCCGCAATTGCTCAGAAAGTTATATTGACTGATCTGAGAGAGGAAGCAGTTGTTTATATCAACGGTACACCTTTTGTCCTGAGGGAGTTAAACAAGCCTGTAGATACACTCAAGCATGTGGGCATTACTGGTCCTGTGGTGTGTCATCTTATACAATAACATGTCTCTTGGAATACATAACAAAATTCTGTGTTACATAACTCATGGAAACTTGTGGAAATTTGAAGGATTGAAAGTAGAGGGAAAAAGCCTCAAAATATTATTAATCCTTGAATGAATAAGAATACAAATAGGCCTTTATATAGGCAAAAATATAAACTAATAAGATAAATCTAAAATTTATCATAATTCTAATATCTCAGATTTATTCTTCTAAGATATGATAATTTAATATTCAAATCTGATCCTGAATAATATCTAAACCTAAAGTTAGATAATTAATTAAACTAACAAAATATAATATTAATTAATTAGTAATTAATTCTAAACTATAACATCTCAACACTCCCCCTCAAGCTGGATCTACAGCTTAAATATTTGTGATTCTCAACACTCCCCCTTAAGCTGGGAGGCAGCTTGGATGTGAGCAACATCATTATAAAAGAACCAGAACTTTGAATCTTTAAACCAGTAGTAACTATTGAACTGAAGTTGATTGGATCTTGAATCTGTATTTTAAGATAAAGTTACGAACTTGACGAAAAACTTCCATGTTAGAGGCTTAACAAGAATACTTGCAAGAAAAAAACTTGTTGAAGAATTATATGTAATAATCCCATAACCTATGAGAATTTGTGGGAAAAGATCAAAGTTATCATCTTCCATCATATGTATTATTCAAGAGCAACATGTTCATAGAATCATGATAACCCACTTGGGTTTACATACTAATTTAACCTCACGTGAGGGAGATGAACTAATCCCATAACCTATGAGATTTTGTGAGAAGAGACCCAAGTTATCCTCTTCTATTATAACCCACTTGGGTTTACACATTAATCTAACCTCACTTGAGGTAGATAAACTAATCCCATAACCTATGAGATTTTGTGGGAAGAGACCCAAGTTATCCTCTTCCATTGTAACCCACTTGGGTTTACACATTAATCTAACCTCACTTGAGGTAGATAAACTAATCCCATAACCTATGAGATTTTGTGGGAAGAGACCCAAGTTACCCTCTTCCATTGTAACCCACTTGGGTTTACATACTAATCTTCACTTGAAGGTGTGCCTTCTCTTCAGGCTTGATATTTTTCTTTTTCTTCTTCAGGCTCTGATACCATGTGGAAATTTGAAGGATTGAAAGTAGAGGGAAAAAGCCTCAAAATATTATTAATCCTTGAATGAATAAGAATACAAATAGGCCTTTATATAGGCAAAAATATAAACTAATAAGATAAATCTAAAATTTATCATAATTCTAATATCTCAGATTTATTCTTCTAAGATATGATAATTTAATATTCAAATCTGATCCTGAATAATATCTAAACCTAAAGTTAGATAATTAATTAAACTAACAAAATATAATATTAATTAATTAGTAATTAATTCTAAACTATAACATCTCAACAAAACTGCATTGCAGGTGGAACACATGGAGGCACGACTAAAAGAAGATATACTTGTTGAGGTTAGAAAGTCTGGTGGACAAATGCTGCTACATCGTGAAGAATACGACCCTTCAACAAATCAATCTGGTGTTGTTGGATACTGGGAAAACATTTTGGCAGATGATGTGAAGACACCTGCAGAAGTTTATTCTGCTATGAAAAATGAGGGATATAATATCGTCTATCGGAGGATACCACTAACAAGAGAGAGAGATGCTTTGGCCTCTGATGTTGATGCAATCCAGTACTGTAAAGATGAGTAAGTGTCTTAGCAATATATCATCTTGTGTCTCATAGAATTATCCAGCCTTTTTGTGTCATGTAGCCCGCAGATGTTAAAATACATACACCTAGGACTTTGTTTTATGTCATTTGCATGCTTTCTAAAAAGTATTTTTGTGCGTGTCTAACCAATAATATAATGCGCAAGTTTTTTTTTTTTGGTGAAAATGCTAAATTATTTTTTTTTTCTCTTGTTGCAGCTCTGCTGGAAGTTACCTTTTCATATCACACACAGGTTATGGTGGAGTTGCATATGCAATGGCTATTATGTGTATTAGAATTGGCGCAGAGGAAAACTTTTCATCCAAAGTTCCAGGACCATTGCTTGGGCCGGCTATCAGTCGAGCCTCTAGTGAAGAAGCACTCAAGATGGGTGACTACAGGGACATATTAAACCTTACAAGAGTCCTCATTCATGGCCCTCAAAGCAAAGCAGATGTCGACTTTGTTGTTGAAAGGTGATTAACTTTGGCTTGTGTGAAAGCTTTTGCCATATGCTACTACCTTTACTAAATCCTGTTTGACAGCAAAGTCGATAAAGCAAAGCAAAGAGGAAACTTTAACTGATATAATTCCTACCCTGATATTGTTTTAACTTCAGTCGTTCTGAAATTAATGACTTTCTGCCATGGATTCTGATGTGGTAACATAGCTGAAGCCTGAAGCTGTTACTTATCTCTATTTTTATTAAAAAGAATGATATGTAGACATTCATTCTATTTTAAAAATATGCATATACTTCTTTGAAACAAGAAAATGTCGACTTTAGTCTGATTAAATTTATATTTTTCTTATCGAGATACCCTCCATTGATTCCAAAAAAGAAAAATAGATACATATTTTTTACAACTAAAAAATTAAATCAAGGGTATTTTGGAAGAAAAGTTTAACTTGGACAAGAGCGTATAGTAGTCTTTTTATTAAATAAAAAATAGAGGTCTGTGTATATTTTGCAAATAGAAGAGAGATTTGATGTAAACAAAATTTGGTGAGTTTTTTTTAATTTAGTGAGAGCAGAACAAATTTAAGGCTGAGCTTGTTTCTTTTGCTCAATAGATGTGCAGGAGCAGGCCATCTACGCGATGATATTCTTTATTACAGTAAGAAATTTGAGAAGTTGACTGATGTTGATGATGAAGAACGCGCATATCTTATGGACATGGGTATCAAGGCTTTGAGGTAAAATTTTGCTACTCTTTTCCTATTTTAACATTTTAGCTCGATTTGATAATTGAATTACTTCCATTTTAATTTGCGCTAAGAATGATTCCACTCCTGATGGATGCCAGTAGAAATTACTCCCTCAAGTCCTTATTGTAAGGACGTATTAACAACTTTACATGGATTAAATAATTCAGTAAAATTAGTTCATGCTTTTGAAATCTACAAAATTACCCTTAATGAAGTTCATTCATTGAAGGAAGTTGTTTAGTTAGTTGGGAGGTTAGTTAGGAAATATCAAAGTAAAGGATATTTGGGGAAAAGACTCACACTTTAAAGTCCGGGATATTATAACAAAGACCGGACGGAGTATATTAGCAAGTGTAGTCCATGTGATTTGTTGTGTAACCACTCCTCTGTTCCCATTCATTTGCAGGAGATACTTTTTCCTCATTACATTTAGATCCTATCTGTACTGCACATCTCCTGGCAAAAAGAAATTTGCCACGTGGATGGACGCAAGACCTGAGCTTGGTCATCTATGTAACAATCTTAGAATTGTTAAATAATATAGCTCTCCTCATAATATATCCATGTACAGTTGACATTTGCTACCACTTCTACCTTAGAATACATGTGGCCATTGAGGAGAAAAACAAGAGAGGGGAGGTAGAGCCTACTACTACGCCCTTGGATTCCCTCCATTCACAAAGTGAATTTTAGGGAATGCATTTAGAAAGAGAATAACACTAGAATGTAGTTGTGGATAGAACTCATCTCAAATTAGGTATATCGCTTTGCTGCTCCATTTTTTTTTCTCGTGTCTTTCCTTTTGGTTGTGAAACTGTGCTACAATGTTTGGAACAATAATGTTTGATGGAAGTCAATGGCCTTGTAGCCTAATAGGAGGTTGCAGGTTCAATCTTACTTATATACTTAGTTATTAATGTCTACCTTTTAAATTAAAAAAAGTAATGTCTGATGGAACTTTACTCTCTCGGATGCGAGTATAAGTAAAGGTGTTCATGTGTAATATAATACACATCTGGTTTTTATTTTGTAAATGTATTTCATAGGATTCGAGTATAGTATCCCAATGTAGTTATTTGTATTAAATGATTAATTGGTGAGGTTTTCAGGAGAAAAAAGCCACCTGAGGCTGCCCTATTTTATTTTAACTATAAATGGTTCATGGCATACTTTTTACTTCTGAACTTGTTTATTGGGTCAGATTTTTTATGGGTATTTATAAATTATGTTTTTTCATATGGTCTAATATGTGAATGGATTGGATTAAAAAGCAACCTTGAGGAATTGGTTGTTCTGAGCTTTAGTTGACATATGGATTGAATAGGTATGTTTAAGAACGTTGACTTGGATGTTGTTTAGATGTCTTTTTAAGGTTAGCTTGTATAATTCCACCAACTGAAATTTATTGACTTGACAAATTATAATTATCAATAAAATAAATATTTCAAAAAACTAATTCAAACAGATGAAAGAGTGTAACTCAAGTCAAACCATATATATTACTAAATCTTAATATTACTCATAAGCCATTGACTTTCCTAAAAAGCTTATATAATGATTAATGATGATGACCTATCAACCATTTATATCGAAGTAATTTAATTTTTATAATTTTGTTATTGTCTTATGGCCCAAAAAATTTAATTTTGATATTGCTTTAAAACAACTGTTATTTTAGCATTTTAATGAAGAATCAATCACTGTTGGATCATTTTAACGTTTATTAACGAAACTAATAATAGCCGGAGCAAGTGTTTACATAGAAGATAAAACAAATACTTTTTGGCTAATCTTGTATTATTTTATTGTGATTCTAATTATAATATTTAAAGAGGTATTATAGCTCTTAAGTGTTTAAATTTATGTCTAAGGGTAATTGACTACTTATTTTGCTCAATATTAATATCACCCATAAGGAAGAGAAATTTCGTCTTATTCTTGGATAATAGGTGAGTTTAACCTCTTTCTAAATTTTTTTTTTAAAAAAATACTTTTTAGCCCTCTTGAAAATGAAACAAAATAAATAAGTATATTTTAATAAATTATTATTAGATTGTGCTGCAATTTAAACTATTTAATAATTTTTTTAACTTTAAATAATAAAATAAAAGCTTTTATAACAACTAATTAAATATTTTGAGGTCGATGAAGCATCAATTCATTATTTAATATTTATTTACATTAGTTCTCAATATTAATATGGCCATAACATGACTAAAAAAATTGGTTGAGATGATAAATAGTTTTAACCTATAAAAAAAAATACAAATTTCAATGTTAAAAAATATAATTATTAAAAGAGATAAATATTTTATAATATAATCCTCGAAACCCTTATCAACTCATAAAAATATATAAGCATGACATGAACTAATGCTAAAATTTTGATTAAATTCTTGTTGCCATCGAACAAGTCAGGATCTAAAGCAAGATATGTATGAACATTTATCGAAGTTTGAGGGATCATAAATTAGATGGTTAAGCAAGTGTCATTTGCAATTAATATATGGAAATACTCTTATAATGTTTAATAAAAAAATTAATTAATTAATTTTATTATATTATAAAAAATTAAATAATTCAATTAATTATATATGATTCCTCAAAATATTTATGTAAAATATTATATTATATATCAATTTATAAGTTAAATAAATTAATTTTAAAAAAATAAATATTAAATTTAAATAGATCATAATTTTATATTTAAAATTAAATTTAATATTCAATTAATTTTTATACTAAAGAGATCGAATATTAAATACATTTTTAAATTTACCCCTAAAAGCTTAATAAAAAAACTTTGAAATATCAAAAGTAATAACTAATATGGATATATAAAAAAATGCTACTTTAAATTTCTAATAAAATTAACGTATATAATAATAACAAGTTTTATTGAATTAGGTATAGTCGGTTAATAATTGTTAATTAAAATTTTATATTAGTTCATTAAGACTCTGGCTTCTCTCTAGTGTTTCTCCCCTCCACTGCCTCTGCGCTGCTTAAAACGGCCTCGTTTGCAAGCCAATGTACTCCAGTTCCTCTTTATATTTCCCAAGCCACGTTGCATCGAGAGAGAGAGAGATGGGTTTTTATTCATGAGGATTCACCTTTTTTATGCTAATCATTTTTCATTATTCACCTCCCCGGACAACGCACAAGCCAAATATCTTGTTTATACTTGAAGATTGGAATAGGTCCAAGTAATTTTTTTTTATTATAAAAAATATGATCTAAGAGTTGGACGGAATTTTTTTTTTTTTAGCGATATCAATATTAGGTAAAACGAGTTGTCTATTATTCTCAAATATAAACATAAATACTTAAAAGTTAAAAGATCTCCTCAAATATCGTCTCTAAAAAAATTAAATATAAAGAAAAGTATTGTCTACAGTTCACAGTCCACAATCCACACACACCTTAATGAGTGTAAAAATAGAAAGATAAATTTAAAATTTTAGATGAGATAATTTATTCCTTATATTAAGGGCAACCTCTACAGAAGGATAAATACTTAGGTCATACTCTTTGAATACGAATTCATCCATTCTCTACCTCCTATGAGAAATATTAATCCTTATATTATTATGAGCCCCATTTTAATCAATAATTTTATTTTAATTTTTAAAAGATTATAAGCCCCATTTTAATAATATTAGTGATTAATTATTATTATGGGGCTCAAAATCTTTTATAAATATAAGTAGAGTTCAAAAAATTTTAAAAATTTTAATTTTAATTTTTAATTAAAATAAAAATTATAATAATCATAAATAATTAATTAATTATAACCTATTTTTTCTCACTCTCCATACACGAAAAAAATATCTAGTTTACCTGAAGATTGGAATAAATATAGATAAATTAAATATATATATATATATATATATATATATATATATAAGCAATATCCAACACACACTTTATGCATAAACTTTTTCTCCTCCTACGTACTCATCATAAAACCATGGCCACTTACAAATAAAAAATGTTAAAAGCAAATTCTTGCATCTTACTATAAGGCAAGTTTATTATTATAAGGACGATGAACCAATTAATTTACACGTAAGCACATCAAGTGACGATGGAAGATGGAAGAAGGAAGAAGGAAGAAGGAAGGTGAGGAGCGAATCTATTCACAATATCAAATATTAAAAGTATATGTCTATATATATTAATTGGCCTCAAAGTTAAGTGTGTCACATCAATTAATTAATATGCATGGTCCTAATAAATAGCTGCCTCACATATATCAATTGAGAGTGTCCTTGCACCTACTTTTCCGGTATGCTCAAATAAGGAACGGGTTCACGTACGTTTACTGTTTTTTTCCCCCCATAGTTTGAGGGATTTTGTTTTTGCTAAAAAGATTTCCTTTTGTCCTTATATTATTAAGCAAAGTTAGTTGTCTTATTAAAATGTATTTTAAATCAAATAAATTTTCATATTTATTCTTAATTAACACCGACCATCCCATAATAAAGAGACGTACATGTAGGACTTAACCTGAGAATATAAAGAAAGCATTTAGGGAAAAAAAAGGGTTACATGCCTCCAAAAACTCATGCCAATTGACTTGAGCATATAAGTTACTTTTAATAGGATGGAAAACTGTTTTATAGAAATAAAAATAGAAGTAGAATTAGAATTAGGCTAGAAATAAATTTTAAAAATTTATTTAATAGTATAGAAGTGAATATAAAATTGATATATATTTTTTTTATAACTTAGGGTAAAATTATCTAAAATATTTTTTTATAACTTAAGAATGATTAAAGTTATCCAAAAAGTTTATAACTAGCAGTAAAATGGTCTAAAGAATTTTACTTTTTCTTCCATCACCTCAATTTTTAATTTTTCTGATAGAACTGAAATGGCATAGAGAAGTAAAAATGGAAGTGACTTCTATCGTACTAAATGAGAAAAGTGAAATATTTCACTTCCACTTCTCCACCCCCACTTCCCTCCAACCAAACATACCAATAGGAGTATTACTTTATTGTAATTTCAATCACGGTTATTAGGGAAGCATCATAACTCCTGGATATTTAGGTTTAAGCCTAAGGGTAATTGATAACTCATCTTGTCTGATATTGGTATCACTTAATAAGAATGGAGACTTCTCCTTACTTTTAGATTATAGATGAGTCAAATCCCTTTCTAAAACTTTTTATACAAAAGAAATCACAAATTTCTTCCTAACCATTAAATATTTTTTAATGCTTTTAATAAAAAAAATTATGATATGGAGACATTAACAAGGTCTCGAGTTCTAAGTCATGTCAATGTAAAAAATATATTTAAGAGATTTATTCTTAAATAGACTCAATAATATTTAAATTTAATCTAATCACATAATTTTATAAAAATAAAAGAGATAGATTTATGAAGATAATCTTATACAAAAATAAAAGAGATAGATATATGAGGGTCGCAAGGTAATTTTAAAAAATTATGACAATTTTTGAAAAGTCTAAAAACTCCAATATTTTCTATGCAGCTGTATAATGTTATCCAATATGATTAGATTATATTTGTTCGTTATTATTGAGTTCAATATAAATTAGTTCTTCCATATATATTTTCTATATTTATCCATACTCGAATTTAAGATGTAAAAATTTTCTACTAATCACAATAATTAACTTTCTTTAAAATTGTTTAACCACTTAAAACTATTTTAGCCCACTACTATGGTAGAAAAGGAAAACGATTAAGCAAAGTTACTATAGTAGAAAAAATTTGACCTCTATTCAAAACTTAACCACGGTAAAAAAGAATTTTGCTAAATTAATATAAATCGTATCATGTTTATAAAAAGTAACTGTGATAGAAAAAGACACTTCTACTCTTTTGAAAACATTATTATAGTTAAAAGGGTCCAACTCATTTTAAAAAGCATATCCATAATAGAAAAGATATTATAAAACGACTATCATGGATATAAAAAATATTATTCACATTTTTAAAAATAATCCATGATAGAAAATGAATAATCAAAGATTTATAAAGATCTATCATGGATAATTAAAACCCTTCCAAATTAGAAAAGAAATAAACTCAATCCAATAAGCTAACATGGATAAGAGAACTTCACATAATCATTTACATGCGAAATCATGTTAAAAATTATTCAACTTTTCTAATATGATTATTAAAATTCAAACTCTTGATTAACACAAATAACAACAAACATCTAAAATGGGCCTTTGGATATCAAAACCAGGAATAACATCACAGAAGTTCACTTCACAACCAATGTACTGAATAATACCCATTCATAAATAAATTCACAATGTCACATGTTCAAAAAGAGGATTCACATATTAATCAATCTCAAGCCTACTACCAATATGCATTCCCAAAATCAAATTCAAATAAAGTATTACATCATATATCAGAATATGTAAGATGAGCTTTGTTGTGGCAATATACAGATATTCAATACATAAATCAAAAGAATGAGGCTATACAACTAATATAGCACTAGTCAAACCCTAGAGCCTTCCTTAAGGTATCGGCATGGGACTATTACCTGAAAAATATTAATAACTATAGGATGAGACAAAAGCCTCATTAATCAACAGGTCTTACTCATCATATATACCAATGGCATAATGCAAATTTAATCCCATAACTATAACCACAAGCTATAAGGGCATATCCCACGCACTAGAGAACGAAAGAGAGTGGGTGTATCCCATGTCCTAAGGGACAAAAGAGAACTATAAGGGCCTATCCCATGCATTAAGGGCAAAAGAGCCAACTATCATATATTAATGGAAGTCTCATCACGTGATAATAATAGACACAAATCACTCGCTAATTCAATCATATGTATCATGCTCAAAAGCTCTACAAGTAATCAATTTCAAGATACATATTTCATTTCCAAACCAAGTTCTCATAATTCCAACATAATAACATAAATTTCAATGATTGCATTTTCAAAATCATAAATCCCATGAGACTATTTCAACTTCAAATAATTTCATCATTTATCAATATATCAAAACCAAAACTACTCACAAACAAGACATTAGCATATATAATAAGTGGAAAGTTATTATATCTTACCAAAACTAAAGATAAATACCACTAATGGTCAAGCCTGTGCTCAAATCACAATCAAAAAGTTAATCTGGACAATCATATCATCACTATACATTAGTTTGAAACTAATAGATTGATTAACAACAACAATTAAGAGGTCCTAGAACCCTCTAATAGCCTAAAACTCATTGTAACCTCAAGTAAACCAATCCAATAATTAATTATATATCCAAATAGCTAAACTAACTCGAATGAATACTCAATTAACCTCCAATAGTCCCAATTGAACAAAAAGCCTCAAATTATGACCTAGGGTTCCCATTCCCGATTGATGCTCCAATCAATGTTGTCAAATTTGTAAGTTACTCATCAAGTTTACCATTTCTACGCTTCTTACTTAAAAAATTATGTCAACTAACTTTTAAATTTGTGTTAGCTATAAACTTAGTTGAACTTAGGAGTGGTTTGGTCAAACTCAATAAACTCTGTAATTTTTTTCGAGTTTAATGAGTCAAACATATACTGGGTAGAATTCGGTATACAGAATGTATAGGAGGACACATCTAAAGAAAAATAAAAACCTAAAGAAAAAAACAAGAAATACCAAAAATAATTTTCCTAACTTGAAGTTTTAAAGTCACTGTCTTCATATATAAACTTATGTTGAGTATAATTAACTATGAATGTTAATAGATTTAATTTTAATGATTGAAATTTTAAATATATTTAAATTTAAATATCATATTTTATATTTTAATTATTTAATCATATATTTTTAATAGATATTTATTTATAGGAATAAATTCTTACAAATTTACAATCCGAATTCACAATTTGAATTTATGTCTCTTTTGTGAATTAAACAACCTTAACTCCAACTAAATTTAACAAATTTTCTTAATTTATATAAAAACATAAATTAATTAAGTTATTTACATAAGAAGAAGTAATATGACATGCATGTAAACAAGTTTTAGATTTTCTTTATCAAGGTCAAATGGAAGTGTTATTTGTGAATTTTATAACATATATTTATTCATACTAGTATTTTTCTATTATTAAGTGTAGTTATCTATTTTTATGTAAAGCAGTAAAGAGCCAAATAGTTTTAGGTTTTCATATAAAAATGAGTAATGTGAGCCAACTTGCCCTACTTTGTCTCAAACGTTTCATTAATAGTGTTGTTGAAAATAATGAAAATAAAGTCTATTGTTCACAAATAATGCAAAATTGTATGAATGAATGCTTTAATCAGGGGGTCATGGGCTCAATAAATGTATATCTTTGTCCAAATCATTTGAACTATTTGGATGGATATCCATATCTGTAATATTATTTTCCCCTAAAACTATACGTTTAGTCTTTAGATTTATATTAACTTTAAATTTAATCTATTAAATTTAAAGTATATTTTTAATCTTTTAATATTAATATTATTATATTATAAAAAAATATGTACTCAACAACTTTATATAATGTCTCTCTATCTAAAGAAATACTCATACTTCAAAAATACCATGTCATCTGAACTCTATCTAATAAAAAAAATTAATTCAGTTGATGACTCATCTAAAAAATATACAATTTAATTTATTTTTTTAAAAATAAATATTTTAATTTTAAAAAAATAAAATATTATCTAAACCAAATTAAGATATTTATTTTTCTTAAAAATAAAATATAACATAAATTATTTCAAATGTGTCATCAGTAATTAGGATTAAAATGTACTAAGTTATTATATTTTACTTCAACATTTTATAAAATGAGATATAAAATGATTAGTTAAACAACATCACAAACAATAAAATAATTAACTACTCATCCGAAAAATGCAAGGTTTGCGAACTGTACGACTTTTGGATTCATCTCTCTCCGTCAATATATATGTATGTATATGCTTATGTGGGTGTCTTAGTTATAACATAAACAACATCTATATAATTTGGTCATCTAAACCTGAGAAGAACAAAAAAGATGGAAGGGGGGTCTTCATCAATCGCCTCTAACAGGCAATCCCAATCCTACCGAGCACTCCTTATGTTTCCTTGGATCATGTTAATTACTCTTATATTGTGTTAATAATTAATCTTCTGTGTTCAGGTTAGAAGGTAAGGTGGCTTTCATAACCGGCGGTGCCAGTGGTATCGGCGCCGCCACTGCCCGGGTTTTTCTCCGTCACGGTGCCAAGGTGGTGATCGCCGATGTCCAAGATGACCTCGGCCGTTCCATTTGTGAAGAAATAAGCTCCTCCGTTGGTGGCGGAGCCAATATTTCCTACGTCCACTGTGATGTCACCAGCGACTCCGATGTCGAAGCTGCGGTCAACGCCGCGACCTCAAAGCACGGCAAGCTCGACATTGCGTATGGCAACGCCGGCGTCTCTGGAAATCCTAATAACTCTTCCGTTCTCGCCATCAACGAAGACTCTTTCAAGAAAGTTTTCGAGGTGAACGTGTACGGATGCTTCCTCGTGGCCAAGCATGCCGCTAGGGTTATGATTCCGGCTAAGAAAGGGAGCATCATCTTCACGGCAAGTGTAGCGTCAGTGAACCACGGTGGCTTACCGCACGAGTATGTCGCATCGAAGTATGCAGTGGTGGGACTAACAAAGAACCTCAGCGTTGAACTTGGAGTGCATGGCATCAGAGTGAACTGCATATCGCCGTACGCGGTGGCTTCGCCGATGATGGTGAACGGCACGAGGATGAAGAAAGAGGACGTAGAAAAGGTATATTCAGAAGCTGGGAATCTCAAGGGAGTGATTCTAAAAGCTGAGGATGTTGCAGAAGCAGCCATGTATTTAGCAAGCGATGAATCATCGTATGTGAGTGGACTTAACTTGGTGATCGACGGTGGTTATAGCCTCACAAATGTGTCTGCGGGTTGGGCTGTGATGAACCATTTCAAAACCATGAATTCTTGTTGAAGTTTTTAAGGTAGATAGACAAGATAATCTTTGAGGCTATAAACTCGTTTGTTATATCTTTCCCTTCTTCTAATTAAGCATATGTTCCATTCACAATGGAAAGAAAATTTATGATTTTATACTCTGGATCTGGATCTATCTGTTACACACATGCACAATGCATATATGTACTAAAGTAGTTTATAAAAGCTTATAAAATCTCAATTCACTTTATTTTTTTTATTTATCACTTTTTCAAAAATTCATTTATATAATTTATAAACTAATATTTAATTTAATATTATAAAGATTATGGTATATTTGATACAATTGACAAATTTGTCTACTACCTCATATTTTAAATATAAGAACTAAATAATGCGTTTATTTTAGATCTAAACATAAAATATCAATCTGCTCTGTCTCTTAAATTTATAATATTTTTTTAAAATATATTATTAATTGTACATATTAAGGGGCTCTATTAAAAGGTAATTTCAATGCACATGATTAATTAAAGAGAGTATTTTAAAAAAATCAACACACTTTTATTATAAATAATTAATTTAATTAATTTTTTAATATCAGCATAATAATTATCTAACTCTTACATTAAGAACTGGAGATAGTATCTTTCTTAATCTATCTAAATTAATTAAATAACTCTTATATTAAGAATTAGAAGATTATTTTTTCCTAAAATCTCTGGATTAATTGCGCAAGTTAATGGTGATTTTCTTTCCAATGAGTAGTTTCTCATGTAAATAATATATATTTTTATAAATAATTATTTTTTTAATATTTTGCAAATTAATTATCTAGAAAGACTAATTAATATATATCAATTACTAAGTTTCCGTTTTCTATGTGTACAAAAAATTAGGTTAGATTTTGTCCTATTATCTTGTTTTGGTTTTGTGTTCTGCTTATGTATTTACTTGCAATATCTGACGAAGTTTCAAATTATTCATGATTTTGCAGTATTTGATTTTCATTTAACAAATCTGAATATTAATCTGATCGTGACGGATCTTTGCTTGTATTTTTCTAATAATATCATTTTTTTCCATTATGCCTTATTTTCAAAATTCTTCATCTCTGAACGTTTTAAATGTTGCCATATATTGAAGTTATTATTCAATTTATTATTCTGAATGAGTGAATGACATAATGCAATGCAGGGTTATTTGCTATTGCTAGTTATAAATAATAGGGTGAAGAAATATGTTCTCTTGGGCCTGAGGTCGTTAGCTTATAGTCCAAACTTCTTTTGGGCCTGTTTCCAGTCCCAAACATCTTATAAGAGAGACCAACTACATTCTATTTTCATACCAAAAAAAAACTACATTCTATTTTACTAACAGGAGTTAGTTCGAGTAGTAAGTGGTTCAGTATCGCTTAAACAAAATTTTGAGTTCGAGTCTTAGTATATGCAAAAAAAATCCGTTTGGAGACTCACCCACCATAGCCAAGTGCGCGACGCGGGTCAGATCCAAATGTAGTCAAGGCAAAGCTTCAATGAACCAGGTGGGCAACAAAAAAAAAGCACTAAATTTTTTTTTGAACAAAAATTTTTAAAAATGAGTTGGACTCACCCATGATCTAAGAGTTAGGAGAAATCTCCTTTTCTCCTAGGCGATAATAATGTCGAGTAAGCCAACCATCTATTACCTAAGGGTATTCACAATACCCATGGTCTGGTCCCCCCGCCCAAGCCCGCAGAAAAATTGCACAGCCTAGCCCAAAAAAATTGCCCAAAATGTATTTGGGCAGGGCTGAGGCAGGCCAAGTGTCGAGCAGAGTAGGGCACTGAGTAAGGTATGCCGCCTTGCCTATTTGGCCTAACCCTATATATATATTTTTTTTATTTGTTTTCTTATAGTCTTATTTCTTTTCTTAACTTATTCTATTTATAATTTTATACTTTTCACTTTAGCTGACAACTCTCCTTGCTCATTTTTAAAATATTGAACATAACTCTTATATTTATGTAGATACCAAAGTTGTTCATATGCTTTACTTGCAAAGCATTCGATTATTGTGTTACAATAACGCTACAAATATCTAACATCTATATATTTTAATATATTTTTTATATATGCAATGGATTGTGTTTCAAGAATTTAATTACTATCTTTTTATTACCTTATTCTTAATTAATTATAGATATTATTTAACTCTTGAAGATAGAAATATGATATCATTTTATAAGTTCATAATTATAAATTTTTTCTCACAATGAGCAAGACATCACGATTTGGGCATGCTTAGCCCGCTTATGTCCAGCCTGAAATAGTTAGGGCTTTTACCGAGTAAGGTCGGGCATCAAACTACAAATTGTAGCCTATACTTTTTTTTGGCAGGACACTAGGCAGGGGCTGCCCTGCCTAACCCTGCCCATGCACACCCCTAATATTACCCTTAGGCATAAACCTAAGTACCTAAGAGTTAGGGTACCTCTATAAGTATCGTGACTGAAACCATAACAAAGTGGTACTCTTCAAGATTGAACACGCTCCAAATGGTTGTACGTCTCACCCCCTTTTGCCCGTTAAACCCATGAACGATGGGTGACCACTATGGAAGAAGAGATGACGAGGTTATCAAAAGGAGTTGAATATAGTAGAATAGATTAATCTTCTATAATATAGTGGATTAAGGTTTAAATTTTTGCTAAGAGAGATATTCATAGTTAGTGCCTAATAGTACCTTAAATAGAATTGCATTAAATAAGGGGATACTTGTATGTGTATGTATGCTTGGCACCAATGTCAATGGAATGAATGTGAAATTGCTATATACATAATATGAAGTTGAATTTGCTTGTGGGATTCTTCACTTGATAACCAGAGGTTGAAGGATTTGAATCTACACTTGAAAATGTAAAAGATTGGTAATGGTTTAGAACTTCTGCAGATGTGACCAAGAGAAAAAGATATACGTTAATGGGTTTACATTTCCATTTATGCATCAAATCAACTTTAAAAGAATAATATTATCTATATTATTTATCAATTATGATTTTACAAAAATAAAAAAAAATAGTTACAATGAATCTTTTAACTTAATACATTCAATGTCTTGGTCTTCCTCCTCTTTTTAGTCATTTTTATAAGGTCTTTTAGAATGTTTGCTTGATCGCTGATAAAACGTAGTTTAGAAATAAGAAAATAACTGAAAAAGACTTTAGAAAATAGTAAATTTTAAAGCATAACTTTATGTTATTAATACTATATTTATTATTGTTAACATGCTTGATTTAAAATTTATTATTATTTAGAGTTCTTTTCTATCATTTTCCCTTCAAAAATTGTCTAAGTCATTAACATTTTTTTTTTACTCAAAAAGCCCTTTTTATAAAATCATTAGACAAAATTGTTTAAAAAAATATCAATAATTAGTGAGTTGCCAATATAAATATTCATTGAATATGATTTTTTTTTTCAAAAAAATTCAAATATAACCATTTAACGAGGTTAACAAATTTCAACTAAATTCTTTAACCTGTGTGTTGAACTATAAAAACTATTAGGGGGAGTATATATTTTTTGCCAACTTCATTCTACGGATAAATATATTAATCACCTTCAATATTTTACAAAATGACATAAAATAAACACAAAATCAATCCTTTATGTATGGATATATATTTGCAAATCCTTTGCTGAGATCAGATCAAGTTTAAAAATAATATGCCCTATGTTATTACTTATATCTGCTATGTTTACTTATCTGATTCTTTCAATACCAATATCTCCCTTCTCCCTATCTTCTAGAATGGTTACTTCGAGGACATCCAATAAAATTCAAATGATACATGGAAGATTAGCATGAACCCTGCATAAGGATGACACGAAGGGTCTTCATCAATCACTCCAATCGCCAATAAGAGGTATAATTAATCCCAATCCTACGTACCTGCTACTAATCAAATTGATCCAATACATGTTTTCTCGGATATAATGTTAATTAATCTTTCTGTGTTATTTTTACAGGTTAGAAGATAAGGTGGCTTTCATTACCGGCGGTGCCAGCGGTATCGGTGCCGCCACTCCAAGGTTTTTGTCCATCACTGTGCCAAGGTGGTGATTGCCGACGTTCAAGCTGACCTTGGCCATATTAGGTTTGTGACGAAATATGCTCCTTTGTTGGCAGTGGAGCCAATACTTCCTACGTCCACTGCGATGTCACCAGCGACTCCAACGTCGAAGCGGCGATCAACGCCACGATCTCGAAGCACGGCAAGCTGGACATAACGTATGGCAACGCCGGCATCTTTGGCAATCCAAATCAATTCTTGCCATTAACAAAGACTTGATCAACAAAGTTTTCGCAATCAACGTGTACAGATGCTTCCTCGTGGCCAAGCATGCAGCTAGCTTTATGATTCTGGCAAAGAAAGGTAGCATCATCTTCACGGCAAGCTTAGCATCGGTGAACCACGGCACCGTAGCACACGAGTACGTCGCATCCAAGTATGCAGTGGTGGGACTAACAAAGAACCTCAGCGTTGGACAGGGCGGGCATGGCATCATAGTGAACTGCGTATAGCCGTTCGTGGTGGCGTCGCCGATGTTGGTGAACGACATGAAGATGATGAAGGAGGAGGATGTCGAGAAGGAATTTTTACAAGCTGGGAATCTCGAGGGAGTGATTCTAAAAGCTGATGATGTTGCAGAAACAGCTATGTATCTCGGAAGCGATGAATCGAAGTATGTGAGTAGACTTAATAACTTGCTGATCGACGGAGGTTATAGTCTCACAAATGTGTCTGTGATTAAACATTTCCAAAACATGAGTTCTGGTTGAAGTTTTTAGTTGAAGCCTTGAAGGAGAAGAATCTTACCGGTTATAAACTGTTTCGTTTTATCTTTTCCTTCAGTTCTTCTAATAAGGTTATATATCTGTTACCACCAATAAATGATCGGCTTTTTCATTAGTTATTTATGATTTTGCACTCTCTAGATCTGTCCGTGACACATGCACGCACATTACATATATACAGCATTGTTGTTAAACGAGTAGAATGATCAAGTTTACTGTTATTGTGTTTTTTAATTAATCATATTGGCTCATTTTGAATTATACTAATTATAAATTCGGTTGAACTTGTAAATTCGCTCACTAAATTTATCATTTTTACATTTCTATCTTACAAAATCACTGTCAACTATACTTCTTAAACTCATTCTAATTTTTTATATTTGATTAAGTTTAGCGATTTATTAAGTATTATAAATTATTAATTTTGATAGATCTAATTTCAATTATTTGGGCTTTCCATAAATTTAAACCAAATATTGTCATTTTTGTATTTAATTATTTAATTATATTTTTAATACTTATTTATTGATAAAAATAAACTTTTTACGGTACGAGTTTACTATTTGATAAGTTTATGTATTATGAGTTTGGTTAATCTTATGAGTTTGATAACCTTATATATATACCCACACAATGTTGGATATATTTATATAATAATTACTAATTAATATTATATATATATATATCAATTAGTAGGTTTCCGTTCTTTTTATATGTGTAGGAAGCATAGTTTTCAGGTAGATAGAGAAGAATCTTTGAGGTTACAATAAACTGGTTCTTTATATACAGAATGTTGAATGTATTTATATAATAATTAATAATTAATATGTATTTATCAGTCAAGTTTTTTTTTGGTATGTGTACAAATTTTAGGTGAGATTTTGTCTTATTTCCTTGTTGATTTTATGTTCAGCTTCCAATATACTTGCAATCTGATAAAGTTTGTAATTATTCATGATGATTTTGCAGTATTTGATTTTCATTTTACAGATGGTATTTATATTTGGTTTTTTCATATATTTTTACATCAAGGAAGAACATTCTTACGTTATACTAGTATATTATGAAAATTTTATAATTAATTTAAATTAATTTGTATGAGAAAATAAAATTATATCATGCAATGCATGGTTATTGCTTTTTTTTAATGCAATCTTATTTGAAGGTTAAGACACTGTTGTTGCCTATTAAATGTGAGCATATTTTTAAGGAGTATTCAAATCTTAGTTCCACTTGCTGTTAAAGATTAGCCCTTTATATTATATTATATATATATATATATATATATTTTATCTACCTGATTCACCAGAGTTTTGCCCTGACTACATGCGGATCCGACCTGCGTCGCACACTGACTATGGTGAGTAAGTCTCCCAACGGAGATTTTTCACATATGTCAAGGCTCAAATTTAAGATATCGCTTAAATAATACCGAATAACTTACCACTCAAATCAACCTCTATTGGTTCCAAGCGATCATTTTCGTTGGTAATGAACGTGAACTCGGGGAAATATGCTCTCTTGGGCCTAATGTTGTAAACTACTAATCTAAACTTCTTCTGGGCCCAAAGTCCCCCAACGAAAATTTTCTATATATGTCAAGGCTCAAATTTAAAATTTCACTTAAATAATATCGAGCCTAGATCAATCTCTATTGGTTCCAAGTGATCATTTTCGTTGGTAATGAACGTGAACTCGGGGAAATATGCTCTCTTGGGCCTAATGTTGTTAACTACTAATCTAAACTTCTTTTGGGCCCAAACTTCTCTTGGGTCGGTTCCGGGCCCAAACTTTTTATAGTACAGACCAAGTATTCTCACCACGTCAATGGAAGGAATGTGAAGTTGCTATATACGTAATTTGAATTTGAAGTTGATTGTGGGGTTCTTGCACTTGATAATGAGATGTTGAAGGATTTGAATCTACTCTGAAAATGTAAAACCCTAGTATGAACACGAAGATAATAATAATAATAATAATAATGTACTAAAAATCGAACCGATAATTGAATTGATCATGACAATAATTTAAAGGTAGGTCATTAAATTGAGGATGAATCTAATTAAAATATAATAAAATATTTATATATAACTTTAAAAAAATAATATTTAAATAAAAAAGCATTAACCCACATACAAATAAAATATCCATATATATATTACATATAATTAAAAAAAACTAAAATTATTATAACGCACACATATGATATACTTTTTTTAAATGCAAAACAATATTGGCATAGATTCAACAAGGAGAGAGATAGTAAATATAAAATCTAACTTAATTAATTCATTTAAAACTCTTGATCATAGTTGATTGATCATAAGTTTATTGATTCTAACGGGTGACTCCAGTTGATTTTTAACACTATGAAGAGAGATTATGGTGTGATAGAGAGAGAAAGATAGGAAAATGAAATTTATTGAGAAATAAAAAAAGAGTACAAATGGTGTTAATGTGTTATATTTGGAAGTCGTTGGATGGTTCTAAGTGCTAACATATATGATTTTGGCAAATTGATTGCGTGTATCTTTTCTAGAAAGAATCTGAATCCAAATTTAGGCCGACCACTTGGGCCATCGGCATAATATAGTAGCCATGTTTCAGAAACTATTTTAGTTTGTGAAATGTTTTTATGGAAATAGGGATGAGAGTATATAAATGAAAACAATATTTAATAGAATAAGATAACTCATATATAATTTTTTAGGGTTATGATAAAATTTTGTCCGGTAGGAGTTGTTAATATCTAAAAGTTTTTTTTATATCAATATTTAAAAAAAGTATTATCATATCTAACTATTAAAAATATTAACAATGAACGTTTTAATGTGAGCTTTGTTTGGAATAATGTTAGCAAAAATGACTTTATTTTGTCTGACTTTTGTAGACTAAAATTAGAATAAAAATAATACAATTTATATTTATATAAATTTTTATTCTAGTTAATTTTTATAAAATGAACTTATTTAAATTATATATTAAAAAATATATTTTTATTCTATTGTCACTTTCTTTTCTTTCTCACCAGTACCAAAGTAACTTTGTTTAAAAGTATTTCAAGTAGCTTTATTTTTAAAATTATTTATTGTCTAAAAGTTAGATAAAAAAAAAAAGTTATGCCAAATACTCAACAATATTTTTGGAGCAATATTAATCCATTGTCCATTCAACATGTGTTGTGTTGGCCATTGCACCGACTAGCACCTTCGAAACACTTTGTTAGTTAGGTGTACGTACCATGACCCTGCCAAGAGTTAATGAAACTACTGTTAATTACTTTACTTAATTATCTCATTTGTAATATTTTCTTTTTGCTTAATTACTTTACTTAACATATAGTATTTTCTTTTTATGCCCTTAGTCTTTTATCTTCATATTTTGTTTTTATTGTTTTTTTTTATTTTTTATTTTTTAAAATTTAAATTTAAATCTACTTGTTAATTGTAAAATTTATATTTATTGAATTTTTTATACGATATATTGAGGTATTGACCATAGACTAAAATTCCTAATAAATCGACCTCTTTTATTGGTATTTTGGGTGGAGGAATGATAATATATATCAATGTATTGTTAATTATGACAAATATTTTTATATAAATAAATTTTTGATAGGAGAATTTTAAATTTTGGTATTAATTAAATATAAAGTGTTACTTCAGATATATTTGGATTAGTTTTTGGATAATAGATTTTAGAAAAAAAAATAATTTTAAAAATTGGAGATGTTTAGATGATTAGTAGCATAATCACTTTTCTATAGACAATTTACTAAAAAAAGATATAAATTAATATAATAATTATATAAAGAATAAATTTGATTTTAAATTTTTTTATTTAAGTGATTACAAAATAATACATATACATATGTATTTGAGTAAGGTAAAAATTTATAATATTCACCTGAATTTTAATTTTTTTCACTAAAAACTTTATTAGGGTTAACCGGTCACATCTAGATAACCGTCGAAAAATATAAAAGGTGATAGCTTTTATTAATAAATTTATCTTTTCCCTAGAATTTTAAAATAAAGATGGTAACTTGTTATCAATTTGCTCTTATGAAAATAAAATTTTAAATTTTAAATTTTAATTTTTTATTTGTTTTTGGTGTTTTTTTAACCTATGGCGAAATTGAAAGAGAGAAAGAATGGGGAAAAGGGGTGGTAAATACAAAGAAATGAGGGTTGAGGGTGTGTATGAAAATGAAAAGACGCATAATATAGAAGCTGTAGGGAGAGCAATTAATGTCAAACTATAGTTTTAGAGTTCTAAAATTATTTTTTTTAAATTATTTAACTCTTATCTCATAAAACCATAATTTGATATTAAAATCTATTCTCAAAATTAGATCCTAAACACACACTTCATAGTAATAGGTATTTATTTATATCATGTAATTTTTTTTCTAAAGTTGTATTTAGGTTTCTTATTAATATTGGGGTACATGGGGGAGGTATTTATTTTTTAAAAAAATTATATAAAATTCAATTATTTAGTTAAATAAGTATTTGAAATACACTGAATCACCTCGTGGGGTTACCAGTTTTGTTTTTATGCCAACTCCTCTAAAATATTTCCGGCATACATGAAATGTAAACAACTTTAAAAATTTAATAATTCTCAGTACAATTCAAATTGCATGTAGTATTATCAGAATTTGATTCAGTCAATGTATGAATAATAATTTGTAAAATAATTATAAGAAAGTTAAATGAATAAAGAAGTTCTAAACTTATGAATATCTTCATACAAAAAAAAATTGCAAATCCTTAACTAGCATTAATGATAAAGATAGAACACTTAAATTCTGATTGAAAATAATAATTAATTTAAATTATTTTAATTCATAAAATGAGATGTTATTTACTTACCTAATAGTCCTAATTAATTACTACAATTTTTCCTGCTTAACGGTCCTTGAATAAGATTTTACCCTTAATCATCCCTTAACATACAAATAAATAACATCATTATCATTACAATTATAACTACATATATAAATCTATGATATCTTAATTAACCAAAAAATGATTTCATGTTCTTCATAACAAGCTTTTCTTAACTTTCACAACATCTAAAAGCAGTCATGATCTTTATGCGTTGGTTATTCTCCTACATTTTTACATCATATACAATGCAAATTTTTATGAATCAAACAACCATTTAGATAATAATTTATAATTTTAATTGTTGCATCTTGGCTTGTGTCTTTGTCATTATTTCATAGCATATGGTTTACAAAGATTATTTTACTCAACTAATTAGATTAAGACTTAAATGTTACATTTGGTATGTAGTTCTTTGAATTTTGATAGATTGTGATTGAAAATGGGATTGAGAGTGAGAGTGAGAAAGGAATGCACATTTAAAATTATATTTAGTATAAAATAATATTTAAAAGAAATAATTTTATTAATTTGATTTTATAATTAGACAGAAGAAGGAAGGATGGTGGTTTATGAATGGCAGAGCTTTGATGAAAGATGAAAGAGAGAATGAATGATATTTTTATCTTAAAAATTTCAATCCCAAAACTAAAAATATAATATCAGAGGATGTGGTGTTGCTCAATTCTACCTATTTAGTATTGTCTAAACGCAAAAAAAATTCAATGTTACATACCAAATGATCCAATTTAATACATTCACTATCATTGTGCTAATTCTAAACCTTCAATGCTACAAATCAAACGTGGTATATGAGTATATTTTTCTAATTATCTAATGTAAAAAAAATACCTTTTGAAGGTTTATGCACAAATTGGATTGGTGAATAATTCATTAAACAGATTCGTTTCAAACCAAAAGGTAATTATGAATCCTCTCTCTTGTATTTGGCTATGAAATATATGTTGCATTGAGATAGTTACCCATAGAAAGTAGGAAAATATTGGATATATGAATACACATTTATATAATTTATTATAAAATTAATGGAAATATAGAATATTGTAAGGATTAATTCATGTCGATAAAATAATTCTATGAAATTAATTGTCTTAATTATTATTGTCACTCTTGTCATTTAATAAGTTAATGTTGTGAATTGCGATTTTACTTTTTCATTTTTAGATTTTAAATTAAACATTTTTATGTAATCTTACTAAAAAAATTAATTCTTAAAAATTTCACAATAATTAAGCTATTTCAATCATAAATTGAGATATATATGTTTGACAAATTTTGGTGTTATTTTTTTAAAATCACATAAAAATACTACTTAAATTTTAAACTCTCAAATCTATTTTATTTTCTTGACTACAATTTTTTTTTTAATTTACACAAATTAACACCCTCCCTCCCATAGGGAGTGACCCACACACCCACCCCAATTGTGTTATATTTAATAAGTAAATAATAAGATATTTTGGTAAAAAAAATTAATTTAATATTTTGAAATTTAAGTATTTTTATGATTGTTTTTTCTTTTTATCGTGAAAAAAAAATGGAGCCATTTATATTAAAAGAAAAAAAGAAAAACAACATAGACGTACCATAAATAATTGCCTTTAATTTAAATTTAAGAGTAGGGAGGAATGTGCCAGTCTGCCAGAGCTTCACTTTCAGAAGCGGACCACGTAGAGCCGCACTCTCGGGCACGTCCCTATGAGGCTATGACCATTGCAATTTGTTAGATTAGAGCGTGACCCTCACCTCTCATGAGAGCGCGTTTGCAGAATCCGGCTGCTCCCAGGTCCCAAGTTTACAGGCAGATACGGTAGCGTACATATGACTCGAACCCCGCGAATCGAAGCTTTTCTCCATTCTTTCACAATCTCTTCACTTTCGCCCAAACAAGGAAAGTATTTTGGTGAACCAGATTAGCACCATCTTCGTTTCTTCTTCTTCCCCTTTCGCGCCCAGAATTCATATCCCTCCTCCATTCAATCGCCTCACCTTTCGATTCGTGTTAGGTAATTTTCATCCCTTAATATCTCGCTTCAAGTTCACTTAAATTTCCTCTTTTTTTTCTCTTTAATTGATTTATAGTCGCCTGGGACGACCATTCTTCGTGCCCTATTACTTTACTTGTTTGCATTTCCATGTTTCGCTTGCCTTTTGATGGATGCAGCAGAAGGGCTTGGTCTTGAATTCATACGTAATGGTGCAGTGTTTTCCCCCAAACTTTTTGAACTTTTTTAACCTATTGGTTAGGTTTTTTTGTTTTTCTGATTCATATTGATGAAGCTTGAATTACCTGAATTGGAAATTGGGCTGTGCTTTAGTTCTCAGTTTTTGCTCCTCTCTCATTTCCTGGTTTTCACTTTTGTCGGCATTCTATTAGACCACTTTTGTTTTGTTAATTTTTTTTGGGTCTGGTTAATTTTTGCGGTCTGAAGGCTTATTTTTTTCAATTTTGTGATTAACTATTGGGGTATGATTGTATCTGAAATATCAGATATGTAAAGTTAGGTACATGTGACTCTTATCCTTGCTCCATGTTCTGGTCATTATTTTATTAATCATACTTGCTGTCTTTGTTTGCTACTCTCCCTTCTGGACACGTGGTTCCTTTTTGGGCATTTTATCTGAATATCTTACTCTGATTTTTTCTTTGGTTGTTAAATTTATTACTTCCCGAATCCCTTTGGTTCTTTAAACCAATCCGTTGGATCATACTCTGGAATTACGAGGCTGGTGAGTTTTCCCTCCTTGATATGCATTTATGCATAAAATTTGTGCTTTTTTACTTCCATTTTCAACAAACTTGAAGTGAAAGTGTGAAACACATTTTGGGAGCACAATTGGGCTACTTATGGTAATTGCCTCTCTTTAAAGTGTTTGCATCAAGTGCTCATTCCATTAATCGACCTATATTTTCATGATTATAATTTATGGGCTCATTATCTTATACAAAGATGGATGTTGTATCATGTTCGTGTTATCCTGTGTTCTTTAGTGTAATGATAGCACTTGCAATGCAATTGTGGGCTTCTATTTTCAACAAGTTGACTTTCTTTTCTCCTAATCTTTTTCTGCACCATTCTCGTTTACAAGTGTATTAAATTTTTAACGCTTGCCATAGTGATCTGTGCTAACGTCGATGATTTGCCCTGCTGATGTGAGAATTGTAGATATTTCATTCCATCTCTTTCTTAAACTTAAAAATGCTTTGTTTAGAAGATAGCAGATTTGTGAAACGACAGTTTTTATAGAGAAGACACTTCCCCTCTAATGATGTTTCTCCCCTTGTTTGGTGGATTTTTGGTCATTGCACTAGAATTTTAAAAAACAATGGTCTGGGAACAAGTATGGGATCAGTTTATCACTTAGGATGTACACTATACTTTTCCAAATATGTTCCTTTTTTCTTCTCTCTTTCTCCTGTTTCTTCTATGAAGCTATTGCTTGGAGTATTTAACACATCTGAACAACAGCAGTTCCTGATTACTGAATGCTGCATTAGGAAAATGTTACTGGTTAACCAGATCTAATTATCCTAATATATGTTCATGTCTAGTGGAGCAGATCCACTATAGTTAAGACTGTTAGCCCGAGCTTCCAAAGGTCAACTTCTTTTGGATGCTTCAAACTAAATAAAGGGTGGAAAAGCTGACTCCTGATCCCATCTAGTTACTTGACCTGGCCTATGTTGTGCATCTTGCTCTCCTACTGCATATGTATAAATGGTGTTACATTCTTTTACGTGTGTTTACTGATAATGCTGCGCATGTTGTGTTTCTATGTTTCAACCACCTTGTTTAATAAGGGATGACCATCCCTTTAGCTGCATTTGGTACAGAGGATTTGGAGGGGAGTTCCCTCCCCTTGTTTGGCAACATTTAGGAGGTTAAAATTTTCCCTCCCCTCCAAATTGGGGGGATTTGGAGGGGGGAGGTAATATTTCGTCCTACCATAGTTGTCACTAATATTCTCAAGCTATGCTTCATTCCCAAATCTGCAAATCTGCTCTTTCTCCTTCTTTGACGGTTACTCTGGCAACCAGCAACGTCACAGCTTCGTCATTCCAAAGCCCATCAGTGACATTGACCAGCTCCATCCAAGTCGTTCTTAACTTGTCTAAGGGTGAGCAGGAGATCTGGGTTCGCCAGTGAACGAGGTGACCTCCATCTAAGTCATTCTGTGATGAGATCGTTGACGCTTCTTGGCTTGAAGCATCTCAGAATCTGCTTGTGAATATGCACTTTCAAAGGAGGCTTTGCAAGTATAATTATTTATTGTATATATATATATTGTAATATATATTTATAATTATTGGATATAGAGTAGCTATTAATTATGTATTATCATTATATTTATTCAATTTTAATAATTACAAAATTTTAATTTTATATTATTATATGTTATAATTATATTTTATTAAATATTCTATAAAGTTTGCAAAAAGCAACTTAAATAATATAAGCGTAAAGTTATCCATATAAAAATATTTTCCCTCCCTTCCCCTCGCATAAATCCAAACAAGGTAATATTAAAATCTCTCCCCTCTCCCTATTGAGCCAAAAACACCATTATGGATTTGCATCTTCATCAAACAAAGATGCTCCTCTCTGGAGTGATGAGGACTTGACTTACTGATGACTTTCTCTATCAGGCTTCTATTGATATCATAATTAAAGAGTGTGACCTAATAGACTATCTGAAATTTGTTTATTAGTTTTGAATCTGTTGTTTTATATGTTTCTTATACTTTTCCCCCTTGCTTTGTTTCTATGGAGTGTGGGTTCCATTTCTTTGCCAAATGCCATTGGCTCTATGTGGTTAATAGGTGAATATTTCTGATTGGCTGCTTGAAGAAGGATTGCATCATAATTTTGGTAAATAGAAATGGGGGTTCAGAATTAGTTGAATTTTGTTTGGCCTCTAACTTGGTGTGTGCTGGCAGTATATATCTGAGACCACTTATCCCATGTTTCTGGATGCAGTCAAGTATTATGGCATTTTTTTTATTAACATTGCATGGGAGATGATACTGTATAATTAAGTTTACTTGACGTCCACTGATTCCTTTTTCCATTCTTATAGAAAACAGACAAGCATTGTTATACCAACTTGTAAATCTTATAAATCAGCATGACTTGTTAAAATCTTTTGTTCTGATTTTCAGGTTTAGTTGGGATTTGAAAATGGCAAAAGGAAGCAGGGGACGACACACTTCCCGGCGGTTCAGGCTTACCCCATACCCTCTTCCTTCCTGCAAAAGAGACCTCTGCGAGAATTTGTGCCCAAAGAAATGCTCAAAGGTGTTGGATAAGAAAGAATGGGAAGACGTGACATGTTCTGTGTGCATGGAGTACCCACACAATGCTGTTCTTCTCCTTTGCTCCTCTCATGACAAAGGTTGTCGTCCCTATATGTGCGGCACTAACTTTCGTCATTCCAACTGCCTTGATCAGTACAAGAAAGCTTACACAAAAGTTGTCTTGGCTAATAATGGACCGGCAACGCTAGGCTCTATCAGTAATCCGAGCCTATTACCAGATTCAAACTTGTCACATGAGAAGGATGAAGTCACAGTGCTGGCATGCCCCCTATGTAGAGGTCAGGTCAAAGGTTGGACAGTTGTCAAACCTGCTAGGGAGTATCTAAATGCGAAGAAGAGAGGCTGCATGCAGGATAGCTGCTCGTTTACGGGGAACTACAAGGAATTGAAGAAGCATGTGAGGGCGGAGCATCCCTCGGCGTGTCCACGAGACGTGGATCCTGTGCATGAACAGAAATGGAGATGGCTTGAGGGTGAGCGTGAGCGGGAAGATGTTATCAGTACAATAACATCGGCCATGCCCGGGGCAATGGTTTTTGGTGACTATGTGATTGAGGGAAATCATCGAGACTTTGGCGCAGATGAAGAGGAGGGGGCTCTTGATGCAGATGGTGCAGAAGGCAATGGAAGATTTCAAATGAACATAGAGGCTATGAATTTCTTTCTCTTATTGCATACTGTTCGACAAGGGAATGAACTTAATAGGCATCTAAGGCCTGAGCCGGAGCAGCCTTCCCATCGAGTATCAGGTCAAAATGGTGCCCGCCATACAAGTCCTGTTGGCAGGTTGGATTTCTCAGATCATGATGACGATAACGAAAGGTACAGTGAAGGTGATGAAGATGGTATATCCCTAGTTAGCCGTCTGCATCGCCATGGCAATGGCAGAGTTCTGCTAAGTCGCTCAAGTAGGAGGCGTAGACGTAGGGCACATGTCGGTCAGTGGTAGATAACAATATCATTCTGGAACCAGGAGGTGGGAGAAGGACAAGTTTGTTAGGGATTTGTAGGTTCAAAAACTTAAGCCACACACATAAAGTGGGTTGACTTGACACCCAGTTGCACTGATTTTTTTCCAGGATATAGGAAAATCAAAAGGTGGGCAATTTTTCTGTTGTAATTTCTTTCACATGTAAATTCCACCTTCCTCCTATCATTATTGCACATTTCAATTGTGAAATTTGCTTGTGTAAGTTTGAAATTATAAAATTTCTAACATCTTGTAATGGTTGGACGCTTCTGAAAATTCAAACAAGTTCAGGAATTTCGTAGTTTATGCTTATAAATAATTCTGCACATAAATAGTATACTTCCTCCCTCTTGCATTATAATTTTAACCATTTTATACTTGGCGACCCAAAGTATAAGGCTCTTTTTAAGTGGAGTTTAGGAAGAGAAGTGTACCCAGTATTACTTCCACAAACATGGATATTTTTTGAAAGATTTAAACCTATGATCACATTATAGCAAATTTACCACTATATGGAAGTTTATCCTCTTAATTTCAACCATTTTATAGTTGATATCCTAATATTTTTTAAAAAAATATATATTTGTGAACTAATGCCGTTGGGTTTCATGATAATATACTTTACTAGTCATAATTGTTATTACTTATTACATAATTTATTTTCTTCTCAAGGGCATTTTAGGTATAATCATAAAATTAATAGAATAGACAATCTAAAGAACTTATAAAAAGTGCTTATGCAAACTTATTTGTAAAACCCATTTATCTAATTTGAGAAGACTGAGTTAAAAAAAATTACTTATCTCTCTAAAATACTTTTACATAAAATTAAATTATATATTAATTTATAAATTAGTTTAAAAAATGATAATTATAAAAAAAAATCTACTCCTATATTTAAAATTAGAGAAGTATAATAATACGCTTCCGTGCAGCCACATAATTGTACCAGTTTTTTTTATGGTAAAAAAAAATTTGTACTAGTTAAGTCTAATAAATTGCTACTATTAGTCTTAACGTCAGTTCAAACATCAAGGCATACCAACTTCGTAAATTACAACTCGGAATGCAGGTTAATATGCTGAATACGGATTGGTCTAGAAGTAGCGGGTTAAATTTAATCAGTTTATTTTTAGATAAGTTAATAAAATATTAACTCTAATCTTGCTAACTCGTTAATTTTTTTTTAAATTATTTATATATTTTTTTAAAAAAAATTATTTTTATATATATTTTTTTAAAAAATAATTTATATATATTAATATTAATTAAATTTAAAATATGATTTAAAATTATTAAAATATTTATTTTTTTAACTTTATTACTATCCGTATATAAATCTGTCACAAGTAAAATAATAAAATAAAATATACATATAAAGAAATAATTAAATAAGATAAAATTAATATAAATTAAATATAATATAAACTTTAACTTGATTAAGATTTTAAAATTAATAAAGTATAATATAAATAAAATTAAAAAAAAAAAAAAAACAGGCTAATCCACCATCAGCTGGTTACCCGCACCACCCACCATAGAATTGCAGGCTAATAAACCCAACCCAAATTCTCAGTTCTATCCGTAAATCATCCAACTAACAGTTAGGTGGCTTGGCACGTGCGAGATTTCACTTATTGGCGCTTGAAGAAAACAATTGAGTCGGCGCTAAGCAGCCCTACTTTTCAGCTCAATGTAATGCAAACTACAACAAACACGTGACACCAATTATACATCGTCAAATCTGCGTCTCTTTCAACACTTACAGCTAAATTGACAAATGATACATAACTTATGAATTGACCTCAAATAATCGTACTTTTACATTTAAAAGAATGGGGTGCATGGAAATATATTCTGAAGTTCAAGAAGCATGCTTCTTGAAAATCTGGCCTCTGATACTGAATTTGTGAACTCTTCAGGGGGAAAAAATCAAAGAATTTACAAGCCATTTGTGAATGCTATGCTATATAAAGGCTACAGATCCTTCTTCCGTATTCTTGTTGGAACTCCATAACATACTGGGGCGGCCCCAATCAAGAAAGGGAGAGTGCAAGCTTCACGTGCCTGACTCATAAATGATGCAATTTTGGGTCTGTGATCACAATTACTCTTAAAGGTGTCACTTTCACATTCTTCTATGGCTTTCTTTCTAGTAGAAACTTTCTTCTTTGCTTTACCCTTGCCCTTTAAGTTCATGGCCTCAAATTCTTCTGCTAATAAATTACATTGCAAACATTCCCCAGAAAAATTTAATCTTTCTTTCAACCAGGCATCAAGCATAGCCTTCCCAAACCGATCAATATCCTTGTCTGTCACCTCCCACAGATTGGCAACTATAGCTGGAGAACTAGCCAGAAGGTATGAAAGGGGAACACCTTCTGGGGCGTAGCTTCCATTTAAGGTCAATGAACCGCTGCTGCATCCCATCAAAAGTGTAGCACCACATTTATCAAGTTTCTGAATCTCTTGCCTGGAAATGTATTGTGCTCCTGTAATGCAAAGCCATGTACAGATATAAAACATTAATAATAATATATGTATGGGCCACAACGAATGACTTAAGATGAATTATGCTCTATTGATGAATTTCTTTGAACTTACCACTTCCATGACCAAAATATATAAAAAGGTCATGGCTTTTCAAGGCTGCAGCCAATTCTTCCACAGTGGGTCTGAAACCTGCCTTACCCTGTAAATTAACAAGGAAAATTCAAAGGCTTAATTGTTAAGTGGAATGAATATCTCTAGCATTTCTTCCACAATGTCGTTAATTATTCTTTTCTATGAAACTAGCACCAGCCCAGTTAATGCAGCTGTAAAAGAAACAAAATTATAAAAAAACTGCATGTAATCCGGCAGAAACAGTTAAACTGCAGTTCTGGTTCAAAATGGTAATTTACCTCTAGGTTTTGACCTCTAAACCAATTCTCAAATTCAGTTTGAGTGCTAGTGAGATCACCATCTGGGTTTAATAGATAAAAAGCGTCCAGTGGATCTATCAAAGGAAAGGACGTTGAATTCCCTTCTGCTCGCTTGTCATGGTTGCTACTTCTGTTAAGAAGTGCAGAGATGCTGCTAACTGATGGCATGCGATAAACCTCCTGGTTTCTTAGTATAGGCAAACTTTCCCACGGAAGCATCTGTCATGGTAATAGAGCTTGTTATTGATTCAGTATATAAAGATTATAGAAAAATCAGTATTAAAAAATGAAAAACTCTTGGGTTTTAGCCTAAAAATGTGGATATAATTTAAAATGCCAGCTTAAATGACATGTTCTTACGGTTGAGTCATGTTTTGCTTAAAAATGAGAATACAATATTTGACTCCGTAACAGGGTAGAGAATACTTGTACTAACTGATGCAACATCTTGGTCACAGAAGTCGAAAATGTGGCAGCTTGGATGAATTGATTATAGAGTAAAGATATAAAATGTTGCAGATATAAGGTCTTCAAAACGCTATAACTCATGGCGCCTGACTTTGCACTAGCTTAACATAGCACGCAGCCATGCATCATAATTCAGATTGATGTGTAATATTAATCAATAATGAGCCAATTAATATACATTATAATAAAAACAGAAACTTTCCCCTTTATAGTTTCATTCGATTCTTATTTTGTTCCCTATAACCTAAAAATTTGTAATTGGGCCCTCACAATTTATAATTTTTTTAACCCCAATCTTACTGTTAAAATTCTATAAAAACAGTTAAATTTTATCAACGTAACATATTAAGTACTGTCTTAACACTAAATATATATTTATACTAACATACAAATGAAGGTAAAAATTATAGGTAAAAAGGTAAGATTAAATCACATGGAAAAAATTGAAAAAGCTATAATAATAATAATAATAATATTGACTAAATAAAAAATTATTTCAACTAAAAGGATCTAATCAATTTTTAAATCATAAGGACCAAATTAAAAATTGAGTGAAACTATAAGAATCAAAAGCGTATTGTAAGAAAAAGCTAAGCTTACATTTAAGAGAGAGAAAAACAACTTAAAAAATCATTCAAGGTTTAACTCGGCCATAAAATACATCAAGCACTTAATTAATAAAAATATCAATGTGAACTTCAGGTTAGAAGCCTAAGTATAGCGTGTTACTATTAACCGTGATCAATTATTCAATTCAGTCTGAAAGAAATAATTATCAACAAACATATAACATCTTAGAAGAGATGTTTGAATAGAAAGAGAGTGAAGAAAAAGAATTTTCTAACATTAACTAAACTATATTACTGCAGGATGTGTTTCAAAAGTATTTAACAAGAATTTAATGCTTATAATTAAATATTTTATCAGCACACATACCTGAATGTCATAATCCAACACGAGAATAATTGGCTCTCTGTTCTGTTCCACTTCAAACATGTTCAGTGCTTCTTTTAATATTTGAAACGCAAGCTCAGATGACGTGCCCAATTCATTGGCTGCATTTGACGTTATGCCACGCCATGTTTCATCACAATAACCTACCTTAGCAATATAGCAGCCTTTTTTTAAGCATAGTTGTGAAATCCAGATATCACCTTCGCAATCATTCTTGAAGCCTCCAAGAATGACTTTAAGAATACCCTCATTTACATCCAATTTGCATTTAGATATTAGATCATGCACAAGCTTCTTGTGCACCAAATCCAAATTTTTGTGGTCCAACCATTCTCCGAGAAGTAAATATTTCCATGAACCAAACCATGAATCTTCAATGTTCCTGTCAAAATATAGTAAAGCAATTGTGAATGGGAAGATAACTATTATTGTTCCCCCACCCCCTCTTTAAATTTCAAAAGGTGCTAATTTAAACTTTTGGAATTTGTTATTATAACAAATAAGCGAAGTTATTGTCACCTTGAGTAAAGCTGTTCAATAATGAATGATGCCAAGAACAAAAAAGGTGTATAGAGGGCCTGAGAGTCAAAAAGTTAAGTTCTTTCACGGATAAATGCACCTCCAACAATGATTCTTTCAACTTAAAACAGTAGAGGGGCCAAGCTTTCTAGAATCACCCAAAAAAATAATGTAGGCTTTTAAGGCAATTCAAATCGACATGTGAAAATATACCCAAAAATAACAATGCAGGCTTGTGAGAGAATTCAAATTGAAGTGTCAAAACATAAAGCAGATGATGTACCTCAACAATTTATTAAGGCGTTGATCAAGCTTCATTCTCCACTTCCACCATAGCATCCTATGTTTTTTCGTGTCATCCATAGGGAATACCGAGGATGAGTAATTTTCTTCCAATATCGCTTTGAATGCTGGAACTACATCGTCAACCACTGCAAAACCCCAAGGACAGTGCCAGGGCTTACTTGAGTTCTCACACTTGGAAAGGGTACCCAAACCAGAAGTTGCTTCATCATCATCATCACCATCGCCATCTGAACTTGGTCAAAAAAAGATACAAATTGGCATGAAAATGTGTAACATCATAAGCCTGACAATATATTATACATATATAAATGACCAAGTCCACATGAGCTAGATACCTTCTGAAATTGAGTCCACAGGTAGTAACATCACAACAGGTTCAGTCTTGGAACTGAATCGTGACACCAACATCCAGGCATCAACACCCGTAGGATGAAGCAGCAATTCTTGTAACAAACTAGTATAATCTCCTCCAAGTAAACTTATACTGACAACTGTCGTAGAAGGAAGACCAACCAAAAAGTTCTTCACATATTCTTCAAGATCTAAAGTGGTCTCAGGTGCAAGCCTGTGACAGCAATGCTTCAGCTTGTATGTGAATTCACTCTTCTCTCTAATCTGCAATCACAAAAGCTATTCCCTGAGTAAGCCACACGTAGCTTCCTGGATGCAGGAAGATGCACAAAAAGGTATACCCAGAAGTTGAAGTTATGAAATCAATCACTGTTATAAAAGAGCAGCCTACAATGCTGGAAATAAGAACAAGAAATCTCTGAATATTAGTTAATACTTAATATTGTCATATTTAGGATGATGCAAGAATAAAACTCCATTTTGGTCCATCATCAACTGGCTCCCTTCAAGATTTTTGTATTACTCTAGTACTTCATACTTCTTCCAATTTCATCCTTCTCGAAGTAGAACATTTAAATTGCACAATATTTTGAGGAGCATATATCCCTTAAGGCTGAAACATATCAAAGTTTCAAATAGTGAAGTAATACAAAACCTTTGAGGGAGCCAATTGGGACCCATCTCTAGTTTAAAATTAATTATTAATTAATATTATGTTTTATTAGTTATTTAATTAATTATCTAAAATTAAATTTAGATATTATTTAGGATCAAATTTGAATATTAAATTATCATATTTTAGAAGAATAAATTTGAGATATTAGGATTATGATAAATTTTACGTTTAGCCTATTAGCTTATATTTTTACCTATATAAAAGCCTATTTGTATTCTCATTCATTAAAAATAATTAATAATATTTTGAGGCTTTATTTTTCCTCTACTTTCAATCCTTCAAATCTCCACATGGTATCAAAACAAGAATATTAAATCTTAGTTAAGGTTTTGATAAAGAAGAAAAAGGTCAAGTCTGAAGAGAAGACACGCCTTCAAGTGGAGATTAGTTACATATGATGGAAGAGGGTAACTTGGGTATCTTCCCAAAAAATCTCATAGGTTATGGGATTAGTTCATCTACCTCAAGTGAGGTTAGATTAGTATATAAACCCAAGTAGGTTACGATGAAAGAGGGTAACATGGGTATCTTCTCACAAAATCTCATAGGTTATGGGATTAGTTAATCTACTTCAAGTGAGGTTAAATTAGTGTGTAAACCCAAGTGGGTTACAATGATTGTATGAACATGTTGCTTTGTGATGGAAGATAATAACTTGGGTCTCTTCTCACAAAATCTCATAGGTTGTGAGATTAATTTATCTCTCTTAAGTAAGGTTAGATTAGTATGTAAACTCAAGTGGGTTACTATGATTGTATGAGCATGTTGTTCTTGAATAATACATATGATGGAAGAGGATAACTTAGGTCTCTTCCCCAAAATCTCATAAGTTATGGGATTAGTACATATAATTCTTCATCAAGTCCTTCTCTTGCAAATGATCTTGTCAAGGGTCCAACATGGAAGCTCTTCATCAAATTCGTAACATTGTCTTAAGATCCAATTAACTTCAATTCAATAGTTACTATTAGTTTAAAGATTCAAAGTTATTTTTCTTCTATAATGATATTTCTCACATCCAAGCTGACTCCTAGCTTAAGGGAGAGTGTTGAGAAGCACAAGTATTCAAGCTGTAGATCCAGCTTGAGGAGGAGTATTGAGATGCTATAGTTTAGAATTAATTATTAATTAATTAATATTATGTTTTATTAGTTATTTAATTAATTATCTAAAATTAAGTTTAGATATTATTTAGGATCAGATTTGAATATTAAATTATCACATATTAAAAGAATAAATCTGAGATATTAAAATTATGATAGATTCTAGGTTTAGCCTATTAACTTATATTTTTTCCTATATAAAGGCCTATTTGTATTCTCATTTATTAAAAATGATTAATAATATTTTAAAACTTTATTTTTCCTCTACTTTAAATCCTTCAAATCTCCATAGGTTTTAATCTAAAATACATTGAAAACACTGCATACAAAAAGTTATGGTTAGACTAGCCTATTGGGTAGAAAAAAGATGAACAAGGAATGCCTTGAGGGTTCAAGTTAATTGAAAGGAATGGCCAGCCAAACATTACCAAAAGAAAGGAAAAAAAACAGAACTGGCTCCTACTGTTCCAGTCAGCTGCAATGAACTGTTTTTGCATTGATCAAGGATTGAACTAAATCTGGTAGCAAAATGAATGGTATGACATCCATTCCTATTTTTTGCCTCAATTAAGTAAACAGACCATAGTTGGGTTGAATAAGTTGGTTTACAAATTACATATAAATTAAAGGAACACTATAAAATCTTATTCACATTATTACAGCATTTTACATATATGAAGTCCGACGCTTTTTGATAATTAAGCTTTTAACAAGGCCATGGTTTGATCCCAGTTGATCCTAATTAGACACTTTTTCTGGTTAGCTGATCGGTCAATTTCTCAAGACATAGAGTCCTCTTGCCAACTAGGCTAAACCCTTGATTAACCATTGCCACTAAACAACAGCCAGAGTTTAGATGTAATCGAGCAATGCCTTAGTAATGCCTAAGTGCAAGTTACAAAATATCACATCCTGCATTAGCAAACTTAGAGGGCATCATTCCCTTTCCTATTTAAAGAGTAAGGAACTATGGCTACAAAGAAATTATATGCTTCCTAAAAATATAATATAGAATCAAAATACAACTGGCACTAAAGTAATAGTGAGCATGGTATGTGATTAGCAATTCTCATGCCAACAATTAGGGTTTCTTTTTATAAGTCGGTAAGTCAAAACTATAACTAAAATCCCACCAATAAGTGTCAAAACCCATTTCATTTATAAAATTAAGCATCAAGCATACCTCTGCATCAATTAACGGCTGTGCTCCTTTGCATCTCCCACTTAGATTTGAAAAGAACCGGTAGGAAAGATGAGTTCCAATTGAAGCTTGATGAAAATATGAAGCCCAATAATTTTCATCCAAAGCTTTGCTAAATGATGACAAAGAAAATTGCTCATTTGAGGCAGAAACTATATATATCACAGCAAGTAATCTGGATACCTGTTGCAGTTTCACTAACATTTCAAGGTCACACAACTCGCTCTACCAATTGGCTTGAGAAGAAATAAAGGAACAGACCAAAAGCCAGAAATATAGAACAGGACACAAGCACGTTAACAAGTCAAACTTTAGAAATATAGAACACGAGTATGACATGAAATAGCATTTATATATTTTTTTTAACTTTTCATTAGTGATATACTTCTAGAGAAAAACAAAACGGGTAAGATTACATATTCTACATATATTAAATAATTATGTTCTTAAAAAAAACAAAAGTGAATCAAAAGTTGTCAATAATTTATCATTAAAATTATTCTTGCACAAAAATTAAGGAAAAACTTCAATTATCTAATCATGATGGCTTATCTTCATCCATTTTGTGGGTCTTTTCTTTTTTTCGAGATCATTTGTGTCTGTGCCAAGTTTCGCTGACCTAGCCATATTTGGAGTGTGGCCAAGCTGCATATAAAGCATGTCTCAAGCTGCATATAAAGCATGTCTAAGCCAATTTTGATCTGTTCATTTTGAAACATCCATACGTTTGAAGAATGTATCCTGAAGCAAGTAAGTCTACATTTGGTAGTATTATATACAGCCTGAATAATCTGTTGCTCTGTATGAACGTTCTATTAGAATCTTCACTCTTCCACATAAAATGGCCAAAAGTAAAGCCTAATAGATCTAAACAGTCTTAAAAGGCTGCAAGTGCTAGAAGTCTAAGATGTATGCTCCAAAACGTCACTATTGCTTCATGATTTGACAGGACAGGGCTCTTAATTTGCCATCAGGAAATGACTAGATTTTGTAACTGAAAACACATCTAGGAAAGATAAAACAGAAATAAATAAACAAAATCAGGAAAGAGATATTTGACCTTCTGAAAAAGAACAGGAACCTCACGAGAGAGTACAAAGGCTAGCATCAGCCAGGATGCAAGATCTTCAAACTTGATGCACGATAAATTAGAGAAAATAGTCCTGGGAGGCAAAAGGCAAAATAGAGCAAGTGAACGAAATTAGTTAGTAATACAAAGCTATGTCTATAATGCAAGTAAACAATGACAATTCAACACTACCACAAGCTTAATGCAAGACATTATTCATGTCGTCTTACTGCATAAGTTTTGGTTTGGTTCAACGAAGGATTTTAAGATTGTTTGGAAGTATACTCTTTATGTAGAGTTGCGGTGCTTATGGTGGAAGTGTAATGCTGAAGCTTGTTATCAAAGAACTTTCCCCTCACGTTCATTACAAAATAGGGTTATCTTTTAACTCCTTTGTAGTGTAGGTGTGGGCTCATGGATTCCCTAAGGGCTCGCTCTCGCTCATGGATTTGTAAAGGGATTAGAGAGCTCATCTGAGCTAACATTCTGCATTTGTATACAACAGGCTTTAAGAAAGAGAAACCAACAATGATTCACTCATCAATATGTGTGAAAGACGACAAAAATAACGAAATGCCATGAAGTGCTCCACATTACAAAATTCCAAGGAAAACAAGCTCCTTAACAGCTAGAGGACATTTCTTTTTGAAAAAAGTCAGATTGGATTGCATGAGGCAAAAAGAATATAGAAACATCTAGTTTTAAGCAGTCAGATAATGTCAGAAAGTACACTTGTAATATTTTATGCATTGTCATAGGTGACTTCATTATTTCTATAAAGTCAATGATAAAGCACATTTTAGATGCCAATGTCTAATTATCTATCATACAAAATGAATTGAATCTTTTCTCATCAAGAAGGAAGGAAGCTCACATATGCAGACTTCAATGAATGTAACTGGTAAGTTGTACTTATTACAAATACCTAGTATGCTTGAAATGATAGCTCCTCAAAGAGAACCAACAAATGTCATGGAGTATTTCTGCACGTTCAATAGCGAAAACATCTCCTTGGTACTCTTTTGCAACTAAAAGGTGAAAATAATCAAGTGCTACAGGAACCAACTTTTGGTAGAATGAGTTTCTGCTGACTAGAACTGATATTCTTCTTAGAAGTATTTTATGTGCTTCATCAACTTGACTAGGATATGCAAGAGAATTACCTGCAAGTCAAAAGTTATACAAGGGAAGGAATGGTCAAGCCCTATGTACTATAAATAATAGCACGGCTTAATCCTTCAGAAAAAATTGGCAAAGATCCAAATGTCTTTGGGCGCATTTGTTAAAATTGAAAACAATTTTTGGCACAAATTCCATACTGAAGTAAGTTGTGAAAATTCTCAACCAAATTTGTAATGTTTCAAAAGTTATATCAGAGAAGGAATGGTCAACACCTATGTACTATAAATAAACATGAAATGGTAATCATACCTAGTTGAGTGAGTAGCTTCATTGACAACTGCCTACGGACAAACTCCCATTTGAGATGAATAAAATCTTTCACTAGCCCAGATTTCATAATTTCATGGGGAATGCAGTGCCAACACCTCATTTTGATGCGATTGCTTGTTACTGCACTCCTTGAAGGCTCAATGCAATCTGTATCCTTCAAAACCGACTTCAGCTGGGAAAGCATATCAGAGTGTTCAGAAAGAGAAATATGGTTCCCCTCCAAACTTATTGAAGCGCTGACTTTTGACTTGCTACTGTTTGCAAGTTGGTTCTGAGACAATCGATATCTAGAACGGGTTAACCTTGAATTATTCTCAAGTTCTGAAGTGTGCTCCTCTGATAAACACTTGGCTGCATTCTTATTCTTTCTATTCTGTTTCGATCTGATCTTGGTTTCTGGTTCTTCTCTCATGCATTTCAACTTATTTACACTATCTTCTGTTACTGTAAAGCAAGCAGAAGTCTTACAAGAACCACATCTGACACCTGTGGTACTCCCATCACTATCATCTTGAGGACAGCTAAGAGGGTTTTTCCACTCAGAAATATTTAATTTGTCCAGTGCTGATTTGTACCATTTTTCAGCCATCCCTACAGGAATATCCCCTGTACTACTGTCAAATCTACTTTGACACAAATCTCCGCGGGACTGATGCAGAGTTGCTTCCCACATCAGCTTGCACTTTGAGCAACAAAATGATGTGCTGCTTTCTTTCAGTATAAGTTCCGAACTTTGAAGTTCCTTTTCTGCTAAATCCCAAAGTCTTTTCTTGGTAAACAGTTTCCCTAACAGTATTACACATAAAAGAAAATCATTGAGACCAGGCAGGGAATGAAATTTTGCCAATCCATGGAGGGGAAGTTAAAACAAGTTTATACCATACCTAAGATTAAAGAGAAAGCAACCACAAACAATGATAACTTCAGTTTGCATGAAATGGCTTTACCCCACAGTAGAGAAGTTTCAGCATCAGCTCCATTTCCTATCATCTCATGAATTATTCCAACCTGCATACAGTGCACAAGATCAGAAAACTATCCCGCAATTTAGCTAAAGATAGGATCCTCCACCGATGCTTTCTAATTTCCCCACATTAGAGGATCAAGAGATATACAAAATCAAACCTGAAGCGTACTCTCTAGATAACACTGCATGATTTTCCATGGACTAAGATAGCCATCTTTCATGTCCCATGACATAGAATCAAATAACAAAACTTGTCTGGCAACTGATTTGTTCATTCCAAAATTCTCAATAATGTACCCAAGATTGTGAGAGAATACACCCTCTTCCTTGTTCTCTCCAGCCTGCTGCTGAACAGTATACATAAATTTCCCTTGGAAAAGTTTGGCACGCAGCCTCTGAGCTTCTTTTGCAAATGAAAGAGCCTATTGAGAAAACATAAGATCATAAGATCATTACAAGGATAGATTTAAAGTTGATAAAAAAATGTAAAGCCACAGCGGTGTAGACCCAAAAAAATTATTAATAATAAAAGTACAAAGCTGGACCACCAAAAGACTAAAACAAGAACCTATAGTTTATAATGAAATGATATTTAAATTAGAGGCTCACAAACTATTTAAGTACTAATTTAAAATTCATTTGCTCTATAATTACTCCTGATGCAGCTGATATGACCTTATAAATTACAACCTAGCAACTAAGAAATACGAAAATCTAGAAACTTGAGAATTACTTGCCAGTTCATGAAGACAATTTCAAAGAAAATAAGACACATCCAATAGACACTACAAAGTCCTAATTAACTAATTTTAATTTTTTTTTATGTTTAAATGAAACTTTGTTTTCTAAGAAAAGTTTAAAAATTAATTAAAAAAAGATTGATTAGTCATAGAAACATAACACACAAGATTTTGTCAACACAACCCAAAAGAGTAGAATATTAATCATCATTTGCGCAATCACTTGCAAAAGGAATACAAAATAAGAAAAAGAGAAATAAAAACTAAAAATCACTGTTGCTAGTTAGAGGATTGATGATGCAGTTGCATAAAAATTTAAAATAAAATCCACTGCTGCTTACCTCTGTTAACTGTCCACTTGAAATAAGTCTAGGACACAGATCATAGTACAGACACCCAACAAGAAAAGCAGATTGGTTTGAATCAGGAACCTAGACCAAAAATCAGAAAACACAGTGAAGATTTCAGATAAAAAGACCATTATGAAAGAAATTGGCTAGTCAAAAGGGCTTACTCTTGACATTAATTCAAGTGCAACTTTTCTAATATCATCAACTTCGATGTCTATCTGGAGAGAGTTCTTGTGATTGTAAGAACCCCTGGCAAACAAAAGTGAGAAATTTTGTTGAAACCCTATCACCAATGGTTGGAAGCCCTGAAGATAACGTATCCAGGAATCAATACTGGAAAGTTCTTCAAAGTGTTCTGATGAGTTCAAGATGAATTCCTCATCTACAGGAGAAATACAAAGCGCGTGACTTATCCTTCTACTTTTCCACAGTAAGGCCAACCACTGCTCAATTGAGAGATTCTTCAATTTAAACAATCTAATCATTAGCCGATATGCATCATTGTAAAGTTCCATGAAACCCTGTAGAAATAGCATTAATATCAAAAAAATTATCCCTATCAACCTTATGCAAAAACTACAGGAACCAAGATCATTAAAACAGAGCAAACCTTCAATTGTAATAGATCAATTATGTTATAGAGTAGAATCATCATATTGTCAGGCAATACGGAGACCTCTTCCTTGTCACAACAATCGGGAATGTAAAAGTTTGACCATAGATTTAAAGCTTCCTTGACATCTTCAAAGATTTGCTGTTCAGTGGACAAACCAAGCCAAACTTTAACAATGAAGAAATTAAGTTTAACATCATAATTGGCCCTGTCACAAAAGAGAAGAAACTGCAACCACTTATTAAACTTTAAACTAAAAAAATAAGAAATAAGTGTATTAAGACCTTTGAGTTTGGCTCAGCTTCCATGGTACATAATGCACGTAGGCTATGTGCGACTGACAACTGGTGATCAGGGGGATTTCTAGTGGTATATATTTCACAAGAAATCTCCTTCTGTTTAAAGAAAATAGCTCCATATCAATGGGATACACAACTCCAACAATATGTTCTTTGAAAATGATAAAATTAATATATTCGAAAAATACATAAATATTGCAGAGCTTACTATCATAGTTATTGCTTCAGAGAAACACTGAATACAGTCCTTGAGACCTTCTATGCCACAGACCCTCAAGGCCTTCCCCTTTCTCACTAGAGCTTGTGCTTTCTCAAAACAACTATCCGGATTGACATATACATCTTGCAGGAGGATATCTGTGATTTTCATTTGCATTTTCTGACAGAGCTCTGGGTAAGTAAAACTCATTTCCTCATATGCAGTAAGTTCCTAAACAAGACATCAGAAAAGACCCATCATAAACAAGTTTGACAGATTGAATTATGTATCAGCAAAAATCTATTGAAATTTTCATGGAAAACAAATATATGCTAGGAAGCTTCACCTGCTCCAAGATCATGCCAATGTTCCTTTTCGAAAGCTCTGTTGAGGATAACAGAAGAGAGTACAAGGTGAGGGAACCACTTTTCTCATCCTCTTGCTTAACACGTTTACACTCCATCTGGATAGCATACCATGTAAAAGTAAGTAGAACGAAATAAACTCAGAAGGAAAACAGCCAAACGCATAAACCAAAATGCTCTGTATGTTACCTTCACCCACTGATTCACTACAGGCATAGGAGCTGCCAGCCTCTCAAACTGATCATTGGCAGCACACCAGCATTTGAGGATTGATATAGTTTTCTTCCTCACCTTATGATAGTCCACTTGATAGAGAATATCCAAAAGAAGAGAACTTCTGGCGCAAGCCTCATTTACAAACTCTATAAATTCATCTCCTATTGGACCACCACAATGACATTTAATACAAAGCCATGATGCCTTACAGCATAAGCTCAGCACCTTTGAAGCCTGCAACGATATTTCAAACAAACAAACAACAAACGGAAAGGATTTAAGAAAAAAGATATGACATTCTAGTTATTCATCTATGATCTTCATATTTAAATTTCTTTAATTCAACAGAGTCAACACTGGCATCAAAATAGCCATTTGGATAAGTGGAGGTGCTCTCACTCCCTGTATGCATTCTTTTACCTTCAGATACAATTATTTTCCTTCATTATTTAGTTGCTGACTTTGCTGGACTCATAAACTTTACTGTCAGTTGGTGGTTAATATTTTAACTTAAAGAGTGAAGTATTGAAACCAATTATTGGTTTTCACTGACCAAAGAGCACCAATCCACATATCAGCTCTTGCTGTCTTTGGGAAATATAAAACAAACTTGAACAAAAGCAATATCAAAAAGAAAAGAAGTAAAGATATGACATTTTAGTAATTGAAAACTGAGACCAAAATACCTCTTTTGCTTCCTTGTTTCTGTGGAAAACTACAGCTATATTGTAGAGACATGCAATTATGTAATTTCTCCATTCTTTTTGGACATGTTCACTAGCAATAATCTGCTTAATTAGCCTTGCACTCTTCTGAAATGAGAAAAGAAAAACTAATTATCATGTGGGAATAAAAGAGGTAACATAAAATTCCCCATCAATTTTGGAGATTCAGAAAAGCAATTTTAACCAAAACTAAATCATATGGAAATGACAAAGATTAAGACTATTTCATGAAAATTAGCACGAACCTGGATGTCAATTTTAGTTTTGATGGACAGAGTAAAAGCTGCCACAGCTACATTAAGCAATGTTTTACAGTTTCCATCAAAACCAATTCCATCCCTTTCTGTCGTAATGCTGTATGTGGAAATAAGTAAATTTTAGAGATTTAATAGCATAAACAATCAATGAGATGAATAAACAAGTGGTGCCAAAGACAATTGTCTGCAAACAATTTGAAATATTTTCTATATGTCTTTAGTATGGTTCTTTATCTCCCATATTTTCATTGCGACTGTCCATAAGGTACTTTTAACTATAGATAAGAGACATGAGGAATGAGAACTTTTCTCTTGTAACATTAAACAGGTTGTGAGATTTTTAGGCTATGAATAGTCCGATAATCATTGCTTTGGCTTATGCCTCATATATATACATAGTTCTTGGGAATCAAATGAGATACACCAAGATAAAATCAAATCTCTAATAACTACCCTTAAATCAAATCTGATATTTTTCTAATAATAACAATAATATCTCTAACAATAATATCCTAATATTAATGATATAATAACAATAATATCTCTAACAATAATATCCTAATATTAATAATTTAGATATTAGGATATTCCCACACTCCCCCTCAAGTTGGATCATAGATATTGACCATGTCCAACTTGCCTAGAAGCCGTTCAAATATTTCTTCTGGTAGTCCCTTGGTGAGAATATCTGCAGTTTGTAGCCTTGTAGGTATGTAGGTGAGGCACATAATCCCATCCTCTACTTTCTCACGAATGAAGTGTCTGTCGATTTCCACATGTTTAGTTCTGCTATGCTGGATAGGGTTCAAGGCCGTATTTATAGCAGCCTTGTTGTCACAAAATAACTTTAATGGAGCATCTATCTTCAAATGAGCCTCTTTTGCAACTCTTGCTAACCATAGACCCTCCATGATTCCTTGAGCAAGAGCTCGTAATTCTGATTCTGCACTACTTTTAGCCACTACTTTCTGTTTCTGACTCTGCCAAGTGACAAGATTTCCCCATACAAATGTGCAATAGCCAGAGGTTGATCGACTATCTTCTTGTGATCCTGCCCAATCAGCATCGGTGTAGATTTCTACCGATCTATTTGTGCTCCTTCTAAAGAATAGCCCACAGCCAGGAGTACCTTTTAAGTATTGTAGTATCTTGTAAGCCGAGTCCATATGTTTCTTCCGTGGATCATGCATATGTTGACTGGCAACACTCACTGCAAAGGCGATATCAGGACGTGTGTGAGAAAGATAAATGAGTTTCCCAACTAACCTTTGATATCTTCCTTTGTCTGTTCTCATTTCATCCCTTTCTCGTTTCTTCTGCTTGTTCTCATCTTTGTCAGTTTCCACCACAGTTTGCTTTTTCTTTTGTTTCACTGTGCTGATAGGGACTTTACTAGGTTTACACCCAAGCATTCCTGTTTCCTTGAGTAGATCAAGGATATACTTTCTCTGAGAAACATAAATACCACCCTTAGATCTTGCTACTTCCATACCGAGAAAGTATTTCAACTTACCAAGGTCTTTGACCTCAAATTCATGATTCAGGGCTACCTTGATTCGATCAATCTCCTTAATATCATTTCCTGTGACAATAATATCATCCACATAGACAATGATAATAGTGATGAGGTTATTACAACGGGATACAAACATCGTGTGATCAGACAAACTTTGCTGATACCCTTCAACCTTGAGAACACTAGAAAATCTGTCAAACCAGGCACGTGGTGATTGTTTCAGCCCATAGATGGATTTTCTCAGCCTACATACCTGGTTCTGTCTTCCTGCTTCAAAACCTGGTGGGAGTGTCATGTACACTTCCTCTTTTAAATCTCCATTGAGGAATGCATTCTTAATATCAAGTTGTTCTAGGGGCCAATCTAGATTTGCTGCTACTGAGAAGAGAACCCGTATGGTATTGAGTTTCGCGACAGGTGCAAAGGTTTCGTTGTAGTCAATACCATGCGTTTGCGTAAACCCTCGAGCAACTAGTCTAGCTTTCAGCTTGTTTAACGTACTATCAGCATTGTATTTGGGAGTGAACACCCACTTGCAGCTTACGGGTTTTATTCCTGAAGGCATCTGCACTATCTCCCAAGTCCCATTTTTCTCTAAGGCTTGCATTTCTTCCATCACTGCCTGTTTCCACTCTGGGACAGCCAAGGCCTCATGTACATTGTTAGGAATCTTGATGCTGTCAAGGTTAGTTACAAAAGCATGGTAACTTGGAGTAAGGGCAGCATAAGAAACAAACTTTTCAATAGGATGCTTCGTACATGTCCGTGGTAGTTTTTTCAATGCAATAGGAAGCTCCAGATTAGCCTCACCATGATGGTTGTGGCCTCTATGATGTCGGCGTGAGTACATTTTTCCCCATCTTTGTTGTTCAGACCCTTCTGGAGGCTGTAAAGGTCCATGTGGTGTGAGGGAAATGGGTACAATGGGTTCCACAAGTTGAGATTCATTCCAACTCTCCCCCGGAATCGAAGACTCGGGATAATATGACTGGTGCTCAACAAAGGTGACATCACGGGTAACAAACAGGTGTTTGGACACAGGATCAAAACATTTGTAACCTTTTTGGGAGGAGGAGTAGCCCAAGAAGACACATTTAGTGGCACGGGGATGGAACTTTGAGGGAGGATGATGAATATGAACAAGAACAGTGCATCCAAAGACACGTAGCGGAAGAGAAGACTGTAAGTGAGAGACATCGTGAGTTTTTTGTAATTCTGCAATGGGAGAGGTGAAGGAAAGAATACGACTAGGAAGACGATTAATGAGCTGAATAGCGGTCTGGATGGCATCCCCCCAATAAAATAAAGGAACATGACACTGAAATAAGATAGCCCTAGCAACCTCAAGAATATGTTTATTTTTTTGTTCTGCAACCCCATTTTGCTGAGGACTATAGGGACAACTGCTGTGATGAACAATTCCTTTAGCAGACAGGAAAGCGTGAAGGGAGTTATTGAAATATTCAGTGCCATTATCGGTATAAAGGACTTTGACAGAGGTATGGAATTGGTTTTGGACAAAACCATAGAATTCGATGAAGACATTAGGGACCTCAGATTTATCCTTTAAAAGATAGACCCAACACATGCGAGTATGATCATCAATAAACGTGACAATATTTGGTATGGGTGCGATTAGGAATCTTAGAGGGGCCCCATACATCACTATGAATAATGGAGAAAGGAGAGGATGGTTTGTATAGAACAGGAGGAAAGGAAACACGGTGATGTTTAGCAAAGGTACAAGTATCGCAAACAAAAGAACTTTTATTGATAGATAACTGGGGAAACAACTTTTGTAAATAATGAACACTAGGATGACCTAGTCTTTTATGCCATAACAGAAAAAACTCCTCATCAGAGGTGGGGTTGGGTGTAGAGATGGTGATCGTGGACCATAATGCACTCACGGTAGATGAGTCGAGACAGTAGAGACCATCATACTCCTTAGCAGAACCAATCATCTTCCCCGATGTGAGATCCTGAAAATCACAATGAGTAGAATAAAAATGAGCTGAGCAGTTTGCTTGTTTCGTCAATTTGCTAATAGAAAGCAGGTTACAAGCTAAATGAGGAACATGAAGTACTGATTCAAGATGTAAAGAATCTGAAATAGTGACAGAACCGATGCCTGCTATGGGTGAAGGAGTGCCGGTAGCAGTAGTGATTTTCTTATTTCCTGCTAAGGGATGGTAGGTGACAAACATCTTTTCATTTGATGTCATGTGATCAGAGGCCCATGTATCCACAATCCACTGTGATGGAGGAAGAGAGGTATGTAAAGCAATGGGAATTATACCTTTATGAGCCATGGATGCAGATCCGTGAGAGTGTTGTTCAGCTTGAAGGCTTCTGAACATACGTGTGATCTGATTTAGTTGCTCCTGACTGAAGGATGTGGATGGCTCAGATGGGGACGGTGCACATGCTGAATCATTTGAGGCTTGGTGAGCTTGTGGCTTATTTTTACGAGGCTTCCAATCAACTGGCTTACCATAGATATCCCAACACTTTTCACGAGTATGTCCCACCTTCTTACAGTGTTCACAGGTGGGTCGAGTCTTACCAGAAGCATCAGGATTGTTATGTCTGCTAACAAATGCCGTAGACTCAGAAAGAGGTTGTTTAGGTTCAACAGGCATGGTTTCCCTCCTGGATTCTTCTCTGCGCACCTCAGCATAAGTTTCCAGAAGTGACGGTAGTATGGAATTGCTGAGAATTCTGGCCCTTACAGCATCAAATTCAGCATTTAGACCAGCAAGAAAAAGAAGTATTCGCCCCTTTTCAATCCTTTTCTGATTTCGAACGACGTCTGTAGGGGTATCCCATTCATCTTCGTCAAGAAGATCCAGTTCTTGCCAGAATGCCACGAGGTCAAGCCAGTATTCATGTACTCCACGGGTTCCCTGAATGCATCGCCACGTACTACGTTGTAGGTTGAACAGGCGGGAATGGTCTTTGGTTACTGAATAAGAGTCACGAACAGCTACCCAAATATCTAGTGCTGTGGGTAAATACATGAAGCTTCGTTTGATGTTTGGAGACATGGAGTTGATAAGCCACGAAGAAACCAAATGGTTATCAATAGTCCATTGTTGCATCTCAGGAGATGCTTCATTCGCCGGCTTTTTAACATCACCGGTCAGATAAGCAAGTTTCCCGCGCCCACCAACTGCATGTTTTATCGCCTGAGCCCAGTCTTAATAATTTGTCAAGGTGAGCTTGTCAGATACAATGGAAACAGGAACACTGGACGCCCCATCAAAACCTGCACTCAACCCGTAGTTCTTCCGCTGTTCAGAACCGGTGGATGACATGGTACGACACTGTCCGTTGATGCTCACGTTGCTGTGTGTTGGACTGGGCTGAAACACGGTGCTGTATAGGCTGAAACACTGGGCTGAGATATTGGGCTGAAATTGGAAGCCAAGTCACGTGGCTGTTGAGTGCTGTTTCACTGTGCACTCAACCAAACAGCCACACCAGTGAAGACCTGGGCTCGGATCCCAGCAGCCAGTGAAGACCTGTCTCGTTGCTGTTTCACTGTGCACTATCTGGGCTTATATGACTGGAGACGACAACCGTCGGAGGATACTGGACACGACCTCGAACACCTGGAACTGGACACCGTCGCAGATGCAGGCTACTGGACACCGTCGGCCGTGGGGGACTATGCGACGGGGTTACAGGACACTGTCAGCGAGATGTACCCGGACGCTGTGAGCTTCTGTCGATAAGACCGTTGCGCTTCCGTCTCTGGACAGTAGCGGAAGCAGACTTCGCCGCGTGGTCGTCAAGTGAGAGTTCAGAGGCTGTTGAGCGCCGCTACTGAGTGGTCATTAGTCGCGGGAACAGGATGCCGTTGTGGGACATCAAAACGCTTCGCTGGGTCAGAAACTCTCCGTCAGACGCGGGAACAGAGGATGCCGTCGTGGGACATCAGACGCTCGCTGTCGGACTCCGCAGCTCTGATACCATGTGAGATTTTTAGGCTATGAATAGTCCGATAATCATTGCTTTGGCTTATGCCTCATATATATACATAGTTCTTGGGAATCAAATGAGATACACCAAGATAAAATCAAATCTCTAATAACTACCCTTAAATCAAATCTGATATGTTTCTAATAATAACAATAATATCTCTAACAATAATATCCTAATATTAATGATATAATAACAATAATATCTCTAACAATAATATCCTAATATTAATGATTTAGATATTAGGATATTCCCACACAGGTCTGTAGAATAAAATAGAAAAATATATGGGCAAGCTTGCCATGCATGCAGGACCACACTCAACAAGAATAACAGTAACCAAAAAGAAATCAAAGAGGATGCTGCAACCAAGAGAACGCTCTACTGCTTATGAAAGCGCACTCCTGCACACCCTCAAAACTTTGACCGTTGCATGTATTGCACATCTCCAATCAATATGAAATAAAATTATCCAAAATTTAAAGAGAAGATACTGAAAAGATGATTTTGAACATTTTGTTTCTTTACCTTGAACATGAAAGTATAAGATGACAAAGGAGATGGAACGCATCTAAGACAGTGGACAGCATGTTTATAGCAGAAGCACCATCCTTTGCAGCAACTAATTGTTTCCTTTCCGAATTAATTGCTTTAGCAAGGGGTTGGGAAAAGAATTTCAAAGCATCTAAGTAATACGGGATGAAAGTCATAGAACCAAACTGCGTACTTATTTGATGAGTAAGATCTTTCTCCACATTGGAGCAAATATGAAGGTCACTACACAAGGTACCAATCACAATTGATAAATCCTGTAGCATGTTCTCATTATCAAGTAAAGTTTCAATCAAGTATTGAAATTTTGCATCTCCGGAAGATACAAGGTCTCCATCTCTAGATCTCGAATCACAACAAATAAGGAGCAATCCAGCAACATAAAGTCTCAGAATCACACGAAGAGGTGTCATAAACTGCCATCAAAATGAAACATAAAAATTGACAGCAGTAGCACAAATAAAAAATACACTCAATCAAACATTGGAAAAAAAAATACCTGCTGCAAATGTTCTGCAATTTTGTTCAGATGTGCTGCAAATGTACTACAAAAAGCTGCATTTGCAATCTGACATTTATGGACACAATAAGATACAAGTTCAACATACTCTATTCCAGTTTCCTCTTCAACCTGAAAGGATAAATAACATCTGTGAACATTAGTATTTCAGCTGCTCTCTAAGTTAAACAATACTGTTTTATCTCTACGCGGGTAAAGCCAAGAAACCTAAATGGCCATCCCTAGGTAAGTCAACTAAAAGGCAAAGCAACATAAATAACAGATGAGGAACTTGGAGTATTGCAGCATAAGTAAAGGAAGAGATGGTGAGAGATTCAAATTATGATCAAGAAATTAACGAATTGTATGTAATTCATTTTACAATACCTGGCATTCATGAGCAACATGATCCAGTATATCCATGATATACAAGGATTTGTTCTCTTGCAGCTTGAACAGTGAGGAGCATATCATGTGGGCGATCTGCATAAAAATCTTATCAGAAAAGCAAGTGAAGAATTTAGTGATGCTTAAATCCAAAAGATTAAAAATAGGTTACCTTGTAAACTCGATCTTTAAATGAAGATTTCGCATACTCGGTCAATGTTGCACAGCAGAAAGCTTTCAACATATCCATATCAATCGATGTTGCCTTGTCAACTAAATTTAAAGAACATTTACCCATATTAACTACTAACGTCCTCTGCAACTTCTCATATGTATTGGCATCTAATACCCTGGAAGAATGAGTTTGGTGAAAAAAGCAAGTTAATAACTTAGATAAATCCAGAAGACAATTTTTTTGCTTAAATAAGGCTGGTGTCCGTGTAAAAATGGGGACAGTCATCAAAACATTTCAAGAAGGATCTCTTAACAAGTATTTGGGTATTATGTCATATGTGTGCCAGATAAAACGTGTAAGATATCATATTTGCTTCCCTTAAACGAATCCCAGCTTTTTCATGCAATTATGGTAAAGATATCCTTCCTCCAATAAACGAGGTCAGATCTTAGCAAAGCAAGCAATTCTTATTCACTTTCCAACCCGAGTTTTATGCGTGAATATGCTATGTCCTATACGAAACATTGATCGCACAATAAATTTCCAAACCTTAACCACGGCCATACTTCCTCTACCAAATCGAGCACCCTCCTATAGTACCCACCGTCTTGGCTCCGTCCCATTGCAGCACACTTCAGGAGCGTTACAGCAGTCTCCACAACCAAGATACAGAAATCTTTGTCTCCACCGCCCTTATCTACTTCCGGGAGTAACTTATTCTTCATTCTCACTGATTTCGAGGCATACCCAGTGAACCGAATCCTCTCCAAAATCCCAAAACCCTCAGTTTCTGATTCCTCGTGCCGCCCACACACCTCCAAGCAATGCATCATTCGAAGCCTCATGAGCTCAACTGAATAAGGCTTGCAAGCCAATTGAGAAGCAACGGAATCCAAGCAATCCAAGCACAGCTTATAAACTTCAAACAATTGGTGAGCTAAGTCTCCCCCGCCACCCGATTTCGATAACTCCGACAGGCGCTTGGGGAGAATAGACAAACAGCGATTAAGGAACAAAACATACTTCTTAGCAAGTGAACGGACTAGGGATTGATCCTCGTTGGCCTTCGCCGATTTCTTGGTTCCCTTGGGTTTTCTAAGATCCTCAAATGGGTGGAGATAGTCGGAGAAAAGGGAGAAAATGTCTATGCTATCGGAGGATTCGAGTTTAGAAATGAGAGATGTTTCGCTGGTGGACGCCATGACGGCGACGTAACAGAGCAGGTACCGCGTTGTTTTGGGGAGGAAGTGGGGAGCGTCGAGTTTCAAAGGCGCGAAAGGGGACAGCCTAATTCAAATTTTTGCTTCACCGGTTGACTCTTACATCACCAGTAGAACAAGGGAAAAATAAAAGGGACAAAACAAAAAAGAAAATTTGTGAAAAAAAAACCAATGAAAATATAATAAATAGTTTTTAAAAAAATAAATTAAGACGAAAAAATAAGTTTATTTAAAAAAGGTTTAAAGAAGGTCTCAAATATAGCACAATGTATTTCCTCCAATAAGAGGGTAAAGTTTTTAAATCCCACTTGGCCCCTAAACATATCAGTAATAAATGGTAGTTAATTTTTTTTCCCAATCATGTCCCCTACTTAATTGCAATAAATTGGTATACATGGAGAGTATTTTATTATGGTCATTAATTTTATTAAATGGCAAAATTGGAAAGTCCCACATTTTTTACAAGTTTAAGAATATCAACTATAACTCCTTAAGAATAGTCAAACTAGTTAATGTTACCCTCTAATTAGGAATCAAGGAAGTAAATCATTAAAATCTAATCAAGGAAAAATGTAAAGAAATAAAAATTATTAAAAATATACACTATATTTATATGCCTACTACTAAGAGTTGGTAAAATGGGTTGGGCCCGTTGGGCAGGTTCAGCTAGCAAAATGTCAACCCGTTTTATAGCCCGCCCCCTCAATCCTCCAGTCCGCTTTTTTTTAATTTTTAATATTATTATTTACTTTACTCAATTGTTACTTTAAATACTCCTACTATCAAATACTAATAAAGATGATCACTTATTTATTAATATATGTTGACATATTATAATTGATTAATATTATGTTAATATTTATTTAAATTTATAATTAAAAAATTTGAAATTTTTTTATAAAAATAAGAATTTTTAAGAATATAATATTAGTAATTTTTTTACTATATTAATATAATATTAGAAATTTTTTATTAATATTTTAAAAATTTAAAAATAATTTTTTAAAAATATTAAAAAAAATGGCTAGCTTGCCTCTAAGGGGGCGGGTTGTGCTGCCCGCAACCCTCAAACTAGCTGGTATTTCCACCCCTACCTAATACCAAATTGTGTCATTAAAAAAAATTAAATGTAGCAAAAAGACATCGAGCAATCTTATAATCATAAGATATTTCATACTTCTCATTGGTAGTTATCTCATACTTCTTTTTTATCACTAATTTTAAGACAACTGATTATTATCTTTTAAATTATATAACCACTTCACCAACTTTAGAAGTCAAATAAAGAATTAATTATTAAAATAAATTGAGATTTATTAGAAAATTTGAAAGAAACTCTAGTATATTAATTATATTTTGTAATCTATATGCTAAAATCTTAAATAACATATTATAAAAATGGAGAATTTAGAACTCATTCCCAAAATTCTTTTTGGTCCATTTGCAATTTTTTGCAGTATCTAATTTGAGATACTTTCTTTGCATGTTGTAAAATTTTGAACAATTAGAGAATGTTTCAGGGGAATTTTAATGAACAGACCATTAAGTAATTCAAAGTTAGGGGGCTGCTGAGAACAATTTTTACAAAACTAAAAAGAACAGCTAAGAGTCTCTTCCAAATGTTGGCCCTTTGTAATATTTCAGTGCAGCTTTCAAATGGTTCATCATAGTTCAAATGGAAACTCAGAAAGACAACTCAAGAACTCAATACATTGGCATGGCCTCAATCTTCCTTTGCCAACCGCAAAAATATAAATTAAAAAGAGAAAAAGAAAAAAAAAACCAACACTGTGACAAAACCATGGCAAAAACACAGTATCATGTAAATTAAAAGAAATCTTTGATAGATGAACCTCTGTTTCCATGAAAGTGTCCATATCTCATCAAAGAAAAACAAACACATGGATAAGAATTACACACACTCATCATTCTAATTCCTTAAGACTTTGTTCATGATGCTGTTGTGTCAGCCTTGTTTTCCTCCAATAACTTAAGTTCCTTGCGCCAATCTTCCAGTTTTGATAGCTTTTCCAACTGTTCTGGCTTCAAATCTTGCTCTCCACTTTTCTGCTGAAGGGCTTCTGTAAGCCGAATCTGCACCCACCAATCGAATGTTATGAGCTTATAAAAGAGAAGAACCCTAGATAGATAGATAGATATCTTAATTCATTAAAACATCAACAATAACAACAAGCTTTATCCTACTATGTAAGATGGTTACATAAATCGCACTATGCCATTGATTAATCTTTGATGAGCAACTAAGTAGAATGTGAAACTCTACCCCTAAAATTAGCTATTAAGACAGGAAAATCAACCCATTTAAATACTCCATTGAACATCACATACTACTTAACGTGGGACTTAGTATCACATATTATCAAGTCTCCATCAATCTCCATCAACAACCAACAACCAACTCTTCATGTATTATGCTTAATTCAACCAAATATTAGAGGTGGCCTTCGAAGCAATTTTGAAACATTATAATTGAGATAAGCTCCTAAACGAGAAATTAAGATGATGGAGTGCTTGCCTTCACCAACAAATCAAGCCACTATTTTCATTTCTTCTCCAATTCTATTACCATTCATTCAAATTCTTACCAATCTCTAGTTTACGTACTAGCTTAATTTGAAAATCTCGAATTAAGCACAATACTGCTTGAAAGTGTGAGGACACTTCCTAATAAAAACAATCATCCAGAACAAACTAAGTCAACCCCATAAACCAAAAGCTTCCCAGAAGCCAGATTGTTAAAATAATTGTATGTTATAGCAAATAAAAGATATTCTCCAATTAGGGCAGGACAAATCAGCCACTTGGACCTCTAGTCTATGCAACCAATGAGGTAACTATGCAATGCTCAAAAGGAACTGGTGGAGAAAAGTGATTCCAAAAGTTCATTAAGGAACGTAGATACAATTTTTAAGTCCTCTACTAATTCCTGCATTGTCATTCCCAAAATAACTCATTTGGTAATTACTATTCTGCTACCACCGGTCAGCCCTCAAGCAATGTCCTTTCTTCTCTTAAAAGCCTCTATTCAAGTCAAAATTAACTCCAAGAATGACAGAAACTAACAGAAACACACCAGGCAGACTAGTTTTCCTATGGAGACAACCTAAAAGGCTACTTCACAAACTAGCGAAAATAAAAAATGAGATGCATCATGCATGGTCAAATATATTCTCATTTCTCGATACTTAGTCAAAGTGATAAATAATATCCAACCATTAATCATACTTGATTAATAGCAGCCCCAAAGTAACCCAATATGATGTTCCCATACCATGACAAAGGAAAGAAAACAGTAATATGTGATTATAAACAAGCTAATGAAACCATGCTATGCCCATATACTCTATACTAACAAGACAATGATGTCTCTATGAACAACACTATAAAATGGCTGATCTCCAATGTCACGCTTCCTGTCAGATATCCTCGCCAAAGGACAACATAATAATTCACTTCTCAATTTTTTTTTAGAATGTGAAAACGTAAATTTGACATATCACATACTTAAGTTAGATTTAATAGGATTAAAATAAATTGTTGTATGAAGAATGCAGAGACGAGGAATAAGGCTTAGGCAAAAGAGACAGATAATTGCACTTCAATGGAGACATGCCTGGACAAACCACTAAGGTTATCATATAAAAGTTTACCGAATCGTGACAGGACAAAAGTAAGCTCACCATACACTATCACTGTTATATTAACAGCTGGTTTTATCGAAGCCTTACTGGATGCAAATTGGAGACAGAGGCATCGGGCTAATCTAATAGAGAAAGTTGGAAAGCATGGTTGATGTACCTTCTTTTTTAGTGCTCGAATTCTTTTTTCTATGTCTTGACTACCCACTTGGTCTGAACCCACTGCAGTCTCTAATGCAGGAGGAACAATGGAAGAATCTCTAGAAACAGCTATATCATTCAGCTGAGAGGTTAATGACGTAACAGACTCTGATATGTGACCTGAATTATCGATGGGTAGTTCTTGGTTACTACTGTCTTCATCTCCAGTTTGTTCCAAGTTCTTTTCCTTGTCAAGAGCAGCCTGCAAGAGAAAATTAAAGGAAAGATAAGGGTTGCTTATACATTATGCAACTTTCAGAACTTGTTCCTCTATCTTCACAATTAAGGAATAACCCTAAAAAACATTTTATAACAATGAAAACTTGCTCTGGTTGGTGCTGCTCAAGTGCCAACAGGATAGTTGATTTCTATCTCCAAAGGAGCTTTAAGGACAGGTACAGGCTAACTTTCTGATACACTTTTAACCCCGCAAATAGCATCTCTTATGTGCAAGAAACCTAGATGTTCTTGTATACTACAATTAGAGGTTTGCAAGTTAACAAGTAAATGCATGAATAAAGACAAGAACACAGTTCAGTTTTGTTCAATTCCTGCTTATATTCTCCCACATTTTTATAAGAGTTCATAAACTATGTGTTCCTGAACCAAAAAGCTTTCATGACTCAGTGGCAACTTGCCATGTCAGAGCTGAGTGGCAGATGTCATGGATGATTAGCACTCCTTGCAAGATATTATCTTATCACAAACAAGTACGAAGTATTTACCCCAAGACATTCTTTTGACTACTATGAATATATAGAGGGCTTAAAACATGCAACTAAAATAATTTTCCTAAAGATATCCTATGTAAGAAATAGTGAAAGGAAGCCAGCAACAAGTAATAAGTAACGAATTAAGAAGAGCAATCATTTGGATACTGTATTCCTGCATTACCTACAATCAATTCATGATGAAATATCATGTCTTACTAGGTTGACAGCTAAAACCCTGCTTACCAGGACTTTCAACTCGATGGGAGTGAAGGTTGAAAATACTTGTCCTGGGAAGCCAATTGTATAAAAAATCATGACAGAGAAAGTAGCATAAGTACATAACACACCTGAAGCCGTTTTTCCTTCTTTCTTTCATTCCTCTTAACTGACTTAGACTTGGGTTTTGTGTCTAATGAAGGATCATAACCCGGAGGTCCAGCTTGTGAAGCCAGCTCCTTTTTCAACTGCATAAACCAAACTAGAGAATCAAAATGGGAAAAATTAAAAAACAGAAGAAGTAGTTCAAGAAAACTGCCGGGAAGTCTAGCTCAAAAGGCTTGTATAAGCTAGTTCTCTGTCAATTTGAATCCAGCGACAAATAAAATATATTACACTTCACGCTGGTTTAGAACATCAGTAGCTTAACAAGCTCTCTTTTTTTCTGCCCGCAGAATTTATAAAATCCAATTAGTCAATAAATATGATGCAACATTATGATATGATCTCCATGTTCTCCTAAAGAGGTGTAAACAACATTGTTTCAATACGCATACTGGACAATACTCTCCATTGGTATATCGACAGTATATGTGAAGCCTAAAAATCCAAACTTGTCAAACTTTGAAGGTTTGTAGGTAAATTTCGCAGCAGTCAGGTGGAAGAAAAATACCGATTAAACTTCATATAGAAACCATGAACTATGTAACAAGGATTATGACACAGAAAAACGTACCAGGGCACCTTTAGATTGATAAATGGCGACTTCGTCTTGAGGAACATAGCCAGCCCTGATCCGAATAGGCTTCCGGAGGGTACCATCGGGTCGCCTGCTTGGCGCGAGAATTCTCTCTCCTTCTTTTAGGGTTTTGCTAAGCTCCGCTAATTGCTTCAGTTGATCGTCACCTCCATTACTAGTAGCCATGGATGATAAGCTTCAGGTAAAGATGATCAGCCCTTATGAATTTCAATGTTGGATTCTTGCCTCTTGTTTCTATTGTCAGCGGCTTCTACTTTGCCAATCACAGCTGGTTTCTACTCATGAAATTTCTGAGTAAATCATGAAATTTATTAACTTAAATTGTGTTTGAATTAGGAACATTACGTCTAGGATCTAGCATCAAAAATTAAAAAAATCACCGATTTATCAAATTTATAAGTTTATGATTAAAGTTTAGCTCAATATCGTTTGATTTTTTCCTCTAAATTTATATTAAATTTTAAATTAATATTTTAAAATTATAAATATATTTTTAGTCTATTTTTTATGTTAATACAATTAATCTTATTATAATAAGGACTTTGTAATTAAATATAATTAGATGTTATTTAAATATGTTTTAAAATTTAATATTTTTATATTTTGAAAGATTAGGGGTTGATGTATAAAAGCATCTTCATTAAATTTTATTTTAAATATTTTTCAATTTATAAATTTTAAATTAAAATTAATATATTAGTATTTTTATTTGATAAAGTCAAAATAAGTAATAGTTGAAGACTAATATTTTTAAAATGTAGAGATTATCAAAATAAATTTTATTTATCTCAATAAAAAAATTTATATATAATTTAATTTAAATATAAGATATCATATTTACAAATTTAGTTATCTATTAGATATCAAGTTTTATTAATATATCAATATATTTAATTATAAAGTCACCAGAGTCACTGGTTTTACTACTTTTTAGGGAGTTGTAGTACTTTTGAAGTTAAAGGGTGAACCATTTTTAAGGGTCCTACAATGGCATAAGAATTAAGATTCAAATAAATTATTCTTAAATTATATCCTAAAAATCTAATTGATATGATGAAAAATAAAAAAGGACACAAAAGATTCACCTTAATTTTTATACAGATTCATATATTAATGATGAGGTCATATAATTTGAAATTAAGGCACGTTTAGGAGAGTAAAAACGCATTGCGAATATTCTTGTTTATCAAGATCTACTATCATATTGGATTCATGTCTACCGTATCTTTGACTTTTTTAATAGCTAATGAGTATATAGGATCTAATCTTTTTTAGTTTGATTGAGGTCTTGTTAAAGCCCTCTTTTGTATAAAAGATAATTTACTAAATTAATTTTTTCTATTAATATAAAAAAATTAAAAATATATTTTATAAATTTAAAAAAGCAAACTCAAAATTTGACGTAAATTAAGAAACTAAACATATAATGGGCATATTTAAATAAGAGTTTAGAAAATGACTTATGAAAAAAATGGTTTTTTGGCGGCTTATAGAAAAATGTTTTTAGATAAGAGTTTATGAAAAAAGTGATTTTGAATAAATGAGTGTTTTGATAGTTATTTCTAAAAGTATTTTTATTATTAATAAATTATGAAAAAGAGTATGAATATTAAATGAGGAGAGATAAGGGATGAGAGAAGAGAGGGGAGAGAAGGTGTAAGAAAAAATAGGAAAGAGTAGAGAGGGTGTAAGAAAAAGTAAGAGATATGAGAGAAATTGTAAAAAAAAATATGAGAGAAGAGAGATGATGTAAGAAAAAATAGGGGTAATATAATAATTGGTTAGTTCATAAGTGATTTACTGTTCCACAAGCTACTCTGACTAACTTATATGAAACCTTAATTTTAAAGCATAATTTAGTTCAAAAACCCATTTGAACAAATATGACTGTTTGTTTTAAAATTTATCTAAACCTATATTTTAAATCTAAGTTTAGCATTTTCCAAACAGGCACAATGTGTATTTGAATAGGATTTTAGAAAATAAATTTTAGATAAGAGTTTATAAAAAAATAATTTTAGATAAATGAGTATTTGGATAATTATTACTATAAAGACTTTTATAATTAAAAAATTATCATAAATGATATGATTTTACTAAAACTATGATAGAGGAAAGAGAAGAGTTGAAAGATGATATAAGAAAAAGTAAAGATAAAATAATAATTAGATAATTCGTAAATTTTTTTATTATTTTAAAAAATAGTTTCAATAACTTATGGAAAATATTAATTTTAAATTATGATTTAATCTAAAAATATTTATAAATAAATATAATTATTTATTTTAAAAAAAAATAAATTAAAATTTAACTCAAAATCTTTTTTAAAACTTTAATTTTAAAATGAGAATGGAGGATGACACAAAAATACTTTTAAGATGCGCGAATTTCATATTAAGACAACGGAATGGCATAATTTCTCTTAAGTTTATAGGACTTCTTTAGCATTAGCTTTTACTGCAAAACAACAATATTGCTCATGTAAAAAACAAAAAAGATAAAAAAAAAAAATCCCTCCTTTGTTGCCAATCTAAAATTATTAAGAATGGGGTGATATTAAAATTAATAATTACGAAATAACAATTTTAATTATATAAAACAACAACAAAAACTTAATCAATAATAACTAACTAGTATTTTAAAAAATTAAATTTGGGTTTTAAGTATTAGTAGTAACCTGGAAATCAATGGCCAAACATAATTAAGGATGCGCAATCTACAAAGAAATACACAAAAACTAAACTTAATTCCAGACAAGTTTCTAGGACTGCAGTATAAATAGGGCATTTCGTGGGATTAATTTAGCATATGCATATTTCAATGGTATTTTTGTGTCATTCTCTTGGGGAAAAAAATATGATAAAGGATAATTTAGAAAAATTGCATGGCAATTATTCATTGCCTTTCTTAGTATGTGTTGGATCAGAGTTTGCAAACCTAGTTATAATTAAATTGATTTTGCATGTTTGTTGATTTTCATGATAACGCTTATCCATTTTGAATAAAATGGGATTGTGTTGAGATTTTCTTTTTAATGGATTGGTTAAAGCTTTCCATCTTATTTTCTATTTATCCACATTCAGACAGAGTATAAAAAATTGAAAAACACCATACTAAGTTCCAGTGAAAGATATTTTAACCGATTAAATATAAATTAATTTTTAAGTTTAAATTTGTATAAATATAAAAAAATATATTTAAAAGAAGTACTTTCAGTTGGAACCAATCATGTTTGAATTTATTCAATTTATCATTCAAATAAGTTTTTGGTGACACTTTTTTTTAATAAAAATTCATCTAAATATAAAAATTTGGAAGGATTTTTTTTAGTTTTCCTTGCTCTTATTTGTATTTCTATAATTTTATTTGATAGATTATTAGACACTAAATATAAATATATTTTTTAATCCAAATTTAAATCTTAATTCGTCATATTATAAATGATAAGCTTATCTATGATTTTGTTATGTTAGTTAGGGGTATCCAACTCTGTCCCGTCTCGAGTGTCCCGACCCAGTCCTAGTGGTTTCGAGACGGGTCTGTCCCGTTTTGATAAAGAGCGGGACGGGACAAAGGGAAGGGTCGGGACGAGATGGATCTCGGTCTAACCCTCGGGACTCTCGTCCCGTCCCAACCCAACCCCAATTTTTTTTTATAAAAAAATATATTATATTATCTTATCTTTCCTACTTTGTCCACTCGTCTCAAGCTCTCCTTCTCTCTTCTCTCACACTTTGTTTGCTCACGGTCACAGATCTCGCTAGTAGTCACTTTCATACAGATATTTTTACTTACAAATATTCTTATACAGATATTTTTATTCTTTCTTACTGTTATTTTTTCCCTTATCTGGATAAATTATCATTTTATATTATAGAGAAATGTTAGTATTTAAAGAAAATTGTTAATATTTTATATGAAATGATTTACTGAGATAATTTTATTATAATATTTTTTAAAAAAATTTGAGATCTAGAATGGAATTACCGTCCCTGAGACAAATTTAGGACAGGACAGGATACGGGACGGAGTTATCCTAATCCTGACCTGTCCCCGTGAACACCCTTAATGTTAATATCATTAACACTTGCACAAAAGCTAAGTGTGGTAATAAAGCAAAATAAAAAAAAATAATAAGAAGAAAAAACAACACAGATACCAAAAATTATAAGTACTTATAAAATAGTTTTCCCTAAATTTTATCCCAAGTGAATTTAAAAAAAAAATGAAAGTATAGGCATTGCTAATTTTCCCCATAAAAAAAATTCCCAACTTTCATTGAGAATAATAATGCTCTGCAATATGGGGACGAGAAGGCCCTATGTATAATATAAATTCATTATTAACCTTTTCAATGCATGTTACACATTAATTACTTATATGATGAAAGAACTACAAGTAATATTCTAAACAACAAGAGAATGAAAGAATATGACAGCTGTTGTTCCATTCTGGTATGATATTAGTACTTGTCTGGGAATACGTTGGAAACGTGATTTTACAATTTACAAAACAAATCTAATCTCACATTAAATTCAACGGATTTCCCAACACACACCACCTTTTCGCTTGGGTAAGGGTTGTAAGACTAGTGTTGCAAATCAGTATTATTCCCTCTTGCCCTCCTGGGGCTCGTCTTCGTCTTCTTGATCCAATAATGCATCGTCATCTTCAACATTCTTCTCTTGTTTGGCTAAACTTAGTTCGCTTTGTGGCTTTCCATTTGTGAGAGACTGGGCTTCTTCATCATCAAATTCTTCTCCCACTTCGTCTGAATAGGCTTACCTGTGCATATACACAAGAGGCTATGAATGAACATTGAGATTCTTCACTAAGCCTTTTGAACTGGACTTCATAACATGAAAAGCAACAAAACCAAGGTACTGAAAACCGGATCAGTCATTGAACTGGTTGAGATAGTGGTTCAAGGTTAATGGAACATTATGTATGAACCACACATACTCTAACCAAATAGAGTTATAAAGTATAAGTCTGATGAACTGCCTCTTTAAAAAAATAAAAAATGACATTGTTAAGAGCTCAGTAAGGGAAGAAAAAATAAAATCCAAACCGGTCGACCCATCCAAAACTCTTAACTAAACTAGCCAAGGGGACCGATACCCATTCCCTAGTCTAATCAGTTGACCTGAGTTAAATTTTAATATTATGAACAAAATATATTAACTGCACCAATAAGCACAACACCATCCTTTCAAGAACAAAAACAAAACCTTATAAACACACAATATCCTTGCAAGATATAGCACAAATTGACTTCAACCCTACTTTCTTTGTCCATGTTATGAAGAGGTTCCTCCAGCTAAAGTCCACCTCGACAAATGCATTTCTTTTTCGGATAAATCTTGACATATTCATTTACATATTCCCTATTTCTGCCTAATCTGATAAATATTTGAGCTGCCACAGCCTTAACCCCTGATAATGCATCTAAATTTTGAGTTGATCTTTATGTTATATGAACAAAAGTCAGATGTGGCTGCAATTTTGAACCTAAAACCATTATGCCTCCCCATCCAACCCAACAAATTTGCCTACCAAATGACACTCTTCTAAGGAGAGCATTGTGTCTGCAATTTTTCTGTATCATACATATTTTCTCTCATTGAGTCAGATGGTTATATTTTCAAAGATCATGACCAATTTTTTGTTTGGGGTAATAAATGTAAAATAGTTTTCCACAGAAGTGTCAGAAAAAAAAAATAACGTGGAGACAAAATATGTTAAATGCATAGAAATTGAAAAATATAATGCACCTTTGAGCACTTTGAGATGGGGCCCAGAGATAACATATAACACAGAGCAACGCAAATGCAATGATGTCCCAGAAAACTGTAATAACCCAAGCACTCTGCCATCGTTCATTGAAAGGATCTGTAGCTTTGAAGTATACCTGCAAAAAAGATTGCAGTACATGGTAAATGCAAAATACTGATGGGTCTGAGGACATTAAAATATTTAAAATGCATACCCTACTCATTACTGGAAATGCAATCGATTTATCACTTTACCAAAAGCATCTAAGTGAAAATATAATGACTTTCATAGAAGAAAATAACAAATTTTTAAGGATAAAAAATGGAACCCTTTACATTGGCTTTCAAGGGATGAAGAATTGGGAATGCAGAAAATGCATAAATAATTAAATATCTTATATCTTGATTGAGGTTCGCATTTGTGTAGTTGTTGGATTCTTGAACAATGAACGATGCTTTTTTGTTCTTTTGAGTAAAACAAAGCACAAATGTAAAATACAATCAGTGAAACTCAAATACCAGTTAATACTGTTTTTGTGAGATTAAACGTGTAGAGTACAAGTCATACCTCATAAACTATCCAAGCAACTGAACATATCACTGTTACTGCTAATGCATTAGAGAACTTCCTATATATATCCAACTTAACAGAACTCCTTTTTGCCTGCAAAATGAGGACGAAAGGAAAAAAATAGTGATATCCAAAAGCAGAACATCAAGAATTATAAATAAATACAAAAATTTAAAGGTAGGACATTGCAAACAAAGTAATAAGAGAGAAAGGCTACCTGTAACAGTTCTAGTGTTCTTGAAAGAGAAGTGAAAATCCATACTATTAAAAATGAATTCAAGAAAGCATTAGGAAGAACTAGAAGGAGCCTTGCCCTTCCTGAGATGTCATTGATGGTCCCCACATATTCAGTAATATCCAGCAACTCTGATGCTAGAAAATAAGTTATACCGAGCAAAAGCACCTTTGAGGTAAGACCACCAAGAGTAGGCCGAACAACACCATAGCCCATTGAAACAGAGAGAATAATAAGCCGTGATATAGTTTTTCTTATAGCCCCAACAGTGACAACCCAAGTAGTGACTTCAACAGGTCTAATTCCAGTATCATTAAAACTGACATACTCAAAATGCCAAAGAATCATCTCAAACAATCCAAGAAAAATGATAGCAACGATAAAGTGCTGGAGTTGCAGAATGTCCTTCCAAAACCTTAAGTACTGAAGGAATCAAATGATGCTAAGGCATAGATAATCAACAGCCATAAATATGAAAAAATTCTTTAATGGGGCCATCCTACCAGGCAAGTATCCATCAGGATTTTTTTCAGATTATCTTTCCCGTCATTACTGTTTCGTTGAGTTTGGGGTCACATATAACAAAAAATAAATTATACATTCCAGTCTATGTGATGGAAACTTCATCATCAAGCATTTCAATTAAGTAATTCCCTCTGAAACGTACATTTAAAATGATGGGCCAATTGACGTCAGTCACAGAACGTCTCCTAATAACTTGTCCTTGCTTACAACCTTCCACCGTAGCTAAATAAGGGGTACAACAAATATATTATTTAATTTTTAAAGATATATAAATATAGCATAATTTTATAAATTTATAATTGTAGATTTTTTTTTCACAATATGAGCATAGTATCATGTTTTGGGCATGCCTAACTCGAAATAGTTAGGGCTTTTACTGGATAAAGTCGGGCATCGAACTGTAAAATTCATTCCATGTATTTTTTAGGCAGGGCACTAGGTAGGGGGCTGCCCTACCCATGCACACCCTTAAGCCCTGCTACCAAAGTTTTTTTAAATTATTTTATATATTACCAACTCAATGAATTAAACTATATTATATAAAATATATAAAAGTCACATTTTTATAATTTCATATAAGCAACACTCACAATCATTGCATAATTTTGGCAAGAAGTTAACAGCTTCTAAATTGTAAATAAGATTTTAATGGATATGAGCATGCATGACTTGTAAGATTTAATGAATATATGTAATATGTTTTAGGGAAAAAGACAGGTAAAAATGCTCAAATAATTTTAAAGTCCCTGGAATCATTCTAGAATTAAATTCTCTTGTGAAATCTCCTCATTGCCCTCACACACAGAAAAAGAAAAATAAACTTCCACCTCTCTCGGTGGCCACCGGCAATGGTTGGAGCTCTATTACCGGCCATCAAATCTCCGACGTAGAATTTTCTTGCAAAGGTTAGTCAAAATGAGATTTGACCCCATCCCCTTTTAATTCTCAAAAAGATATAGAGCAATTAAAGTCTCTTAATAATACATAAGATAACCATCGCCAAACTTTAAGATATAGGAATGGACTATAATATGCAGGTTTGGATTAAAAAAAACTATAATTTAAAAAAAAAAAGTTAATCTAAACCTTTTTTAATTTGAATTTTTTTAAAAATAAATATTTATATTTATCTAAAATAAATTTTATACCAAACTATAAGAGTTTATGGATTACCCAATTACTATTTTACTCTTATTTTTCTTACACCCTCTATCATCTCGCTCTTATTTCTTCATCACCCTCTCTCCTCTATCTCTTTAACTTTCTCTCATCTCTCATATTTTTAATAAAATTATACCTTAGTAATTTTCTAATTACAAAAATATTTATAGTAATAACTATCTAAATACTTATTTATTTAAAATAACTTTTTTTCATAAATTTTTCTCCAAAATTATTTTTTAAAAACTGTCAAAAAATCCTTTTTTTTATAAGTCATTTTTCAAACTCTTTTTCAAACAAGCCAAATAACACAACAAATACTCTATTATGGTCCTAATTAATATAAGATTTAGTTAATTTTTTTGAATAGATTAAAAGACTAAACAAATCAATTAATTATAATTAAATCTAACATAAATTTATATTATATGTCCCTCAATCTACTTAAAATACTTAATTAATTTTTATATTAATTATAATTAATTGATTTAGTTAATTTTTTTAATTTATATAAAAAGAAATTAACTGAAGACTGAAGATAATAATAACTTTTGCTTAATAAATAACAATAAAAACTTAATCAAAAAATCTCTTTACCCTGGCTTTGCCAAAATTAGGTTTATATTTTTACATCAGCTCCAACAAGAGCAGGTGTACACATTACTAACTCTTTAGTTGAACCTGTCTATAACTTTCCTGTTTTATTATAACATTTTCCTTTCCTTTTAAATCCTTCCGTTAGATGCTCCTGATTAAGAGTAATCAGTTTCAATTTTTAGAAATCTCAACGCATCATTTTTCTGACGATTCCATATGCCAAAAAAAAAAGGCAGCGTCTACAGCCGGTTCCACCTCCTGTCAGCCCACCATTCTCCCCAATTCAAATTCATCTTTCCACAACAACATTTAGGGTTATTTTGATTAGTTTTTGGAGAATAAATTATGGGAAGAATATATTTTAAAAATAGAGATATTTAGATAATTAATAGTAAAATTATTTTTTATATTGATAAATTATCAAAAAATATATAATTTGATTAAAAGTTAATTAAAAGTAAGAGAGAGTGTAAAAAATAGATATGACAGATGAGATATGGTATAAGAAAAAATAAAAATAAGATAATAATTAGATAATCCATAAACTCTTTTATTATTCTAAAAAATAGTTTTAATAACTTATTTAAAATTATAATTTTTAACTATAGTTTTAATCAAAATTATTTTTTAAATAAATATAAATATTTACTTAAAAAATTTTTAAATTAAACTCTTGACTAAAATAACTTAAGCACTTAATATATCAGCCACTAAACAAATAAAACAACATATATTCCATCATTCTACTTTATTTCCTTAAGCTTTGATATGTTCTTCACTGTATCACTAAAAGTCAGATTTTGAATCATTATCCATTTACACAGAACACTCCCCAACTGAAGAAAATAATGATGGAATAAGATTCCAGACCCTTACCTTAGCCTAGATATCCAGTTGCATATTAGGGATCTCTTGTTTCTTGACCTCTTCACCTTCTACGTTCCTCTTCTTCTCTCAGTTTCTCTCAACTCTCTCTCTATTCTGCTGCTGTAGAGGACGAAAATGAGTGTGTGAGGAAGAGGCGGATGTGTTTAAGTGAGGTGAAAGGATTATTCTATTGCATTGGGTCCCATGAATATAAGCTTCCTATTTTGGCATTTCATGAATCGTAAGTCCCAAGTCCAAGGCCCTTCTTTTTGGGCGACGTCCAAGGCTTCTTAAATTGGGTTAATGTGTGGCCCAAATCCATTTTTGGACTTTGGTAGGATAGTGAATTTATTATTTTACCATTTTCTATATATACTAATATTTTTAAATAAACTAATGAGAGTTGGCACGTATAGTAAGAAATAAATTTATATTTTATAAAGATATGAGTTTAATTCTTAATATCATCATAAAGGCTCATTTAATAGGCGATCTCATAAGTCTCTTGTAAATATTCTTTGAGCCTTAAAATTATAACATGACTTTAGTGGGGAATTGGTATCAAGTCCATCTAAATTTTATTGTACCAAAAAAAAATAGTTTCAAATAAATTCCAGAAATTAATATGGGACACCTTATAAATATTTATGCCTTAAATAATTTTTTTATCTTATAAAATAACCTTCCTAAAATTTTTAGGCCAATCGAAAATCTTTAACTATTTTTTTTTTTACAATTTTTCAAGAAAATAGACCCATAATTTTTATAAAATAGCTTTAAAATTATTTAGTCCTCTTTTTATGGAATTAAACATTTCCATGATTCTTCTAACACTTCAAAATAATATTTCCTCATTTCCTTTGAGCTCTTGTATAATTTTAATAGTTATTTTTCTCTATTACTATTTTTTTTTTTCATTTCTCAACAAGTGGGATGTTACATTAAGCAGCATGCCTCCAAGGCCTATCTCATTGCTGGGTATCATATGGCTGTTCAGTTTCTGAGTTATTAAAATATCTTCTTCTGGTGGTGAAGAAGCAGAAGAATGCTTCTTGTTGTTGTTCTTCTCATAGCTAATATCTTTGATCCAACAACTCCGAATCTGCATTTTGAACTTGTCTATTGCTTTCAACCTCTCATGCAACGTCTCTGATCTTTTCTTTGAAGGGATTGACGGCGATGATGAAGAAGTCCACTTACCTGCGAAATAAAAGGAAAATCAATAGATAAATAATCTCTAAGGCTATTCTCATTGTATTAATATTATCTCTAATCAAGACTCCAACACTTCCAGTATTAAGTGTGTGTGTGAATATGATATCAAATTAAATTAATTAAAGAGAATATTTTAAAAAAATTAACATACATTTCTTATAAATAACTAATTTTATTACTCCCTCCAGTTTTAAATATAAAAGCTAGACAAGAGATTTATTTTAATCATAAATATAATATCTCAATTTATTTTATATATTTTTTTATCTAAAATATCCCTATTAATTGCACATATTGAGTTTGTTCCCAATCAAAGAATAATTCTACTACATATTATTAAAATAGATAATTTAGGAAATTGATATAAATTTATTACAAATAATTAATTTAATTAATTTTTTAATATTAGTTGAATAATTATTTAGCTATTATATTTAAAATAGGATATAATAATATTTATAAATTAGTACATTATGTATCTCCTATATCAAGGACTCCAAGGAGAAGGGAGCAATTTAAAAGTAAATGATAGAAAAGAAATCAGTGAGGTATACTTGCCTTGGGAAGACATGGTAGAACCCAATGGAAATTGTCTGTGGGTATGCTTAATGATATGATCATTTGCTCGGCCACTATATAAATTTTTAGGCTGTACCAGGGGCAGAGCATGCTTAGGGATATAACTTTCTAGGCTTCCCCACAGCCTGTATCTTGATCCGCAAGCATTGCATAGAACTGGCTTATGTGGCGGTCCATTACGCCACATCGGAGTAGCTACACATGGTTGATGTTAATTAGTTATAAATTAATTAGTTGTCATGGAGATTGCACAAAGATTGTGCAAAAATTCAAATTGTGAAATGAAGAAATGAACAATTATATCAATAAAATAGTAAAATAATAAGTATTATATATCCTACTTTATACACTCACCATCTTGATTGGTTGATTATCATCATATATTGTTTTATTAGGGTATGTTTGGTTCAATTGAAATGAGGTAAGGGGAGGGGAGGGAAGTAATTTTAATATTATTTTGTTTTGGAAGGAAAAGGAGGAAAAATATTTTAAAATATTTTTATATGGATAACTTTACCCTTATTTTATTTGTCATTTTTAAATTTTTTTAGAATATTTAATCAATTATATAAAATTATAATTTTATAATTATTAATATTGAATAAATATAAATATATTTATATTTATATATAATAATTACAAATATTATAATAGATGAAGATTAGGGAGTAGGTGAGGATGTTGAAGAAAACTAAAAAGGTACTGTGGGAATATTGAAAATTTTGATGAACATGTTAATCTACACAAGTCAACATATTACCATTATAATTCAAATTTTTTTAATTTTAGAGGAAAGAGTTATAAGCTAAAATTTTTATATTACCAAATAAGAGAAAGGGAGAAAAATAATATCTCCCCTCAATTTCCCTCCAATCAAACAAACCCTTAAAGTTAATTTAGAGTAATAATGACAAATGATAATCTAATTAATTTTATTGGATATCCACGAATGTAACAAATGATATATAATCAAAGTATTAATTCAGACAAAATTTTACTAATTTTTTATTGTTTATTTTATTCTTTTATTAAAGTTAGACATAATTAAAAAAAATGATAATCCCATTTTATTATATGTACATGGAGAACACAACAAATGAAGATAAAAAAGCATGCATTTTAGGGGAAACAAAAACGAGTAACCAACAAATGATAATCTAATTTTATTGGATGTCCTAAAAGATGGGAATGATGATAATCAAAGCATGCATTTAGAAAAAAAAAAAGTAATAACAAATGATAATCTAGTTTTATTGAATGTCCCAAAAGATCTAACAAACGATAATCAAAGCCTGTACTTAAAAAAATGCTAGGAAAAATAATTAACAATAAATGATGATCCAATTTTATACAGTATATTTAGTAAGATAGAAATAAATATAAAATTAATATATATATATATATTATAATTTAAGATAAAATATTTTAAAATATTTTTTTTATAATTTAAAAAAAAGTTAAAGTTGTATAGTAAATTTATAATTTAAAATTAAATAATCTAAAATATTTCACTTCTATTTCTATGATCTTATTTTTTTTTAACTATTTTTATATAATTAAAGTTGCCTAAAATATTAGAATTACATTTTAACTAATCAAATTTTTTTTTTTAAAGTTAAGCTTTCATTTTTGAAATTCTAATGTTTTGATTAAATTATGCCATCTAATTTTCTAAGGGAAAAAATCATAAATGAAATAATAAAAAAAAGCACACAAATTCTTGGTTTAGGGTAATTCACTTAAGATGGGCTAAAAATTAAACTTACAGTTGCTCTTAAACATTAAAAAATACCAAAAAAATTTTAGTGATATTCAAATATTAAAATAATATTAGTAATAAAAAATCCCAAATGCTGGCTCAACCAAAATCAACCTCTCTCTGTGGGGTTTGATCAATAAAATCTTGTTTATTGAAGTAGAAGATAAATTGGGAAAAACCAATCAGCCAATTGAAATACTTAATAGAAGGAATTTAAGATTTATTAAGGATTAATTAATTAAATTAATGAGAAAGAAGAAGGTATGGAAACTTACAATCAATTCCACAATGATGACAGGGCCCTTTCTTGCCCATTAATCTTCCTCGATCACCAACTTATTTCTATACAAGCAATTAGACTTCTCACAACGTAAATCATCAAACTAATAATGTTGGAAAACCACAATACAAGAATTGGTATTTATTTAGTAAAGAAAACAGAAGTCCCAGTCAAGTTTTATAGTCACAGAAGCAAATACATACACTAAACTAAGCACAGAAACTTCCAAAACTTTCAATAACTTTTTATGTGCCCTTCATTAATAGCTTCGGATTCTCTATACTTACAAAAAGCAATTGTATATAGTGAGAGAGAGAGAGCAGAGGAAAGAAAAGAAATTAATATTATATATATATATATAACTCTCTTAAACTTTATCTATATACTATATATAACTTACTTTTATGCAGATAATTCCACACTATAAATATTATTTATTATTTATCTACACATGTTCTGAAGTTATGGGGTTTATATCCATATAACTCAAAACTTGAAATTTTAAATTTGATTATGTATGAATACAAAAAACGACTTTAAGAACGTTATCCTAATTAGGTATGATGATGTTTGAATTTGTCTCAGATATTTATATAAAAAGAAATATCAATGGGGTATTATCTGAGTTTATATATATAAAATTGAAAGTTCAACTGAGAGTTGGTTATTAAATTTTGACAATTAAAAGGGATTTTTTTTTGTTTTAAATTAAAGGAAAATTTTATATAATTTATTTAAATATATTTAAAAAAATATAGCTGTTAGAAGACGTTAGAATTTTTTCTACACTAAATTTTGGAAGGGTAAACATACATTTAACTTTACATATATATATATATATATAAGAGGCTTAGTTTGAATTGTATTTGCTTGGTGTGCCATCATTAAATCAAAGTCTAAAACCTTCCTTTTCTGCGTGGTGATATTGAACCAATGAAAGTTGAGTATAATTAATACTCCTATGCCCAATGAATGTGTGCCAACTGCCAAGAAATGTTACCTTATACCTTCTTTAACGTACACTTTTCAGTTTTTTCTTTTCTTTTTTCTTGGTGTTGTGGTTTGAACTGGTTTCTAGCTTTATGCAGTTACCAAATTTTCTTAGAGATCAGCAAGCTTTAGGATACAAATAACTCATTTTATTATCTTATTTGTTTAGAATTTAAGCCTAAAATATAATCAGAAAAGAAATAATCAAACCACATAAAAGACAAAAACAAATTACTCTTCCATCTTTAATACAGGATATAATTAAAAATAAGTTAATTTTAATTTTAAATATAATATCTATTTATTATATTTATTATTTTTTTAAAAATATTTCTATTAATATTTTCTCAATAACAATTAAATAAGAGAGGAGGGGGAATGATTAAGAAAAATAATTAATATATTTTAAAAAAAATAAATTATATTAAATAACTTAATTAATTTTTTAAAATTAATTGAATATAACTTATATTAAAGAAGTACTTTCACGTTAAGAATTAAAAAAGGTAAAATATATTTAAGAAAAAACTCATTTGGACCTAGCCAAAATGCTCAAGTCCCAAATTGGTCAACAATTCAACAAATTCTTAATTAGTGCATGATGACCAATTTGAAATTTGTAAATGTTATGCTTTTACATCATTGCCCTTCACCTTTGTTTTAGAAAAACGACCACACTTGTGGCCAGAGCTCCAACCCCTATGCTGATGGCAATGAAAATGCCATAGCTAAATTTGCCATAAAGTTGCAAAATTATGTGATTATGGGTTTGAATATGGAGAAGAAAACGCAAAATGGGAGAAGATTGATCCAATGATTGCTAGTCGAGTGGGACCGTTAATTGCCAGATGTGGCATTCGTTAAGTGAGGATAAGGTCCCACATACTATATACCAATAGAGTTTTAAAAAAAATATATAAAAAAAAATAATTTTTTAAGAAGAATTTATAAAAAAATAATTTTAAATAAATAAATATTTAGATAATTATTATTAAAAATATTTTTATGATTAATAAATTATTAAAAAATAGAGTCTACGACACTAGCAAGGGAGGAGATAGAGGATGATAGAGGGAGACCAAGCAATAACATAAATCATGGGGAGAAAGGAGAAAATTGAGTGTACATCAAAAAATATGAGTAAAATAATAATTAAATAGTTTATAATTTTTTTATTATTTTATATATTATTCTTAAAAACTTATTTTAAACTATAATTTGATTTATAAATATTTTTAGATAAATATAACTATTTATTTTAAAAAAATAAATTAAAATTTACACTAAAAACTTTTTTAAAACTTAAATTTAAGAGTTACCTAATCATATACTATGTAGTATAAACAGAATGAGGGGTTAAAATATAAAATGTGTAAATTGTTAAAATATAGATAGGGTAATTAATATATAGTTAATTTAATAATATAAGATTCTATTATATTTTTTTAAGTCTTAAAATCAATTTATAAAGTATAAATTTATATTGAAAATTTTTACTCAAAAACCATTAGTCTATTCTAGCATTACCAGAGTATCGCGATGGAAGATTGCCAAGGGCCTTATTCTCAGTAATTTCCCTTAATTTACAAACTCGAGCTCCCCTTACATGTTACTTTTTATTTCTTATTTTTCACTTATAGCTTAGCATAATTTATCAACTAATAATTAAATTCAACCTACATAATAGTTAAAAGAATATTATTATAATTTAAAAATTAATATTATTTTAAAATAAAAATTTCTAAAATAAATTTATATTTAAAAAAATTGATATTAATTGATTATATTTAGTCAATTGAATATTTTTATATAAAATATTTAGTTAAATTTAATATTAGTTTTTATTAAATTTAAAATTATAATTCTAAATTTTAAAAAATATTTATTTAAAATTTATGAAATTGGATTAAAAAAATATTTATGATAATAATAAGAATTAAATTATTATAAACTAATTTTTTATTATATATATATATATATATGTATATATGTAAACTCTCATTGCCGTCAACTAGGGCTGTACACAATACCTATGGCCTACTATGTCCTGCCTAGCCCGCAAGAAAAATGCCCTGCCCAACCCGATTTTTACCGGGCAGGGCTGGGCATCGGGTTGCAAAATACAACCCATGCATTTTTCGGGCTGGGCACCGGGCATAGGGGCTGCCCTGCCCTGCCCATGAGCACTTATTCTTTTATTTTTTTTTATTTTTTCTCTATCTTAGAAGGGAGAATATGATAGCTACTGGTGACTATAAGGTAATTTTAGAAATATAAGTAGGTAAGTTGTATATTTTAATATTTATAAATATACTAATTTTTTCTTTTTTTTTTAACTTTGTTAATTATCATATGATTACATTATAAATTATAATTATTTATTTTATTTGTTTAGATGTTTTATCTTTGTCAATATTAGGGAGATTGATACAAAGTTATAATTACAAACTATTTAGATTTCAACGCTTATTTTTTATATGCAATGGATCTCAAGATTTTAATTATTATCTTTGTTCTCTTATTCTTAATGAATTATAGATATTATTTAACTCTTAAAGACACATGAATATGATATTATTTTAGAAGTTCATAATTACAGATTTTTTTCACAACATGAGCATGATATCACGATTTGGGCATGCCCAACCCACTCATGCCCTGCCCAAAATTGTTAGGGCTTTTACCGGGTAGGGCTGGGCACCGGGCTACAAAATGCAGCCCATATATTTTTTAGACAGGACATCAGACAGTAGGACTACCCTACCTAACCCTGCCCATACACACTCTACCGTCAACTATATTGTATTGCAGTAGGGTGGCATTGGTACATTTAAACTTCTAAGGCCACATTAAACGGGAAAAAAAAACACTTAAATAGCTACCAAAATTATCGGAAATTTACATCTTAACCCTTAAATTTATCTGGCGATTGATCAAACCGAACCCATCTGAAACCCAGACCGGTGGCTCACCGTACTTTCTCCTTGCCGTGATTGATTCATCCTGGTTTCTTACGCCAAGGGGCGTTGTTTAGAGCGATACAGATAGAAATGGCGAGAGATAAAACCAACAGCAGTGTTCATGGCCTTCGGTACTAAAGGCGACGTATACCCTATTGCTGTGAGTGCATCTTTTTCTTCTTTACTTTCATTTCATTCTTGGATGGTTCCCGGGGAAATGGCTAGAAGTCAGAAAACGTTATATGAATTCTGAGCTATTATTACCTGCTCCTGATGCATTTGTTTGGCTTAACGATTGGTTTTGTTATTTCTCGGAGTAAAAGTTATAGCCTTTTGGTTCAACTTAATGCGGGCAATTTGTAAATGTTAACTGTAAGTGGCTCATGTTGCTGAAAGAATTATACTTATCAATGGAAGTTGCAGAACTCTGCAAATTCGTGAAAATCTTCTGGATAGAATTGCTGATCAGTGGTCAAATAGAGTTCACCATTGTTTAAGGTGTTTTCCAGATAATGATAACTCAATCCAGTAATTTCATGTATTGAAATTTTGAACTAGCAGTTTCATAAAACCGAGTTGCGACATGGTATGGTAGTGGCTACTGGCTACAAGTTGTTAAAGGAATTGGAAGGTTGAGGTAGAGTTAGATAATAGGTTTTCATTTTAAGTAGTGTTGTATTTATTTCTTAAACACTTAATATTACTAAACTTCTTGGTCGAATTTTATTTTTTTCCTTTTCTATTACTAAACTTTGTTCATTCAATTCACCAAACGCCCAAGCAGGAAAAGAAAAAAGAATAACTTCTGTGACATACTTATACAAAAATATTGTATTGTCGTGCCCTGCTGTGTTTCTGGTATTTTTGTTAATAAAGTTTAAATTGCGATTATCTGCATTATTGTTGTTTGCAGGCCATTGCTGCAGCTTTTGCTTGTGACGAGAAACAATACAATGTCATTCTAATTATTCATTAGGCGCATGAGGTTTGCATTTCAAGTCAAGAAGAGCATTATATTAGTTTAGTCACTCTGAACGTCCTTGAACTTTAGTCTCAAGTGAATTATAGCTAAGGATAATCTAAACCAAACATAATCCATAACAGTGCTTAAATGAAAATAAATCATTGTTGTGGTTGTGATCGCTTATCCACTCACCATAGTTTTCTGAGCTGGCACTGCTAATAGAAGAGCAAGCATTCCTTTACTGTTACAGAAATCCAAATATTAGCTTGGTCATATGATTAACTGTCTTGTCAATAAGTAATTTGTCCATATTCAGTAATTGGTACATTATAGTTTCTGCTAGAGAGGGTTATTGTAAATTTCCTGTAACACAAAATATTTTTTTTACTTATGTGATCATCGGGTTGAACTTATTTGTCATGTCATTTTCTTTGTTTTTCACACTTCTTAAAATTTATAATGCTTAGCAAAATTTGTTGAAGTCAATGTTTTCAATATTTTCTTACAGAGTTTAAGTTCTCACCTGGCTGAGAAGCATGTTGAATATTGCTCTGTTTCATCACCACCAGTTCTTTCTGCTGATCAGAATAATGACGTTGCTGGTTTGAACAATCGACTTGGATTTCCTTATAAAATATAAACTGTTATACGGAGGAGAGTTATAGACCTTCGGTATATTTTGTCTCATTAGGGATATCAGAGTCATCCTTTTCCCTGCAGAAACAGATGGTTACACGAGATCATAGACAAGAATGCTATTCTGTAGTTGAAAGGATATTGGAGATGATCCATGCCTGGAGGGTGACCTTGCTGTGATTAATTTTTTTGCACTGGTATTTACATTGGAAAATGAAGTCAAAATCCTACTAGTTAATAAAATTATTCTGTGGTGTGTTTTGTTGCTAAGACTTATTAATCATAGCTGTGATTCAGATTTATGAAAAAATAGTGATGCCAGAAAAGGAATTTCAACACAATTTGCATTAAACTTTGTTTGTCTTAAAGGACACAAGGAGATTTGGTAGCTAGAACCTTCACCCATTATTAACATAAAATATAAAATCTAAAATAAGTTGCACTACTCACAAGTCATTAATAGTACAACTCATCCCACAAACTCTATATAATGCATGAGACAAATTGTCTAGTTTGATAGCATGTATAGTGGGAGAGAGTCATTGATCCGTTCCTGATTACTAAAATAGTGCAATAGTAAAATATTTCTGACACTGATTAACTAGAGTAGTCTTATGAGCACCCAGGATTTTTATTGTTTATGCATATACGTATCCTGTTTGGTAAATTGAAGGGAAATAAAAACTCAATTCTGAATTCTGCTTAGCGGTTTCAGGAAGGCTGGAGCCTTGCAGAACTTTTTCATGTCCGTTGCATAGTAGCTGCAACCTATGTTGTTCCATTCAGGTATTTTGATTTTCATCTTGCTGCTATATATTATCAAACGTTTTGGAATTGATCTATGGTGAGCAGTCACTCTCATAAGATTACTGATGTCTTATTATCATCCCTGGAGGGCTCAAAATTTAAAATTTGGATAAATAAGCTCTCCTTCACTTATAGTGGAAAACTGGAAATGTAGAAACTCTATTGCCAATAGCTACCTGGTTGCGACGTTGCCATAAATACATGTTTCATTTGGGAACTTTCAAGTTTTAAGATGAGAGTTACTAGTGTAGAAAGAAATTATTAAAATGCATTCTATTTTTCATCTAAGAAGAGGATACACACACATGATGAGTGTAGGTAATTATGGCTTATTGAGAGCCTATCAATATAGCCTACCCTATACAACCTATCATTGATGAAGTTTATTTCCTTTAGCATACTCTATATATATAACCTACAATATAGATAATAATAACCCTATTCTAATAACTAGTAACCTGCCATTTTCAATCATATTATGTGTTATGATAAAACTGACTCATGAGTTGAATAAACATGCCTTTTTATAACTTTCTTGTATCTGGTTTGCTATGATCGCTTTTAATATCAATCAAATGTTCAGTGGGACAATAAATAGCACTGTACCTGAATCATTCAGTTTTGGCCTCAGATACCGAGTTTTTTAGGGTAATCTAAAATTATTCTATCAAGATATGTGAATATGAAGTGCCATGTCTGCTTAGTTACAATCTAGTTGCTGAAGACACTCCTGTGAGATATCATCATATTCTGATTTTTGATCTAGTATGTAGTGCACCTGCATCATTTGAGCGACAATTCTGTGAGGAGCTTCCTCTTTTGTGCAAGTATCTCAATGATGCTCCATGTGATAAGGTACTACATTCTTTAGTTGCTGCATGTAATGGTGTTTTCTTGCCACTTACATAAAGTGCTTTTCCATCTGTAAGGAAGAAAGCATGCTGTAGAATAAAGATTCGTTATTTCTACTCTTGCTTCAATAACGTGGCTTTTATATTAATTTATACTTTCTTTATTTTTTTTGCGGGGGGGGGGGGTGTTTTATCTTTATTACATGCAGGTTTGCTGGAAGGATGTGATTCACTGGATGTGGCCTCTTTTCACTGAACATTAGGGATCATGGAGATATGATGATTTACATCTGAGTCAGTGCCCTTTCACTGTTAGTGTTTTTTGCATATGCTTTTCTGTTGCATTTTGTAATCCAAATTCGATTGCTAAAAGTTAGAGATTCAAAAAACTTTTAAACTACTTGAGTCAGATTGCTGTAGACTTGTTGCACTTAAGAGAAGTAATGGGCGTGCTCTTTTCTTTTATCCTTAATAGTTGTTTCTTTTGTGGTTGAAGGATCCCATAACAGGCATTCCTACTTGGCATCAAATGCCTTAATCTCCACTTGTCATGTAAGTTATGTATACTAAATGCAGACATTGTTTATAAATACTAAAGCTTCAACAAAGATTTTTTACACAAAGAATTGCTTCTAGTATATGTTAATTTTCTACTTGCTCCCCCCAGCATTATTCACTTACTGGTAAATGTTGTGTGAAGCCAAAGAAATCATTATCAATATCAAAATAAAAGACAATGTTTTGGGAGCCACATTGTTTACAAGTCGTGAAAAATGTGGCACATGACTCATTATAGTTACCATTAGATGAACAAATTTTCCCTGTTTTGCATAAGTGGACAAGTTAAATTTTTCTGGTGAAGATTTCTTTAGTGTAAATGGTAGATTTTTTTTCTTCCAATTCTTCTTCTAGGCATTTATGTGTTGTATGTGTGATTTATGGCGAAGATATACAATTTATGATTCTGAGTTTTTGAGCTGATTCTGCGCAACAGGTATGGATTTAGTAAAGAAGTTGTTGAATGCCCTTGTATGTTTAATGTCTTTGGTAAAAAATGTATATCTCTTTCACACCGCCAATATTTATTGTTGTCATTATGGTGTTACCCGTTGCTTGAGTTGTTTAATCGAAAATAAAACTCCCAAAGATGTGATCCTTCAATTTGCAGTGATTTGCTGGGGATGAAGTAATGCTTCCGCTTGATGCTTCTCAAATTATGTTATTGCATTCTATTGTCTGCTAGGGCAAAAGATGTAACCTGTACAACAGTGAGCGAAGGGATCTGTAATCAATGTGCATAAATGCTCCTAGTGCTTGCTTGTTAGGGGTGAAAATAAGGAACATTTATTGCATGTACTGTTCAAATTCATTTTTATAGCATATTTAGTTGAAAATGGAGCTGAAATTTCTTTAAACTTGAATTCTATGATTAATTATTCATGATCAATAGTCTCTGGGTTATGAATTCTTAGTTTTAGCGAACCCTGATAACTAATTTACCTAAACTTTGTTAAAAGAAAAAAGAAAAATCATTCTTAAGGTATCTATACTTTCCTTTAATTTTTAATTTGGCACCTACGTTTTTTTTTCTCTTATTAAATCTTTTAATTTTATTATATTAGCACTGTTAGCCCTATAGCTTTGCTCTGTTAGCAATTAGTATTGTTAATCCTTGTATAGAAACCAATTGTGCTAACATGGTAGAGTTAAATGATTTATTAAAAAAGAAAAAAAAAAGAATAGGTGTCAAATTAAAAAAGAAAGTACATGTATCTACAAAATTGTTTCCTCAAACAAAAAAAAAAAAACTCAACTGCTTTATTTATCTTCATGGCTAACAATTTTTTATTGTAAAACATTTAAAAAATCCATAATTATATGTCTGGAAAGATGCCTTAACTATGCTGATATGTTCCCACAATGATGCTCAAAATTTACAGGATGGTGTTTTAGAGGCAGTTAAAGCCCTCAAGGAAGATCTAGGTGTAGTTTGAGATGAACAAGGCAATTACATTGTTTCTAAGTATTCACACATAATTTATCTTCATTGTTACTTCAAATTCAAGATGGAGAATATGTTACACCAGAATTTTAAATTATGCTTCTGTTTTATTATGCGACCACATGTTCCCTTTCATAGGTCTTTTTACTCATTTTTATACTATTTATTATATCCTATTACCAAGTATTTAATTTTAGAATTTATAACTGTCTCTTATAATATAGGTTTTTTCTTAAGATAACTTGTATGAACTTTTTTAGGCCATTATTTTTTCCCAAGGTAAATTTATTATGGGAATTTATGTTTTGTTATGTGGATTTATTTACTAATTATTTGTCATATAACTAACTCTTGTTACCATTTTGTATAGTTTATATTTAAATTTAGTATCCATTTGTTTTGATTTGATAGGAAATAAATGTAATAAGGATTTAAGCTTAAAGAACTAAGTTTTCTTTAGATCAGTTTATAGAATTTTCAAGTTTTTATAGGTGTGAGGAAAATCTACTAATTGAAAATATTTGATGTAGTAAAAAATATATAAATTACATATGTTAAAAATATGCAAAAATAAAAATGCTTATAAATAAAAATATTTTTAGAGTTAAAAATCATAAAAATACTAAAAAGTTGTCCATTTTATGTATGCAGTTAATTGTAGGAATATATATCTTTCATATAAATTACTCCCTCTTGTATTAATTATAATAGTTAATTGACTTTTTTTAAGTAAATTAATAAAATTTAATAAATTAATTTATTATAACCAAATTTAACCTGTTATGATGAATTCATATTAAAGACTAATTAATTTACCTAAACTAGTCAGTTAATTTTTATATTAGTTATAATTAATTGGTTTATTTAGTTTTCTAAATTTATCTAAAAAATTAATTAACTCTTCATATTAGGGTCAGAAGTAGTATATAAGTTCTTGAGTTCAAAATTTTAAATTTTAGTTTATTGGATTTAGATTAAAATATTAAAGATAAAAAATATGCTGAAATCACCAATTAGGTGTTAGATATATTAATTTATTATAATATGATAAATTAAAATTTAAATCTCTATTAAAAGATATATTTATATTTAGGATTTTTTAAAAATAAATATTTATAGTAGGAGCATACCTACAATGTGAGAGTTTAGGTTTAATGTTAGCTTAATGGATTCAATTATTCAAAATCTTAAATGATGTTAACTTTTTGATTTAAGTAGGTTGAAATGGACAATTGCCTGGAATTGCCTAGAACCTTAAATCGAATTTTGTGTTCTTGTCGCATTAATTTCAATGAATGTTGAAAAATCAAATTTTATCGTTTAAAATTGATTTTCACTCAAAATTGATTTTTTATCCTCTATCAAGTGTTTAAATTGCATTTTTAATTATAGGATTAAAATCATTATATTTTTATCAAGTTTTGATTTTGGTCTTTTGGACAGTATAAAGCATGAGGAAGAAAAGCAAAGCAACTGAAATAAAATATAAGATTAAAATTAAAATTCGTTAAAAATATATTTTCTCTTTCTTTATTTATAAGATCTCATTTTTCAAATTAATCAGTCCTCTTCTATAAGATTTTCTTTAAATTTGTGAATATTAAATATATCTTTACCTATTTTATTCTTAATTAATATACTCTCTTATTATTTTTTTTTACTATCATTTACCCTCTTATAAATAAAAGCATATTTAAAAAATAAAATATATATTTATTATATTTATTATTTTTAATAATGTAATTTAGTTTAAGGGATATTATATATAGGGATGAAGGGAGTAAAAGTTAAAAATGAGTTTAACCCGGGTTTCCATCTTTAGATCTAGCCTTTGAAAAACAAATTTCCGGAACATAAATTTGAAATTGAAAATTGACGATGGATACGGATCTTCTCAAAAACACTTCTCTCACAATCTTTTAGAATCACCTTAAGTCCTTGTCTCTTCTTTTTTTATCCTTTCCCTTTAAAAAAAATCTTATGCATCTGTTGGCCGCTCTTTAAGACGTTTTTTTTTTAGTTTTTAAAAACACTTTAAAAAGTGTTTTTCAATTTTTTAAAAAGTATATTGTTTAAATTCTTTTAAAAACACTATTTTAAAGTGTTTTTTAAAAAAATTATTTTTTTAAAAACACTTTAAAAATGTGTTTTTGAATTTTTTTAAAGTGTATTTTTTAATTTTTTTAAAAAACATTTTTATAATTTTTTTAAAAAAAGTTTTTTTAAACACTTTTATTTTACAAAGGAAGAGTAAGTTTTTGTTTTTGTTTTTGTTTTTTGAAAGGGGAGAGATAAAAAAATAGGAGGGGACAGAAGGAGATTGACATTGACTAACAACCACCCCAATCTTTAAAAACGCCAACGGTGTATTTAGTAAGATAATTTTTTTCATAAAAAAAGAATTAAAAAACAAAATAGAAATATAATTAAATTAAAAATAAATTTTAAAAATTTATTTAATAGAATAATAATAAATATAAAATTAATATATATTTTTTTATGATTTAAAATAAAATAATATAAAATATTTTTTATAACTTAAAAATATTTAAAATTATTTAATAATTTTATAAATAGAGTAAAATAATTTAAAAATATTATTTTTAATTTTATCTTTTTAATTTTTAACTTTTTTTTGATAAAATTAAAATAACTTATAATATTAAAAATAAAAATAATTTGTATTATATTAAATCAGACCAACCAAAAAAATCCGCTGCTCTTTTCACTCCACTAAACATATCGTAAGAAATCTGAGAGACTGGTGGGGCCTTGGGCCATGAATGACCATTTAAGTCTCTCACCATCCCTTCATGTATAAAACGCTAGTCCTTCTCTAACCTAATCACCACCGACAAACTAACTATCACTTGCAACAAGGATGGCTATGGGAAGAGGCAGTGCAATCATCATCTCAGGTCTGCTTCTGCTATTCTGCTTCACGAGGGTGGCTCAGGCAGCCACCTTCACCGTCGGCGATGCCGGTGGTTGGACATTTAACACTCAAGGATGGCCTAAAGGAAAGACCTTCAGGGCTGGAGATACACTCGGTTAGTTATATTCTTCATGAATTTCTTGTGAATTTACGTACTGTGATATCCCATCTTTTCTCTTGGAGACTTATCCGTAAATTATTTTGTGCTTTGAGATCTCTTTCTAAGTTTAGTTTGTCTGTCTTAATAAATATATTTTTTAAAATTTAAAATTGTGAATTCTTTGCCAATTCCACCTCAATCAAGTGTTGATTTTGATGTCCCATTTTAGATCTTAACATTATACTAATATAAAATATATTTTTTATATTTATTAATTTTTTAAAAAATTAATTTTATTAGTATTATATCAACAAAAATCGAGTAAAAATAAAGGAGAAAGAAGGAGTTAAAAAATAATTAAAAAATTTAAAAAATATTATATTAATTTAATTTAATATATACCACAAATATTACAAGACTAGTTTCTGCATTAGAAAAGTTTCCGTTTCTTTGAACTGAAATGTTCAGTTTCGTGCAAGCACATCGAACTTGCTGCCTCGGACGGATCCCGAGTCATGAATCTCCAACAAGCCAATATCATTTTTTAAAGTCTATTTTTTTTCTTTAAAATATAAACATTCGTGAAAATCAGTATAAATTTACCAAAAAGTATCATAATAATATATAATAATAAATTTTGATATAGATAAGAATATATTTATATTATATATTTATAATGAAATTAGTGTATTTTCTAAAAATTCTTTCTAAATCTCTTAGAAATTTTTGGAAGGATGAAGGGTACACCAATCTCCCATACTCCCTGTCGGGGGTGGCCTTGATTTATGGGATGTTGATTTTTTTATTAATAAATAAAATATTTATGTTCTTTTATTTATTTTGAGGGGTCTTAATAAGTTTGTCAGAAAATGACCTCGAGTCAAGAGTCTAATGTCATTAATGCTCTGTGCATGGTACCTTGAGACTCAATGTAATTAATAATTGGTATTATTACTTCATGAACATAAAGTCAATGATGATACTATTATTTTTTAATGTTTAAGTTGAATGTATACGAAGGATATTTTCTTAAATAAATTATAAATATTTTGTTAAGTTTAAGATTTTATGAAAATATTTAGATAGATAATATGATGTATTCCTTCTACTCTTTATATCTTAAATATAAAATTTAATTAAAATTAAATTTTAATTTTAAATATAAAATTTTAATTTATTATTTTTTAAATTAATTTATCTAATATATAAATTAAAATATAAAGTGACATAAGTATTTTAAAAATATTATATTATATATATTATAATTTAAAAATTAATATGATGATATAGTTTAATATAGTTAATAAGGGTATTATTATAAATTATTTCAATTTTAAGATAACTTTAATAATTTTTAACTATTTTTTAATATGTGATAATTAGTTAAAAATACCATATAATAAATATTAGAGGGGATAATTTTTTTAATTTTTTAAATTAAATAAATGGTATTATAAGATATAATATATATTTGTTATATCTCTTTTACTAAAAGTTTTGAATATGTCTAAAAATTTAAAATATAATTTATATTTTTACTCTTAATTAATTATATCTCCCTCGTTTATTTTTTTTCACTCATTCTATCATGCCCACTTATTCTATAAATGAGAATATTTTTGTAAAAAAAAATATAATTTTTACATATATGTTATATCTAATTAATTTTAATAACGGATATTTCATAACCCTATAATTAATTATTGTTTATATGTTTTGCAGTGTTTAACTATAAGGCAGGAACTCACAATGTGGTGGCAGTAGACAAGGGAGGGTACAATGCATGTAAGACTCCAAAAGGTGCAAAGATTTACACTACAGGGAAGGATCAGATCAAGCTTGTCAAGGGACCCAACTTCTTTATCTGCAATTATCCTGGCCACTGCGAGTCTGCCATGAAGATTGCAGTCAATGCTCTCTGATATATATATATATATATATATATATATATATATATATGTGTGTGTGTGTGTGTGTGTGTGTGTGTGTGTGTATGTATGTATGTATGTATCATGCATATGCATCTGTTTTAATTTACCGCTTGTTGAGTCAGTGTCTGGGTAGTTGCTATAAGCCCATTACTAGTCAATACTTGTATGTGGGTAGGAGGGAGGGAGGGAGGGAGGTGTGTTTTTTAAGTGCTATGTACTAGATTTTATCGTGTATTTAATTTCTGTGTTCGTAATTACTCTTCTTAATATAAATATTTTTTATAAAAATTAAATTTAAAAATTAAAAAAATATAATAAAATTTTATACTAGGAGATCAATTCTATATTGATATAGAAAAACGTGTGTTATGATACAATGATTTATATGTCAGTTGCTTAATAATGCTGATAAATGGATTTCTTTATTTTTTTCTATTACACTAATTTTTAAAAGATAGCTAAATTTATTTATGACATAATGATAATATAATTTTTTTTAAATAATATTAATATCGAGTAGAATAAATTATTTATTATTTTTAAACATAAATTTATATATCTATAAGTTAAGATATTTTTTAAAATATTACGATTAAAATTATAATAAAGTGATATATCTCATAGGTTGAACACACTATAAATAATTATATATTTTATTTTTATAGATTTATAAATATTAATAAATGTGTAAAAAAAGTTTAGTTGAGTCTCAGTATATACACTCAAATTCACACAGTGCTTATAAAAAATAGTTACTTAAAAGAAGTTTTCATGTATGTTTTGGTGTAATGTTATACGAAGGGGAAAACAACAGTTTAAAACAAAAAAACAAAACAGTTTGTCTACAAAATATGAGATCGCAACATCAAACTTAGAAAGTGCGACCGCTCTTAATTAAGGACTTCTTCCTTTTTCAAAACAAATATTGAGATTTTTTTTTTATTTTTATAAAAGTCGAAAAAAGCAGTCAAATATCATATGCGCATTTAAGACATATTTCTAAACTTTCCCCTCATTAAAAAAAAGCCTTAGATTAAATGAGCATCGTAAAAATATTAATAAGGATATTTCAATTCAACATATTTATAATTCTTTTTTTACATATTCATTTTTTTTATAGTGTATATTTAGATAGAATTTTAAAATTAGATTTATAAAAAAAAACTTTTAGATAACTTATAAAAAAGGACTTTTAGAGAAGAATTTATAAAAAAAATAATTTTAAATAAATGAGTGTTTGAATAGTTATTTTTAAAAATACTTGTATTATTAATAAATTATGAAAAAGGGTATGAGTATCAAATGAAGAGAGATAAGATATAAGAGGAGAGAGGGTATAAGAAAAGAAAATAGAGAGGGTATAAGAAAAAGTATGAGAGAGGAGAAAGGGTGTAAGAAAAAGTGTAAGAAAAAATAGGGGTAATATAGTAATTAGTTAGTTTATAAATACTTTTACTATTCTATAAACTACTCTTATCAGTTTATTAAAATTTTAATTTTAAATTATAATTTAATATAAAAATTTATTTGAATAAATATAATTATTTATTTTAATTTTTTTTTAAATTTAAATTTTATTTAAAAAAACTTTTAAAATTATAGTTATAAAAGTTACCAAATTGGCCTATAATTGATGTATAAGTCGAACTCATGATGTAAGCATCCATTTAAGCCGAACGTACTTGACATTATGATGACATGATTTGATATATCTATATATAGTTGCATCATGTTATTAGAATTGACCAACTGTATAGTTTATGAGCTCGCAAATGTCATTATCAGCTATTTTGAGTTGGTAATTTGAATCAAATTCTTTATAATATGACCAGGCAAATAATATTAATATTAAATAAATGGGTTGATTTGAGAATAATATATATGCTTTCTTTCTTTTCTTTTCTTTTTATATAACAATTTTTTTTAAAAAAAATTAATTTTATTCACTAAAAATAAGTGAAGTTTTTTTCCTCTTACATAATATCAATATTAAATAGAACGAACTGTCTATTATCTTTAGACATAAATTTAAATATTCAAGATTTATGATACCTCCCTAAACGTTACAATTAAAATCACAACAAAATAATACTCTTTAAAAATTAAATATATTCTAAATAATTATATATCTTTCATCTTCATCACTTGAACCTAAAGCCGTGGGTATATGTATATATTATCTTCTTAAATAATTTTGTTGTTTGCAAAGCTGTCCAACAAACCCAATAAGAAATTGTATATAAAAAAAAACATGAGAAAATGGAAGCCTATCCTCAAAATTCACTGATTTCACTCCTTGAAATCATAAATTTATAGCCCATAACTAACGGGATTAATCCGAATAATAAATAATTCAGTATCACTTAAATAAAATTTTAAATTTAAGTTTTAGTATATATAAAAATTTTTTATAAAAAAATCACTTATTATAACTAAATATATAATATAAATCATATTCAGATATAGTTAAGATAAAATTTTAATGAATTGCGTGAACAACTAAAAGAAAACTTAAAACAAAGTTTGAATTTTTCTTGACGATCAAAAAATTGGAAGTGATTTCATAGCCGAAACCACTTTTTTTAATTTATTATTATAACTTATTTTTTTCACATTAGTGATTAGACTCCAGCATGAATTATTGTTATTGACTATTGTTAAAGATTTTTATGAATTTATGATTAAGTTTTAAGGTCTCATTTAAATAAATTTTTAAAAACTGATTTATAAAAAAATAATTTTAAATATCTTTTAAAAAAATTTAGATAAACGTTTATAGAAAAAATAATTTTAAATAAATGAGTGTTTAAATAGTTATTCGTAAAAATATTTTTATTATGAATAAATTATTATAAAATATATGAGATAAAAAAATAAATTAAATATCAGTGTTCATGTCTACTGTTCAAATAAGCTTATTCCACACCCACAGGTAGCTACAAGTGATAACAAGTAGTAACCAATGACGACGAGTAACAGCCAATTATGGCGAGCATGACCTTCCTCCTCTCCTTCTTTTGACAACTAGACAGTAATTCTTTCTCATTTTTCTTCTTTCAAGTAACCACCGTCTTCCTCCTCTATGATAGTGATAAAAAATTGTTATAAATAGAGGAACTGAGGATAGTGGTAACATCAACAGAGGAAAAATAAAGGCAAAGAAGAATGAAGGTTTTGATACTTACAGGAAAAGGAGAGAGGAGAAGGTATGTAAAAAAAAATAAAAATAAAATAATTTTTTGATATTCAGAAATTTTTTTTATTGTTTTATAAGTTATTCCTAATAGTTTATTTAAAATTATAATTTAATCTAAAAATTTTTTAGGTAGATATAACTATTTATTTTAAAATTTTTATAAATTAAATTTAAACTAAAAATTCTGTTAAGATTAAAATTTTGATGCTATCCAAACATAAACTTAATCTTCTAGGATTCATATCATAATGTGATTATAGGTTATTTTTATTTTCTTAATTGTATTTTAAATCAGGTTAAAATTTTGTCTTATATAAATAAAAACAAAAATCAAAATCAAAAGGAGGTTCTGGATTGATCAAGATAGTACATTGCCTAGCCTAGCCTAGCCCGACTTCAGGTTGCTGTTAGATCAGACCATATCACAGGTTGGACAATCCAACCCATGGCTTTACCCAGAGCAAACCTTGGGTTAATATCAAACTCGGGCACACCCCTATTCATTAGTTTGGGATTCAGTCTAAAGTTCACAGTGGGATGAAGGAGTAGACTGGACGACGATGGTTTGTTGGAGGGAGTAGGCCGAACGGCAACAATTTGCTTCTTCCTCGATGATGGCTGCTTCTCCATCAACGACAAGAAGCGAACGGCCACGGGAGTGGAGGAAAGAAGTCAACCAAAGGAGGAAGGGCGATTTGGGTTGGGCAAAAAGAGGAATTTTGTTGAAATATTGTAAGGAATATTTTGTTAGAAAATATGCAATCCTGGAATTAATTTTTCAATACCAAGGTGATAATAGAATTAAGATTAGGATTGAACTTCTTATTACTTCATATTAAACATAAAAATCTGGTCTAGACCAATCACAATTCCAATCCCACTTCTTTAATGCCTAGTATTAAAAAGAGTTTTAAAATATAATTTATTTAAAGAGAATTTAATAATTATTTTTTTATTTTATCTCTGTTAAATATTTATTGAAATAAATTAGAGAAAATGTGCACCATGTTTTTTTTTAATATCATTTCTTGAAGGATGGCAAATCTGAATTCCCCCCCCCCCCCTTCAAATTTATGTCATTAATGCAGAACATTAATTACAAACGTGGGAGATTGACAGTAATGACCACACCCAAGGCCCCTAATGATATGAGAGAGACGTTTGGGACCTTGAGTCATGAATGGTCATTAAGTCTTTCACCTTCCCTTCCTCTGTAAAACGCTATTCCTTCCCTAACCTAATCGCCACAAAGCAACAAACAAACAAATTAAACTATCCCATTTTCTTTTTTTTTTGACGAGTTCTCAGGGTATTCCTACATCACTTTAGACTTCATACTAAATAAATACTTACATACTCCATCGAACTTGCTTGCTGCCTCAAACAGATCCTGAATCTCCAGCAAGGCGATATCATTTTTTTAAAGTGTATTTTTTTTCTTTAAATAGTATTCATATATGAATTATGACTGGGTATGCTAAAAGTGTTTTTGGAAAAATCATTATAACGTTATAAGGGGGAGATGTAATCACGAGTCAACAAACATATAATAATAAATTTCAATACATGTATAATACTATCAACGTATTTCTTATGAATTCTCTATAAATCTCTTTTAGCCTTCAAGCTGCTTTTGTTGAATAATATATTACTTTCGTAATTCCACAACCCTTCATTTAATTTACTCTTGGAAGGCTCGAGTGTACACTCATCTCGTCGGTGCTGTTGATTTATATAGAAAAAGAATAGCGTTGTTGATTTTTTTTTTCAAGAAATAAAATATTTATGTATTTTTATTTATTTTGAGGGCCCTTAATAAGTTTGTCAGAAAATGACCTCAAGTCAAGAGCCTAATGTCATTAATGCTCTGTCTGTGGCATCTTAGAATCAATGTAATTAAGAAGCAATGCCTCCCCTGCAATATTCTAATATTTAAATTTACAAACTTATAGATTATAAATTAATTTCTCATAACAGACTAATTTATATTAGCTTAATAAAGTTAATATTAAAAATTATTTAAAATTTATAACAAATATAATATTTCTACTATTTTTATTGTTATATTTGAATTAGTTAAACTGACCTATATGTTTGGAGAAGGGGTGCTCACGGAACGGATCGGGACCGGGATAACCCCATCCCGTGTCCCGTCCCGATACAGTGTACGGGACGCAAAATGCGTCCCGTGTCCCGTCCCGTCCCGAATTTGTCCCGGTTCCGATGAGACCGGGACGGGACGGGAATTCCCGATTTTTTTTAAAAAAAATATAATAATAAAATTATCTCAATAAATCATTCCATATAAAATACCACGGCAATTTTCTCTAAATACAAACATTCCTCCCTAATATAAAATGATAAATTACCCAGATAAGAGGAAAAAATAACAGTAAAGAAGAATAAAAATATCTGTATAGGAATATTTATAAGTAAAAATATTTATATGAGAGTGGCGAATGGCGAGACCTGTGACTGGGAGCAAGTAAAGTGTAAGAAAAGAGAGACTGAGAGCCTAAAAAGAGTGTACAAAGTGAGAAATATAAGATAATGTAATATAATTTTTTTTATAAAAAAAAATAGGGTCGGGACGGGACGGGAATCCCGAGGGTCAGGCCGAGACCTGTCCCGTCCCGATAATTTCCCGTCTCGGTCCTTTTCGGGATGGGACGGACTCATCCTGAAATTATCAAGACCAGATCGGGATACCTAGGATGGGACATGTTTGGATACCCCTAGTTTGGAGGAGGGAGAGTATCTGATAAACCCTACGGCGATGAATAGTTATATTTCGCAGTGTTTAACCATAAGGCTGGGGACCACAACGTGGTGGTAGCTTGTAGATAAGGGAGGGTACGATGCATGTAGGCCTCCAAAAGGTGCAAAGATTTACGTTTCAGGCAAGGATGAGATTAAGCTCGTCAAGGGACAGAACTTCTTCATCTGCAATTATATTGGCCACTGCTAGTCTGCCATGAAGATTGCTGTCAATGCTCTTTGATTATATATATATATATATATATATATCGGTGAGACAAAGGCCTTTTTCTTCTTATGATTCTGCTTTCACTGGAGTTTCTTACTCTAAGTTCAGTGGCCTGGAATTCTGAATTAATAGAACCCGCACCAGGTGCAAGTATGAGCATATTTATCTGTTTTAATTCATTGCTTGTTGAATGAGTGTCTGGTTAGTTGCTATTAGCCCATTTTATAAAGAGTGTTATGATGTAACGATATATGGTTGCTGCTTCGTAAGCTGAAATTAGATTTAGTACTAATACTAAATGCGTGAAAGGAACTTGGCTTGATGTTTTGGTGTAATGGAATTTGAAGGAGGGAAAAAGTTGGTCCAAAAACGAATTCACAACGTCAAAAATTAGAAAAAGCAACCATTCTTTAATCAAGTATTCCTTCCACGTAAGTTGTAAAATCTACTTCCGTAATTTATCTATTGTGAAGGGATTTTTGTTGTTGTTGCTATAGCACATATATTTTTTTATATGAGATAATCTTATTTAAAAGACTGCTAAATACTAAACGAAGACAATCTATCTCTCTCAACAATACAACTTTTAAAAAATCCTCTAAACAATAGTACTCAAAATAAAAACCCTGGCCCAAAAACAGAAGACATATTTATTGCAAGAATATTGGGCCAAAAATTCCTTCATTGATTTGATAAGGTTTAAATGTCAAATGAAAGTGCCAATAAATCTTGTACCAAAAAGAAAAGTGCCAATAAATCACCCAACCAATCAAGCAGGAGACATATAATTATTTAGAGTATATTTAATTTTTAAAAAGTACTATTTTATTATACTTTTAATCACGATACTTAGGGAGACATTATAGCTCTTAGATAACTAAGTTTAAGCTTGAGGGTAATAGACAACTCGCTCTACCTGACATTAATGTTACTTAGGACAAAGAAAAATTTTGCTCTACTCTTAAATTTTAGGTAGGCACAACTCCTTTCTAAAAATTATTGTACTAAAAAAAGTGCCAATAAATATTAGTCTAATTAGGAAAAAATTGACTCATAATCTATAAAATAATGAAATTCAAATATTACTATCGATATGAGAATCTTAATGATAGATGATATGTAAATACCCCTATAAGAGCTATGTAAGTTTAAAGGCATGCCAAAATTGTAAATATAATTAATTATGATTGCATATTTTTTGATTTGGCAAGTTATAAATAGATAGAGGTAGAATATTTGCTAATTCATAATAAATTCTTGACTGATAATAAAAATCAAATCATAAAACTTTTAAAAAAATAACGGTAAGATAATCTAGAGATATTATTTTATTAAAAATAAAAAAATATTAAAATATAATAATTTAATTTAGATAATATTTATAAATTATTGATAAATAATATTTTTAATTATATTTAAATATAAAAATTAAAATTATAATATTGCATAAGCTAGTTGGCTTCGTCTTTGATCAATATAATGAAGTAGAATGCAATTTGAAAAAGAGATGATCACATTCTCAACCACATCAGCATTCAACCTTCTATAGTCAAATGACATCCTTCTATAGATAAAGGTGTCAAAGTGGGACATGTAAATGTTATATTATCTTTATCTTTGGAGCTATTGGCACTTGAAAGTAAAATAAAAATCCATCCAAGAAAAACAAAACAATAGTAAGATTTTCCATCGAACCTTATTTCTAACATTAAGATTTTCAAGCAGGTAATTACTTTCAGGATTAATTTATTTTGAGTTGTTTGTGTTAAAAATTTTCAATGCACGGCTGAAACCCATGATGATGTGAGAATCACAATAATGTCTTCCTTGCTTTACATATTCCATTCCCATTTCCTCTCATCACTCTCATATTAGAGATGGACATATTTTTATTAAATACTACATAAATATATATTTATGGTCAACTTTTTTCTTTTTATATTTATTCATGGAGATCTAATAAAACACAATTTTCACATTTTTCAACGGTTTTATTGACATCTTTTTTATATAAAATAAAAAAGAACGATATAATTATTAAATCAACATATATATGTACTAATGTAAAAAAAAAAAGACTTTTTAAATTAATTGAAAATACTATTCTACATCAGACAATGATCTGGTATAGAAACATATCATATAAAAAGTGCGAACTTTTTAAACTAGGCAGTTCACCATATACTGAAATTTTACCAAACCTCCTTAAAATATATTGAAATCTTAAAGATTGGAATGTCCCTTTTTAATAAATCTGAAACAGGTATAAGAATCTGAATCGACATTGTTTACTTTTGGAAACTAACTCAACTCACATGTACCTATATTTAATACGATGTTAATTAATACAAACATTCAGTTTGCATGAATTTTGTTATTACATATATTTATATTTAAATTAGACTTATATAAGAAATACTTGAATGTACCCAGAAGTTAATTAATTTCCAAGCGTGATAACAGATTTCATATCTACATAGTTAACAAAGACAGATATCACCATATCACCCACACTTGAGTGATAATAGATTTCACTTGGAAGCATATATGACTTGATTACATTTTTTAATAATTTATATATTTTAATTAAAAATATATATACGACTCTATCACAACTCACAACACTAGTTGATAAAGAGTTTATTTATAATAATAAGTTCAAATTCTCCCTCTAATATAAGGAGTATTTTTTAAGTGTGAAGGTATACTCTAATATTAGTAAGTCTTCGAAATTCAATTAAATTTTTTTATAAAAAATAACGAGCAACAATTATTAGGTAAAACTTTATAACTCTAGGATATCAATCATATTTTTAGGTCTTTTTTAAGTGTGAGTTCGAATTCTCAAATAATAAACATTGAACAAGTACAATTATTGATCGAGACTTTATAACCCAAAGACACCAATTAGTCTTCCTCAAGGTTTTGTTTAGTTAGGGGGATTTTGAAGAAGAGGAGAGGTGAGAGAAAAATGTATTTAGTTGAAAATAATAGAGGGAATGGGAGATTTTTTTTTACTTAGTACTCCCCTCCCCTCCAAAAGTGGGGTTTTTTGGAGAGGAGATAAAATTTTTCATTTTTATGACTAAATTACCCTTCATGTTTATTTAATATTCCAATTATATCCTTAAATTTTTTTTTATTTTTCTCATACCCAATTATTTTTTAATTGTTAAAACTTAATAAACATAATAAATTATTTATATATTATATTAAAATATATAATAATTTATATAATTAATAAAAAATAATGTTAAAATTTTATCATATTTTTTAATTTTATTATATATATAAATGAGATAAAAAATTTTAAGATTTATAAATTAAAAAAAATAATTTTAAGATAAATATTATAAATAAAGAGTAAATAAATTTAAATAAAGATATAAGGGTATATTTGTTAATTTTTAATTAGCTCCCCTCCCCTCCCTTCTTTTTTAAACTAAATAAAAAATATCATTAATTAACTTTTTTTATCTTTATCTATTTTTTTTTAAATTAATCCTTTTCTTAACTGAATCAAACAAAATTTAAGTCATTAAATATGGGATCATGAATTTGAATCCTCAATAGTCGAGTGTGAATTCCCCTGCCTTCTCCTAACGTCTTTTCTGAAGTCACCTGGCTCTTGAAACTTCAATTGCTTAGGGGTCAACTCCTTGCTTTCATCGAGAATGTCATTGCCTCATGATTGCCTATATTAGAACGTATAATTGGTGCATGAGTTACGATTAAAAAAAAGTAATAATTATTAATTATTGATAATTTTAATACTAATTAAATAATAAAAGCTATGATCTTCCTTTGCATCTAAGGCAAATTGTTCCAGTTATAGCAATAAAAAAATCGGTACGTGTATGTTTGATCAACAAGAGTGGGCTCTGAATCAGAAACTAATTGTTTATTTTTTTTGGCATGAAAAGAAATTATTTTTTATATTAATAATTATCAATACAGATAATATTAGGTGTCAGAAAAGCATTATTCCACATGATTAATCACTTTATTTGTTTCTTTTATAAACATGAAGGATCGAAAAATTAATTTTGGTACCAACGTGCATTAAAAATTATTTAATAAAAAGTGGCATTTTTGTATTGAAATAAAATAAAATAAAAATTAAAAGTTGCCCTTAAAATATTCCACGTTTCTTAGGAAGTAGCCCCACGTTCTAACCTCTACATTGGGACAAGAATCTCTGTTGAACACTCCATTCTCTCGTTATAGTTACAGGTTCCCTCTATTGTTTCATTATTATTATTTTTTTTATCCAGAAAAAAGTGAAAGTCAGTTCAGAACTTTAAGGTTAATTATGTTCATTCCTAAGCTAAGGATAATGTGGGTACTCTCTTCTATTCATATGTATTATAAGGTGCTCCTAATTATCTCATTGAAATTAAGTAAACAGAGATGATTAAATTATTAATTTTATCTAAAAATAAAATAAATTTATGATTTTATCTATATTTAAATAGATTTTTTTTTATATAAACTTGCATTCTATTCATGGTTAAATGGGGTTCTCTCTTGAGATTGGGCTCTCTCTTTCTTTGTGAGTAGGTGAGGTAATGTTAAAAAAATAATCAATATCTAATAAGTGACTTATAATAAAAATTATTTATTTTTGAGAAAATGTGCTTTATAATAAAATATGAGAGTATGCAATTTAGTTTCTTTTATATAATTATTTAGTTAGTTCAAATTGGAGTATTATCAAATTTAATAGAGAATAACTCTCTAAAAAGTATTTCTACATTTCCTCAAACTCAAGATTTCATATTTGGTCAAATGCTTTAGGTGCGTTTAGATTAACGTTGAGTAAAATAAAGTTAATAAAATTAATTTATAAATATAATTTTGGATGGGATTGATTTAATCAAAAATAGGGTATTTGAATAACTTTTTGAGGAATATAATTGAAAAGTAAGTAACAGTAGCTTATGAGATAACCATATTGTTAGGTTCATAATTAATTTTAGCATGTATATGGATGTTGGTAGCTTAAGAAAAAAAAAACCATAGTTTTAGGTTCATAATTAATTTCAGCATGTATAATTGAGTGTTTCGATATATTTTTAAAGAAAATTATTATTTTACCTAATTTTCATTTCTACTTTCCAATTATATTCAAAACAAATTTTATAAATCAATTATAATCAAATCTAATTTTCTAACTTAAAATTAGAAATATAAACGTGTTAAGTTTTGGCTAAACAGACTTAAACTTATAACAAGTGTTTAAAACTTGAACATGTATATATAATTCTTTTTAAGCTTAAACTTAAGCCTGTCGAAGGCCTACTAGGCCTAAAATTTTTTTATAAACCTATTTATAATATAAACTTTTAACAATATTTAAAAAATTTTAAGCTTTAAAAGTTATAAATAAATTTTGAGATGACTAAAACTTACATAATATATAATTTTAATAGATTTTAAAGCATGTATATTTATAAATATAATATTATAAATAGGGTCAAAGCCTATTTAAAATATTTAGTAAATCATATTTATAGATATTATATATATAAATATATTTGATTTATTTTATATATTTTCCCTATATCTAATTATGAGAATAAAAAGTAATCTTTTAACAAAATCCACTTTTTATAATTTTTTTTATAAGAGATATTATAAAATAAAGGAAATAAGATAATGTAAAATAAGAAGCGAAGGATCTCAAGAATAGATGGGTATTTAATTGTAAAATTTCTCAAAGTCTAAGGATACAAGGAGACAAATGACAGAAGCATGAGTAGAAGAGTTGAGTTCTTAATTATAATTTGTTCTTAATTTAAAAAAGGAAGATACAGGGTATTTATCTATAATTTGCACTAATATATATATATATATATATATATATATATATAAATAATATTAAGCAGACAATACCTGCAAGCTTGTGGAACAGGTCTTAAAAGAATTTTTTTAGCATTTTTAAACTAATAGATTTTAAATAGATATAAAATTTGATCTATTTACTAAATAGGTGAAGGGTTATTAGGATTTAATCTAATTAGGCCATAGACTGGCCTATTTTTTCCCAACTAAAAATCAAACACTCAGGTGAGGGAAAAAACTCAAATCCAAACACATCCGGACAATAATATAAGGGGTGGGAAGCCCATGTAAAAAGAAAAATAATCTTCAAGTGCATCCGAGCTCCTCCCCTTACAGATTTGAAGAAGAAGAAGAAGAAGCAAAATTTACAAAATTATTAAATACAAACTCCTCATATTTATATGCGATAAATAGAAGATAATTTATCTCCATAAAAGTTTTATAGAATCATTAAATCATTAATAAATCTCATGTAATTTTTTTAAAGAGAGTGATTATAATTATAAAAGGACTATATTATCTTCATGCATTAAAAATAATAAATAAAATGAGACAAATATAATTTTATATGTTATAATGGATAAGTTAGGGAGAAGTGAGTGACACATAAAATTGTCATTTATATTATTTTATTTATTATTTTTTTAATAAATTTAAAAATAAAATAATTATTTTATAATTAGAATCCCTGCTCTTAAACGAGTAGATATTTTTCGCAGGGAACATTTAAAAACAAAAATAAGAAAATGGGAAAGCAATTGCGGAGGGTTGTTTTGTGGGCGGCGCACAGAATCAGGTTCGAATAGGCGTAGTGTCTTCATGCTTTTCGTGGCGTATCCCAAAGTACACTCGAGTCCAACAGCAGCCAAACGTATCTCCTCTGGCCTTTGTCCACTACGTGTCCATTTTCTAATTGGTCAACAATCCCCTTCAGCTTTTCAATCAACTGTACTCGACAATGACATTGCATTTTTGTCTCTGTCGGTAAATCGCTAAATCCCACTCGCTATTTATAGTTCATATTAAAACTTTAAAAAATATATACTTAATTCAAATTCTTAATGGAAAACTATTTTATAAATGATACAAAATGGGGAAAGGGAGGGATGAGGGAGAAGAAAAGAAGAAAAAAATTTAGCGGAGAGAAGAGATATAGTGATTCTTATTTAATTATTGAAAAGTGTACCAAATGAAATATTTTAAAACTATTTATAATCTCAACTCTAATCCTACTATTAATAATAAAATTTTTAGAATTTAATTATAATAACAGTAAAATATTTAAAATAAAAATAAATAATTGGGGTTGGGTTGTGATTTAGCATTAAAAAAATATTATATATTTAATAAAATAATCATCAAATTATCTTGAAATCTTTTTCTTCTATTTTCTTATTTTCATAAAATAAATAATAAAAAATTATTTGACGGGATTTAAATATTTATAAACAATGCTATTAGAAATCCTAATAAAAATAGTATAATGTCTTAAAAATAGATATATAAAAAAATAGAAAAAAAACATTCAATAAAATGATCAAGCGAGATGTTTTAATTTTGTTGATAATATATTTAAATATTTAATTATTAATAAAATATAATAATATCATATAATTTATATTATTGACTTCACTTAGTAATAAAGATTGTTGTTGTGGAATATCCTTAAATTGGGGTCAAAGATTAAATAATTTAAAATGAATAAAAGGAATTTTTTTATTAAAAATTATAATAAATTTTTATATAAAAAAATTAATATTCTATAAATTTTGTATACATGTAATATTGTTATTTTGATTTAAGTCATTCTTATAAAAGATTTCAATGAAACATTTCCCCAAATAAAATTATTATAAAATTGCCCCTAGTCCCCTTTTTTTTTTTTAGGGTATTTTATGCTGATGATATTAGCTATTAATCTCTTCACTGCGGAGCATTTGCTTAAGAGGAAATGGTTAGCCAAATAATATTTTCCCCAAATATAAAATTTGAATCCGCCACTTTCCCTCCTGTTTCCATTTCACCTATCCCTACTCTAAAATTAGAAAAATAAGATTATAAACAATTCAATTTCATCCATTTTATAATAATATCAAAATTTTTTCCTACTCCAGAGAGAATATCTCCCCCTGGCCAAAAGAAAAAAAAACAGCAAATCTCAGGCGACAGTGCTGTATTTATCTCATATTTTTAAGAAAATAAAAAAAAAATTAAAAAGTGAAAATAGTGCTCAAATCTCAATGTTCTAGGAGGGGACAAGGAGTATTTCTGCCAGAAGGGACCTTCATGCGTTGCATGGGCAAGCCAACCGAATTAGTTCCAGCTAAAGGGAAAGGGAAAGGCTAACGAAGAATCGATCGTTCATTCCGGACACAACAGCAGCTAGACGGCGATAGAGAGAGATACTATACGAGAGAGAGAGTGGGGTGGCATGAGGTGTCGATTTAAGCATAGTATCTGCTGGTATAGTAATCCTTTTTCTCTTTTCAATTTTTTTATTGATTATTCAAATATTTAATTCAATCTTTGGCTAACAGTGACAACTCACTTGTCGTCTTGGAACTGAATAAAGGGCTGTTAGGCAGGATTCTTGAACTCACGTCTCAGATATTTCCAAAAATAATGGTTCATTTGCTGTTTGCTTGAAACTTTCGTTTTTAGGGACTCTCCTCAATTTAAGTCTTGCTTCGGTAAGTCGGATATCGATTGATCTCCAATCAAGCTAAGGTCAGTTTGTTGAATCTTCTTGCGATCATTCGATTTGCTGATTTTCTCCGTTGAATCATTTTTAACTATCTTACTGTAGCATATGGATTCAATACAGTGCCTTTGGTGTGCTGTAGATGCTTTTTATGACACCCTTTTGGTTTAGTGAACCAACTAACTAAACGTTATTTGTTCAATGCTGGCTTCTTCCTTGTCTGCTGATAAAGTTGAACAGTATAATGCGAATTGGTCCTTAAAGTTCTATAGTATGCCTGCCTACTAGAGAAGTTTGATTTATTACCTTCGTTTTTTGTTTCTGGGTCAGAGTAGGGGCAGTGCTCTGACCTTACGATTGGGTTTGGATTTGGATATTTTCATATTGTCTTTCAATTTCACTAAGAACTAATAAAATACGTATATGTTTGTACCCATTATGCATCTATACATGCTTTTTTCTATTTCTTTTATTAAATCATAATATGATCTTCCCCAAAACAAAATTTTCCTTACTTGGTGAGTAGAACAAATAAAGAATGTAGGGTTATGATGGTAGTATTTGCCTTTATAGACTATAAAGTGAGATTCATGGCTTATAATTAGGGTTATATATTTGCTTTTAGATGAGCCTGTTCTAAATTTTGTTGGTAATATTTACAGCAGGATTCATGGCTCATGCTCAGGTCAATGGGAACTCATCATCAGCTTATCTCAGTGCACTACAGATAGGATATTTGGGAGGGAGTCACTAAATATTGACCTGAGGCATTCATATATGAAGAAAGCTGAATGCAGCAACCAAGGAGGTGACTCTAAATAAAATTAGGCATGCCTGCTTTTGAGTCAATGAACTCACCCTTGGTCTGCATTATTGATATAGCGTAAGACTCAGATACATCAATGTTGATATTTGTTCCTTTGAGTGTAGAAATTCTTAATTTTTGGTGGTGTTTGGGATAAAGGTTTTAAATTTACCACAAGGAGTTATGTACTCAGGCAATGCTATCCCAAAGATTAAATACCGTGGTAATCAATAAAAATGAAGGTTTGTATTTTGAATATATGTTAGAAGATAAGATGGGAAAACTGAAATTACATGGTTGCAGTTGTGATTAAGTTGCTGAGATTTTGTGAAAAGCTAAATACTGAGGAGATTAAGATTCCTTAGGAAAGTTCATTGCATAACTTACAAAAGCATTGTGTTCTAAGTTTCCTAAGCTTAGTTTCATGGGAAATCAGAAGAAATCTTCTTAGCAATCATTTTCTTAAGCATTGAATACAAACAATAAGGTTTATTTATTTCAAAATATCATGGGCTGGGTAGATCCTGCCATTCCATCCTAGATGAAGTAAAAACCAAATTAAAAAAGGATCCAGAAATAGGAGAGGGGAGGCTTTTTACTAGGTAAGCTATTCAAGAGGAAAGAACCGATTTATATACCCTTACTCTCACTTTTGTTCCTTATAAATACTGCCCCTCCGTACATATCATTTCCATATCTAGTAAATCACTTTCTAGTTTTCAACATATAATGCCCATAATGTTGACTTCTTGGCCATTGATCAGTCAAACAGAATTGTCTAGTCTGTTATGCTAGCAGGGGGGAAGTCTTTCTACCAACTAGCCCTTGATCTCCCCTAATTTCAATTGCATGTGATTTTACTTGTTAATCTGTACTTGACGGGTGTAAGTTTTGTTACAATCTGTAGAAGTTCCAGAAAGCATTCTTCACTAAAAGGGAACCTAGTAAATGCTTGATATCATTTCTCCCCTCCTGCTGTGTTTTTTTCAGACACTCATTATGGTTGTTTTGTTATGTTCTAGAATTTTCCACTGGGAAAAATAACGTCATGGAGCTGTAAAAGGGAAGATAGATTTTCCTTTCTGATCAACGGGTGTTCTTTCTAACCTATAATAAGAGGAAATGACACTTGGACACGTCCTAATCAACTAGAACAAGGAAGCGTGTTGGTCATGGAGGGCAGTGGAAGGTTATATTCAAAGCAACTCCTACTCCATCCATCTTCCTTTGTCTTTGTATTTATGCGATCTGTATGAATATTTTTATATTCTTCTGTTTTGTATATATTGTAGTCTTGATGAGAAGCCCTTGTCAAATGGGGATGTCTATATTGGTGAGATTAAGGGAGTATTGCCCCATGGAAAGGGAAAATACGCTTGGTTAGATGGAACGGTATATGATGGTGATTGGGAAGATGGGAAAATGACAGGCAAGGGACTGATTGTTTGGCCATCAGAGGCAAAGTATGAAGGTGAGTTCTCTGGGAATTACCTTCATGGTTATGGCGCCTTCACAACATTTTCAGGGTCTGTTTACAGAGGGGGCTGGAGGATGAATGCCAAGCATGGGATAGGACGGAAGGAGTATTCCAATTCAAATATTTATGAAGGGTTATGGAAGGAGGGAGTGCATGAAGGCAGTGGTAAGTATTCTTGGAGTAACGGAAATACATATATTGGGAATTGGAAAAGTGGTAAAATAGATGGTAGAGGGGTAATGAAGTGGGCTAATGGTGATATTTATGATGGCTTTTGGTCAAATGGGCTTAGACATGGATCAGGAGTTTATAGGTTTGCAGATGGGGGCCTCTATATTGGGACTTGGAGTACGGGTCTAAAGGATGGAAAAGGAACATTCTACCCTGCCGGTAGTAAACATCCATCTTTGAAGAAATGGTGTAGCTCTCTTAGCAGTGATGACAATGGTTCAAATTTGAATTCAAAGGAACATTGGCCTCCAAAGTCAAAGGTTAAACGCAGCCTTTCAGAAAAGGTATCAGTTAGTGGTAGTTCAAGAAGTTCGCGTCACATATCTCATCGGACTTCATCACTGGATTCTAGCTGGACCCAACATCATCTTGCTCGAGAATGCATATGTACTGATTCCTCACAGAGATGGTCCCTTGCCTCTGATGAAGGTCATTCTGAGGATCCAGATAAAATTACTTGGGTTTATGAAAGGGAATACATGCAAGGGGTTCTAATTATGGAGAAAACTAGGAAATACTCAGAAGTATCACACAAAAACAAAAGGCAAAATAAGTTTGCTGTGCAGCAAGTAAATCCGACTTCCTGCGTGGACATTTTTGGAGGGCGTCGAAGCTATTATTTGAAGCTTAACTTGAAACTTGGCATCAGGTAAATTTGTTGATCTAACATTTTAGTAATCCCTTCTAATTTGCTTTGGAAGATTTGGTAGCTGTTATCAATAGTCAATGGAAGTTTTAAATAAAATACTTTTTACTATTAGTGTTTTTATCTTGATTATTGTTATTTTTTAAAAAAAAAGATTTATACATCTGCATTACCTGATTTGAAGAGTTGAAGTCACTAAGATGGTGGACTTCTTTACTGAATATTGGTACCTACTTGTTGGTTGCTTCACATTTTAATAATATAAAGTGATTGCTTGCTATGTAGCATAATGTGGCATATCTTTGGTACAGTTTGCGAAAGGTGATGCGGCTGATGATGCTCGATATAGCTACTAAAATACCTATCAATTGCAGCCAATGACTCAATAAATGAAGTTCCTTAACTATGCCTTTTGCTTTTTGATCTCTACACCTGACCATACAAGTTGTTGGACTTGGAAAAACTTTTCTGATGTTTTTGTATAATTGCTGTTGCGTGTTTTGTGTTGGGTGTTTCTGAATTGTTATGTAACAAACTAAACGAGATAACAAGTTATACTTGAAAACAACTAATTTTAAAATATCAGCATTACAAGAAAAAGGGGTAAAATTGCATGACATTTGTTTCTAATCATAATTAATATGGTTTCTCGTCTTCTATGCACTATGTATCTCATGAAGTCTGGATAATTGAATTTGACTGAATTCACAGGTATACCGTAGGCAAGATTACACCAGTGCCTGCACGTGAAGTTCGTTCATCTGATTTTGGAGATCGAGCAAGAATAAGAATGTACTTCCCCAAAGAGGGTTCACAGTTTACTCCTCCACACAAATCCATAGACTTCTACTGGAAGGATTATTGCCCTATGGTCTTCAGGTATCAATCAACTTCATGAATCTTTTACCTTCCAAATTGAAGAGTTATATTCTCTTGACAGTTGCTGTGTGATTTAAGTGTTTCAAAATTTTAAGGTTTGAAAAAATTATTTCATCATGTTTTATTTGTTTTAATATAAACAAAAGTTGGTGGATCTTGATCTAGCCAAACAGCATCAATGTGCTAGCTGTTCAAGACCCAGTAAGGAATGCTCAAACTAGTGAAGCTTCCTTCTTGAAGTGTAGTCAAATTCTTTCCTTGAGTTAAAAGGAGGAAAAATAACAAATACTTTTCTTTTTTAGTCATCCAAGTTTTATATTAGACATAAGAATAATATGCTTGAGAATATGACTTTATGATTACAGTTGCATATTGATATTAATCACTCATGGTGGAGCTATATGTAGTTTTTGTAGGGTGATCTGGTAGAATCTGCGTAAACAATTGAGGTTTTACATACTAAGTCTTTGTGCGTTTGGTGGTGTTGGCTGCCGGCATCATGCATGTGACTATTAATGTTCCTCTAACCTTGTCCAAATAGTTCATCTTATTATTGTTTTATCTTATCTGCGCATAATTACTTAAGCATAAATTTCCAGGAACTTGAGAGAGATGTTCAAATTAGATGCTGCAGAGTACATGATGTCCATTTGTGGTGACTCTGGTCTGAGAGACATAACATCTCCTGGAAAAAGTGGCAGCATCTTCTATCTTTCTCAAGATGACAGATTTGTGATAAAAACTTTGACGAAATCTGAACTGAAGGTTTGCAGTCACTATTTGTCTTTTTGCTTGCTTGGTTGGCCAGCCAAAAAAAAAAATAAAGGAAGAAAGAAAAGAAATTTTACAGTATGTCTTAATATAATATTCATCTGGCACCTCCATTTGATTTTTGTCATGTCTTCAATCCTGGTGATCAATAATCATACTTGATGAAATTCAATGCCAAATTTGTTAATTTGATAGATGAATGTTTTCATGTTTCTATTTTCTGTGATAGATGTTAATTTAAAAGCTTTTGAGATAGTTTGTTCCTTCACATAGCATGAAAGAGGTTTGGATTAAGTGTTTTAGAGTTTGATCATTCCCTCTCTTTTCTGATAAAATATTTCAAAACAAGATTCAAATAGTTTGATGTTTTGTCCATGCTTCAAAGCCTACGGGGCTTTTATGTGAAGTGGCTTGTAAAAGATAATAGCTTTTAGAGAATAGGGAGATCAAATGTTTAAGGAAAACTTCAGGAGAAAACAGAAATGCTGAAATGAAAGGCTCAAGAATGGTGAGTACATGACATTTTCTTGTAAACCTAAAACCTCTCTTGATGTCAGTACTATTAATATGTAATGTCTCTTGTTAGACCCTTTATCTGGGGTCCTTCAAGAACTTAGTACTTAATTTGTAAGACTTTCCTAAATAGTTGACAATATTCATAAACATTTAATTCTTTTCTTGCAAAATTTTATTTGTAACACGTGTCATCATGCATTTTGGTATGGATTAGTTTTTTTCGTTTCAATATGAAAATTATTGTCCCTCTCTTTATGTACATTTCTTTTGAGGAAGTAAATGTATAATCTGTCAACTTCTCTTCAGTCTTGTTATAGTTTTATAATTTTATGAAAATTGTAAGAAATGATCATGATAAAGATGTTCCTTATCCATGAATATGTTCATATGTTTTCTTCTTGTAGGCTCTACTTCAGATGCTTCCTAAATATTATAGTCATGTAGGAAAATTTGAAAATACTCTTGTCACAAAATTTTTTGGGCTTCATCGAATAATGCTAAGAGGTGGGAAAAAGGTACTATTCATTATTTGTCTCTAGCTTCTCTTGCTATTCTTGCCAAGCAAATTATGAAAATATATGCTTGACAATTTTGTCAGGTGCGCTTCGTGGTAATGGGGAATATGTTTTGCACAGAACTGCATATCCACCGTCGTTATGATTTGAAGGGGTCTTCTCAAGGAAGATTTACCAGTATAGATAAAATCAAAGAAAATACGACCTTGAAAGATCTTGATCTTAAATATGAATTTCATATGGACAAGAAATTGCGAGAATCCCTACTTAAGTAAGTCCTAATTTACAACTAATGTGGTTGATATGTAATGTGTTTGCTTTGATTTATTTTAATGACCATTTACTGAAACAACCTAAGATTATGACTTAACAATTTCACTGGGAGTAAGTTTGCCCTTGGCATTGCATGTTTTATTTGTAATGCTCTTTATCATGGAAATTAACTGCCTAAGTTATCTTAAAAAGTGCCTCCAATGAGACATGGTTTTCCCCTTGTAGCATCAGCCAGTAAGTAATATTGCTTATGGTATTGAGATCCTAAACTAAAATGTCTTGGAATTTGTCATGCCTCCTTACTAAACAGCTACTTGCTGATGTCCTGAACAAAGTTCTGATCCGGTTTCATTTATTCTATGAATTCATGGTCTATCTGTGTGAACCAAAATCTGTTATTTCTTATATAGTATAAGTGCAAAGATTAAATCCTTTTCAAATGCAGCTGCATGTCAATTGTTCTTCTGTATGATTTGATAGTGAAGTATTTTACAAGTTGTAGGTTCTTAACTACTTGAATCTCTTACGTGCATAGAAATTGTAAAGTGACCAGGAAAGATCAATTAGGGTTTGTAGCTTAAATGTGTTGCTTCTCCGTGTGACTATTTAAGAGGCATTGCTTTAGATGTGAATACTTGGTGGAACCAAGGCTATGTGTGCATTATTTATGAATAAAGCGAGTTTAATCTTTAATCCAATGCTAACTTCACTATTCACATACCCCTCCACGATATATCCCCCTTTTTGACCTACTTCTCTCTCTTTCTCTCCCTCTGTCTGCTCTTCCTCTTCTATTTCTCGGCTCCTTCTATTATTTTCCCTAGTTGACCATGGCCCAATGCGTACGAGTCCATAACTACCGCAATGTGAGGAAATTTGTCATTAAGCCATTGATGAAAGGCGCTACTCCTTTCAGTAGATTCTAGAAATTTCCGTATCTGTGAATCTGTAGAATGGCAAATTTTAATTAGATAAATTGAATCTTGTATATATACAGTTACCGGGGTGCCTGTGGATTTTAGTTAGTTTATTGTCCTAGTAGTACAAAGGTATTGGCATGATAGCAGTTATATCTGAATTCTATGACTAATTACATAGGCATGCATTATAAAATGCATCATAATTAGAAGTTTGTTTTTCTGGTGCAGTCAAATTAGAGTGGACTGCGGGTTCTTGGAGTCTCAACAAATTATCGATTATAGCCTTCTATTGGGATTGCATTTTAGAGCTCCTGAGAATCTAAAGGCCTTAGCAGAACAGCAGGAGAGTTTAACTTCCAGTCATGGTAAATGCCTCTGATGCAAGTTAGTGATAATGTAATATGGCAGTTTTCTTTCATAACTTGAGTGGTTTCATATTGGTATAGATCAGGTTTGGTTGCATATTAGATCAGGTATTCAAATCTTTTACATGTGTAAATTTTGAGTTAATACAATCTTTGGTCCCTCATGTTTGTCCTTATTTTAATTTTAGTTCCACAAGTTTCAAACCATAAGTTTTGGCCTTTCAAGTTTTTCCGTTTAAAACATTGTTCCCTGTAATTTAATTAATGCCTGAACCATTTTGCCTCTTGAGGAAATAAAACCTATAGTTTGAAATTTGAGGGAGCAAAACCAAAATATGGGCAAACTTGAGAGATCAAAGATTGTATTAACCCATAAATGTTTTATAAATTTAATATTCTGCTCAAGATAAATTTGACATTGTGAGAACCCAGGCTCACATAACCTTACATTTTTTTATTGTCTATTGACTGGCTTTTGAACCTAGATGGGCTCAAACAAGGGGAGCAGTTGATTCTTCCTAAAGGCCTGTTACTAGTTGCACATGAACCCAGTTTTGTCAACACTGCACCTGGACCTCACATCAGAGGAAATACATTGAGGGCTTACTCTATAGGTGACAAAGAAGTTGATCTTCTACTGCCTGGTACCGCAAGGTAGCTATTATGAAATCTGTTTCACTTGTGTGTTATACAATTATTATGGTTTTTCCCATGTCAATGAGATCTTAATCTGATACCTTCATAAGGCTTTTCTTTAAAATTGCCAGTCAATTTTTGTATGATCCAGCTTACATATGTATCTTAGAGCATGTTTGGGGCAACTTTTTAAAACCTTGGTTTTAAAAGTAGAGTAGCCAAACACCCTATTTTTTTCCCCAAAAAGCACTTTATGATTCAAAACCATGGTTTTCAAGAAGGAAAAAATTTCTATTTGTTCAAAAGTTATTTTCTTCTAAAATCACTTTTATCTAAAAGTTATTTTTTAAAAGTTAATCGAAACGTACCTTGGTAAGGGAGTTATTTATGGGCTTTTACTTAGAAGCTTAGGTTTTTGAGTTGAAATGGTTAGTAACTAATGTCTTCTGGCAGACACCAACTTCAAAACAAGTAGGATGAGATATTCATTTTCTCTGATCAAATATTCACCTGAGTCTGTTGCCTGTGTGCTACTTCCCTCGCTTTCAACTTTTCATCCATTTGAAGGCACCTGTCGAATTAATCGAGCAAACGCAATTGACCCTCTTGAGAACTGAAATTAAATTTTATGTCATTTTTTTTAAAGCTTCTGACATTAATATATGTTGCCTTGTGGTATGTACCCAGGTTGCGGGTGCAGTTAGGAGTGAACATGCCGGCGCAAGCGAACCGAAAGCTTTTGGAGGACAAGGTGGAGGCGTCAGAAGTAGAGCTTTTTGAGGTGTACGATGTTGTCCTCTATATGGGAATAATTGATATATTGCAGGAATTTAACCTAAGAAAGAAACTTGAACATGCCTATAAATCACTGCAATTCGACCCTGTGACAATATCTGTAGTTAAACCCAAGTTGTATGCTGAACGTTTCTTCAATTTCTTGGAGACAAAAGTTTTCCCAGTGACTCCATGAGTAATAATACTCTTTTCCTTCCTTTCTGTCTATGTAATTGTTTCAAAGGAAAAGTTTTGAATGTATCATTAGCGGAATTAAACTCTTTAACAATTTCATCCTCCCTTTGGGTGAATAAATTTGTATATGCAGTCTGTCTTGTTTCAGTTTACCCAGTAATTCATATTCAAAAGGTTGTTGCCTTGCTCATTGAAGAAAGTTTCACCCCATATTTAAATTTTCTTTTAATTCTCTATTTTCTTCTTAGTCAAAGTTTAGAGTTGATGTTGATATTTCACTAACATGAAATAAATAACCTCTATATTTCTAATGATCTTGTAGTCGAGGGATAGAAATTTTTTATCTAAATGGGAGGATGTGGCAAGTTGTGACATTGTATTATTATTTGGGTGGGGCTGTTCCCTTTTTTATTTTAACATGATTTTGTCTTTTTTTTCCTTTATTTTTTTCATTTTATTTGGCGATAACAAAAAAAAAAAATATTAACTTGTCTTGACATGGATGTGCCCTTCACGTAACCTAGTAAAATAATCTAACTGAAGATAAAGGTTTGATTCATGTCTATATTTCTAGTAGACCACCCAAAATGTCCTCAAACCGGGAACTTTTTTTCAATTAAGGGTATGTTTATATACTTTTATAACTTAAATTTTAAAAGAGTTTTTGACCCAAATTTTAATTTAGAAAATTTTTAAAATAAATAATTATATTTATCAATAAGTGTTTTTGGGCTAAATTATGATTTAAAATTAAGGTTTTAAATAAACTATGAGACTAACTTTTAGAATAGTAAAAGAGTTTTTAAATTAATTAATTATTATTTTACTTTTATTTTTTCTTACACCCTCTCTCCTTTCCACCCCTCTCCTCTCTACTATTTTTTTATAAAACCATACCCTTTTTATTATAAAAGTCCTTCTGATAATAACTATCTAAACACTCATTTATTTATAACTATTTTTTTTCTATAAACTCTTCTCCAAAAATAATTTTCTAAAAGTTATCTAAAAGTCATTTTTTCATAAGTATTTTTCTAAAATCCTATCTAAAACACGTTAATTATTTTGATTTTAATTAACAAAGTCCAGTATAATTGTAGATAATTGAATCTCTTAAACATGAAATCTTGAATTTAAATAAGTCATGTGTATAGAAAAGACTTTATTAATAGAAGTAAAACACACTTTAACGATCTCTACATTTTGAAAAAATTAGTCTAACTATTGTATGAGGAATATCGCTTGGTATTTATTATAATTTTTTTATTACTATTCAATCTTGACCACAATGGGTACTCTAATATTAAAAAATACGATTTTTTTTGGGAAATAGTTTTTTTATTGAAAATAAATTAATTTTTTATATCAAAAATTTTGGAAAGGGGTTGGGCTCATCCACAATCTAAGAGTAAAACGAAATCTTCCTTTCTTTTAGGCGATGTTAATGTTAGGTAAGGTGAGCCGTCTATTACCTTAAGTCGTAAACCTAGATACCCAAGAGTTATGATGCCTCTCCAAACACTGTTATTAGAACTACAATAAAATATTATTCTTTAAAGATTGAATTCAATAGATAACAAATAAGAAGGGCCAAAATGCCATCACCATCACAAACTCTAACCCTACAAAGTCAAAATGTCACGTCTGTAGATTCAACTGGTAAAAGGATGAAATATACGACTATTTAGAGTTTATTTAATTTTTAGAGAGTATTACTTTATTATAATTACAATCGTGATACTTAGGGAAACATTCTAATTCTTAGTTGCCTAGATTTAGGCATGAAAGTAATAGACAGCTCACTATGTCAGACATTAATATCACTTAGGAGAAAGTGAGCCTTAATCTTTGCCTTTGGATGTGAGCTTAGTTCCTTTCAAAAAAATTTGAAAAAAAAAATGCCACGTGCTGTTGTTGTCGTCGCTGCCAGAAAAGCGAAAAAACACCAGTAACCGTGTCAGAAACAAGGGATGGGGCTTCAAAGAACCACCCTAACAGTCTCATCCCATTTGAGAACTCGTTTGCTACCAGGAGAGAAAATTCACCATTACCACACAGTAACCGTTGTGTAGGAGAAGCACCGCCACCGCCACCACCGACATTGACAACCACCTGCTGAAAGAGACTCTAACCATCACTACTTATCTTTCCCCACCAGCCAGGCCAGATCGGACATGGTAAGAACATAGAGGGAAAATAGTGAGGCCCACACCATTTTTCAAGGATTCAATTGTAATTTAACATAATCATAAAATCCCGTCACTGAATTCAATCGCTAATCCACTATTTCTTACTAGTATGTGGAGTGCATAATCCTTGAAACCAAACAGCATATATAACATATATATACATCTTGCTTGGCACGTGACGGCACAAAATCCTTGAAGCCAAATAGCATCGTCATCGATCATCACCACTAGGATGTTGAAGATGGTCAATTTCAGAGAGAAACAAAGTCTTTTTCACAGGTTAAAGAAACAAGAAAACACAAACCCACACCGTTAGAAAATACACATGAAGTCATGCAGCTTGAAGTGTGTGATAGATCACTTTAATGATGTGGAACAAATATCAGACACCAAATGAGTGTGCGTTTGAATATATAGATTAACAAGGTAACAAATTGAGTTTAGACATATATGGAGATCACACTAGTACACAAAAATAGTTCTGCAGCAGGGCTTTTACATACAACAGCTGTTGTGGGGACCGTGAAGAAAGTGTGATCTTCATAGGCATTTTTCATAAGTAAAACGTGAGACTATTGACAGGGATAACAGAGATTGATCGATTACGAAAGAATTGACTGATCCAATTAAAGAGATTAGCTGTTGACAGGGATAAAGCCTGGTCCGAGATCAACAAGGCATTTCCAGATGAATCCATGATTTAAATCTCGGGTCAGGCTATATCCTATCAACCCCAACCTCCCATTAACTTGAAGGCGAAGATGATGATGTGATGAAGATGAGGAAGAAGGAGAGAGAAACATAGGTTTATGAGTGAAGAAGCAACGAAGAGGGTGTCATCTATAACTATATATATAGAGGGAACTCTAATTGACTGAGTTGATAATGTCACGGAAAGCATGCGGTTTCACGATCTTCTTCAACCTCATTCACCTTTCATCTTTACAGAAAACCAGTTGCCTGATGATTCCTACAGCCTAGTCTGTGGGCCTTACAATTCACATATGAAGCAGTTACGAATCTGTGCAATCAATGTTGATTTATAAATCGTGAATGATATGTAGCTTTTCTCAGTATTCATGCTTGGAAACAACACTGTGGGACCAATTTGGAATATGAAAAGTAAATCGAGGAAAAAGAAAGAAATGGATTAGCAAAACGAATCAAGAGTTGTTCGGTAGGGAATGGGAAAAACTAAAGATAGTTTGATGGGTAAATTTGTATTTAATCTTATGGAAAAATGATGGATGACGGAAAAGAAAATAGATTAAATGATTATAATTAAAATTCTTAATATATAAACTAATATAAATTTGAGGTCTTCAAAAGCAAGTATTCCTTTTGGCTTTTATCCCGTGACTTGTGATGTAGCTCAAAAATATTATTAGCAAGATAAATGTGACCTATGACTTGATTTAGCTCATCTTTTTTTTTTCCCTTTCCATTAATTTTAAAAAATTACAAATGTATTTAATCCTAGTATATAATTGTCTCACAAAATATTGAATTCAAAATCAAAATTTGTGGGGCCTTTTTATAGAGTATTTTAGCAAATTTTATAAATAATTACTGAATTTTTTTCCTAAAATGCCCATGTCAACCTCTAGAATTTCATATTATTTCAGCACATTTTCCTTGAGTTTTATACACTCTTTAAAACATATGCGCATATTTTGGACACTCAAGATAAGAAAATGTGCATTGGGTTTTGGGTTGCACATTATTGCTCATTTGCGAATATTTTGATTAGATTTCTAATTGGCATCTTATCTTTTTAATGTTATTCCTTTGTAGGAATATTTTGATACAATGATGTCACTTTGCGAAGCTTGTGAAAGACTTGTGGGTGATGAGAGAATCGAAAGAGAATCATTCAGCAATGAGAAAAGAGTTGAAACAGAATTGGAGCTCCTAGGCCGTTATTGGAGTGCATGGGATATAACCATTTGAAAGGAAAGCAGAGAATAGAAGCGCCTGGGCGCTAATATTAACGCATAGGCGTGACCACATAAAGAGAACAAGCTCAAAATAGTGCCTGGGCGCTACGTCCTGACAGAAAGCCCTGAGTTTTGCTAAATCAGAAAGTTTAGAGTTGTTGAGATATATCTTCCCCCAATTCGAGCCAGGCCGTCGTTCTACACTTCTTGGGAGCTTTGGAGAGTGATAGGCTGTCCTAGGGCTTGCTTCTTGGTGGAGATTGAACTAGGATTTGGAGCTTTGAAGAGATTTGGGCCTTTTTTTTCTTGGTTCTTCCTCCCCCTAGCCTCTTTCTTTCTCTACTTTTGCTCAATGGTTGTGTTGATAAATATGTATTGTCTTGTGGATTTTCTGAGCATGAGTGGCTAAATACTCTGCTCTATGATTATTTCGAACCATTGTATGTATTAAATGCTTATTTTTCCTTTATATTGTGATTAATGATATGACTATGTTGATTCTAGTCTATGCTTAGTGTTTCTTGTTGATTGGTCACCAATGAGATTGTTGATTTCATTTAATTGATACTTAAAAAGAGTTAAATTGAACGTAAAATTTAAGTTAAATGGTGTGAGAACTTAAAATTTATGATACGAATAGATAGTTTTGTTAGTGAGATAGAGATATACTCATTAACCTTACATCTATATAGGATTTGTAATCAAAATCGGGTTTTATTAATTGTAACAAGTAAGTATTTTTGGGGAAGTGATTGAGTATTTTAGAAATATAAGGGAATAAATAATCCTAGATCCTATTTTATCCTAAAAGTTAAAGAATCCTTTGCTTTCATTTATTTTCTATTTTTAAAATAGTTTTATAAAATTTACTTATTCATCCAAAAATGGTTTTGACTCAACTTAATTAAATTCGTTAAGTCTTTTGTTTGAACAGGTTTTAAAACCAAATCTCTATGAAAACGATATGTACTTATCACTCATTTGCGGAGCAAAAACTTCATCCGCCTCATAAGAAAGCGTTTTCTATTTCTTTTCGCTCTACAACCACATGTATTATTGTACTATTGAACGACACAAGCTCTACAGAAGTAATGGCTGAACCATTTCCCATACACGAACCCACGCCCATGCTCAACATACGTATCTAAAAAACCGACATTGCAAAACTTTACAACTCACTTTAAAAAAATGGATCATCAAAATACATCATTCATAAGTAACAACAATTGGTATATCCAAGAGACCAGACAACTTGTATATATATAGTCATTCCAATTTTCCTACTTCACTTGGAAGCATCAGAAAATTGTGTGTGGAGTACAGAATCCTCGAAACCAAACAGCATCGTCATCATTTCCCCTAGGAAGTCGAAGATAGTAAATTTCAGAGAGAGAGAGAGAGAGAGGTCCATTCCCCACAGGCTAAACAAGAACACACACACATATATCTTGTTAGAAATTAAAATATACATAAAGCCATGCATTTTGAAGCGTGTGATAGATCACTTTAATGATGGAACAAATATCAGATATGAATGAACTTTCAAGTACAGATTAACAAGTTAACAAAGAGTTTAGGCATATATGGAAATCACACTAGTGCTAGAAAATATTTCTACAGTGGCGACTTTACATACACCAATTGTTGTAGGAATGGTGTAGAAAATGTGATCAGAAGCATTTTTCATAAATAAAATATGAGAAGATTGATCGATTATGAAAGAATGATTGATCTGATGATAGAGATTAGTTGTTGACATGGATGAAGCCTGGTCCGAGATCAATAAGAAGGGATATCTAGAGGAACCCATAATTCAAATCCCGAGCCAGGCTACATTCCTATCAACCCCAACCTCCCATAACTTGAAGATGAAGGTGATGATGTGATGATGAAGAAGAGAGAGAGATGTTTATCAGTGAAGAAGCAATGAAGAGCGTGTCACCTATATATATATATATATATATATTAGGGGAACCCATAGCAGGCTGAGTTAGCAATGCCACGAAAAGCACGCAGTTTCACGATTTTTTTCAACATCATTCACCATTCATACTTACAAAAAATCATTTGCCTGATTCCTACATTTACAGCCTAATATGTGGGCCTTACAAGTCACATTATATGAAGCAGTTACAAAATTTCACAAAGAAATAATGATTATTTTCCAAAATGATCCAAAACAAGCAGTAAGACTTGGTCCACCTCATAATTGAGAAAGCTTTACCTATTCTATCTGGCTTTCAATATATAAATGTGGGGTATCTCAAAAATATTATTAACGAGATGAATATATATAACCTGATCTGGATCTTTGTTTTCTTATTATTTTCTTTCTATTCGAATCCCAAAAAAACATTAATCACAATATTTATTTTACCCTAGGCATAGTTTCATAACAAAATATTAATTTTGAAAATCATTAGTCGCGGTTATACTAATTTATATAAAGTATTTTACAAAATTTTAGAAATAAATATTAATTGTGCAGTACTTAAAATATATTCTTAGTGAGATGAATATGACATGATCTGGCACTTTTTTTTCTTGTTATTTTCTTTTCACTGTATACAGAAATCATAATATGTATTTTGCCCTAGTATATAGTTTTCTAAAGAAAATATTGATTTTCAAAATCAAAAGTTGTGATGCCCCTTTATAGAGTATTTTACAAAATTTTAAAAATAATATTTTTTCTTAAAATGGCCTTAAACAAGGAGTAAGAGATTTGTTCCACCTCATCAAAAAAGCAGTCTCAATTTCTTTTGACTTTCAATTTTTATTTGTGGGGTAGAAAAAAATATCTTGAAGTTGTGACCAGATCTAGCTCTTTTTGCCACTTTGGACTTGATATTCTTTTTGGTATCTTAGAATGTAAAAGGTTTTTATTTATACTAATAAATATATTTTTTAAGATTTGAATTTGTATTTTCCTCTTTACAAGGGTGAGGCAGATAGCTTACTACCTCAACTAATATTTTATTGGTAAAAAATACAAGGTACTAAAACCCAAACTTGTCACTGGCTCGATGGAGGTACTGAGTTAAGAGTTAGTTGATTAGTTCAGAATCAACTCGTAGATTAGATCGGTCATATTAAAATAATATAATTTAATAAAAATATTCATATTTAATTATGAACAAGTTAATATTTAAATGAAAAGGACGACTCAAACCATAATATTTTGATGCATACATGTCTTATACAACTGTTTGATTGTAACAATAAAAAAAAATATAACATTAAGAATATATATATTTATCTTTACAATTCTTTAAAACCTACAAAGTAAGACAATAAAATATCACTAATAGTTAATGGTAGTTTGATTGAGTAATCTAAAAAATAAAAGTAAAAAAGTCATAAAATGGTGACAAACTAAAGCAATAAATCTATTTAAAGGTAGTCTAAATTCACTAAAACTAAAAATAAAAAATTCAGATTTTTTTACAAATAAGTTTGGCTCTAGTTGTCCTCGGGTTGCCTGTGTTACACCGGGTCACCCCGAGTCAAACTAACCCTTGAGTGGAATTTCTGACCGAACTAGCTAAATGACTGGATCACTGATTTATGGGACAACCCGGTCGGCCCAGTCTGAATTTTAGAACATTAAAAAACTATAGAATTTGAAAATAAAAAGGTGTGATGCCCCTTATATAGTGAATTTTAAAAATAATTAATGGTTTTTTCCCTTTAAAATGCCCCAAAACAAGGAACAAGAGACTTGATCTACCTAATCAAAAAGTGTTTTCTATTCCTTTTAGCTTTTAACTTTTATCTGTGGTGTAGCACAAAAATATTCTTAAACAAGGAGCTAGACTTGGTCCACTTCATAAGAATTTTAGAGATTGAACGTAGGCTCTAATGGTTGAAGATGAACCGAGATAACTCATCTATATGTTTAATTAATCTGTCTCATTATTCAATTCATACTGCTCATACTTTGTTTTTGTACTCAAACACTGTTCTATCACTTCTTATTTCATTGTTGCATAAAATTTTAAATAATCTTGAGTGATAGCCACCTTTCACAATGTCCCTTCCTGCCATTAAAGCAACATTATTGACCGTTAAGTAGTGAGTGTGAGCATGTAAATTGACTTATTACTGCCAACTTAATTGGCATGCTGTGTAGGTGGAATGAACCATTGCTTACATGTCTATTTGATTATTATTCACTATATACTGATGTAATTATGAATTTTTTTATTATAAGATTGAAATTCGTTTGAAATTTTTGTTAAATATGGGGAAAATGGTTAATGACGAAATTATTGTTGGCAATGCTGAAATTATTTGTCAATGGTGTTATGCCTGGTGGTCAACCCCGAGATAGATCTTAATAATTTTTGACCTCCTCAAGATTCATGCAAACCTTGTGCATGTTTAGAAACCACAGAAATCGTGATTTTATAAGTTTGTTTAGGCAAAATTTAGGTTTGAAGAAATATTAAAACAAACAGCCATATTTATTTAAACGGGTTTTTGGATCAAATTATGTTTTAAAACTAATATTTTAGATAAACTTATCAAAGTAGCTTATGGAACAGTAAAAGAGCTTATGAACTAACCAATTACTATATTACCCCTATTTTTTCTTACACTATCTCTCCTCTCTCCTACTTTTTTTATACTCTCTCTCCTACTTTTTCTTACACAATCTCTCCTCTTTCCTCTCATCTCTTATCTCTCCTCATTTAATACTCATACAATTTTTCGTAATTTACCAATAATAAAAGTACTTTTAGAAATAACTATCCAAACACTCATTTATTTAAAATTATTTTTTTTTTCATAAGCTATTCTCCAAAAGCCCTTTTCTATAAACTATCTAAAAGCCATTTTTTTTTTTCATAAACCCGTTTCTAAAATTCTATCTAAACGGGCCCCTTATTAGGGTCAGTTTGTATCAACTTAGAAAAATCACTTTTGCACTTTATAAGACAAAACTATTATATATATATATATATTTACTTCCTACAATACAAAATTAATTCCGCACAATTAAGAAGCATAAACACCACCTTTAATTTTAGAAAAAAAGGAAACACACACGTATACCTCAGTACTATGACTTCTTTTCCTTCTTAGAGTTTCATAGATCTTACAGAAACAATAAGGATAACTTTGCTTCATATACTATAATATAAAAGGTTTAAAGCAGAATTTGACTTTAGAAAAAATACTTTAATTTTTAGTGATATCAGTTATTCTTCTTATCTTTAATATATGATTTATTTTTTATATTTATTATTATTTTTTTAAATTAATCTTATTGATAATCTCTCAACAATAATCAAGTAAAAGAGGAAGGGAATGTGTTAAGAAAAATAATTATGATATTTTAAAAAAATATATCATACATAACTAATTTAATTAATTTTTTAAATATAATTAAATTAATTAAATATATCTTATATTAAACTATGATTCATGACAGACTGTCCTTTAGCGTCATATAGTTCAGATCATACGACTTAACTGTTCATGCTATCTGAATCACAAAAAGATTGCATGGCTCGAGGAAAATGTTGTGTCTAAGGTACTTCAAGACGATGGGCTGCAAGGATCATGCATTTATGTTGCCCATTATTAGAAAGTATGCTGCCCATGAGAGTTGTGTTGCATGCTAGGACCTATTCTCTTATATATCTCTCCTTTCAACATTTTGGAAGGGTATGTTTGGTTCAATAAAAGAGACGGTAAATTAAATTAATTTAAGTGAGGGTGGGAGAGGATAAGAAAAAATATAAATATAAAGGTAAAGAAAGAGAAATAATATTTCTTATTTAGTTCAAGAGGGGAGGGTAAATAATAAAAAATTAATAAATATACCCTTTATATCTTTATTTAAATTGATTTATTTTTTATTTACAATATTTATATTAAAATTATTATTTATTTATTTATAATTTTTTTAAAAAAATTTATCTCATTTATATAAATGATAAAATTTTAACAATATCCCTCATTAATTTTATAATTATTATATATATTATTATAATATATACATCTGAATGCAAACACACAATGTACATAAGCTCCAATAATTTAATTTTAATGCAGGGCTTAAGAGAAAATTTGATAATAATTGAATATTATACTGACATATTTAATATTATATATCATTACATAATTGCATAGATAACTCCAAAAGTTTTTTTTTATACAAAGAACCTTAAAAGTCATTTGTATATAAAAAAAAATCAAAAGTCATCAAATGGTTAGCAAAATATTAAATAGCATCTATGTCATAAAATAGTTAGTAAAAATCTAAATAATACATATGTTAGACCATCAAAAGTCAGACATAATTAGTAAATATCACGATTTCTAAGTCAGACATGACATCCATAAGTAAATTCTTGCGTGCCACAAGGGGACATTCAACAAATGTCGTTAGTTGGTCCACATCCTTGAGAATTATGAAAGCTTTCTAGAACTTTCTCTAATTACTTAATTTCCTTCTCTTATAGCTTGTGCCATTTCAGACATAAACCAAAGGAAGTTGTTGCCTTCCTTGAAGTGGGGACCAACTGTCATGATCTCATGGATAAGATCCTTAGTGCAAATGATTCCATGTTTGCCCAGTTCCTAAGAAATGATCCCAGTTCAAGTTAGCAGCATGCAGTCATTAATGTCACATTATGACCAGAGGAATTAACATACCTGCTCAACGATGGAGTTGTCAGTTAAAGCAATTCTCTGCTTGTTGACCTTACCATAACCTCTCTTGTAAATAAGTTCTCTAACACTCTTCAGATTTGGGTATCTAAAACAAGACAGGGTTTTGCTGTTAGAGAATAGAAAGGATATCATAAGCAAAACATAAATCACAGGAAAATTACATACCCATAAGTCACATAAGGTTCAATTCTGTGCAGCATGTTCACTGTGGCTTTGTTAACTTTAAGGAATACACCATTGAAGATCTGTTCCACAAGTCGAATAAAGATGACTGCATTGCTTTCATACATTAAGGAGTACACAGATTCCTATAATTTCATTGTGATCTTAGTACTCCCAGATTGCAAGTTTTCAAAATTCCCTCAAAGGCATGAATTTTGAAATCTAGATATGTTTAGCAAAATGCAAAAACACACAACCTAAACATGCCTCCATGCCCAGTTGATCGATCATGTATAGAAACAGCCAACCACTTCCCAACCCATTTGAAGTATTTTTTACTTACTCAAAGTTCAAACTATGAAACGTGTTATGACATGAAGGCATAAAATTGGATAACGGAAATAATCAATCTTCTCATGTCTAGATTATCATAGTACCTGTCTCAATCGAAGGAGTTGCAAGATCTTCCTAGTCTTTGGATGCATGGCATTAATACTGAAAAATCATAGTTTGTGTGTAAGAAGCAGAATGTAGGAACTTGAAACACATTATATATAAACAGATAAAAGAACATACCCACGGATGTGAATAATAAATATAAGTTTGGCTTCTGGATCAACATAGAATCCACCTTTGTGCTTTGCCTCACGTTTCAATCTAATTAATTCCTTCTCCTGAAGGAAGAAGTTTATAATAAACCATGGAAAAAATCAGGTGCCGCCACAAATTAAGATCATCCAACAATAAAGGACTAGTGATATTTACTTGCTCCTCATACTCCTTGGCATACAGCTTAGTTCTGTTGAAAATCAACTTACGGCTCTCTGCTCTCTTCTTTTTGGCAGCTTCAAGCTCCTATTTTTTGGCCAATGCCCATTCCTCTTCCCTCTTCTGCTTCTTCAAAATAGACTCTGGAACAATAGCCTTAACCTGCTCACACATCTACGAAAGAAAATGAATATATAGAGTTTGATTATAATGATATCATATGAGGGCGATTCAGGCTAAAGCATTTAACCATAAGGGAATAATTATGTCATACATTAAAACATTTAACCAGCCTTCTGATATTGAAGCTCGAATCAGAAGAATGATCATGTCATACATTAAAACCCTCACACAACCTTGTTGGAGGTTTTCCAGAAAAGACAATACTCAAAAAAGGAAGACAGAGTGAAGAAGAAGAAGGATAGAAGAGGTTACCTGAACGAAGTCGACGATAGTGGCTGCCGGAGTAGGTAGCAGCGAGTTGCAGCAGTGTTGGAAGCGCGTCGACAGTTGAAGATTGAGCTGTGCATGTAGAAGATGAATGGAAATAAAAAATGAAAAAAGGTTCACCCAAGGGGCAACCTTAAAAAATTAAAAAATAAGTAGGGGTAATTTAGTTAGTATAACACATAATATTTTTCACCTCTCCAAAAAACCCAATTTTAGAGGGGAGAGAGAAGGTAGGGGAGTAGAAAAAGACAAAAACAATCCCCTCCCCTCCAAAACCCCTCAACCAAATATAGTCTAAGACATTAAAAACCACATTTCAGCTATGGATATCATCAGCTGAGTTTTGTGTCATTGATACTTAAACCCCAGAAGTTGAATGGTCCTCTCCTGCTAATAAGAATGTTGAAAATTCTCGCTGCATGTTGATAAAGCCTCAAATAATATAAGATTGCGAAATAAGTTGAGAACTTTAATCTATAACTTCTCAAAATAAGTATTGCAGGATGCTTACACCTGGAAAATGCCCAATTCATGGCCTTGCCTTGTAAGACATACTTTCTGGTGAACAACTCATTATAATTGATGGGAGAGGGCAAGATTACGAAGCAGATGGTTTAGAGTATATCCCTATAACCTGGATCCTTAACACTCTCCTACAAAAGATTAAAAGAAGTGACAGGTGTCCAGGAGAAAGAGAAATGGATTTACGTGTAAAGATAAATGGTCAAAGAGAAATAGATTTACGCCACTAACACAAAACAATATTAATTATTAAAGCTTTTATCTCAAAGCATTTTGACTAGGTGCCTCAAGATACTTTCCATGATTTATATTTAATGTATTTTAAATAATCTTATATGTTCCATCCATTTCCATTGACTAGGTGCCTCAAGATACTTTCCCTGATTTATATTTAATGTATTTTAAATAATCTTATATGCTCCTTCCATTTCTACTTATAAATTACCTTCTAGAAGTTTTTGTTGCTATTTATAAGTCATTTAATAAAATATATGTAACAACATTTTTTCACTAATTGTGCCCCGATATGAATAGTATTGGGTAAGTATGAACAGTGTTAATACAAGAATTCATTCCATATTGCTCTTTGAGCCTTTTAGGGTTTTCTTTGTTTAGAATTTGTTGCCTTGCCCATTCTGCATTCGTCATAGTAAAGGTTTGAGTTTGAGAAATCTCCAAAGAGTAAAGAGTATTGTATCAAAAAAAAAGAGAGTAAAGAGTAAAGACCCTTCCCTCCTTGTCATCTGTGTGTCCCTAAAGTCCGGTAGCTGTTTGACTAGCACTTGAAGCTCACGGTCCATGTCCAGATCTATGTTCATCCTGTGCCTGCACATGGGGTGCTTGTTTCATTGGCGACTTCTTCCTCTAGCATCAACTTGTTGAATCCAGTCTGCCCCTAGTTTATTTTTTGGTATAGAAATTTTAAAAAAGTAGTTAGGCTCACCTACTATTCAATAGTAGGATGGAGTCTCATTTCCTCCTAAACACTACTAATATCGAGCAGGACGAGCTGTCTATTACTCTCAAGCGTAAATTCAGGCACCCAAGATCTAAAATGTCTCTCCAAACACCGCGATTATAACTATAATAAAATATTACTCTTTAGAAATCGAACATGCTCCAAATAATCGCATGTCTCACCCTTTTTATTAGTTGAATTTATGGACGATGGTTCTACTCCTAGTGGTTATCATTAAGTTTCACAAAGAAAATATAAGGATGTACCATAAAGTTTCATTTTGCACCTTTCTAAGCAAATATAAGAGTATTTGAAGATATTTTAACTCAAGCCCAACAGACATAGAAGTTTTGAAGATATTTTAACTCTTTGTATTACCCATCGTCCGTGGATTCAGCTGGCGAAAGGGTGAGACATACGACTATTTACAGCGTGTTCGAACCTTAAGGAGTGCTATTTTATTGTGGTTCTAGTCGCGGCACTTGAGGAGGCATCCCAACTCTTGGGTATCTACGTTTACACTTAAGAGTAATAGACGGCCCTGCCTGATATTGATATCGTCTATAAGGAAAGGAGACTTCGCCCTACCCTTGGATCGTGGGTAAACCCAACCCCTTTCCAAAAAATTTTGTACCAAACAAAAAAAAGAAAAAAACTCCTTGTATTTCTTTTTCCTGAGATCCCGCCAGTGTTCCCATTCCTTGAAAAAGTCTTCATTATTCCAAATATCACCTTATCTAGTAAAACTTGGGATGTCAATGGAACTTTCACAATAAACAATAATAGAAGTGTAGATCACGTAACAATCTATAAGTATATCTATTTTAACCTTCAAGATACAAGTCTACACGGTGTTACATAAATCATTTCCCTTTTCATGTTCAACTTTAAGCCTATTTTATATAGTTGAGGCTATAAAGAGTTCGTCCAACATGCCTTCAAGGAATGTTAGTATGCAAACTTTCTGAATATTGTCAATTTATGCATCTAACCTCAGATACAACTCGAGTGATAATAAGCAATCAAATTTACCACAAACTGGGAGGTGGAAACAGAGTATCAGATACAAAACATTTGCCCAGAAAATTGTGGGGAAACATAATTCCCTCGATTACAGATGCAAAATATGGAACTCAGGCAAACGATCAAGAGTTCACTAGCAAAAAGAGACACACAAGGTACTCTACAATCATTTTGATCCAAATGCAAATGAAAATTTTGGTCGTGATTTGTTTTTGCCCAGCAATTTCATTTGGTTTGAACGTTCTTGCTCCTCCTCTTGTTTCTTCTTTCGCATGGCTTCTTCTTTTTGCCTCTGGAGCTCTTCTAACTCCCTATATCGTTCCTCCTCTCTCCTCTGCTGCTCTAAAGCTTCCCTTCTCTGAGCTTCTTCGACCTTCCTCCGGTTCTCCTCAAGCATCCTTTCAAGCTCTTCTTTCTCTTTCCGAGCTTGCTCCTGCAGGTCCCGGTGACGGTGAGTTATTTGAATGGACAAATCAATTAAAATTGCAGGGATTACAATAATCTTAACAATAAAATTTCCAAATAAAAACCAAGGAAAAGAATCACCAGCAGCCCTGAACTACTATTGTACCAAAAGAGAACAAAATATTCATGGCCATCACACCAGATCAAAGTACTAAGAATAATATGAAGTTAATAATACCTCCTTCCGTCTAGCCTCGATAAGAGCAGCTTCCTTTTCTTTCTCAAGTTGAGCTGCAACTTCATCAATTAGTCTCTTTCTTCCCTCTTCCAACCGTCTTTGAATCTCTACCTGAATTTCTTCAGATTTCAAGCTCTCTTCAACTCTCCTACGAATTGTGTCTTCCACTCTCTTGGCAGTCTCTTCTTCTATTAACTTCAATTCTGCTTCCTGTTGCCGCCTGTGAATACATGATAACATGTTAAGCAGGAAAGTGGGCAATAAAGTGAGGGAGAATGCTACATATACAAATCCAATGTCTTTGTTCATGGGCAATGGGCAACATAACTTGGACAGAAAAAACTTGAACAGCAGACATATCTGCTTCATTTTAACCCTTTTTCATCCTTTCTAACCTACTTACAGAGAACCATAATCATTGGCAAACAAACCTTCATGATGGCAAAGGCACTAAAAAAATGCTTATGCTTTTAAGTCATACCTCTATTGAATCCTGATCCAAACAAATGAGTATCAAAACTGGTGAACAGTAGATAAATGAGGCAGCCAATTTGATCATCAAATATAACAAGTTGAACTATAGCAGTACCTTCCTTCAGATAAGCCTGTGGAGAAGACATTCAAGTAAACTGCTGCAGTTTTAAACTAATCATGGCAAATACTTCAAGTCTTTTACTAACATCTTTGAGATGAAAGGAACTTGTTGAAATGCAGGTTAACTTTTACTTTTAATTAGGTCCTAAAACATCTAAGCAATTACAAAAGTCATGTTTACTATGGATAAACGAAAAAGAAAAAGGAGAGGGGGGAAAATCTCTAGATCAAGAACTTTGCATTCCTAAATAACTAGTGACAAGGTAGCTGACACATGCTAAGAAAGCTTTCAAACAAAAACCAGCCTGATAAGAACATTGAATTTCAGGGACCATCAACCCCATAACCATGATGGATAGACTTTCTGAATGGGTCAGGTTAACCTTTCTAACAAGATGTTACAGTACAAAATGAGACACAAGTACAGAAGGATTCACTCATAGCCACTGCCTCCTTTTCTTCTAATTAATAATATTCATAAATTTTTTTCATGACATCTATCTTAATTGTAAAGAGAAAGTGATACCCTTCAGCTAGTACCTCAAAAGTGGTGGATAAAACGAGATAAAACTGATTGCATTTCACAAGAATACAGGGCCAATGACATGCACAATTTTTTAAGATTAATAACTGAATAAGTTTGGAATTTCCTAGGTCCCAAAGAAGCTCTTTGAGGTTAATGAACAGAGAACATGCTTCAAAGAGTTCAAAGCCTGCAGGTAACCTCAAAGGTTATCCCCCTTACACATGAATAAAAACTAAAGGCAAATATTATATCAAGAAACCATTAATAAACTGAAGAGTTGCTTAAATATTATGCCAAACAAGGTCTAGATCTTATATAAACAAAGATAACAGATAATAGCAAAATCCAAAAGCCTAAAAGAAATTTTCTACTCCCACGACTTAAATCCAATCTGCACAAAAATAAAGCATCACTTATTGGCTATCAGATTCAATGCATGATTAGATTAGACCACTGGAAAGCAGGGCATGTGTATACTGTACACTTGTACCCAAAATAGTCAGTAGTAGCTGGTAATTTTACACTAAACCTAAATCACCAAAGAACAGAGCAACAAATGCCAAGGTTTTCCCATGATAAACTTCCTCTCTAAATTTGCCAGGTAGTTATTGATCATCATGAAATTGAAAGATCAGGCAATAACATATTGGTTATCTGGAGAGACCAACATTTCTAATTAAAGAAAATGTAAACTCAGGATAAATTGGTAAACAATTAAACCAGAAGATCATGGTTTCTATCTTAAAGAGTAAAACAAGGAAAAACGAAAAATAAAAAAGAGTTGAATCAGCACATAATAAAAAGAAATTCATACCTTTTCTTCTCTTCTTCTTCTATCCTCTGTTTTTCAATGGCAATTTTGTGCTCTACCAAACCAAGACTCGGACTGGAAGATCTACGAGTAGGAGACAATGATGAACTCCGACTTCTATGTCTTCTGTATCGTTTTGGAGTTGGAGATCGACTTTTGTGACGTCTTGGAGTTGTAGAACGGCTTCTGTGACGTCTTGGGGAAATAGAACGACTTTTCCGCCTGTATGATGATACAGATGATCTTATGTAACAAGCCACAGTCCATGATAACTACTAAACATCATGTAGGGGTATAAATAAAGCCTGCCCACCATCTAGCGCACTGAATACATAGTTACCTCATAAATTGCTAAGAAAAACCAGTGTGCTCCATCTTTTATCACATGAAGAAGCATATGTCACATTTGGGCAATGAAAGGACACTCATCAGCATCCATCACCTGCTCACTTCCCGAATTATGGGAAGAAACTGAGCTTAAATTTTATTATGAACAAGATACATCCTATCATGTTATCTATGTTATTCCCTATGTATTATTGATAAATTTCCACTTCCACGTACAATTACAAGCCATGCAACATAAGCAACACCGTCACCAGGCCATGACAAGATCGCCAATACTTGAACAATGGTAATATCAATCATCCAGCATTAGCATGCATCTCATTGAGTCTCTCAAGGAGCTAAACAGAAGATGAGAATCCGAACAGCAGAATGTCACACATGCAGAACTAAAGAGGAATCATGACTGCCCATAACATCTACTCCATCACGTGCAACAAAGAAGCCAAATCATGAGTGATAACTATCATTAGATATTAAATTCAAATTAAATTTCATCAGTGATTAGCATAGTGAACTGCAAAGCTCATCTTTGACCTACAGTTGCTTGTCATATAAATACACTACCAGCTTACTCTGCAGTTCTGAAAGTATCATTCATTTTTCTGCAGAAAATGGTCAATTTCAACAAACATTGCGATAAAAAATCAAGTTTTTCAACTCCTTTTGACCTAAATTCTAAATAAAGGAATCAACTTATTTGAATGTGTCAAATGCCTGCAAAACCCCCTGTTTTCTTTTTTAAGCTGCCTTAATGCTTAATCACGACTACATTTGTGCTTATGGGCCACTAATGCAATCAACGACCCTTGCCAATTTGAGTCCAAAATATTTTATAATTCCAAATTTTGTATAATTCCCTTGGTATGTGCAAGGGGCATCCAAACCTAAAAGAAACTAACATATTTCTACATAATGAAAAATAACATAGCCAGAAGACAGATAAAAAGGTTAAGATGCGTACAGATCAACTCCAACATTTTGTAAATCCAAATGACATCAAAATGAGCCCCCCACTCTTTCCAACTTGAAACAACGTATATTAGCATAAGGAAAGCAGAAATACAAACGGGATCACCTGCTATAAGAGTAGGAAGAATATGGAGATCGGCTTCTGTCTCTTCTACTCCTCCTGCTATGCCTGTGTCCCACTGGAGATGGTGAATGTCTTCGCCTATAAGACGGTGACCGGGATCGGGACAAGTCTCGAGGCATCTTCTAACAACTGAGCTTCAATACGCAAGATATTTCTCAATTATGAGCTTTAAGACAGTGACAAAAAGGTTTCTCTGTAATAAAGAAATATATACAAAAAATAGATCAGGTTATCAGAACAAAAAGTTGCCCCAAAAAGAGACAAGAAGAGTTCCAATTGCAAGGTCATCAAACAGAGTAAAAAATGTAAAACTGATCATCGATGGCCCAAGCATATCAGACGTCAATAGTTAAATTGCGGCGGAAAGAAGAAATCCAATTTATACAAACCAATAAAAGGATTGTCATTTCCTGTATTATTCACATATTCAAATAACCAATAAGCAGTATTTAAAAAAAAAATCAAGGTTTCACCTGAAAACAGAAAATCCCAGAGAAATCTCAAATAAAGCAATCGATATCTGTCCTTTCAGAAGTTAAGGAAGAAATCCAGTTACATCCAAGTTCCACCCAACCAAGCAAACAATGAGATAAGTTCAACCAAAAAATCAAATTTAATCGACAAACGATTGTGATTGAATTATGTTAACACTAATCTCAATTAATTCATATATCTGACTTCCTTCAAGCTCCTTGATATTTCCGGGAAACAAACGGAGCGTGTACAGATAACGTTAGACACAGTTGAAGTGCCAAAATCCAACCGGGAGAGAATTTAGCAGATTTACCTGCTGAAAAAAATCGAAAGATTCAAGGTTTCCGATCTCTTAATAGATAGTAATCGGAAACCCGGGGAGCAAACTCGTGAGTCACGGAATAAAACAACAACGAATCCGATATTTTAGTGTATCCTAGGACGGATGAAAAAAATTAAATCGGACAATCGTATTGTGTTGGCCCCCGAGGCCGCTAGGTTGAACGTTGAAGCGTGAAAAGTGAAGATAAAGGAAGGGGTACTGTAACTCTCCCAGAGACCAAACCCTAACGACACAATGGAGGAAGAAGATAATAGAGGAGGAAGACGATGGTGCTTTCAGATCCTCTCTCCTCTAAACGCGTCGTTGCACGTGCAGGGCGGACAAAAATGTGTCGAGGTTAAATTTTATTCATTTGATTAAAGTAAACATGCACGTAGTTTAAGTCAACACTCAAATTCTCTTAGAAGTTGTTTGGTACTAGGATTTGGAGGGCCGAACATTTTTTGGAGTTAAATTTAAAAAAAAAGGTAGGCTTAAAGTTTTAAATTAATTTTTTTATTCTTGTATCTTATATTTTTTATTTATTAAAATTTTATAATCACACTTCTTCATTTTTTTTAAAAAATGATCTCAGAAAATTTTTCCCTTCTCTCCCCCTCTTGTTCAAATCCCTAGCACCAAATAGCCCTTCAATATTACTCTAGTTAGTTTTGGACTGTTAGTTTTGTTAACAAAAAGTGTTAACTCAAATTTTATATAGATTCCCCATAATCAAATACTAACATATAAATCTTTAATTTTAAATTTTAAATGTGAAAAATATTTAAAATAGAACCTAGACTAATGATGTGAATATTAAAAAATTAAAAATATATTTTATAAATTTAAGGGTCAAATTTAAAACGTAATGTAACTTTAGAATTAGAAAACTATCCACTCACTTTAGCCTATTCATTTTAAATGAGACTTTGGTGGTTAAATAATTAATATTTAATATTTAAATTTATTTTAAAAATTTTTATTTAGAAATAATGTTATCTCAAAAGTTTTATTAGATTTAATATCACTTCAAAAGTTTTTAAATTATAATAATATTGCATCGGGCTATTATTTAAGTTAAATTTAGTCATTATTATCTAATTATATTGAGTTGACAAGTCTCCTTGTTATTCATATTAATTTTTTTATTTAAAATATAATTTTTTCTTAAAATATTTTACTCGGAAACAATATCCTCTTTTCTATTATATAAGTTAAATTTAACTATTAATTAATAAAATATGTTAAATTTGAAAGGTTCATATGCGATTCACTTCAATTTTTCCAAATTAAATTTATAAATAAAAAAGATTTTTTTTTTAAAAAAATGCATTCTAAAATAAGGATTAGAAAAATCAAAGATATGGAAGCATCTTGAATAGTAAAGAGAAAATAAAGAAGATATCTAACTAGCATGACATCGTTAGAGTTATGCCATGGTAACAGAGGATTGCTAATGACTTTGTTCTCAGTATTCTCCTTCAGTATCTCTTGTATCAAGTAATCAAATTTTCTTCTTTATTCCTTTCTAACAAACGTGTGCTCCTCATTTATCTATTACTTCTTATTTTTCAATTTCCACTCTCTCATCTTAACGCATTTAGTCAATTAATAGTTAAATTTTATTTAAATAATAATAGGAGTGATATTACAATGATCTAAAATTTTTTAAAACAAAATTGAACCGAAAAGACTTCAAGGACATTATTCCGAAATGAAATTTTTTGACAAAAAATTATATCTTAAACTCAATGATTAATATATAAATATTCTTTTATTACTCACATAATTCATTAGAATTTTGCCCTAACTATATCTGGATTTAACTCACGTCGAGTACCTGGTTATAGGAGGTGAGTTTTCTAACGAGAATTTTCTACATACGCTAAAATTTAAATTTAAAATCTTATTTAAACGATATTAAACCGCTTACTAATCAAATAAACTTCTGTTGATGGTTTAACAAGTAATAGTAATACATATAAATGCAGAAGAACTCACTTGCTTAAACCTAAAAATTTTGAGTTAAAATGTAGCATTATCCACCTCCCATTATTTATTGGTTCTCTCTCCTATTCTAGGTTTCGTCTTTCATTCTATTCTTTTTCTGGAGTAATTATGATGTGAGGTTTATTCTTACCTATTTCTTCTCAATCCTATCTTAACTTTGGCTTTGGGCGTAATTGATTTAGCTTTTAAAAAAAATTATAAGAAAAAAATAATTTAAAAATAATTATAAAAAATAATTTTTAGAGAAGAATTTTTTTAAAAATAATTATAAAAAAATAATTATTTAGATAATTATTATCTGACTGACTTTTTTTATAGGTAAATTATTAAAGAGCATAGGGTAAAATGATAGAAAAAAAAAGGACAAATTAATAATTATATAACCCAAAAATACTTTTGCCATTCAAAAACTATTTTTATAAATTTATTCGAAATAATAGTTATAAATTATAATTTATTCTAAAAATTCTTATAAAAATTTAATACCTATTTATTTATTTATTTGTTAAAATTATAATTTTGACTAAAAATATTTTTAAAACTATGATTTCTTTTAAAACAAAACGGGCAATTTGTTTCCAATTCTGAACATGGCAAATAGGCATTGTAAGGATAACAAATTAAGTTTAGCTAAGCTTTTGCCCAACCAAATACTTTTGCACCTCAAATAGGCATTGTAAGGATTATCTGTCTTGTAGCTGTAAATTTCTCCGCTGGTTGTTAACAGTAGTCTGATTTGTTCAGGTGACATCACCATATGGAAACATTATTCACCATAAGGAGAATGCAACAGATGGTCAATTTGCATTTACAACTCATGAGACTGGGAACTACTTGGCATGCTTCTGGGTGGATGGTCACAATGAAGCAAGTAAAGAAGTTAGTGTTAACCTTGATTGGAGAACTGGAATTGCCGCTAAGGATTGGGATTCAGTAGCAAGAAAAGAGAAGATTGAGGTAAACAGAAATATCTAAAATTTCTTATTCTTCCCCAAATTTCGTGTATAACTTCTTAGATAGTCCTCTCAAGGAGCTCAAAGCTTGCATAAAGCCATGTCTAATTATGAGTCTAACGTTTTGTAAAACCTTTTTTTTTTTTTTGGCAAACATTTGGTAAAACCTTGAAAACCTTCTCGCACTGTGGTTTCCTAGGTATCTATTTTTCAGAACATAAAGTGGAAATTTTTAGTAATATACTAAATCACCAGTGAACTGAAATTTTTTTCTTTCATTTTGTTTAAGCTCCCACGTTCTGACTTGTGTTTGCATGTATCATTAATGCCTAGGGCGTTGAGCTTGAGTTGAAAAAGCTTGAAGGAGCCGTTGAGGCCATCCATGAGAATTTGATCTACCTTAAGAGCAGGTTATTTTTCACTATGACATCCCTCTCCCACCAAAAGAGGGAAAAGAAAAACAGAAATAATTTTTTAGTATTTTGAAAATTTATCTGATGCAAAGTTGTATTTTCTTTTGGTTTTTGTGTTTACTAGAGAAGCTGAGATGAGGATAGTGAGCGAGAAAACAAATGCCAGAGTGGCATGGTTCAGTATTATGTCGTTGGGTATCTGCATTACAGTCTCAGCTTTGCAGTTATGGCATTTGAAGCGATACTTTCAGAAGAAGAAGCTGATTTAGATCATAATAGTGTTGAATTAGTAGCGCAAGAACGGATTTCATCATAATAGTGTTGAATTAGTAGCGCAAGAACGGATTTGATATCTGCTGAAGCATTATTGTGAAATTTACTTTTTACGTGTAGCTAAAAAATTTTGTTACCTATTGTAATATTGTAGAGTTCTAAACCTTTCTTCTTTTGTTAATTACGTGCCACTATCGTTGGTAGATGCAAATTCTACATGAATTGCTCTCCCCCCCCCCCCCTCTCTCAAACAAATACCAGCTTATTTATTTTCTGTTTGTATTTTCTTGTTTTAAATTTACAAATAAAACACGATTTAGTGCTTTTGGGAGAAAATTAGCGTTTGTGAAATTCTTCAATGGAAGCCAAGGACATTGTACTCTGACATGAAAGCTTCACTTACAGAATTGGTTAATAACCTCCTCAAGTTATCGGTGGAGGATTTTCTGGTATCCTCAGCTGGTGGAGGATTATCGGTACATATCCCTTTCATTAAAAAAATTATCAATGGAAAAACTGTGCGGAGAAGCATTTTGTAAAGAGTTAATAATAGTACTCCCTCCCTCTAGTCTTGGATATAATGCAAGTCACTTCTATCAATTTACACATCAATAAAAATAATTGAATTTTAATTAAATTGTCATAAAATTCAATTAATTTTTAATATTATCCTTGTTAACTATTCTAAACTTTAACATATTAATTTTTATTTTTCCCAAATCTCATCATTAAATATGGAGATATATGGAAACAAATTAAATACTCTTTGAAGTTAGCAATTGCCTTATAAAAAAAAAATCTTTAATTGCCTTATAATAAGGATAAGCGAGAGTATAAATATAATGTTAGTGTTGTAAAAAATATAAACTATTTTTAAAGCAGTCAAAACTTTTTTTTTTAATAATAATGTGACACTATCTTTGGTAAATTGAATGCAAATTCTCAATGATTAGAATTGGTTTACCATCCATCATAAAATGTTTACTCTATAGCGTAAGGTAATTCAAAAATGTCAAGAAAAAAAAATCATCAAGGCAAAATTTTATTTCTAAAATATTATATTAAAAGGATCATTTGTTGTTATAAATCCGGCAAGTTGTAACTTATATATGTAACTTCTAAGATTTCTCAAAGATTTTGAGACAATAAGCTTTTCAGAATTCCAAATCTGAGTCCTTTATAAATAAAACTAAAGAATGCTAATACAAATATGAGTTCTTTACTAATTAATAATTAGTTTTCAAAAAAAAAATCTCAAAGAATCTGCAATTAACTGATACAAATCACGATTTAGATATTAGATGGATTTGTATTAGAATTAATGAGGATTCAATCACTAGTAAACTTTAATCAATTTCGCGCCTTAATTTTTGGAAATTGATTTCATTAAACCCTAAATGGTCAGAATTGAAACTAAAAGCATTTAAACCATTAAATCAGGAACCAAAAGCAAAACACAAGCAACATGTTTCTATTATAGAAACAGAAAACCATGATATGAAGACTTCAAAAATAGGAAACTAAACGAAATAGAGGGAAGAACCGGATCGGATTTTTTGGTTTTAAATGAACCAGAATCATTATTACTTCTTTTATACGAGTATTATAACGGTACAATTCGATAATTAATCTTTAGATTTGTTTAAAAAAAAAAATCTTAGATTAGGAAACTACGTTTGTTTCCTAATTCAAAGCGGACTAAATTCACATACTTTCCTACCAAGTTTCCTCGTTTAGGCCTTCTTCTATTTATTTACTGAGAAATCTGCTTTCCCATTTCATGTTCACGATTACTATTCTCTCGTTCAACGTTCAGAAAGTGAACTCATTTCTGCTTTCTGAAACGACAAACAAACAGAGAATCACACTTCAACTACTTCACGGTGTCTCTTGGGGTAAGTTCTTGATTCTTTTTGTTGTTGTTGTTGTTCTTCTTAATCTGAGATATTTGAGGTTCAAATTTCTTATGATACCAAATTCGAGCGTTATAAGCAGAACAAAATAACCTCTGTTTTTATATCACAGAAACAGAGCATCCCACCAGCTGAGGATACCAGAAAAGAACGCACCTTCCTACACATTTGGGGGAAAATTTGTAAGAATTTCTATTAATCCTTTCTCTTCATTATCATTATTATTGCTTGAATTGATTCTGTGAAATGAAATGGAATGGAAACGGGAAAAATGAATGAAATGCAAGGTCGTGACTTTCTAAAATGTAAAATGTGGAGATTGCAATTCAATGGGGGCTTAATAATTTATAATTTCTTGGCATCAAATTGGGATATATAGTTATGAATCAATTACCCTTTTGCTGGATTGCATTCTTTTGAATTCTTATATAAAAAAATAATATTTTGGGTTTTGAAGATGGAATTTCATTTTCTCTTAGATAGTGCTCTGAATCAATGTATATTTTGTTATGTTGTGTTGTTGATATGCTTCTTAAGTTGTATGAGTGTGATAAGTACTTTGTGTATACCCATAATATATATGAAACTCTGGTTGATCAGACCTTGGACATTTTTGTCTGAAATGCAGAAAGTCAACAGTGAGAATGCCTGATTTGTTGACTATGGAAGATTTTGAAGACATGAAACAGAGTGATCATAATTTAAGCTCTTTTGAGAAACTCTTACAGGTTGCCTCTGTTGCTGCTAAAAAGTATGATATGGCCAATATGAATAATGAAAATGTTGAGCCTAATTTGGATAGAAATAATATGTCTTCTAAAAGAGCTCGGACATTGGTCAAAGAGAAGAAGATGAAGCGTATCAAATTTGTGATAAGGAGAAGACATAATGAGGAGCAGAATCTCATCAGCTATGCCATTAAGGCCCCTTCAGACTCTGATGAAGATCCAACACATGAAAATTTTATTCAAGGTAATGTCTTTATTTTAATTGATGAATTATATATGGTTCAAAATTAAGAGTGTGTTTGGATTAGCTTTAATAGATTTTGAGTAGAATATATTTTATGAAAAAAGTGATATTGATAATTGAAAATATTTGGATAGTTGCTATGATAATCACTTTGTAAATTATTGAAAAAGACACAAGTTAATGTGATAATTGCAAAGGAAGAAGAGGGTTTGCGGTTGAATGAGGTTATTTTTGGTATATTGTCCTTTGACTTCGCTACTATTTTTCTCAAAAAGATGATCAATCTAGCTTTATGAAAAATTACAGTTTTAGAATAATTAATCAATTCTTGAATTTTATGAGGTGTTTGGCTACTTTTATCACAAACCATGGTTTCCATAAAAAAAACAGCACTTTCTTTAACCCTTCCAAATACACTTATTCTTAAAGTTTTGTTATAGTGCATTTGATTGATTGATCGCTTTCTTTATATAACAGAAGGAAAGCAAAAGGTGCAGAACTTTGTGATGAATAAGTCTTCAGGAAAGACTGATACACCAAAGAGAAAATTGGAAGACATCATAATAAGCAATGAAGAATGGATTAATGCGGCAGAAATGAAGAGAAAGAAGAAGAAGAAGAAGAACAGCAAAAATCCTCCACCAGCAAGCTTGTCAGAAGAATTTGAGAGAAAGATCATCGATGAATACGGCGGGACAAGAATCATGAGAGTCATACAAAAGTCTTTGTCCGCCACAGATGTAAGCAAAAGACACAGCAGAGTCAGCATGCCTTGTAGCCAAGTTGAAAGCTTCAAGTTCTTGGATGATGATGAGATGGCACATTTAAGGCGAGAGCGATCCATTACCGTGCCTTTGATTCACAGACCTAGAAGAAATGGGGTGCTTCTTCCTCTTTCAGAGACATCATTGGACTTTAGACAGTGGAATTTGCATAAAGATAAGAAAGAGTTTCAGCAAGTAAGTTATCAGTATGTGTTGAGAACTAGTTGGAACACAATAGTTCTAACAGATGAACTCGAACAAGGAGACATTATTCAGATTTGGGCTTTCCGTAATGTTCACAACAAGCTTTGTATGGCACTTGTCAAGCTTTGAGGATGAAGATGATGATGATGATGAAAAGAAGCAACAAGTCAAGTGAAGCACAAAAGAATTCATTTCAGCGGTTCAAATTGTTCTCACAAATGATTTTCCTTTTTATTGTAGAGATGGTAGTGTAGGTTTCTAAGTCAGAACTTGTGGATTCCCATTATTTTGTGTAATCAAGCTTGATTGCAGTAAAAGCACAAAAACCAGTTCATTCTTCTTTAGCTTCTTCGTGAGTTATCATAGAATTGAATTAATATTGATATATATAATACAATGTTTGGCTATTATAATTTCCCCCATAGGTTTAATCTCTCAAAAGGTAAAATAGTCTAAAATTTTATTAAAATATAGGGACTAATATTTTAGATAAAAAAAAACTTAAAGAACAAAAATTTATACTCTATTTGATCTATATTATAAGACCCTTCTAAGTATTTTACAAAGATTAAGAAAAATAGCTAAAAGTAATTTGTATCATTAAAATGGTAAAAATTATTATTACTTTCCAATATTATTCTCCAATTAAAATCAACCTTCCTTAACTATCTCTATTTTCTTTCTAATACAATCTTTCTACATTAGAATTAATAAGGGTATTTATGAAAATCTCGGATTTAATGTTATTATCATTTTGCATCATGTCTTATATTTAGAACTATAAAAAACTCCTAGAAATTGTCCTATAATCAAAACCAGTGAAAGTAGTTTAAAATTATAAAAGCTAAAACCGAGATGAAAGACAAACTATAAAGAGCAAACATTATATTATCCCTTAATTAATTAATCCATGTTCTTCTATATTTCATACAAATCAACAAAGTATTGCAATTTAGTTAAATAGCTGAGCAATCGTAGTGGCATCCCCCAACCTCATTGTGAATTGTTTTAACCAATTTGTCGCTACTGAATCTAGCTATTACTAGCTAGAGTGCTAGACCCCTTTGTAAGCATTTTCTTGTCATATATAAAATTGAAAATTAAAATCATAAAATACAACAACAAAAAAGGACAAGAAAAAGTAAGGAGGAGTGAAGCAGCACTAATCACAGATGAAAAGATCATCTTTTGGTTTTTCAAATTTGCCAACAGAAACTGTGAATTCTCAAGTTAAGGATCCAATCCAAGTACAACAATGTTTAATAAATCTCTTCAGCATTCAAGTTGAAGATTGAAAATCAACATGAAGTCTCTCAAGAATTATGGATCAGGAAGAGTCTTCTTTTTTTTTTAATTAAAAACAAAAAAGAAGCCTTATTCTATTCGAACAATCTTGTGGTTCTGGTACGTGAATTTGCAAACTTCATCAAAAAAATCATCTGCACTGCTATGGCTGCTTTTCATCTGAAGAATCTTTATAACCATAGTCCTCAAATTCTTCCCATACTTCAACAGAGATTCAAGAGTGCTCATTTTTTGTTCAGCATTCAGTGGTGATCTCACTGTGATGACAACCTCCTCCAAACATGGAATCATGAATCCAGAATCCACCTGTAGAATGTATGATTGAGCATCTTCATTAGTTAAAATGTTATAGAATCCAATAAAATATGAATTGTGGAGATATAATAGTGGCTGAGCTGTAAAAGACATCCACAAGTCATTTTCTTATTAGAGAACCTTATAATAGAGGTCTACATGAAATCTGACATCAAATCAAAATGTTTTCAGAAATTACATGTTTCAGACTGTTTTTCTGACAAAGTGCTGCGAACATGGCTCCATGAATGTCGAATTTGCGCAGTTTGGGATGGCTATTGAAGAAGTCTACAAAATCAATCTCTGGGAATGGCTGAAGAGCCTCAAAATCACCAGTGAATTCAACCTTCATGTAAAGATGCTTCACTTCACTTGACAGTTTCAGCATTTTGCATATAGCATCCCAGCACCACTGGACCCCTCTCATAGTCAAGGACTCAAGAGCTGTGAGTTTTCCAAAATCAACCATGTATACTCTTCCTGGAAACAGTCGCCATGTAACGCAACATAAGATGAGTGACAATGCAACGGAAAAATATAAGGAAAAAGTAAGGATAACACAACAATGTATTACCTGCATTGTTAGAAATTGAAAGATTCCTCAAGTGATCGGTTTCAGGTACCCGGATCCAACTACAGCCTTGTACCTCAAGGGATTTGATCTTTGGGGATTTTAGGCTAAGAGAAATGTTCCCCAAACCATAAAAATCCATTTTACATTCCTCTAAATATGGCAAATTAATTGAGACTGATCTAACTCCTTCACATCCAAGCAGTAACAACCTAGTCAGATAGGGACATGACTGAAGCACCACACACAGCACAGGATCCTCCAACCTAGCACCAATTATTTCAAGGTTCTTTAGGTTTTGGAAGACATCCCATTTTTGGGAATTGACCATTAAGACACCCCATAATTTTAGAGATTCCAAATTCCTTGCTGCACCCACACAGTCCAACTTTGATGGGTTCTCAGTCAAAGCTTGAGTGTCAAGAATATTGTCCATTCGGAGCTCAAGCTGGCGAAGGGATACACCTACAAGTGATAGCCATGATGCAAGACCAGCACTAGAGAAAGGGCTATACACAACTAGCTCTTCCAATTGCACAATTTGTGATACCATTCTCCTTACAATGCTGTCAGGTGTTTCCCCACCAGAAATGTTGTCAAATGAATTGCGAGGAAAGTAAAGGGTTTTGATATAAGGCAGCGAGTCCTTCCATCTCTTAGAAACACAATTGCAGGCTGCTACATCTCGGGCATTATTGATATGGGACAGGATGAATTGAAGGATTGCATCAGGAAGAGACTCCATTACTGAAGACAAGAATTGAATTGAAAATCGTCAGTACATAGATACGTGCAAGCTCATCTTTCCTAATTGGATAATAAACATCATTCTTAATTGGTGTATAAACGCTACAAAAATTGAAATGAGAAACACTACTATTAGACAAACTTGCATGTATTTAGCAAAGCATATATAAAATATTAATAGAACTAAATTTTCCTTACTCTCACGACCTAGTTGAATGTCATTCCCCAAAAGTATCTTAATTTCACAATCTCCTAATAGCTTATTTCTAATGTACAGAGGAATCTGAGCCCAATGACATTATTGACAATACTTTTCTTGCAAATTACTTGGGAGTTGGGAACATAGAACATTATATTATTATAACACCTTACTTTAATAACTCTAAGTGAACTAAGACGGATAATTTTTTGCTGTTCTGTAATCATTCCTCATCCAATTTTTTCTTTCTTATAGCTGTGGCAATTTTTGGGTCGTTAATCTCTATGTCAAAGAAAAAGTGTACCCCCCCCCCCCCCATACGTTTATATATAATGTAAAAATCCGTAGGAAGTCACATTATTCATAAGCTATAAAAAGTGTGGCTCGTCTTAAAACTGTGACGCACAGCCCCCAGTCTAGTTCTTGTTCAAAACTAAGTTAGAACATGTGAAATTTATCAGCGTCATTGATCAAATGAAATGAATCAAACTTCTCATATGGCCAGTAATAACACTCCTGTAAACATATGAATTATCAATTCAAAGCAGTTAAGCTGAATATAACTAAAAGTAATGTTACAGAGAGTAGAATCTTTCAAAATCAACATGTAGTTGCTCCATAAGCAGTACAGTGGGGTATATAAAACGGGGAAGAAACAAAACAGATAGGAAACAATGAACTGAGATACACTCATCCGACACAAATAAATCTGAGATGGGAAATGTGGAAGTCTTCTGCATTCAACCCTTAACTTTTTAAGCATAATTACACAAAACCCAGATAAGATCTAGACAATATCATCAAAAACCCAGAAAAGAACCGACTCTCCCACCCTCATCCCCACAATTAAAAGGAAAACTGAATCCAATTTGCAAGTAAGCATGCTCCTATCAGAGAAACAGACCAAATCAAGCTCAAGTAACGAGGAAAAGAACAGCAGAGACAGCATTCAATTGAGAAATTTCAATATCGGAATCGAGAATAACCTGTAGTGAAGAACCCAGAAGCTCGGATTTGAGCTCGGATCTTCGATGCCCAAGTCTCCCCTCCTGTCGTAGAAGGCAGTGTGTCAGACTATAAGTAATAGACTAAGGAAGAGAGCAAGATTTAAGCTTTAGTTTTCGGGGTTTTGCATTTGGCTCCTTTTTCGAAATTTAAAACCGGAGTGAAGACCAACTCTGAAACTTGAAAATTTTTGTCGCCGTAGATATATATATACACATGCGACGAGGAAAAATAAAAAAAGAAAGAAAGAAAGAAAGAAAGAAAGAAGGAAGGAAGGAAAGAAGGAAAAGATGGATAATAAGCCCGCTTTCTTTTTGAAGCATTTTAAAATTTTGCGACCGTTCAAACAGAAATCTCCCTCTCCCTCTCTCTCTCTCTCTCTCTCTCTCATTCATACCCTCACAGACTCTCACGCCGCATGCACATGGTGATTTCAGCCTATGAACGTGTTGGGGCCCTTACTGTGTGATCGCTCGCATCTGATCACGAACATGGGATGGGATCCAAATGAACGGCTGCGATCCAGTTGGTATTAAGCGCTCTGTGATCGTACGGTTACATTGATTTGAATTTGAATTAGTAAGAAAGTAGTGTTGGAAAGTCAGTATAATAATAGAGAGTAGGAGAAAAGAAAAAGAAGATAATAATATATAGATAAATATATTTTTATTTTGTAAATTTATTTTTTCTTTTTGTGTAAGTATTTAATAATATATACTGACTATTTAATGTGTGTGTGAGTAATTATTATATAATTACTTAAATATATTATTTTTGATGGGAAAAAAGGTCCTTAAAATTTCTTTCATCATAAGTGGGCAAAAAAAAAAAATGTTACCTTTCATCATATATATTACATGTATAATAAAAATTAAGAGATTATTTAACACCACATTTTGCTTTTCTTTTACTATTAAAAAGATATTAAACTTCAAATGCAATCAGTTCAATACTTGCATTTTTATTTGAGGCAACTAAAGGCAGAAGAAAAAAATAAAAATAAAAGGAAAGAAGAAGGCAAAAGCAACATTTTTTGCTTCTGCATCTGATGGTGTCTTTGATTCAAGACTCCTTCCACCATTTATACTTTTTTAAAATAATTACAAAATGAATTCATGAAATCAATTTCTACCGTCAATTAAATAGTACAGTTATTTATTTATTTTTTATTTTTGTTTCATTTTCAGGGTGTGTATAGAGACCATAAAGGTGGAGATTATTGATAATACAAATAATTGTGTGTATCTATTTCCATTGCCTAGGCACTTTCTTAATTTGGAAGATATTATACATTGGTGCCCTATCAATGAACACTCTTCTTCCACCCCTAGTAGTAGATTCATACTTCCACGCTGGTCCAATGAACCAAGATGCAACAGCTCCACCAATCAAGCCTCCTAACTGAGAGTACATTGTCAAATTCAACATCAAAATCACTTTAACATTAAGTTTTACTATGAGGATACAAACCAGAAGAACTGCAACCTCCATGCCTAGTTATAAGAAACACGAGATAGCTCACACTTAAGGGTTGTCAAATCTGACTAGGTCAAATTTAAGTATTGTCAAACCCAATTGGAGGTAGTTCTTCCAAAGGTATTTTTTGTATTCACACTAACTTGAACTTAACTTCACACTTAAGCGGTCAAAGCCTCTTCAATTAAGACCGACAGTTCAAATTTTAACTATAACTTGTTTCTTATAAATAAGCCTAGAGGTAACAAATGTTATAGGAAGTTAGACAATCACAATTTGCCATTGACAGTAAGGGCTAGATTTAAGTAAAAAGAAACTGAATTTGCATGAGTGGGAGGACATGTGGGGCCATTTTGGTTTGTTCAATTCCTTTTCCTTCACATATAAAGAAAATGCGATATCTACTACACACTCATATTATCATTACTAAAAGTATTACTGCTTTTAACATTCTTTCTATTAGAAGACATGAAATAACATTTCTTATTCACCAAATTCTCTGTTCCATCCTATTTTCTTTTCTTTCCATTTTATTTTGCAGATCAAATGGTTATGAGATAGGGCAATGTCACTGGAATTATGCAACTAGCCAACTACTAATTCAAGCTTTACTCTGATCAAATAGTATGCCCTCTTATTTTCCATTGAAATTTCAACATTTAGAAATTGGTAAGCAACTAGGATATGGGATACTTACATGACCCCAATTGTCAATGCCATTTGATAATAGCCCAATGACCTGCAAAAGATGATCACCGTCAAGTCAAAAGATGCAAGGAAACAGGGTCTCGGAACATCAAGTATCAACTAGTGTAAGAAATTTTCCCCCACATGCTCAAAACGAAGTAAAAGTAACTTCCAAAAGCATGATAACATGCGTTTCCTAGTAAAGTGTATAATGCTAGTAGTAAAGATATGTGAGATTCAAACACAGCATTCTAGCAAATGCCATATTTGTTCCAACACAAAAGGAGCTGAGCACCCTTAGAAAACAAATCCCAAGTTACCAACTGATAACTCTATAATGGACCTTGAAGGTATGACATTAAAAGCTTTGACAATAAAAGATGTCAGGTATTACAACACCGGGGGAAAACACTTACCATATTTAGGACAATTACATTTGCTATATGCTGTAAATCTTCTTTGCCTCCTCCTACCAGTTTTCTGTGCCTCAACACAAACACAGCAACTGATCCAACCTAAATCATGTATAGCTGATTGGAAATAGAGGATAAAGAAGAGAAAACAAACATATCTATTTAAGAGCTACTCATACAAATGGAGTTAAACAATTGAACTCATTTGCGACAGCTGCGAATGTGAACAAATTTTAAGAAAAAGGGGGGAGAAATGAGTTAAGTTTTTAACAGCATCATCAATAACCATACCCTGACACGTCATTTGTCTACCTCATTATTTTCATGTTTTTGGTCCATAGTAAAGGATCGTAAAAAAATAGCAGATGCTAATGAGCATGACTGTCTTTAGGTATTTAATAAATTATAATAACCCTACCCTAATTATCCTTTGTCTAAGCTTTCTTTTCATTCATCACTTTTTATTTGTACAAGACAGATGAAAGTGAATTGTTAAATCCATGCTTTGCCTAGTCCAAAATGAGGATAGTTATATGGTCAACAATTGATATTATAAGACAGCGTTCCTCGATTCTATCCCCTCCTCCAGATTCTGCATCTTAAAGTTTAAAGCCTTCACAGGAACCAACATTTTTGTTCTCTGTCATTCTGAGGTGTTAATTTGTTTGTAAAAGCCATCATTATAATCTAAACTTTTGCCAGGGGAATATTCAGTGCCTTAACTGATGGGCCTTTGTTCAAAGTTCATGGTTATTAGAGATAAAGATAGATATTATACTATACAAGGGCACTAACAATCTGACACAACCAGGTAACTTCAGTGCAACTACAAAAGATAAACTTCACAATAGCTGTTATCTTATGAAATGCAAAACTACAAATGGAATCAGCTCCAACAACTGAGCGAAGGGAAAAAATAAATATATAAATATATTAAGTCCATTATCCTCAGAGTTAAAATTAATATTTGATTTGGACGACAAAATAATATTTCAAACAACTTACTAGTCCAAAAATTGCCCCTGATGCGCCTACTGAAGGCATTCTGCAGAACCAATAACTCATTGCTGAACCTGAGTTTCTAGAAATTATGGAATCAGAATACTTGTAGGTAAGCACTTATTGGTTTTTGACTTTTTGAAGAAAGAATATAAGTCATTACTTGTAATTGCTGAGATCAAGTAAAGCGCAAAATATCTCCTAGGACCACTGAAACTTTCCACAGTGGGACCAACTGAATTTAAGGAGTAACAATTAACCTGCAGGAAATATGTACTGATTTTTTAAGACACAGAAAAGCAAGGCATATTCACAAACAAGATTCAGGCAAGAAAATCCAAACCAGACCATAAGGTGCCCAACATTTGCATGCAAAAAGGAAGAAGTGGCAAGCCTCCACAATTGTCCCTTGTCAATTAGACTGTTAATCTAGTAACACACAGTCAACAAGTAAATATGTAACAATATTAAGGATGTACGTTCAAATATTTAATGGAAGCATACCTTAGCTCCCCACAATATTTAATGGAAGCATACCTTAGCTCCCCACAATAAAAGCTTTCCTTGTGTCGCAAGTTGTGCAATATAAATTCTGAGATAAGGGTTTATAAAAAGTAAGCCACTAGAATAGCTTCTACGTAAATTTGATAAAAAAAACAAATATATGAGATAAGTAGGTATGGAAATTATAATCATAATATAGAAAAACAATATTCCACAGTGGACTTGCTGTTGCTAGCTATATGCACAAAATGGACATATAAATTTTGTCTAGAAACAATAACCATTCAAGCAAACATGCTGATACTCACAAGATATTGGCAGCAAGGAGAATATTAGTCCATTTCCTCCCATTGAATGGACTTGACATCTTGGAGTTCGACATCCCATCATTGCCCAAGTGCGCTCTATGTTCTCCCCCATTAAAGAAAGAGAAACCAATTGAACAAGTGGAGGTTAAAACAACATTTGATAATTGAAAAAAATTGATTTCTTTAAACTGGAGGGCTCTTTCACACCATGTATCCTTCCATCTGAATACAGGATTCAAGGGAGGGAGTTTCTGTGCAAAGAATGAGGGAACTGAATTAGAATGCAGCCAGAGAACCAAAAGAAAAGATACAGCAAGTTAATTCTAAATGCCAAGACATGCAAAAAGAATAGACTATAAAGAGGAAGCTTTTATAGCATGTCAGTTGATATGGACTTTGGGAGAGCCATACTCTAAGATTAAAAGCTAGCCTGTGAAATTAGAGAACCCAAGATTCTTAAAAAGCATACACTAGAATCCTATACTTCCAATGTGACACCCAAGGCATAACTTAAGCACCCCATACCTTGAGGGAGAGGCAAAAAGACAGGAAGAGAGTGGAGGGAAGTGCAAGGCTCTGATTCAATAGATATGAACCTTCTGACGAGCCAAACCCAAAAAGAGAGAGCATGGGGTTAAGTAAACGAAGGTTCGTATAAATCCAAGATTAGAACTCCATAATTTCCAATGGGGGACTGGAGTCCCAAACCTTGAAATTGGGTCATAAAACTGGTCAAATGGTTAGCAACCAACAAAATGGCTATTTTCTTAAAGACCCCATAGGCACCTAAACAGAAATGGCATTCCCTTTCACAGCATCACAAGCAACATGAACCCAGTATCACGACGATCAACTAACATCCGATCTATCTAGAAACTCAACTACTATACCACTCAGGAAGGCTTGAGCAAACTTCAGCTATACACAATTCACTATCAAAGTCTTTGATAAGAAACCAAGCATTAAAAACAAATCTTTTTGGTAAGAAACCAAGCAATAAGAACAAATCTCCTGAAGAAAGGGATAGTCATGACAAGTAACCACCAAAAGAAAAGGCAAATTAATCTCGAACATGTTGCAATTGCAATGCATTCTCATAAAATGGACACTGAACTGAAGGAGAAAACAAATTTTCAAATTAAAGAGACCTTGAAATAGGACTGGAGAAGGAACCGTAGGCGGAAATTGTAGCCGAGGCGGCGGCGGAGAAGTTGACCGAAATGGAGGGGGGTGGCTGTGGCGATGAGATCAAGCGGACAAGGACCCGCGTCGCCCACCGGTAACCTGAAAGGGTGAGGAACAGCAGAACCTAACATGATCGTTAGACAGTCAAAGGTGAGGACAAAGACGTATATTCGATGCACTGGCCAGTGGCTACCACTCAAACCAAGCTCTCGGATTTGTCCGAGCAAAACAGATAAAAGCCAGTTCCCGGAATTTGCTTATTCGAATGATGATGATGTAAGTAATCAATATATAATAAAATTAAAATTACCAAATTAGAGAAAAATAGGATTAAAATATGTTATCCAAATTAAAATTAAATAAAGCTAAGATTAAACCTAAACTTCAAATAAAGTTAAAGAAACAAAATAGACACCAAATCAAGTTATTGCAGACAATGGAAATAATTTTTTCTCCATTTGATATTATCAGTTTACTTTTTCTTTTACTTGCGTGCATGCGTATTCTCCAATGTAATCCTGTTTGAGTTACAATAAGGAGCTAAATGGCATCTTTTACGTCTTAGTTTCTCATGTTTAATTTTATTTCTATTTTTTTATTTTTAAAACTACTTTGCAAACAACTATTTCAAAATAATTAAAAGAAGTAAGAAGAAATATATTTGATTATTTTGGTTTGAAAATAGTTTTAGAATTTTAAAAAAAAACAAAAATCGATCGATGATGGTTGATCATGGCTGACGGTGGTTGATGTTCCAGGTTGACGTTGCAATGACATTTAGTTATTAGTGGTGGATGGAGTTGTTAATAACGGTGGCTAGTGGTGGTTGTCAGTAGGTGACAACCAGCGGTGATGAGCTAACGACGGTCAATGGTGGCGGCAAGTAGTGACGATGGCTAACAATCAATAGTAGTGGCAAAATTGTAAAAGTCATTTTTAAATTATAATTTTAAAGTAAGTTATAGCTAACAAACGCCAAATTTTGTTAACTAATTTTTTAAAAAAATTATTGAAAAAATACTATTCTAAAATTTAACGTTCAAAAATATTTTAAAAAATAATTTTTTAAGTTATATAATTTTTTTAATTATATACCATATATAGTTAATTATTTAATTATGTGTAAATATTTTTAATTATTTGTAATATACAATTAAAAAAATTACACAAGAATCATTAAATAAATTTTTGCAAACTTAAAACACAAAAGATAATATTAACCCAGATAAGAATTATAGGAAGTTTATTTTCTTTTCCGTCTTGGCCAACGATAAAACCCAAAAAGTTTAGTTTAAAACATAAAACTTCAGAAAATATGCATTACGAACTACAAGTACGACATACCAATCGGATCCGAATTGTATCATCTTACGTCAAGATGAGTCATTTGCCCAATCCATGCCCGGCTGGGCCCACCCGGCGAAGATAACGTTTAAGAGATAACACATTCTATCCAGTCCGTCTGTCGGAGTCAACTCTTTCGTTTCCACTTCCACAACTCTTCTTCTCGATAACTCACGAAATCTACTGCCATACGCGGCCGCTCGTGAAGGCAAATATGAATTCCATTGTAACGAGCCTTCAATACTGGTTCGTGAACCACCCATCGATTCTTAACTTCTCATGGATCCCAGGCCAAACCCTAGGCTCTTCTCCTCTGTTCCTCTCTCTCACTATCTTCTCCTACCTCTCTCTCACCCTCCTCCTCCCTCTCCTCCGTCTCCCTCCCCTTAAACCTCACATTCTCCGATCATTGTCCGTCGTCCACAACCTCGTCCTCCTCCTCCTCTCCTTCACAATGGCCCTTGGGTGTATCCTCACCATTGTCTCCCATACGCCTCACCTACACTGGATTATCTGCTTCCCTCCCAAAACCCCTCCCTCGGGACCTCTCTTCTTCTGGGCCTACGTCTTCTACCTGTCGAAAGTTCTGGAACTCGTCGACACGCTCCTCATCATCGTCGGGAACTCCATCCGGCGGCTCACGTTCCTCCACGTGTACCATCACGCGACGGTTCTGATCATGTGCTACCTGTGGCTCCAGACTTCGCAGTCGTTGTTCCCGGTGGCGCTCGTGACGAACACGTGCGTGCACGTGATCATGTACGGGTACTACATGTTGAGCGCCTTGGGGGTCCGACCCAAGTGGAAGCGGGTTGTGACGGATTGTCAGATCGTGCAGTTCTTGTTTAGCTTCGCGGTGTCGGGTTTGATGCTGCATTACCATTTCGGGGGATCCGGATGTTCCGGGTTCTCGGGTTGGTGCTTCAATGCGGTATTCAATGCCTCTCTTTTGGCTCTCTTTGTTGACTTTCATGCGAAGAGTTACGCCAATCGCAACGAGACGCAACCACCTCACAAGCATAAAGGGTCTTGATGCTGATTCCTCAACAGTCAACACCATCGTTTTGCCGTGTTAGCTCTCATTTTAGAGTACCTTATTCAATCTTGTATTGGGAGTACGACCAAAAAAAAGATTCTGGCTAAAATAAAGATATAAAATTTTCATTGAGTGGAAAATCTTGTGTTTATGAGTCTAATTGAGTCCAGATTCTTGATATAAAATATGTTTGTAGTATTTTATACAGGTTAAAATATGATAAATACGATCGAGTTTTGTTAATATGTGAAGTGTAAACTTATGCTTTTCAATATGATAATACGTAAATACACAATAATGAACTTGTCATTTTCATAACGAGTTTGTCGTTTAGCTAACCTGTCAACATGTGGATTAATTAATAGAACTTGGTCTAGTAAAAAAAAAATCTTTTATTATATAATAAATTAAAATTTAAATTCTTTATAAAAAATATCTATATTTAATACCCAATAATATTTATAATAAAATTATCTCTAATAAAAAAATATATATTTAGTTATAAAAATGTGAATAATATCAACATGAAAATACAGATTTTTTTTTTACTATATCATAACTATGAATTTAGATACAAATCTTGTTAAACAATTAACACGACTGGTCAATTTCTCAAACAATACTTGTCAGTTACATAACTTATTTTTCCTTACATTTAGGAGGGTTATTTTGGTCATTTTGCTTCACAATTCTTTTTCCCTTCAGTCCAAAGTCCCGCAATGTATTTTTAGAATTTTTTAAGCCTAATTGGTAAATTGGGTTCTATTGTGGTCCTTTACTGAAATTCTCCCAAAGAAAAACGAAGAATTTAGTAAACAAAGATATATTGTACAAGGAAAAGCTCGGTCTTTACACATCATGATTATTGACTAGGCCAACAGAAAAAAGAGTTACGTTTCAACCACAGGGACTTGGAGGATTTGTCTAGTCATGCCAGCTATTCAGCAGCCGCAGAAATGGAATTTCATTTTTCACTGGATATTATTGTCCATCACAGTCTCATCCTTTGTATAGTTTTCACAGGCTTTCTCTTTCACACAACTCATCTTTAACTTCTCTCAAGCTCATGACTTATCGGTCACTCTGCAACCTGCCTGGTAATCAAGCATGAAGAAGTAATTTGTATGGGAAACTACTTCCTTAATACTTGGAATCGATTGAGCGTATGGAAAAAATTAAAAATTTAGGAGATAAAACATATTGAAATTTTTATATTTAAAACCAAAACAAACTTCTCTAGTAGCTCTACATTTATTTAGGACTAAAATAGACCCATTTACTAGTTTTTATATTTAGCACCGAAGAAAGTATTATTGAATGAGCAAAACATCAACTTCACAGAAATGCCACTTTTAAAACTGTGCGCTAATGCCTTACTAGTACAACCACCTCTCAAGATCAACAGCTATAGAACTGTATTAATTACTTACCCGTGTCAGACAATTTAAGGGGTCAAAACTCAACTCCCTGCGGTAGTTCGTCTTTTCACCACCAAATCATCAGCAGAGTAATAATCAGCTATGAGCCGGTACATGTAAGAAGGGTTATGGCCACCTCTGAAAAGGTAATCAAAATGCATAAAGAAACAGTACAATAGTTTTGAAAAAGTTGATGATAAAGGGAAGCTAAAGATTCTTTACTGAAACCCAGTTCAACTTACGTGTCAGTAATGAAGAGATTCACAAGCTTCGGCGGCACATAATCAAACGCTGGATTAACGACATGAAGAGAACCAGCGCCACTTACAGAATCCAGACAACTTGAAAATTCCCCAAAATCGAGCAATTCAGAAGGAGACCTCAGCTCATTCAGCAATAACTCAGGATTGTGTGGATACAAAGGGCATAACTGTCAAAATAAAAAGCACAGTTTTCAAAGTCATTAGGATTTTATTCGCTCTAATATGACAGATGCAAAGAAGATGGATATGATATTCTAATAATTCACCTTGTGACTCCCCGCAAGTACAACAAAAGGAACGGCATGCCTCTGAGCTGCAAGTGCAACCATATTCAACCCAACAGGAGCAATAACTCCCCCATTAGCCATGACAGCATGAGCTCCAACGATAACCTACATAATTTTAAATTCAAAATCAGTTTAAATTTAGTGAAAAATATTCTATTCCAGATACAGAATAAGAATTTTCAAGTACCATGTTTACTCGGGATATCATGGCAAAAACTGCAGAATCAGTTATTACTGTGGTTTGTAAGCCTCTTGCTGACAAATCTTTAGCAAGTAGATGCCCCTGATATCTGATTACACACACATTCAACATTATGTAATCTTATAAAGACTACATGCAAATTACTATTGCTAAAAGAAGCAGGTGGCATTCGTTGCAAATGTTAGTGAGAAACTTCTACCAACCTCGGGGCACCCTCAGCAACAAAGACCCGAAATGATCTCTTCTTCTCCTTCGCAGCACAAAGAAACTCCAGCACTGTTCTTGAACTTCCTAGTGTTAATATTACCTCACTGAAAAACACGCAATTGGCAGTGTAAAGAAGTTAGAGAAACTAATGAGTTGACACGGCAAAACAGCATGCCAATATTATTTTAGTGTGTTTGCCACCATAGTTTGAAAATGGTTTGGGAAAATTTTAAACAAACAGTCATATTTGTCCAGATGTAATTTTGGCCAAAACTATAGTTTTAAATAAACTATTGAAATTAGCTTTTGGAACAATAAAAGAGCTTATGGACTATCCAATTATTATCTTACCCCTACTTTTTTTTACACCATCTCTCCTCTCTCTTCTCTACCCTCTCTCCTATCTTATCTCTCCACCCTATCTCCTCTACCCTCTTTCATCTCTCTTCTCCACCCTATTTCCTATCTCCCCTCTCCTCTCTCTTCTCTATCCCCTCTCCTCTCCTACTTTTAATCAAATCATACCCTTTTTGGTAATATACCAATATGAAAAGTGATTCTACTACTAATCATTCAAACATCTCAATTTTCAAAATCTATTCTTCCCATAATCTATTCTCCAAAAACTAATCCAAACAGGCCCTTAGTTCATTTCAAATAAATTACTTGAAAGAATAAAAACAAAAATAATTGAATTTTTAATATTTACAATTAAGAGGTAGGGCCATAACTCTGTTAGTTTAAACTTTTTATTACCAATTGATATGCTTTTAGCACTTAAATATCCACTACAGACCCTAACATTAAGATGAATCAATTGAAGTTGTCATTCACTTTCCTTTTTAACATATATCAGGTGCAAGAAAAGAATTTTATAAGAGAACGCATTAACACAAATTTTCTTCATTTTAATTCTAACATATGACTCACACATTCAATCCATAACTTAAGACCTTTGACTATCTAGAAAACAGTCAATGTATTTTTCCCCAGCTAATTAGAGCTTAAGGGAAGTAAATATTTCTCCTACTAACATGTTTTCAACCAACATGGACTTTGAGAATAGCAAGAAAATCTAAAAATATTAAAAACATCCTCTTCGAGAATAAGGGGAAGAAGTACTTTTGATGTATGTGTTCTACAGCTTGCTCTGCTATTTGGTCATGGCAAGTGGCAATATCTTGAATAAGATCATTGACGGCTTCAATGACATCATGTTTCAGCTTCCGTGCTCGGGAACCTTTGTCGGCTGCTGTAAGAGAACTAAAAATAATTACAGAAATTAAATAAAAGACACAGGCAACTTAACACCTAGACAACAACAGCATTTTCATCATAAAATGACAGTGTGACACATGATGGCATGTACCTAGTCTTAGTAAAATCAGTGTTAGTGACTTATGTTACAGGCAGATAAATCATCTAGTAGTGTGGATTCAAGTTATGGCATTCTTATATCATGATAGATTCAATAACTAAGTAAGGATATAACATTCTCATAGTCTCTCATCTCACATCTACTTTTTCCTTCAGATTCACCCCCTGAAGAAGAAGTGTGTGGAACTGCAGCTGAATCAGGCATATCCTCTAGAAGAGTTTGCAATGATGGTGGACGCAAAGTGCTTCTTGCAGCAGCAGCAACAGCAGCTGCGGATAGAACAGGATGGTCATCTCGCTCCACATAATCTTCATCGTCACTTCCTGCTGATATTGCCAAACCAGCAATAGAATCTGTTGCAAGGGAAAGATCTTCCTCTCTTATAATGTACAAAACCCGCCTTACTATATTACCCACAGCTACCTCTGCAGTTACAAACATACCATATAATGATAGGAAAACTATATATAAATATCCAAAATTAACAACAACAACAATAAAACATCCCTGTAGGAACTGAGTAATGGGATAGTTTTCAAAACAGAAATAACTGACGGACTATGGCTTTCAGAAACAAGCTTGTTGGAAGAAGTGGGTTTAGGGGAATTTCTGATTTGGGAATGAGGGAATCCATGACATTGGGCCAAGCAAGATGGCTCAGCTGCCAAAAAGCTCAGGAAATGCGTAAGCTTATCCTCAATCAATTGATAGTTAGTGATATGTTCTCTAGAATATATGCAAGTTAGTACAAACCAAATGAGGACCAGCCAAATGTTAACTACACAGCTGGAGTCGGTTAACAGAACATGCCAAGGATGACGACAATCTATTACAACCAGAAGCAATCCAAAACAACAACTTACTCACATGACAAAACATTCACAAATACCACACATACACAATATGATAATCTAACAAAGCATCTAGAAGACATGCATCAACTTACACAAGCAATCAAGTAGAAAACAGACCCAATGCATACTCAATCGAAACAAAAAATGTGGTCAAGGCACAAGCCAAATTTACAAGGAAGCTAAATAACGCATACCAACAGGATTTGCAGCAATGAGCTGCTCCCCCACAGATCTTACTGCATCAATCAGAGCACCAGCCTGATTTGTGTGGGGCAACCGCTGTTGAGAAATCACAGACCGAAGCACTTCTGCTGTCTGCTTTGCTGTGGCCTGGGAACCTTCAATTTTACTACACCACATTTCAAAAATACAGAAATTAGTTTTCAATCTCACAAGATGCCATCCAACACTTTACTCATTACTCATTCAAATCTCTCAGTGACAGTGAAGAAAATATACCGTTTCTTAAGCTGATTCAAGAAATCATTAACAAGGGACTGAACATCAGGCATTGTGATACCTTATTCTACCTGAAACGTAAAAAATGTCAGGGCCTTATATCACTATAGAGTAAGGTTATGCTTAAGCATCATAACAGAACGATGGTTCTTAATTTTGCTTAGGCCTCAAACGCCCCATCCTATTTAAAAGGTCGCTTCCACTCAATTTGAAACTTTACATTCTGCTGGTAACTAAACTCCAATTTGAAAGTAACCAGGCTCATAGAACCAAATCTTCAATGTTCATTGAAGTTTTCCTCTTAAAGACAAAACTCCAAAACAACATAGCAATTCACTCATTCGAATAAAAAGTGCGCTCTAAAATATAATATATTCTATATAGCCATAAATCTAGAAGACCGGAACAACTGAAATAAGCTAATTTAGCCTAATACTATAATATAATCTAGCAGCAGAAAGTAAAGAGGAAGCACAGCAGCAAAAACAGAGACTGAGATTATGCCATCACAGTTACACGATTGAAGACCTAATAGAGATTTCTGCCTTTGTACCTATGAATCACAAGAATTTAAGACTGAGATTATGCGAGATTGCTGCCTTCCTTGATGAGTCGTGACAGACGGAGCCGGTGGAGAAGCCGTCGGGGAGCCTAAGTGACAGACGAAGCCTGAGAAACTAGACGGAGACGCGGGTGATGGTGGATGTAGTAACGTCGTGGGTAAAATAAAACCTAAATGTGTTGTAATTTCTTTTTTTTGGATATATGAACAATATGATAAAATTAGTTTAAATTGTTTATTACACATGAAGCTTTTTTTTATCCAAGTTAAATTATTTTTATCGTTAAATGTTTATATAAATATATAATTTTACTACTTATTTATTATTATATAAACTTTATATTTTAGGAGTAGAGTGCTTATCTTATGTTATTTATAAAAAAGAAATAATATTTTAATTATATATAATATTTTAATCTTTTATTTATGGTTGTATAAATTTTATATTTTTTAAAGTAAAATATATATTAAATATGATAAAGATTTTTCTTGATAAAAAAAAGTTCAAAAGTTTTTTTTTTATATTGAAAGTTTTTTAAAGGGGTTAAGTTTAACCATAATTTAAAGGTTGGACGAAATCTCATTTTTTCTTAGGCAATACTAATATCAGGTAGGACGAGCTGTCTATTATTCTAAAGCGTAAAACCTAGGTACTTAGGAACTAGAATACATCTCTAAGTGTTATAACCGGAACCACAATCAAGTGGTACTCTCTAAGAATCAAATATACTTCAAATGATTCTATATCTTATTTTTTTATCAATTGAACTCAAAGATAATAGTTGAATTTAAAGGTTATTAAATATGAGTAAAGTTGAAAATGTTATTAAATTTATAGGTAGAATTTAGATATGTGCATCAAGCCCGTTACTTAGTGAGGCCATTCGGGCAAACAAAGAAAAGTTTTACTTAAAAAAATATATAATATCTATTAGTGATTAAAATATAATTTTATAAATATATATAATCAAGTAGGTAAATTATATCCTTTAAAATATATAATAGTATTGATTTTTTTTTCTTTTATTTTAACTCTACTATCCATCATATGATTAATTATAAATTATAATTTTCTTTTTTCTCATATGATATATTTTTATCAACTTTAGGGAGATTGATGCAAAATTATAATTATAAACTATTTAAATTTTAAGATTTTTTTATATATAATAGATTTTAAGATTTTAATATATATCTTTTTATTATTTTATTCTTAATAAATTATGTATATCATTTAACTCTTAAAAATATATAAATATAATATTATTTTAGATATTTATAATTGTATATTTTTATTATATAATATGAGCATGACATCATTACTTAAACATGAAAGTCTACTTGTCCAACTCACCTATGAACAACATAAAATTGTTAAATCTTTTATATATCTGGCAAGAGTATACATTAGCCTATAAAATATAGTTTTTTTTTTTTAGATTAGATATCAAATAAGGGGTTGCCCTACTCTATCTATACATACTGCTATCATGTTATGCAATGTCTTTTTAGTATGATAAAATATATTGTAAGTAATTTATAAATATGATAAAGTAATGTCTTATTACATTGTATATTTTAGTTAAACTTTATTTTTCACCTATGATGCTATGCGATGCCCGAGGTATTTCTAGTATTAAAGAAAAGTTAATCTTATAATAACTAAAATTATTAATTATATTCATAAAATCTTTTAATATATAATTTAGTTAAAAATAGGTATGGAGTTTTATTTTACCTATAAATTACAATCAATAATTTCATTTTAATCTTTAGAAATTTTAAACTTTATAATAATAATTAACCACTAATCTTATTAATTGATTATATAATATTTTAAATTCTAATAATAATAATGATTTATAATAATCATAATTTTTTTAGCTTTTAAAAAATTTTGAGTCACATAATAATAATTAATCAATAATTCTATTAATTAATTTTAAGATATTTTAAATTTTTAACTAAATAATCATAAATAATTAATCAATTATATTTGTTTATCTAGTTTATTTATGTAAATTTGTACAATGTGATACACAAGACACTTTTGTAAGGTGTAAGCACTAATTAAAAAAAAGTTGAAATAAATGTTAAACTTCAATATTAGTTTCAAGCTTGATATTTCCAATAACTATAAATAAGTAATAATTTAAATATGAACATTGAATGGCTTAATTAAAATCACTTTATCTTAGTGGCACAAAGATGACATGGATAATCTGCTATGTGGAATCGTTATTCTCATTAACCTTATTTGACTTGAGAGAAATATACATGAAGGAATTGTCTTGATTCCAGCCATTTAAATTTTAAATGAGAACTTTTTGTAGATACTTACACTTTTTTTTTAATTTTTAATTTAGTATCTAGGTTATTTTTTCTTTTTTAAAATATTTTAATTTTACTCTATTAGTATTATTAATTTTTGTAATTTTACTATATTGGCACTGTGGCACTGTTAATTTATGTATATCAACTAATTATGCTAATATAATAAAATTAAAAAAATAATAAAAAAAGATATCAAATTAAAAATTAAATAAAAATATATGTAGTTTGAAAATAGCTTTCCTAAATTTTAAAATCTAACACTAGGGGCGCCCCTAAAGTTAAAATGCGCTATTTTGTGGCTAAACATAAGGAATTAAGACACGCACTCTCATGAATTGACTTGGCCTTGACTGACCAAAGCAACTAAAGCGGACAATTGGACCACCAGCAAGTTTGGATATAATAGAAGAGGTTAAACGTTCATGACATGGTGAATTAAGCTTTAAACCTTTAGGATATTTATATTTAGTATATGATAATATTTTAAATATAATTATTTTTAATAAAAATATATGTGTTTAGCTAAAGAAAATAAAAAAGTATGCCCTTTTTTATTGTCAAGTATAAGTATTATTTTATTAAAGATAATTTTATTTAAGACACTGTTTAAAATTAAATGAGTATACCTCTTTTAATAGATATTCAAATTTTAATTTATTACATTATAAGAGATTAACTCCTTTCTATTTGACATAATCTCCTTTAAAAAGTTAGATTTCTGTTTTGGGTTAGAAGATTTGTACCTGGATTCTAGCGGCAGGCAGGTGAGCAATTGCATGCATGTTTTCTCTAAATAAAGTAATTTTCAACTGTGATTTAGGCTGGATGAACTTAATTATAATTAAAATAATAATTTAATTTAAATATATAAAAATATTCATATATATAATTTAAAAAAGAATAATATTTTTAAAAAAATTAATCCACGGGTGAATGCAATATTCATGTACTATAAGTCACACATAATCTAACAAAAGTTACTAAAATAAAAATCTAATTATAGCATGTTAGTTTTTTTTAATTCAAAATAACATTGTTTTATGCTTAACGAAAAAGAAAAAAAAAAGTTAAAATCTAACTCAATCTATCTATCTAAAGCTCTGACCAAATTGATGATTAGGAGAGATTGGTTTCACTGGCTGGAGTTAGATTTTAATAGCATGCTATTTATTAAAAAAATTTAAATGTCAACCAATGAAGGTTGATTCAAATGGAAGGAGTTACTAGCTCACAACGAGACGAATCGAGATTCAAATCCCTGTTAAAAAAATATATTTATATTTAATATCTGATATTATTTTGATTAGTTGTTTCTAATAGGATGATACCTTTATGCTTAAAAACCATTTTTGAAGAGTCCAAAGAAAAGATATATGCCAGAGTAAAGTGTTGACCCATGCAGACAGAATCATTTACATTATGTGTGGGTTTTTAATATCTCACCCATCAAAGTGGGGGGAGGCCATGAGGGATCATATGCTCATCAATTTCTATTGATTCCTTATGAATACGACTGATATCTGTCTTTTGCCTTTTCCCTTATACCTGCACCAGATATTTCTGTATCTTCCCACAGTCCTCAAAAATAGTTTTTTTACCGTACGACTAATTTATTTTGCATTTATAATTTTATATAGATGTAGATATGTATGTATATATAACACCAAAATGGTCACATGCATCAATTCAAATGAAAAGATATTGACCAGCTGAACCAATTCATATTAAGTGAAAAAGGTTAGTTACCTGAATCTGCATGTTGTTTTACATATATGGCATAAGAATCTTGCAATCATGCTTTAAGATTCCATGTTTTTAACTGTTAACTGAAAAACTGGTGGAACTTATGTTAATTTTTCAATAATCAGGTCAATTTAATTTGAGTCAGATTATTTTTGTTTTTGATAAAAAAAATTTAGGTGAGCTGGATCTGGGGCCTCACTAGAGTTAAGGTATGCCTCTAGACTGAAATAATACTTACAATGGTATTTAGAGATTACCCATCAACAAAGTTCTTATATTATGAGTGAGATTTGAATTTACAAGTATGTGAGTTATAAACTAACTCTTTATCAATTGGATTAATTTTTATTAGCTTGAGTCATATTATATATATATATATATATATATATATATATAAATTTAAAACTTTATTAATGGTGTTCTTTTATTCTCAAGACCTGAACTTAATTAATTAAGAATTACTCTTTCAGTCTTTAATATAAAATTTAATTTATAATATAAATTATATTTTATATTAAAGACTAGAGGAGTGACCTGAATCATGTGAAGTTTTTAATCTCTTTTACATGGGTTCAATTTTTTTAAAATGTGTTATTAATGTTTCATTAAATTTTGTAAAAAGTATTATATTAAAGACTAATAGTAATGGGTAGAATCTTATAAATACTACATGAGAGTATATCTATTCTGCCACTTTATTAAACTTAGTCGATGACAATATCCTTACAAGGCATGCCAATTTCTCTCTCTCTTAATTTATCACCCGAATGTTGCAATAAAATATTCTAGTTTGAAGACAAAAAAGGAATTAGTTGACCAAGAAAGTCTGATATAGTTGGCTAATAGTTGAGTTTCTTAAGCATATTGTTAGAGAGATTCAATTCCTCCTGACCATGTATATGAAAAAGATCTTGTTAAGTAAAATCTATTTATATGATCTCTATATACCTCTCGAAATTGATTAGTCTTTATCTGGTAGATGCCCTTAGTACACGCCCAAAAGAAAAAAGAAAGGAAAAGGGTAAGAAATAGCAAGGGAACTCATATATCAAAGTTACAATACATTTATAGCATCAAGGTCTACTGAGAAGGATGCAACAAGAGAAAGCAAACAGTCCCATATGTATAAAAATATAAAAAATCATGCGGCATTATTATGATAGTGTATTAACTGTTAAGTTATTATTATAAATATAAGATCTAATTTTTAATAAAAATTATATCATAAACTAATTTTTATATTTAAGATTAGAGAAATAATATATTATCACGTTCATTCTCAAGTGCTACTGAGTTTTGTTTATTTACCGCTTCAGTTCACATTCACAACTCTTCCCACAGTTCTCTCAATATCATGGTGTGAGTGTATGAGAGAGAGGGGGAAGAGTTTTTTAGAAGATAATTTCTTAATATCTTTAATAGAAGACTTAGTTGTATTTTTTTAGTAGATTAAATAAATTAAATAAATTAGTTAATTATGATTAAATATATCTAACTCTTCAAGACAAATTAATATTATATACTTCTTAATTTATCTAAATTAGTCAATTAACTCATATATTAGTTATAATTTATTGATTTATTTAACTTATCTAATATATCTAAAAAATTTAATTAACTCTTATATTAAGAATCAAATAAAATATTATTATAAGCAAGGAAACTAGAAAACTCACCAACAAAGATTAGTCCAATTGGTAAAGAATTAACTTATAATACATAATGTAATGAAGTCAAATCCAGTGAAGATGTAAAAATTTTGTTGATAAATAACCTATAACTGTAAGCATATCTATAAATACTATTTAAGTCAGAGAATTATGAGAATCTAACTTACCTAAATTTTAATTCACATAAAAAAGGTAACTGGAAAATTCAATTTCCGAAGGGTAAAAACTAAAAATGGTGTGTCGTTGTGAAATTAATTTCCCTCTCATGCATGGACAAGCAATACACCCATAACGCTCCCTTCAAAACAGTCTGGAACAAGATGTGAGATGTGAGATGTGAGATGTGAGATGTCAATAGTAATGCATGGGGCCATTCATGAAAGAGATACATGCACAACACCTTCACAACACTCTCAATAATATAACACTTTGCTAGCTAGCTACTTATTATAATCCCACCACCACCACCACTTCATGAAAAAAATAGCCCTAAATATCTTCCTCCTACCAAATGCCACTCCCATCTCTCTAAACAAACACCACTTTAACCTCTCAAACACCCTCTCTCTCTTTCTCTCTCTAGCTCTCTCTCTCCCTGCCACCACAGAGCACAGACGACGGTGGTGCCGCCGTAGTTCATATATAAAAAAAATGAGTCAGATTTTCTCAGCCATAGAGTACTACCTAGTGAGGTAACCTTCCATTGAGAACTTCACATGGATTCCCAACAAAACCCTAGCTTCTTCTCCTCAGTTTCTCGTCTTCACCGTCGTCTCTTACCTCTGTTTGACCTTCTTCCTCACTCGTCTCTCTCTCCCTCCGGTTCCTCCGGTCATTCTCAAACCCATCACCGCCGTACATAGCACCGTTCTCCTCGTCCTCTCCTTCATCATGGCCCTAGGTTGCCTCTTGTCCACCATATCCCATGCACCTCAGTTCAAGTGGATCATCTGCTTCCCGCCGAACACCCCTCCCACCGGCGCAGTCTTCTTCTGGGCCTACGTCTTCTACCTCTCGAAGATTCTAGAATTCGTTGACACTCTCTTGATCATCTTGTCAAACTCCCTCCAACGCCTCACGTTCCTCCACGTGTACCACCACTCCGCCGCCGTCGTCATGTGCTACATTTGGCTCCAAACGTCTCAGTCGCTGTTCCCAGTGGTTCTCATCACCAACGCCTCCGTGCATGTGCTAATGTACGCCTACTACTTATCATGCGCACTTGGGGTTCGTCCTAAGTGGAAGAGGCTCGTCACAGACTGCCAAATCGTTCAGTTCTACTCCAGCTTCGTGGTTTTGAGCCTGATGCTGTTCTACCACTTTTCCGGGTCGGGTTGCTCCGGGGTTTGGGGTTGGATCTTCAATGTCGTTTTCTATGCTTCGCTTTTGTTCCTGTTTGTTGACTTCCATAAAAAGAATTATGGTGGGTCGAATTATAATTATTCGAAGAAGATGATGGTGGAGGATAACGTTGTCTATGACGAGGAAGACAACAACAACGTTAAAACTTTGAAGCCTTTGATTTATAGTATTCCAAAGTGATCAATAGATCATCCTCCTCCTCCTCCTCCTCCTCCTCCTCATCATCATCACATATTTACCTGAAAAAAAGACTCATTAATCTCTTTGAAAAAAATAATGTTGTGTATTATGAAAGGGACAGGGATGATAGGTGTTGGTGGGTCAAATTAAGTTTCATGCGGGAGTTTCTATAGTTTCTATAATTCGTCTATTCTTTTTTCTTTTTTCTTTTTAATTTTCTCATTTGGGGAATATTATAGTTATTTGGCCAATTTCAACATATATATATATATATATATATATATATATTAATTACATGCATGCATTCATATATGGTCGAAAGGAGTTGGAGGAAACCATATACTTTTGTTCTAGGATGTTGATGCATTTATTCCAGAATTTGAATTATATCTTCTTCTTTTTTCAGGAACTACGTACGTGTATTGTTATTTCTCATTTAAAAGTTATAATTTTCGTTTGATATGAGAGGAACATTTAATCCAATTAGTTACGGGTAGTACTTTATTGTTCTAATCAAGTCAACCGATTTTATTTAATTTTTCCAGTACATTCAATCATGAAAATAGACTATGCTTTTTTTTTTCAAACTAGAGGAAAGAAAAATAAAAGAGATGGGTTCCACAACAAAAATAGTAATTAATAATAATTAATATCGCTGGTGGATTTATAGATACTACCAACGAGAAATAATTGATCATCTTAGGAATATTACGTTGGTAAAATATATAGTTGAACAAAAAGTTTACTAAAAGAGATGTTTTAGGGCATGTTTAAATTAACTTTTGGAGAATAGATTCTTAAAAGAATAGATTTTGGGAAGAATAGATTTTGAAAATAGAGATGTTTGGATAATTAGTAGTAGAATCAATTTTTATATTAATAAATTACTAAAAAGGGTATGATTTGATTAAAGTATGAGAGAGGAAAGATGGTAGAGAAGAAATACCACTCCAGCTGACATCTACTTTAAGTAATACATTTTTAATATTAATATACTCTTAACCTGATATTTAATTTTTCGTATATATACCTAATAACTAAAATGTGTATCTTTTTTTTTTATTATTATTATCTAAAGAGTCTGTGATGAGAGGAGTACCAATATACATACATATATATATATATATATATATATATAACGATAACTTTTTAAAATTCTTTTTGGCATTAATATTGCCCCTAATTAGCTGCGAGAAAAACCGAGAAAATGATTAAAGAAAGCAAGCTTCTGCAATTTTGAGATAGAATCCTTCATAACTTTACTCTCTGATTCCATGTTCGGCTTCTCTCTATAGATATATGCTCATGGTCATGGATGGGTAACTTCCTAATTATAAGATTCCTGATCCCAAACACAATGTTCAAGATCCATTGATTTTTGTCGTGGAAATGATTATCATGATACTCATTACTGCCATGAGATCTGCACAATTCAGATATAGTTTTAACAGTTTAGATTTAAAATTTGCAAGTTTCAGCTAATGATTTTTGAATGGAAAAAATAATTTTTTGAAACAATGATCATTAATAAATTATCTTTATTTTATATTCTGTACATATTAATATGATTTTTTTAAAAAAATAAAATTGAAAAAGACTAACTAAATTTGGACTGTCCAGATTCAGTACCCAACACTTGGTAATGAGCGTTGAAATTCAATCCCTCTATGTACATGTTAACCTTCCAAAACTATGGTTCCAGCAAAACTCTAATCCTTCTTAATTATTTGGCATTAATATTTTTATATGTTAATGGGGGACAGACACACACACGAAGGAGTAAAAGCAACGCAGAAAGAAATGTAGTTGCAAATAATAAAACCAGCTGTAAGCTTTGGTTTCAAGGAACGTACTCGGCTATTAATTGTGTAGGGCATAATATTCTTTCAAGTTGTTGAGGTTTTTTATTCTATTTTGTTTAATTAGAGAGACACTTTGATATGTACAGTACATAACGTTTTTTATTCCTAAATCGTGGAATATATGTTATATATATAATTAATTTTATTAATATTTCATATGAATGAAAAAAAAAACTAGAAGAGAAGCTACGGAAAGGAAGTGTATTAATGGGCATGGAAATATCAAAAGAAAAATGGAGAATTTGTGTCCCTATGTACCCCCACAGGTTATAATAAATGAGGGGCAAAGAAGAGTTGCTGTGGAATTTTCATTGCATTCATCAGATTCATAACTACCCGCCGTTCACTTCATAATTGCTCCATTCCCCTGTTTGCAGTATTGGCGAGGGCAATGACAAAGTTCATATATATTAGTAGAATACTAACTTAATTACATTATAATTAAGTTTAAAAATCTTTTTTAACATGCTATTAAAACTAGGGCTGAACATAGAATCTCTAAGCCTATACTCTGTTCGACTATAATTTATCTATCTAAAACCTTATCCTACATAAGAAGTACTAGACAAATGAGACATAATTGGGCTAAATCCAGTATGTTAGATAAGACTAGGCTCGAGTTGATATAGCAGACTGAGTAGTCTAACCCAATCCGATAAATATATGTATTATTATATTATATTATGTATATATTACAAGTATTAAGTTTAGACAATATCAACTGGACAATGCCAATTGGACATGAACCCCAGTCCAATCTAGTCTAATCTGCCTAACCCGGCAGATATTAGGTTTTTTATTAGGCTGAACTGGGCTTCGTGCTGGAATGACCAGTCTAAAAAATATACTAAACTTGACTATAGGTTAATGTTATACTTGGCTCATACTGATCTTTATGTAGCTTTAATTAAAATTCAATCCTAATTGATCCATTATATTAGTAAACGGATGAACTAATCTCTTGTTTAGTTAAAAGTTTTGAAAGAATTTTTCATGCTTACTTTTATTTTTTTATTTTTTTTCTTACTGAATTTGAAACAATGTCTTTTTTAAATTAATTAAAAGAAGCTACTAAATTTAATTTGAAAATTTTGAAACGTTTATTATATAGAGTATCTTATTTGAATGAATGATGATTCAATTTTCACTTCTCCCTGGTATCTTCCTATTTGACTGATTTTGTAGTGAACACGTAATTATAGAAAACATCAAAAGGGGCTGTAATGATGCAGAAAGATTCTTCCTTGAAAGTGCTGCTTATTTTATTATTGTTCTTTTCTTTGTTGAATTGAAAACAAATAATTAATTAGATGTATTGTTTTTCACTGCAAATATTTTTCTCTAATAACATTAATTACTGTTGAAGCATGCATAGAGAGACCCACACATATAAGAATCAAGATATATACATTTTTATCCTTGACCTTTTTTAAGATGACTAATTATCCTAAAGTTAATTGACGGTGGCACACTGCTCCTTAAATACAATAATAATAATAAGTATTATTTTATTAAATGGGGTCGGCTATATGGATCATACAACGCCATTGTACTCTATCAAAAACTAAATTCTTAGATAGGTTATTGACAAGGAGATCCCGCTCAACGACCTCTTTGAGCGTTCTCTTTGACATTCATCTACTCCTTTTAACTGGTATCCATACTATTTGATTTACCCTCTTCATTGGCATATCCCTTGACCTTCTTTATACGTGTCCAAATCATTTAAGACAGTTATATACCATTTTCTCTTCAATAGGTGCCACTCTAACTCTTCCTCATATATGTTCATTACGAATCTTATCTTTTCTTATATGTCCACATATCCATCTCAACATCCTCATCTCAGTTACTCAAACTTTATGCTCTTGCTGTCCTTTTAAAGTCCAGCATTCACTTCCATAAAGTATTATTGATTTTATAATAGTGCGATAAAATTTTCCTTTTACTTTATTTGATACTTTTCGACTACATATAACTTCAGTAACCTTTTACTCTATCATTTTGAAATGGTTGGTTGTACGATCGATAGAGTATTACATAAGCGGGGGTCATTTATATTGCCCTAAGTGATAGCTTAATTATTCTTTTATATTATTTTTACAAGTTACATTTTTGTTTTAAATAGGTCTACTCTTTTTTTTAATATGGTTATTTGATTGAATTTAATTTATTTATTTTCCCCTATAAATTACATTTTAAAAATGTCTAAAATTTTAATATATTGTTCTATATATGCCATTAATTGATTATATGTCTTTGCATTAATTATAATAGTTTCCCACTTATTTTTCCGTCTGATTCACTATATCTACAAATAAGGGTATATTTTTTAAAAAATACATTTGTTACATATCACATTTATTGCCTTTAATCAATTTTAACTAACTTCTTAATCTCCATAATTCAGTTATTTGTAATCTATAAAAAGGACATGAGGGATTATAATTGATTAATTTATGAAGAATATGGTTTGCTAGAATTTTTTTATTATTTTATAATACCAACACAAAGTTAATCTAGTAATATAAAATTATGTTAGATCCTCTATAAGGGACACCAATATTTGGACTGGATACCATGTTATAAAAGGGAAAAGAGGTTGAGACATATGGTAAAGTTTTTATTTAATATTTATTAAATTAGTAATTATTAATTACTAATATTATTATGAAAAATTGGGGAAAAGTCTCCAATTGAAAATTTTATTGGTATGAAAAACCTAATAAATTTTATAAATAAAAAATACTTGTACCCTACCATAAAAATAAGAGATATGAAGAATGACATTTTAAGTCCCAAAAAATGGATTTAATGATAATTAGGCCCCCATTTTTTTAAAAAAATGAGTTACAAATATTGATGCAGACAATTGCAAACAAAGAACTACGTTTAAAACTTAAATACCTAATTTACAATTAAGACTCAAATTTTCAATTATTTGAGTCAATATTTATGACTAATTTTCCAAAAAAATTTATCGAAGACCTAACTCTTATTAAATCGATGTTTTAGGACTTAACTGTCATTTTTCCAAAAGTTAAATAAAATAATTATAAAAGTTGTATCTTAATTTTATCTATCTATTTTGTTGGATGTTAAGCTTATGAAGAAACATTGAATTATTCAAGAGATTGTTTAACTTGACTGATGTGCTCTTTTACTTTTTAATTAATTGTTATATAGAAATAAACTGATCAACAAGCTTAATCCACCTGACTAATCAGAACTATTTTTTCAACTGCCGTCAAAAAGTGATTAGTGTGCTATATAAGGCACAATATTGCCGCAAATTTAAGAAGAATGAAGCATCAGTGCAAAGCATAAAGGGGACAAAACAAAGAAATGAGAATGGGATTGGTGGGTAAGGTATCATCTTTGATGTTAGGCAAAGCAAGGAAGCCTTTTCGGCTGTCTGGATCCAAGAGATTCACTCCCTTCCTCACGCATTCTTCAATACTTTTTGTCTCAGCCAATCCCATAAATAACTTCACCGCTAACATTCGATTTGTCCCATAATTAGAAGCTGAGTAGACCATTATGGCTCATCCTTACTCTGCATTTCTTAAACTCACTTTCATCTTCATTGCCATTTTCATTGGTTCAGGTACCTTTCTCATTCCATAACATCTTGCTTTGTTGACAGTTTAATAGTTGGATAATGTTTGTTGTTATTGTTATCCTCGTCGCTGTCTTTATTGACATATCTCTTCAAATATCTGTACCAAAAGCCGTGGAACTTGTTTAGTTAATATTTCTTTTATTGCTTAGTGATTTTAATTGTTGGATGGCAGGTCCAGAACTGTGTGGAAGCAAGCAAACTTTCACATTTGTAAATTACTGCAAGGAAACAATATGGCCTGGGATAACTCACAATGAAAACTTCACTAGTGGTAGCTTCACATTGAAACCATGCCAATCACAAGCATTTCCTGCTCCTGCTGGATGGAATGGCCGGATATGGGCTAGAACAGGCTGCGACTTCGACAAAAATGGCACCAGCAAGTGCAAAACAGGTGGCTGTGGAACTGCCATGAACTGTAGCGCCCCCGGAAGCCCACCTTCGACGCTTGCAGAATTTGCTCTCGGTGAACTTGACTACTATGATGTTAGCCTTGTGGATGGGTTCAACATGCCTATAGCAGTGCAGGCTGTTAATGGCACAGGGAACTGTAGCAGTGCAGGATGTGATGGAGATCTGAGGCAGAACTGCCCATCACAGCTAGCCATGAAGGAAGACGGCAAAGTTATTGCATGCCGGAGTGCCTGCGATGTCTTCAAAACCGATGAGTATTGTTGCAGAGGACAGCATGGAGATCCAGGGACATGCATGCCTTCAAACTACTCAAAGAGTTTCAAATCTGTGTGTCCGGTAGCATATAGTTATGCATATGACGATCCAACAAGTGTTATAACATGCTCCGGAGCAGATTTCGTCGTGACATTCTGTGGAACCAGGTAAATATCATACTCTAAAACCTCTCAATCACCAAGACACTAATACTATATCAAGTTTCAAAAAAGTATTCATTATTAATATCTCTAGGAGTTTTCAGGCAATAACATGTTCCAAGCACTAGAAAGGCATTTACAATGGAGTTCAATATATAGATTTATAAAACCTGATTCTTGTTATTTACTTGCACATCTATCATAATTCCTGATATTGCTAAGTGCAGGAATCACACGTTGCCCACCTCCCATGACAATCAACATCCATGCAATGCATCAACATCAAAAGCTTATAAAGCCATACCTCACAGCTGGTGGACCCTGATGCTGCCATTGGCTTTCATGTTTAATTCATGGATCACACCTTAGCGAATCATGCATGTTGAAGATCTTTTCAATGAACACCTTCACTAGTTTGCTTCATTTGGAATTTCCTTGTTGCTTCCCTTCATTTTCCCACAAAGTAAATTGAAGATGTCTTCCAGCCTTTTCCCTTGTCAGTATAACTTAGAACAATGTATGTACTGACATACATTTTTCTAAGTTATAATCACTTCTTTTCTTTTTCTACTTGTCGACGAGAAACATATCTAAGATTATTTCTTTCTTTGTTTTTCCTTTTTGAAAGAGACAATTACACCCACCCATTACAACCCTCCCCTATAGGGGAGAACTCACACACATCACAAACCCACCTAGGGGTTGAATCAGCAACCTCCCCTTTTCAGGGAGGTGGATGATGCCATTGTGGCACTAGGCCATTGGCAATCTAAGATTATTTCAATCAATTGCAGAGCTAGTTTCAAATTTTTTATTCCAGCTTGTTTCCTATAGCAAGCTGTGGCAAATATGGTGGAAATATTTGAAAAAGAAGCAATCTAACAATTAGCAATCATAATGATAACTAGCCAAATGGAGACTAGGTCCAAACATTTTAAATACCTCATACAAACATATAGAAGAAACCTATCCCCTAAAAGCAGCATTTAAATAAAATGCAACATGCTGAATGTAATGGAACAATTTCTGCTGGCTGAGACTTTCATGAGATTGTGGTGGGAAAAGAAATAGGTGGAGCAATAAGGTGAGTAGAGAAACACCTCACATTTTGCTTCTGTGGAAAAACTATCCACTCTCACAGCATAATTCATCTTCATAAAATTTTGATTCCCCTTGGATGAATTAACATATCATATAGAGGAGAAAATCGAACAAGGCTCATGTAGCCCATACAAAATTGCTTTCTTATCACATGTGGACAAAAAAAAGTTGTTTCATATGTTTACCATCAACTTCTCCAATAAAAACATAAAATACAGAGCTGTGTGTTCCTGAGTTGTATCATGTCATGTTTTTGTTGGAAATTTTGATAGTAATACTTGAAAACTATACATAACTTCTGCCCATCACATTTTAGTGAAGAACTAGAGTTAAGACTGATCAGATCAAGCATTTAATCAAAAGGAGTCAAACTAGTACACAAATGTCCTCTGCTTTACAAAATAATTGACGGAAAATTACATCTATATATTCTATGAACAACCATGATCATGGTGCAACTATCTATCAGGACTTAAAACCATTCTGACTTCCTTGTGGTTTTTCTTGGTCCACAGTTTCCTTTAGTGGACTTACTGATCTGGACTCATCATTTTCATATGGTAAAACTACTACAGGGGCAGCAGGGACTGCATGCCAACGCTCCTTCACCAAACTTAAGAACTTCTTTACCATTTCTCTCCTGAACGCAAGCGTTCGTGTAAAGAGATCCAAGATAAGAAAGGAAAGAATGTACTTGAATGGGATAATGAGGAGAATAGATGCAGAAGATAACAGCAACAATGCTACCTCTGTAGTCACCTGAAAAGGGTCAAAATGAATGCACATCAATGATGGGATTTAAAAGCCACCAAAACAAGCAAAATCATGAGGCCAAGATATTGTTTGATATAAATTATTTTCCATCACCCATATTATTGTACCAGTGGATGACCTGACAGTAAAATAGAACGCATTTTGAGAAGTGCAACATTCACTTGCTGCATATAATTCTCAACATCACGCATGGCATCTTTTACAGCAATGATCTTTTGTATAGTATTTGATGGAGGTTGATCACTTATTGTGACTTTACCAAAAGACCGTCCAAGACGGCCTTGCTCCTTAAGTCCCCTGATTGTCAGCATTCCAGCTCCCAAAATCATCATCATAATGGGAAAAACATATGACAGCAAGTTTCTGGTGGGGAAAATCAACATATATACATCAGCTCAGAGTATAATAACATGCAAGGTTAAATAATTCATTCAGCCTTGACCTAAAACAGAAAAAAAGGTATCCATTAACAATTAGCTAAAAATCAACCACCGAAGTACATTTTGAACAAGTTAATTTTATTAATATGTTTCATCATAAAAAATGCCTTCAGTGCAAGTCCATAAGGAAGATATATATCACTTCCCTATAGAAACTTTTAAGTGACGAGTTAAAATGTAGAGAATGGAACTCAGTTTCCATAAGGAAGGCATACATGACCAATCAATAGAATCTTTATGTCACAAGTTAAAAAGTACTACAAGTAGACAGATAAGAGTGTCCAGGACATTTCTTTAGCACACCTTTTTACGTTCATAAACTTCAAATCTTTGAAACAGTAGAACGAAACATCACAGTAAAAATTGCAGACATCCATTGGATATTGAAGATGAAGAGAGCAGGGTAAATACTGTTTATAAGTTGAAAGATATATAATCTGTATTATAACTTAATACTACTCAATAAAACCTGAGTAAAGGCATAACCAAAAATATTTTCTGAAAAAATGGGGGCCCATTGGAGAGAATGGCTATATCTATATTGTGTAGCTTACATGATCTCATATATATCATTGTCTTAGGTTCTCATATATGAAGATAGTATTCTAGAATTGTACTAAGGGAAAATTACTTTCAGGTCCCACGCAAGAAGTCAAACTACAAAAAAGTCCCTTAAATTCACCAAAATACTCTGAAGTCCCTATCCTTGATTTGTAAATAAGTTTGAATGTACATTCACCAAACTGCCCTTATTTATGAACAAAATGATAGGAGTTGACATTTTGGTGAATGTACATTAAAACTTATTTACAAATAAAGGACAAGGACTTCAGAGTATTTTGGTGATTTCAAGAGACTTGATTTCTTGTGTCTGTGTGAGACCTGAGCAATTTTCCCTTGTAAATCTATCATAGTCTTTCACTTTATATGAATGTTTCCTTTTTGGGAGAATACCTTGCTTAAAGTTGCAAGGATGGCAAGACTGTAATTTTATTTTTTTTGGGAGGATATCTTGTCTTCTATATTGCATTCGTTTTCTCTTATCATCAATAAATTTTTTCCATAAAATTTAAAAAATTGAAAAGAATCAGCAAATAAATGCCTTCAAGTCAATGAATCTTCAAATCACCTTGAGACTCACCACAGTTGTAAATGAGAAAAAGAAAACAATCACAACAAACACGAGTTAATAGGGGAAAAGGATCTACCTAAAAATTACTGTGTAGACAACTCCCAGAAATGCAACAGTCATCTGTGGCTCCTCCCAGCGCCTTAATTTCTCAAAATTTCTGACAGTTAAGCTCAGAGGAAACATGAGTTCCTACACAAGAACGAGGTTACTATTTGACAATATACGATTTTGGGATCTTTTCGAAAGAATAGAACAAAAAGGAGCACTGGTAACGAAGACCTAGTCAAGGTGAAATTTTTACATTTCTACAAGTGCCGTTAACTAAACTCAATCTACAATTACCTATTATTTATCCATCATAAATGCCATTCATCCTCACATAAGAATTAATTAAGACAAGTAGAAGCAACAGGGAATCGTTGTTCAACTACAAATTGCAAGGATTGGCAAGTGACAATGTATAGCATGGCGTGTAACATATTATTTTATTTTTCTTTTGTTTCCATTCGAGTCTGAGACTTTGAACGCATCCACCACAGATTGAACATATTTTTTTCCAAAAAGACAAAAGCAATAGCATTATTTGGAGTCCTATAATCCTTTTTCTCTTTCGCGATTACCATATTCTACTTTTGCAAATGGGACAGTAACACTTTAATGATAAACAACTCAAGCTGCAGCAAAAAAAAGAATGGCCACATGATCCAGAAAAAGGTGGTCGCATAAAACTGTTTCACTCCTCAGAAAGCAACTGAAAAGGAGATTTACTTGGAATTAATTTGACCAAGGTCCTCCTCTTATTCAAAAGTGTCATGACCCGAAATTTGGACTGTGACCGGCACAGAATATGAGTAGTTTCACATTCCGAAAGCCTAAAACTTTAAATGAAGTGTTTTGAAATAAAAACAATAATAAATTGTGTCTCATAAATCGACGGAATCTTTTCTAAGGACTATGTGGAGCATTTACTTTTTTTTTTTCAAAATAACACAAGTACTTAACAAGATAATTACATTAAAGTCAATATCATTCAAAATAATGCTTCGGATATGCGACGAGGCTCTTCACTGCTCAGTGGGAGAATTAGGGTCACCTGCACTATCTGAAGCCAAATAATCTACTCGTGAATAACGTCCCAAAAACATGATTTAAAGAATGCGGAAAATAATCAATGCATAATCATATTAAAAATGTATTTCATATCGCTTTGAAATCTAATGCAAACCTTTTTGTCAACATTTGTATTTCAAGGGAAATAACCGTATGAACTAACTGTTTTAAATAACTCATTCAAAACAATCTTTTCAAAACCATGATCTTTCTGTAGGACTTCAACAGAACGAAAACAGACGTGGACACACAGTCCACGAGGGTAACTTACCATTCTGGTGGCTCGAAGCCACTAACTGTCACGAGAACGAATCCCACGAAATAATTCTGGTGGCTATGCCACAAACTGTCGCTAGAATAAATCCCACGAAATAATTCTGATGGCTATGCCACAAACTGTCGCGAGAATAAATCCCACGAAATAATTCTGGTGGCCATGCCACAAACTGTCGAGCTCGAGTACCAAGGTGCACCAAGGACTAACAGTACTGCTGTTAGCAACCAGCGTTCTGTATTCCGTCCTAAAACATTTCCATCATGCGTGGGGTCCTTTTCACATGTAATGATCTCAATCGTTTCAAATACCATAATCATTGATAAAGCCATTTTGAATTTCAAAAACCCCAGCATGAACATTCAAAATCAAATTACTGTAAAAACGTATGCAATTCACGTAGGAATATTTCATGAATAACATCAGTTCACTGTCAAATCTTTTTCTAAAGCCTCTTTATCCATTTTCATGCATAATCGTAATCTTTTGAAATCGATCGAAAGAAAATAATTTCTAACGATTTAAACCATAATTTCGTAAAACTTGCTTTTCGAAATCCATATTTGAAATTCATCATTTGAAATAACAATGCATTTGAAAATGTAAACTTGTAGGGAACGTTATTCACTCACCTGGTACACCCTTAAACCTTTACTATTCCTGTCAAACAATTTCCGATGGCTTTCGTTGCTCAATCCCCTGGTATCCCGCAAATAATCATGCATTAATGTACTATTCAAAGTCCAACAGAAATAATTAATCTTTAATTTATTATTTTTATTTAAGTGAATGACATCACCCCTTCAATCATAAACTCAACACGTATGCTCCAAAACCTTCACCTAAACTCTAATCCCTGCACTAACAGTTCTCTAATATTTCCATTCAACTTTAGCTTCAACTCGCTTGATTTGGTACTTGAATTTCTTCTATACTTCAGTGTCTCTTTACATACATAACACTATCACAGCTACTTGGGTGCAGTATAAATATATATACATATATCTCTACAGCACACACACAAAGCATAAAACATGACCATAGATCATTCTTATAGCAATAGCAAAACTCCACTTAACCACATGTTTGTCTCCTATTTCCTTTGATATCATTACTACACACATAAATACACAAGGATTTCCCAGAGCACGTACACCTAGCATGTACATTCACAACAGCAGAAAAATTCACACAACAACATCATTCCCATAGATCCATATAAACATTCAAATATTCTAATCAATTTCTCTCATTATTGATTTCATTTTCAAGGCAGTGAGTTTCCTAGATTACTTTCAAATTTAATTCTTAACATTCGAGCTCCACATGATCCTAAAGGATTTAATTGGCCTTAATCAAAATTTTAGCTTAAACAACACCTATTTAACATTACTTTGAACCCCATAACATACTTAAAGATTTACGACTTCCAACACAATTTAACTATTCAAGCATAGGTTACCCAACCAAATCTTTAACTGTTACCATTCATAATTCTATGCTTTGGTTATAATTATAGTGCTTGCTCCTTAACATATACTTTAGTTTTTCTTAACCATTTTTTTTTTTTAAAAGATCTGGAAACGCTTAACCTTATGCATTTATACATATGTACCCTATGTCAGCCACGTCCTTCTTTCTTTTCTATATCAAAATAGTAGCATCCATATACCCAAACAGATACACACATGACATGACGACTTGATAGGTATGCATACTTATTGACCAATTCCTCATGGCAGTAGTAGCTTATATCTAAATATATATCCTATGCTATTCAATGATCAATACAGCAGCTTCAACGTCCTCTCCCCCTGTTTCTGCTAACTAAAACCATAATATGCATTCATGCTATAATTAGATATATCATATCATTTCTCAACTTCTTCAAGCTTTGCGTCTATACACACCTATAGATATCCAGACAACAGCACCCCCCATGAACACACACAACAGCAATGTTTGCATAACCACAGGCTTCTGTTTCCTCTTCCAGTTTTACAGTACTAGCACACACATATATTTTCACAGCGCAGGCATACACAGTATTTATATATCTATAATTAATATATATATATATTTCCAGAACCAATCAATAGCTATGAATATGCATAGAAACAGCAGCGTTCGGTTGTACAGTATCAATGACAACAAACAGAGCAATCCCACGCATAATGCTCTTTCACACACGAACAACAAACATAATCCCTCATACCCATGCCAACACAAACTGTAGGAAGCAGAGCAAGGGCATCGAGGAGGCCTACCTCATTGATTCAATCTGCGACTCTCAGCCATGGCAACAAAGAAGAACTTCGGAGCTCTAGAATTCCTACAGTACTGACGAAGAAAACATGACGACAACCCCTTACCACAGCCATGCCTTGTACGGCAACGGTGACACGAAGAAAGGAATTGAAGACATAGACTTGCTACAGTAACCGAGATGAACTCTCCAACCTTCCTTCCGATGATTGCGGTCTCTGCTTTCCTCTGTCGATTCTATCGCGTCTCCCCCCTCTCTCTGGCCTACCATCGCGGCACTCTAACCCTCTTACTCTCTCGCCGCTAATCCACCATCGCCAGCGACCCCCACTTCCCCCGCGACTCACTCCTTTAATTTCTTTATGCTCACACCCTCACAACAGCTAGCTGTCGACAGAAGTCGCAATGGGGGAAAAGGAGTGGCTCGGCTAAAAGGTGATGGAAAGACTTTTCGTGACGTGGAAGCTCTCCCTGCGCCGTTCGCCGACTCTGCTCCTCACGCAACGCTGAATCGCTGCTCTGCGACCCGACCTCACCGAAAAGAAATGAGGAAAGGAAGTTGGGAGTAGGTAAAAAAAAACAGAAGGCATTTTTTTTTTTTGTAATTTCACGCTGGAAGAAAAATTAAAACTCACGTAGCACCCAGGGATCGAACACACGACCTATGGTTTCATTCTCCGCCTCTGAACCACTCTACTAATGTCTTCTCATCAACCTTATATGCAACAAAATATATATACCCTTTAAAAATTCTTGGGCCATAACAAAAAGAGTGGTTCTCGAATGATCATATAAAAACTTTTCAGCACAATGAACTTCTTCAAAATCGAGAGAGATGATGCACTGAATAAATCTTATTAAACATTAGTTGACACATTCACAAACTAAAGTCTGGACTTTAAGTTACCACCAGGGATTGAGATCAAGTTAAGGAAAGACTCCACTTTAAGGACCCATATGGAGTATAATTACTCTAAAGAACCTTAAAAATCAAAATTCCTCTTAAAGACTAAAATTACTACTGGAGTTTCTCAAAGTTACCATTCATGCTCTCTAAAGCTAACAGACCAAGAATATTTTTATAACATTGGGAAGAACAAAATGTATCTTTAGATGACGCTAACCTTAGAAAGAATCAGTAGTAGGTTTTGTCTTTTAAGAGTTTTCAATGTCTTTTAATATAAATATTACTTTATATGGTTCTCAGGTGGAATTTCCTTAAACTCAGGTCATTCCTAATGTTATCAGGCAACACAAATTATGTTTAAAATTTATCAGAAATGGTAATAATATCGATCAACAAGATTTGAAATCAAAATCAGTAGATTCCACTCTGCAAGTTTCACTGGAAATGAAACTATAATTAAAAGAATTGCCTAGAAAGAACCAAAAGTGAAATATAAGAGAGAATACCAAAATGAAGCTGTACCAACCTTGAAAAGATCAATATTACTGGGTATGCCTTGTAGAGTTGCAGCATCAATGGTAGCTTGAGTTTTCTCTACAGCCTGGTGCTTTCTCTTGCATGTCTCTGCAGATCTTTCTACGAGTGATAAATCAGCCACAACAAGATTCTTACTTAATACTAAACCTTGTTTAATTAAAGAGTACTTCCAGAAACTTGTGGAAGCACCAGATGCCCAAGATGGAGATTTCATCCATTTCTGTAGGTAGACACTTCCATCTATGTCAAAAACATGGTTAAGACTTTCAGGTGATTCATTAGAAGGCCTGGTCTCCTGAGTCAGTTTAGTGCGGGTATTCATAAATCCTGTAACTAGATGGCCACTCCAATAATTTACGGCCAAAGTTTGGAGGACAATATCACCATGTGGTGCATTTTTTAAATATGAGAACTGAACAAGTTTGGTGGGATCATCTAGCAACTTTCGCATGTGTTGAAGGACTTGAAGCCTAGCAATACCATTAATGGCACTGGCTGTTGCTTTTTCCTTTCCTTTGCGAGAACCATACACATCATACAATGATTCATCAGAATCATCAGGTCCATACTCACGTACAAACTTGTGTAAAGCAATAATTTCACTTAATAATGCATACCAAACATCTCTCCTCATATCAGCTCCCAAGTCAACAAATTCAAGCACCCATGTGTCTGAACTAAATATGAATAAAAGTAGAAAAAGAAACATAAGAATTTTTAAAATTGTAAGAGAACCACCATCCAGCTAAGAAGAAAATGATGATAGGAAGTAGTTTTATAATTGTAAGAGAACACAGGATCCCAAAGGAAAGGAAACCAAGGATCCCTGGAAATAAAGTAGATGGATGATTGTAAACCATAATCATGCTCTTAAAGGGCTAAGAGAAGACATGAAACTTTTTTGAGTTATCTCACTTGAGAACATTAGAATTTGTTGGATTTTTAGCTACGCATGATTTTGTTTGCATGACAACCTAACGAGAAATTATTGAAGATATATTCTAGGTGTAAAACAAATATCTTAGGAATGTGATTTGATGTATTATACATTGATTTATTTCAACAATCTGTCAGGATTTTATTTAATTATTTATTAGGATTCCCCTATAATCTGGTATTTTAAATTGCCCAATCATCTAGTATTTTAATTTATCTGTGGGCTCTATATAAGACCCTTAATAGCAAGGGTTAGACGGCTCAGACTGATTGATTGGTGAATTTCTTTTTTTTAATGAAATAAAGTTAATCTAATTGTCCCTTATTTATTCTACATTTTCCTCCTTTTCTTTATTCTTGTTACTGGTTTTGCATCACACCATAAATACATGATTCAGTAACTGTTGAAGATCTTACTCGGAGTCAGAGCCAAAGGAAATAGAAACAGCAGAGTCAAAAAGAGAAGACCCCAAAGGTCCAACTTTTGCTTTCTCCACATGTAATCCTTCATACGAAAGATCCAGTCTCATGGCTTTCTTCTCTCCCAATAAGCCAACAGTCTGAACCATAGATTTGAAAATGGTCAACAGTGTTGGATACTTATAAATCAATGAATTATTTCAGCCATGAACAAAAGGGATTTCTGTTGGCTAACAAATAACATTAGAGAGAAGCATCTTCTTAGTTGTATGTCTTCACATTTTACCTTTATTTTTTATCTTTATAATATTTCTCACTTTCCTTATAATCATCTATTCATCCCACGAATTTTGTTGTTCATTAAAAAAATTTCCATCAAAATGTGATAGGTCCAGGTGGTCTTGTTACCAGAAACTATGTTGCAAGTATTGGAAGTAATATACCTAGAAGAGTAAGTAAATGCTAAAGGACCTCAAACGGAAGAAGAGCCCATATAGGCAAGGGGAAAACTCAAGCCACTAAGCCAAGTGAGTACCTAGTCAGAGATATTTTGGGATGTCACAGCATTCAACTCCGTTCCAGTTAAAATTTAACTTTCTGTGCCATAACAGACACCAAACTAATCATAGGACATCTTTTCTCTCAGATCCCTTCCTTTCAATGGTAAGAGGATGACCTTGTACAAAATTTTGGCAATGGCAAGAAAACTAGATCATAGAATTTCATAGATTACATATTTTAAAAGTATGTAAACATGCAAATATCAAAGTCTATGAAAATCCATCATATCAGCATCTCAGGAAATTATGAAATACCTCAAAATAGACTGCTTTATCAGTAAGAGTGAGTTTGCCCGGCCATGCTATATTCTTCTCCCATTTCAGCACAGGCCGCTTGCTGTTGGAGCCAATGCATAGAATTCTCTCCTCAGAAAGTTGAGGGAACTCCGGAATATGACATGACTTACATCCTTCATATACTCTACAGAAACATCAGTATAAGTTAAACATAATAGTGTTAGATTTGGATGTTTTAAAGAGCAGGCTAGCAGAATCAAGCAACTGTGTAGATAGAACAAACCATAAACAAGACAATGCAAGCAAAAAATGTAGATCGTCTTTTTAACAGGAGATGTGCCTGCTAAGAAGATATCTCTGGCATGAACATCAATGTACTAGATTAAGAATTTGAATAACAATGAAAGAACCCTGAAGTGATATGATTACAAGAAGTTAGGGGAACTAACAAAAGAAGAGACTAGAAGAGAAGGAGCATCCACCATAGGTATAAAAATGGGACACAGACAGTTTTGAAATTTCTTTCATGACAAAAAATGTCATCTGAGGAAAAAAAAAATTCCATTTTTTGTCTGTTTAATGACCATAACTAACCAGATCCAAATATATAGAGCGCCTACTGCACTAGATGCGCTTGAGATTGGTAATTTGTTAATCCATTTATCTTTCTGTAACTTGTTTGATCAGAACCACTTGTTACTTGGATGCCTTCTCGAGAGATTTATCATATCTCCAACCAAAACTTTAAACTCACTTGACAAGTTCATTAATGTAAGTCAGCCACAAGCTCAAAGAGATTCCCCCTTGATAACCAGCTAGAGCTTTGAATAGATTGTGTGCTGTGGGGTGATCAACCACACCAGAGACTGCTGGAGCAATCCGAACAAAAGCCTCTTCTGTGACAAGCTTACTCTGCAGAGCCAATAAGAAATAATTATCCAAAGTTCTCCCTCCCTAAATCATCACATAAAATAACTGGGAAAAAACAATCTAAAAATATGAGAAAACTTGGACCAGAATTTCTAAACTGAATATCATTGATCAAATTCATACAATAATTTGGCTGAGCTATCTTACTCCAAATTTTGTTTCTATATTATAGATGCTAATTCTTGGTCAATTCCTTTTGTAGTATGGGGATTCATTGCTTGATAACTTCAATATGAAAAGTTTCTAAACGCACACAATCTCTCTATCTTCTTCAGAGATAAAGTCTAAAAAACTGCATAAAATAAAGAAACAGATTGCACCCAAACAAAAAAATAGAAACAAAAATGCAGGCATGAATAGAGTAAGGGGAGAAAATGAACTTTAGTGGGAGTAACTTTCAGTCAATATGATGAAAAATCAACCATACATAAATTTTTAACATACAAGAAGCCTGACAATAACACGTTAATCTGTGGAAACAGACTTCCTTAAGCTTCTCATCAATGGCTATCTACTTGCACATGATTCTCTGAAGTTCTACCCGAGCTTCAGGTGAGCCAAATATTTTGGAAACATATTTTCCATAAGCAGCTAGAAGAACATAAATATTTTCTAACAGTGGTTGAATTGATAAAGAAAATAAATCACCTGAAAAGAAGCCTTCTCTGGCATGCTTGAAAGCTCATCACTGTACGGATTTTCCCATGCAAGCATGGTTATGAACATAAGCCTCTGGAAAGCAGGTTCCTGCAAACATCATTTGCATATGCAATTGCACAAAGCACAATTTTGCAACCAATCCAAGATGTATTAATGGGAGATTTGCATGCTATCTTTAACATAATGGGAGAAAGTGCAAAATTGATGCGTGAATTAAAAGACAAGTGACTAAATCACTATACATCTTATAACATTACAATGAAAGCAAAGACAGAAATCTAGATTGTAAACATTGCAAAGGATTTTGAGAATAAGGTCTTCTTCAGGTGGTAACGAGGCTGGAGATGCATAGGTTAACAATCCTCAGATAGCTTGCTGCTAGGAATCATCACCAACTGAAGTAAAGCCTGATGATATTTTTTACCAGAACAGGAAGAGAGCAGGAGATTGACAGAAGGTAGGAGTTGCAATGAAGAGATAAAATATGCAGCAACAGAGAAACAACAAACCCAATATTGTGGCTTTTAACAGATATGCATTGAAATCGAGAACTTTCAGAAAGGAAAAGAATAAAATAAAGCAAACAAAATATGCTTCCACATGTTCGTAATGAGAGATGAAACAAAACGCCCAAATGAGGATATCTTATCCTCTGATAAACTAACCCAACCCCCCCCCCCCCCAAACAACATTAAAAAATTTCCACTTCATCATCGGTACATACATTATACTGTACCTTTAAGGAAGGATGAATATCAGAACTGTCCCTTGACAAGAACCTAAAGCAGCAATATTCAACCAAATTACGGGCATCTCTGTGTACTGATTCAGGAACAAGAGCTTCATAAATTTTCTGCATTTTCTTCCCAGTCAGCCCATTCATCCTGCATATCTTATTTAAAAAAGTCAAATAATAATTTTTGTATCAGTTTGCTAGGCATGAACTAAGAAGAAAATGGAATATTACATTAGATGCAGTCCTCTCCAAAAGGCTATCTTCATTAATCAACAGAATGTATTAAATCATGCCCAGAAAACATAAATTGAACAATTGAAAGTAAAATGCTCTAGGAATTAACAGATCAAAGGATCTTCTAAGGCTTCAATTTTCCACTCAAATAAATTACTCCCACTGACAGAGTAATACTTGGAAAATCTGCTCCCATGAAAATTTTGAGGGGGAAAGATCGTTCAATTGAATCTCACAACTTATTGCTGGTTTACAGAATCCGACACAAGTGTTAATTTGAAAGAAAAGAAGTTTATGTGAATACATCAGAAACAAAATACTAAAATCACCAGGATACCAACTGTAGAGACTACAAGATAACAAATTCCTATATTCTTTTCTTTTTGCTTGGCTTTTCCACTGTATTTTTGGAGAGTATGCCTTAATTGCGTATGTCTTGAATTTGTCGATATATAATCCAGCCTATGAAAGCATTTCTTCAAGGACCAACATATAAAGATTTTACCTAAAATAAAGATGAGGCACACACATTCACCTGCTAAATTGCTCCATACATGTAACAGCAGCTAGAGAAAGAATGCCCTTTTCTGTTCTGCGGTCTATGGTCTGTTCTACCATAAATATGTCTTCCATGACTTGAAATCCAAGATCATCTTCAGGACCAGACTTTCTATTTTGAGCAGATTTTGCAAGTGGGGAAGACACTTCATTCAAAAAGTCTTGGGTCTTCGATAGCAATATATTCATTCTTTCTTGGATTGAGCCTTTCAAGAGATATGAAGTTTAAAATTAGAGAACGGCCAAAAAGAGGGAACGTGGTAAATATAATGTATACTAATAAGTAGTCTGATGGAAAAACCCATGAGTTCAAGTCATGCTTGCTTGACTAATGTCAATGCTCCCCGATTCATAAGTTCAGTAGAGAAATGGATGGTGCAAGTATTAAGAGTTTGACTAGCAGTTAGAAAAGTGAAATAGCTAAGAAACTTCCACCAAGTATAGTCCAAAATAGAAACATCATAGGCCCCAGTGGTAGGGTTATTGCGCTATTTGCCTACGATCGAACAATGAACCCAGGGAACTTGTAAACTATCAAAATGAGTTGACAAGTAACATTTATGAGCTAGGAGACTACGAGTTTCCTTTCTGACCATTTTATGATAACTTCATAAATTATAAACACAATATAACACTACCACGATTATCAACACAAACAGCTAACAATTAATTCTATCAAATACACTTCAAAATGAAAATTCAGAGAATAGAAAGAAATCACATACTAGCGCTAATATCATTCAGCTTCCATCTATCCCCCCAAGATTGTCGCACGAACTTGAACGGGAAATTCTGCTCTGAAACTATTCTTGCAGGGAATTTGTATTTACAAAAGTCTCCCTTGTTGTAAGAAATCACATAAGATTTGGTGGCCGGAGATGTTCTCAAGTGGGTCAAAGGAAGTTTAGGTCCCATCTTCATGTTTTCTGTTCCTTTTTCCTTTCTGGTTTTTCAGGATTCTAGCCAGAAACTCATACGGAGAGATCAATCATCAAGACGCATCATATAGGAGCAAGCAAGACGCTCCAGGGAGCGAAGTGAAGAAGAAGAAGATAATTACCAAGTGAAAGTAACAACTAACAAGTACATGCGTAGATGCTTTGGCTTCCTTCGCAATTGCCACATTTATCGTGAACTTTGCAATTCTAGATTTCTAGTCTTTGAACCTTGGAGCGGGGAGTGATGTGAATGACTACGGAAGCGTTGCACGTGCTAAATATAGGACTATTTATGTAGTTACGTCTGGATCCATAATTAATTTATTAAAATCTTATTATATTTAATTATTTAAATATATTATAAAATGAGTTTTTGAGTAAATGGATCAGAAAAGAATTTTGATAAGAGATAAATTAGAAGTAATTTGGAGGTTAGATTGAGAAATTAAGTTATTTTATAAATAGATAAGTTTAAATATTTGGGATCAATAATACAGAAGGACGGTAAAATTTTGAAGGATATTTATCATAGAATTCAAGCAGAATAGTTTAAATGGAGAAAGATTACTGGGGTTATATGTGATCTGAAAGTACCAAATAAAATAAAAGGAAAGTTTTATCGCACTACTATAAGACCAATAATACTTTATGGAAGTGAATGTTGGGCTTTAAAAGGATAACAAAAATATAAAGTTGGAGTAGCTGAGATGAGGATGTTGAGATGGATGCGTGGGCATACAAGAAAAGATAAGATTCATAATGAATATATACTAGGAAGAGTTGGAGTGGCACTTATTGAAGAGAAAATGGTAGAGAACCGTCTTAGATGGTTTGGATATGTACAAAGAAAATTAAGGGATGGGCCGGTGAAGAGGGTGTATCAAATAGTATGGATACCGGTTAAAAAGAATAGAGGAAGGTTAAAGAGAATGCTTAAAGAGGCCATTGAACGGGATCTTCTAGTCAATAATCTATCTAAAAAATTAATTTTTGATAGAATACAATAGCGTCATATGATCTATATAGTCAATTTTATTTAATGTGATAAGATTTATTGTTGTTATTAGATCAGAAAAGAAGTGAGTTTGCGCACTAAACAAATAATAATAGTGCCTTTGGTTTAATATGATAGGAGGGTATTAATTTACGTAGTTAATTAGCGCCTTATTAAGACAACTCTTGAAATTGATTTTTTTTTATTAGTTGGTGTCTAGTTAGTTAGTTTGTATGATTATTTTATATATAATTACTAATATAATTTTTTTATAATATAATTGTCTTTTTTTTTAAAAAAAAAAACATAAACTTGTAGGAGCATATAAAAAATACTATTAAGAAGAAGTATAATAAAAAAGAAGTAAAACTAATTTGTATATTGATTTAAAAGGTCAAAAAGTAAATATATTTTTTTTAAATAATAACTAACAAATAACTGACGAGACAGGGTCACCAAGAACGCCTATAATAATATCGATGGCCTTATCCTCCCATTTCGTCCCTTCCATTTCTCAACACTACTTCCCTCGAAAATTCACCCCCCAAATTTCTCCATTTCCATTCAACACCTTCTTCTGCAGCAACCTCTCGCTTCGATGACAGCGAAACCCGCCATTCTCGTTCTATCTCAAGGGCTTCTTCTTCGGCATCGCAGAAATGGCGGGCAAGAGTCTCGTTCTTTCCCGCTTTCTTGAAAAAGGGCAAAGACGCCGAGGCTCTTAAGGATGAACTTCTCGAGGCCATTGCTCGGCTAGATCGAGGAGCTGATGCTTCCCCTGAAGACCAGCAAAGAGTTGATCAGCTAGGTTTCGATTTAGGGTTCATTTTTTTTTTCAGTTGCTATGCTTGTTTTCTGTGGCGCGAAGATGAGGAATTGGCTCTCGAAATTTCTACTAACTTAGCCATTGCTGTGCGCTTCACTGTGAATTTCTAATTTTGTGGAAGGGATTTCTCTGTTTAGAGTGGAGTCGCATGAGCATCATGTTATGCCATAATAGCTTGTTGGAAGCTATAAGAATCCTTCTGTTGATAAACTAGGTATGCATGCAAAATAATAGCATAACCTTCAAAATAAAATGAACTTTCAACTTTCAAGGCTACCTCACGTCGGAATAAACTAATTAATTTATTATATAAAATTTAAATTAAGATACATTTTGTTATCTCATTATTTGGCCACTTTCATAGGGTAGTTGGCAGGCAGCAATGAACAATACACTTTCACTTGGTTGTTTCAATAAACATGCCTAAGTTCAGTCCTAAACAGAAAGTATCTTCACAGGGAAAGAGAGATCAAGGAGAAGTCTCACTTTTTCACTGAGAAGTAATTTAATCGGCTGATGGGGTTGTGTACAAAAATATTATTGATTTCTTTTGCTAAAATATAGTGCTAGTTAAATTTTTGGATGGATTCTAGGAAGCCAAATACATTAGTTCATTGTAACTAATATAAAAGTCAATTAAAAAGGTAATTGACTAATTTAAGTAGATTGAAGTGTATATAATATGAGGGTAGTAACTAAATTATTTAGCTTTAATTAACTAATTTATTTAACTTTTTAAATTTTTCAAAAAAAATTATAATTAGGAGTGGATGGAGTATAACTTATTAGAAAATATATTTACTAAAATTTTATTTCTGTTATATATCTAATCTTAGTTTATTCTATTTATTATAGTGTTTTTAATCAAACTTTATTGTTAAATTAAAAGATTAAACTCAGATGTTCATAAAAAAAGAGAGATTAAATTCAATTCAAATTATATGGCCTATGCGCTAACATGGATATCCGACTATTTCTCAATGGTAGTGGTGTTAATTTTGCACGATTATGGCATCTTTATTCTTGATTGTTGGAATTTATTTCTAAATAGATTGCACGCAAACTTGAAGCAGTTAATCCAACAAAGGAGCCATTGAAATCGAATCTACTTGATGGAAAATGGGAGCTCATATACACTACCTCAAAGTCAATTTTGCAAACCCAGGTAAACATTTTTCTTTCAAGGTTTTGTCCCACTAAAACTAATATCTTGGCTATCTATGGTTCTGTCTGAAACTGTTTTCAATTGTCTGCTCTGTAAAATATTTTTAAGATCATTATTAATTTTTTAAAAAATTTCAAGAACAAGGACCCCAGAAAATAGCTTTTGAAACTTTGGTCTAGAAAGCCTGGACGACAATTGGAGTTTTAGAGTTGTACATATATATACATACAAATGTGTGATTAATAGACTCTTGTAGATGATACTGTATAGTTTTTAAATTTTGCTTTAATTTATTTGTTTAACAATACTTGTTCGAAAGAACATGTATAAATGCAATCAATAACATCTCTAAATCTAGTTTTCAACACTATGTGCTGAGGAAACTCAAAATGAGCATTTTTCATTTCTTCACCTGTGCATGTTCCTGAGTTGTAGACTTTTTCTTAAAAGGAATCTTTTTCTACTTTCTAAAAATGGAAACTATTTTATGTTATTGCCTCCTTTCATTTCACCACGTGTGACTCTCTAATTGATTATAAGCATTTATTTGTTTATGTTCTGAATCTGAGTTATAGTTATATAACATGGGAAAAAATTCCCCTAAACCCTCATCTTTTAATGCACATAGCAAAGTTAGAACTTGTTACTATTGTCGATGCCTTCCTTTTTGAATTTTCCCTCATTAATCAAGTCTACGGGTGATTTTGCACACAAATGTTGCACTAACTTGGTAACTAATGTATTGACAGAGGCCAAAGATTTTTAGATCAAGGACAAATTTTCTAGCAATCAATGCAGATACTCTCAGGGCCCAAAATATGGAGTCTTGGCCATTCTTCAACCAGGTGACGTTTTGAAGCCAAGTCGCTTTTAGACAATATGTGATTCCGTCATTTTTCTCTTAAAAAAAGTAAAAGATAATATTTTGTAGGTTACAGCAGATTTAACACCTCTGAATGCAAGAAAAGTGGCTGTACAATTCGATACTTTCAAAATTGCAGGCTTGGTAAGTGTTCTTGAGCCTTAATGATTGCTTTGTATCCTGTATTTAGGAGTGAACTGTGTTTGCTAATTTGTTAACAAGCTCCAAGGAAACCCATGCACAAATTGCACTATCTCGTTTTGATCAAGTTGAATATTCTGTCTAAATTTCTATATATCTTCGAATTAGTACCGTAATAAGTAATATAGCTTAAAGCTCTGCTTAAATTAAGTAAGACTAAATATCTTTTCCTCGTGTGATGAACATGGTAGATGATAACTTAAATTTTTAGAAGCTTCTTTTTATTTTTTTCACTCTGCTAAATTGTGGAGAAAAAGGTTGAAGAAGTAAAAAAAGCTGCACAGAGCTCAATAAAAAAAAATTGCTCAGACCTCGAGATGAGTCGTACTATTAATGACTTGTGAATAATAAAACTTTCTATAGATTTGATATCTTATATTGATTGATATTGGCATTACTTTTGGTTTTTTTTATTAATGCCATGTTTTATCTATGCAGATACCTGTTAAGGCACCTGGAAGAGCCCGTGGTGAATTGGAAATAAAATATTTAGATGAAGAGCTGCGGTAAGTGATGTGCCATATTTTATTTAATACATTTTCAACATTTGATACACGTCCAGATTTCTTGTCCATTGAGAAGTCAGAAACCTCTTGAGGTGCAAGTAGTTAAGTTCTTCTGTTTGCAACATAAATTCTCCTATATATAGACAAACACTAAAACCTTTGTTACCTTGTCTTGTCTTGTCTCTTCTTTGAACCAATGGGAGTTTAATCTTATAACATACGATGATCATGCGAGAAGACATAAATATTAGTGTTTTTGTTATTCTTTTGTCTGTCTCTATCCTCAAAACCATTACATTACATGAGAATTTCAAATCTTCTGTTGTAATATTAGGATTTCTAGGTGCTTATGATTCTCCTGACCTTTTGCTTTAAATTTATACTTTTTCCTTTATTGATTTGTTGCATATTTAGAATATTTTATTTCCCCTTTTCTGTTGTTAATTTTGTGTGATTCTAACGCCGAACTTGTTGCAATAACCCCTATTTATGGGCGTATAATTCTTAAGTAATATTCACATCCGAGTATTATTATTCTTGACTCTTATCCACATCTTTGAGTCCCCGTCATCAATATCAATATACCATATATATAATATAAAATCTATATAAAGTCATATTATTCATAAGTTATGAACAGTATATCAAATAGAAGTATTAATTGTATTTTTCTCCTTACGTTACATCATATTGCAGGATGTCAAGAGGTGACAAAGGAAACTTGTTCATACTGAAAATGGTCGATCGAGCATACCGAGGTCCCGTATGATGCATCTTGTGGCTCACCTTGCTCCTTTCCTTGGCCTCAAAACTGAATCATTGCTTCCTGGGGAGACAGATTTATGTTCAAACTTTATAGGCCTCAGGATTTAGTGTATGGCGTTCTGGGATCGCTCTTTTCCGTTGAAAATATTAAATAAATAAATTCAAAGTGGGGAGTAAATCAGTTGTGTTTCTGCTGGTGTTTTCTTCTTCCTTGGAAAGTTTGGCTTCAGAGGAGTAATGTATATTTTGTTTGGCTCAAAGCAAATGGTTATGTTGACATGAGTTTTGTACATGTTGAAAAAAATTAAAGAAATAAGGGAGTCTGAAAGTGTAATGTTATCATACAATACAAGGACTTTGTGACTTAAGTCCCTTGCTGATTCTATCTATCCATAGTAGATGTGACAGCATAATTCCCAGTTCAGTATGTAAAAGTCAGATGATTATCCACTATGATTTTTATCCAAACACTCTATCAATATCAAATATTAAAAGACAGAAAAAGCTTTTGTTTTATGTAACTAGCTTTTTGGTAATAGCTTGAGTACCCTTGGCTTTTTATATAATTATCGGATTAAATTAAATTTAAGTATTGTCGGTTTAATTGAGTAGGGTAGGGGTGTCAAAGGTGTTCCTGTTTTTATTTTTTTACCATTGAATACCTCCTGTTTTACCAAAAAAAAATGAAATGGAAGTTTAGTAAAACTACATTTTTAGTTCTTTAATTTTAACATAATAATTATGAAAAATTATCTTTTAAAATTGACAGTATTAGATTTAGAGAACAAAGAGATACTAACCTTAATTTTTATTATAATATTTATTTAATTAATTTAGATAGATTAAAAAAAAGTAGTTAAGTTAGTTATAATGATTGTGTTAATTTTTTTAAAATACTATATTTAATAATATGTATTTGAATTATTTTTAATAGAAAATATTTTAATATGTATAATTATATAGAGGTATTTTAGAGGGAGGATTATAATTTTAAGAGATAAAATAAATTAATATCTTATATTAATGATCAAAGTAGATTTTCTATCAAACTCTTATATTTAAAATAGGAAGGAGTACCTTTTAAAATTAAGGAATCAATTAAAACATAAGATAAAAGTAGAAGATCAAATGAATACTTGTCTAATTTTTTTTTATATAGTTATTTAACTCTTTTTTTTGGTACAATTGTCTGAGTTGATTAAATTCGAATTTTGTCACGCTCTCCTAAACTTGTTTTGGCAGCGGTCTAAAATTTTGCTTGCCCATATATTGCGTAGTTTCCAACCCTAGAAATGCCGGTGGCTAAATTGTTTTTGGGTTCTATATTTTTTTTGGTTTAAACATAATTGATAGTTGTTTTTATACAAAATAAATTTATAGTTGTATAAAAAAAAAAAGTTGATAGTTTGTGAAGGTCAAACAAATATGGGCCTCAAAGCTCAACTGCAAGCCCAAGATAAATACTGGACCTTATTCAGCCCACTAATGACTAAAAGTTCCATCTTTCCAGCGATCGCTTGAGTTAGCGCGAAGCCAACTCGCTTCAATCCACTCCATCTCTGAGTAAGAGGTGGAAATGGAATCAGTACTGGGAATTCGGTTACAGCATGGTATAGCCTTTCGCAATCCGCCATTTTCTTCGTTAAATTCTTCTGCATCTCCTTTCGCCACAAGACCAGTTCGTTTTCAGTGTAGCTCATCAACAGCGCTTACTGGGGAAATTGCTCGAACCAACAATGTCGAACTACCCAGTGGTAGAACGACAAACCAAGTTCCAAGGCGCCAATCGAAGCTTAACACTGAAAGACAAGCTACAATAATTGAAATTCAGCAATCTTCTGATTTGGACTCAACTCTTGCGAGGTATTCTACCTTATGCAAAGCCGTAGCATGTCGTGGTGTTACTTTGTCACTGTATTTATTTCCATTGAGTATCGTTGTTTTTACTGGAGTTTGGTGGGTGGGTGTAAATTATAGAAGGATTCGATATGGGTTTAATGATGGCGTTTTAAGATTTCGTACGAAGCATATTAATCATTCAAAGAGGTTTCAACGAATAAGTTGCTGTTTGTTTTGTTGAATCCGGGCAAGAAGTTGGTATGGTAAACTAAATTAGTGGACATGGAAAGGTTTGTTCAGTGGAGTTGATTAGTTTATTGCCGCGTCTATGCCATAAACCTCTACTTGGTAGAGTTGTATTAAATTAATCTTTGTAGAGAATTTCTTACTTTTTTTTTTTTTGAAATTTTAAAGACGTCTATTGGATTTTTTTTTTTTTACCCCAATAGTCCATCATGAAAATTTGAGCAACGGCTATTTCATAGTTTTCTTTCTTTCATTCAAAATTAAGCGTTGGTAGAAAAACCAAAATTAAGCTATATATTGAATATGGTTGGAAGGTGGACCGGAAGTTATGGCAGGGGTAGACATTTGATTATACTGATCTGAGTAATATGTTTTAATTTTCAGTTTTTTTTTGTCTTCTCTTCTTCTATGAGTATACATATTTGAATTGATGGTACATCAAGTCTTACCATTGGAAAACAGTGGGAAATGCTAGTTGTTCATATTATATACGGTAGGGAAGCATATAAACTTTGAAGGACACTTTATTGATTTCATGATCCTCAAAGATGGCTATAGTGAGCCAGCTGTTTGTTTTTACTTTTAAACGATTTTATCCGTATGTAATTTTTTAAAAGTGATAAAATATCTGGACAAGTACATTGGAACCTTTTTTATAGTTGGCCATGGGTTTTTTTGTTTGTTTTAAGAAATAAAGCTGTGTGCTTGCTGGTTCCTTGCCTCCTATGACAATGACAACTGCTTCAATGTTTTAACTGCATTGAATATAAATAATACGTGCAAAATGCAGTGGCATCTTATATATATATATAAATGCATAGTCGGCTACATTCTCCTGTGAGTCAAGCTTATGCTTGGTTCATTAGACTCACTGCTTTTGGATTTTCAGAGTAGGAGAACTGCTGAAAGTGCAAGACCTAAATGTCATTTTACGTAACTTTGGGCAGTTTAACAGATTGCAAGACATTTCTCAGGTAATTTTACTTACAAATCCTATTCAATGACTCAAGAAAGTCAATCATCATTAAATGATCTAACACGTTAAAATTGGTTTATGGAATGAAGATAATCATTTGTCTTTGATACATTTGCCCAAGAGTAAAAGAAGTATCAACAAATAGGAAACAAGATCGAAACGGTGGTGATGTACATGCACTGATTACACATGCAAAGTTGCATCTGGAGTGTAATTTGCCCGTCCTGTAATTTTTCATAATTGTAATACCTTTGTCCAATAATTGCAGCTCTTTGTATGGATGCAAGAAAACAGGAAGCTGAATGCATCATCTTACGTCAGTTTCATAAGGTTTATGGGGAATAATCTTGATGCTTCAAAGGTTGTAGAAATATACAATAGCATTCAAGATGAAGCAGCCAAGACCAATGTGTATCTATGTAATTCGGTTCTCAGTTTTCTAATCCGGAAAGGCAAGTTTAATAGCAGCATAAAACTGTTTGAGAAGATGCAAGAAGATGGTCTAATACCTGATGTTGTTACATATAGTACGGTATGCAATCTAAACCTTGCGAGACTATCATATTATTGGTGAAAATGAATTTGTTTGTGATGTGTGGAATCTTTTTTTATCCTCTACCATCATACTTCTGATAAATTACTGTTTCAAGTTCATTTTCCCTCGTCAGTGTATTAATTACTAGGCGTGGAACAGATGACAAAGTTTCTATCCTCTCAACTAGAGGAGACTTGAGAATACAACATAAATTGTTTCCATAGAACCTGTATCATAGGACACAAATGTATTATTTATGCTCTTTCTCTGTCTCTGTCTATAGAAACATGCACAAATATGAAGTATTATGTATTTTGTCTTACAAATTAATTATGTTTCATTGATTCTTTCTGACATTCCCTCAGCATGCATGAAGATCTGAATGCAGAAAAGTGGAGAAGTACTTTTTTTTCAATGGTTGCAGCTAGAATCTTTCCAATGCAGTTATTATTTTCGATTTATTTTTCATGTAAAGTATTTATGTTTTTTTTTTGGTACATACTTCAATAAATAAACTTATCAGTCACTTTTGTGTGGCGGGGCAAACAGCTTTCTGGAGAAGTTAATCATTTAATGGTTGTAGATTTTTACCACTAACGCATGATTTCTTTTATGTTTGTTGCTATCTTATCATTGTTGGTATCCTTAGCTGCTGGCAGGTTGCATTAAGGTCAAAGAGGGATATTCTAAGGCACTGGAGTTAATTCAGGACTTGCAACTCAAAAGGTTGCGAATGGATGATGTAATTTATGGGGCAATTCTAGCAGTGTGTGCTTCCAATAGTAAATGGGAAAAAGCAGAATTTTATTTCAACCAGATGAAGGATGAGGGCCTCTCTCCGAATCATTATCATTATAGCTCTTTGCTTAATGCTTATTCAGTAAATGGAGACTACAAAAAGGCTCATGAATTGATTCAGGATATGAAATCCGCAGGGTTAGTACCTAACAAGGTTTGTTTTTCTCTTGTTATGATCTTTTATGAGATGGTATGTTACAAGTAGTATGCTTCCACTGTAGCTATTTATTGCTGTACATTATTAAGATAATACCTCGGGTCCTAGTCCTCACAACTTATGGGGCAGTGCATCTTGCTGTTTGAAGGATGAAACTTGAGGGAAACAAAGATATGCAGTGATCGTTCAAGAATTTAAAACTGATACTTGATAATAGTTCTAGAAGCTGAATAGGATCTGCTGATCTATGATGTTATTTTGGTGCTCATTATTGGCAAGATGCCCAAGAACTTTGCAGTTGAATTTTTACGAAACTTGATGCTTTTTTTTTCCTTGGATTCCTTTCTTGTGTTTACACAAATAGTCTTTTAGAAGGGTTTCTGTATCAAAGACTGATGGATGAGTGAGCTGTGCTATATTGATGCGTTTTCTCTTTTTGTACCTGTTTTTTTATTTCTTTTAAAAGTATGCCGTATCCTTTGTCTGTGTTTGTCTTTTATATAAGCAAAAGCTGGTTGATGCTTAAAAGGAGTAAAGATTCAAAACATATACAATAGATGAAGTAAGATATATAGCAACTTACAAAACCTGAAAATCCTAATTATAGATTAAATCCACGGAATATCACAATAAGCTCCAACTGCAAAACAAAATAACAATTTGTTTTTAGTCCACCGAAAAGAATGTTTTTATAATTGTCTTTTAACATAAACCAAGAGCAGACGAACTAAAATACATAGCTACTTTCTAAACCTTAAAACCTTAATTTGGACTTGATTCGCCTTGGAATATCAGATACTACAATGAACTCCAACAACAAAACAACCAAAAATTAAGCTCACTATATATGAACTTTTACTTGCTTGACAGTCCTTTTGGTCATGCCACAACTCTTTGGTCATGCCACAACTCGTAATATGAAGAGGAATTTTTAAATATTTTTAGTATACATATATTTGGCTACTTCCCTCAGAAATAGACATCTTTTCAAATTGCTATTGACTTCCCTTATTTTTCCAACGAAAAGAAAAATTGGTTATATTGTTGGTGAGTTGTTTTCTAGCTTTTTTTTAGCAGAAATCCTTGGGTGAATTTGATTTATATTGTAAAAAATAATTGCAGGTCATTTTGACAACCTTACTGAAGGTATATGTTAGAGGAGGCCTATTTGAGAAGTCTAGAGAGTTATTAACAGAACTGGAATCTTTGGGCTATGCTGAAGATGAGGTAATAAGACCTGAAAAATACAAGAGTTGATTGCTTTATTTGAATCTGACAGTTTACCAAATCATTGTATATAGTCTATACATCTTACAATTGCTAATACTTAGTTGATCTTGTGAAATTCATTTATTACCTAATAATTAATATTTCCTTCGTTTAACCCTTTTCTTTCTCTATATTTTCTCACTTGACAAGTCTGAATATGCATGTGCGTCTGCACAGATGCCCTACTGTACATTGATGGATGGACTTGCTAAGGCTGGACAACTGCAAGAAGCTAAACTACTGTTTGATGAAATGAGGAAAAAGCGCGTAAAATCTAGTAAGTTTCCTTTCAGTGTTTGATCTTGGGCAAAACAATTTCTTAAATAAATAATGACTTTTTTAGTGGATCATTCTGGAGGCAGTAAGGGATCCTATGAATTTTCAAGCATGAAGATCACATATTGTTGCGTGCAAATTTTTAATTTTCAATTGCTAAACAACCAAGTTACTGTTCTTTGTCTTAATGGCTTTGGCATATTGTGAAAGCTCATTTCTTTTTTCCTTTTTCCCTTATCTTCTACGGTCAAATATGGTTAATGAAATTTAGTTGCTTCATAGAAATCAATGGTCAGGTCATCCTATTTTCTATATTTGGAAGCTTTGCTGGATCTTTGCCTTAATATGTAATTGATTATACAAGCTTGTTGAATTAGCTGATCCTTATGTTTTTCTTCACCATCATGTGCCATTATTTTATAATTTGTGCAAGTCAAGTACATGATGGATTTTAATCTTTCATGTACCATTTTTTCGTTTAATTAGAATATGTGCTAATATTATGTTAGTGTTTTTGGATTTTCTAATATAACGTATTTTTAATTCCTAAATGCAGATGGTTATGCTCACAGTATCATAATAACAGCATTTTGCCGAAGCAAGCTTTTTGATGAGGCAAAACTGTTGGCCAATGATTTTGAAGCAACCTTCAACAAATATGACTTGGTTATGATGAATAATATGCTGTCTGCTTACTGTAGAGCTGGTGAAATGGAAAGCGTAATGCAAACACTGAGAAAGATGGATGGATTGGCAATCAGTCCTGATTACAATACCTTCCATATCCTAATAAGATATTTCTCTAAGGAAAAGATGTATCTGTTAGCTTATCGAACCATGAAGGACATGCATAGTAAAGGCTATCAACCAGCGGAGGTATGGGTTTCGTTGAATCTACTGATGCTAGTATTGACATTGATTCCCTTGTTCAATCGAGCATGTTTTCCTCAGCAGACATAATCTGTCCTTTATTCCTATCAATATAGCATACAAAACTCTAGCAATTCACACTACTCCCTCTGCTTTAGTTCTAAATATAAAATCCTAATCCACTTTACCTATCAAATTTATAAAAAATATATTAAAAGGGGTTTCCATTAATAGGAGTAATGATTAAAGGGGTATTTTAGAGAAACCAATACTCATTTGTCACAAATAACTAAACTAATTTTCTTAGTATCTGTAAATTAGTTATCTAGTTTCTACATTTAGGACTGGAGAGAGTATTTATAAAATGTGAATAATGTGATGGATTTTAGTTATTTGTATTTACAACTATTTGTGGGTTAGGTCAGCCATTAGGCATACTAGGCCCAACTTGTGGATCAATGAAGTTAAATCAAAGTCCAAGCACTGGGCCTATAGGACTTCAATGCGGAGTTGAGCCTGGCTTCAGCCAACCCAATAAATTAATCCATGCTTTTCCCCCTTTGAATCCTTTATTATGTTGTTATTCATCTTCATTTTCAATATTCTGTTTTGTCATGCCTCCTTCATGTTTCCCGCAAAAAATTCGATGCTTTAACAAATGAAACATGATAAGAATGTAATTGCTGGGCAGAAATGCTACCCATAGAAGAATAACACTAAATTAGTCATAAAATTTATTTCCTTTTTAGGCTCCTGACCAAGATTATGTGAAAGTATTGTTGCAATTATTTGATTTGAAAAAGCTGAGAATGCTTCATTTTGTATTACTGATTCATTATTTTTTAAAACGTATAAAAGTATATAAGCTTTTTCTGTTTGCCTCATTTTATCATTGCCGTTGACTAATTAAAATTTCCTGATGCCTTTGTCGCTTTTGTAGGAACTTTGTTCCTCATTAATGTCTGATCTTGGTAAGGTAAAAGCTTACCCAGAGGCATTTTCTGTTTACAATATATTGAGATATGGCAAGAGAACAATGTGCAAGGCACTTCATGAGAAGATTCTGCACATTCTTCTAGCAGGACGACTTTTAAAAGATGCTTACGTGGTGGTCAAGGTATTAAGATTTTATGATGAATCTCCTCTGTTTTTATCATGGAATTGCAGTTCTTATGATGAATCTTCTCCTGTACAGGATAATGCAAATTTCATCTCTCGGCCTGCCATAAAGAGATTTGCAGCAGCCTTTATGAAATCAGGTAATATCAACATGATAAATGATGTTATGAAGACCCTCCATGGTTGTGGCCACAAGCTTGATAAGGTAAATCAGCATCTCAAATATTGTGTATTGGAATGGAAATGATGATTGGTTCATGATTTCATGTCCTTGATTTTCAGTGCTTTGAGCCAAATCCCATATATAAACAATAATTGATGACCGTCATGTCAGTTTGAGTGTTAATTAAACAAGTTGATCAATTTTTCTAGTCCAAGTTCTGGTTTTGTACTCCAGAATTAGTCATTCTTTGTTTTCCCTTCTGCTCAGGATTTGTTTCAGACGGCTGTGTCACGGTACGTAGATCAACCTGAGAAGAAGGACTTGCTTCTTCGGCTGCTTCAATGGATGCCAAGTCAGGGTTACGTTGTTGATTCATTAACCAGAAATCTCATCCTCAAGAACTCTCACTTGTTTGGTCGCCAGCTCGTTGCCGAGGTTTTGTCCAGGCAACATATTAAATTAAAAGCACAAAATTCAACATAAGGTAAAGCATTCAAAAGTTTTGACATTGAGGAGTTTGTCACTGCTAGATTTCATTGATAAAGCTTCTTTCTTTACTCTGATGTCAACTATTTGAGGGTCCTTGTATATGAAACGTACATTCCAGTAGAAATCCATTTATTTTCTGCCATTTCCAATTGGGTTCAGGTTAATAGCTTCTGTACAGATAAACTTACATAATGATGCTAATTAATTGTGTAGTATAGGTGTATTGATTCAAGTTGTGTTCCTGTAATTTTATCACGTGTCCAATACGTTGACGAGTTTAACTAAAACGGCGTTGTCATTGGTACACCCCCACACCTCTTTTATGGTAACAAGTGAATCAATCTTTTAACTTCATTTTACTTGTTGAGAATAGATTATAAGAAAAATAGATTTTAAAAATAGAGATATTTAGATAATTAATAGTAAAATTATTTTTCATATTGATAAATTACTAAAATGGATATAATTTGATTAAAAATATGAAAGATAAGAGATAATAAAGAAGAGAGAGGAGAGAGTGTAGAAAAATGAAATAAGAGATAAGATAGAGAAGAGAGGAGAAAGACGAGAGATGAGAGAATAATTAGAGTTTATATATAACTATATAAAAGTTAATTATAAATTATTAAAAAAAATTGGGGAAAAAATTATATGTTAAAAATTTTATTGATAAAAAATAACTTATTACATTATGTATATAAAATATGATATTATATATATATATATAAATTTATGAGGTGATAACTAAAATTTTTAATGAAAGACATTTTTTTTTTATAATTATTTACCTATCATCGTACAGGTACGTACCATGAAAATGAAAGGACCTGGCTTATCTCCTTTTCTAAATTATATTTAAAACGACGTGGTTTAAAAGCTTTTTTCAGGGAATGACGTTGCCCTGGGGAGCATTGAAGCTGAAATGGAAAAACTGGAAAGTTAACCACACAAGCTAAAATGACATAGCACCAATAGTAGCACACATACACTGCTTTATATGTCTTTATTATAAATTCATTTAAAGAAAAAATTGTTTATCTAAATATAAGTCAATTTAAAGATTATTAAGCATAAATGCGATAGCCATGTGACCCATAATCCTTTCGCTTCTCATATATATGTCCTTTGCATTCAGATTGTGTAGGACAGTGGCTTTGTCAAAACTCAGAAATCAGAATAGGGTACACCATACCTTTCGTGTCCCCACCCCTATCGTCATTATCATTTTTTTTTGTCTGACACCTTCTTCGACCTTTGTAGGAGTGATTGGTTTAAATGCCATTTTCCATTTTCATGATAGCGCTCAGATAAGTGGCAGAGGAAAGCAATCACAGAGCTTAACGAGCAAGAGGCAAAGTAATCCCTTCAAGCAAGCTGCCTCATTTCCGTCTTCTGTCAAACGCAATGTCCTCTTCCCGCCATCTCTTCCTCTCTTTATATTCATCTCTATTCCTCATTGTTGCTAGCACCTAGCACACCCCAGTTCTCTCTCTTTTGTGTAAACCATGAGCAAAGAGGTACGCTATGATGTTATCTTCTCAAATTTTTCTTTCTGCTTTTTGTGAATGGATTGAAATGAGCTTGCCTCTTCCACGGATTCATGTTGCAGTGTTCTTCCCCCCCCCCCCCCCCCCAAAAAAAAATCCATTCTGTTTCACTTTTTCTCTCGTGCTTTTCTCCGACATCAAACATAAAAAAAAAACAAAATACTTTTTTCCCCTAGTTTTCTTCAGTTGTTCCACACAAATCATTCCTTTTTTGGATGTTTCTTTCCTTCTTGGATAGGAAGAGAAAAACAACTTGATGCGAAGGTTTACAAAATGACACTATATATATACACACATACGCATGTATCTCCCTACCCAAAAGAAGTTTCCTTATTAACGAAGGAGCTGACATTTTCTTTCTTGATTTTGATTTTTCGGCCACTGAGAGGCTGCTCTGAAGGACCTTCTGTAGAAAAGGGTATTAAGCGGTGTGACCATTAAATAAATGGTAGAGTTAGTTGGTTAAGATCATTCATAGTAGTTATTTTGTTGAAAACACTGGAAAAAATTGTATTGTAATGTCTTTATCTGCACTTTCTTTATCATTTTTAGTCTTTATAAACAGGCCTACGTGCTGTAGAAGCTAGAGTCAAGTAGGATAAAGCTTACCCAGCTTGAACATAAGCTCTCTGAGTTTATCTATTCATTTCACTTATTATTTATAATTAATCTCTAGTTGATGTATAAAATTATTCTTTTTTATTTATTTTCAAAATTTTTGTTTATTCTACCCATAACAAGGAACAAAAAATAATATAGAGTCTTTTTATATTCTATTTTCTGTCCTCATATTCTTCAAATATCACTTAGTTTTTGAAAACTTTTTTATAAAGTGAGCCTGCAATGCAATTGAGAATCTATTTAAATAGTGCGGGTTGTGAGATATCACAATAAACATATTTGGTTAAATTTACAATATGCCATTAGATATTCAGATCTTTAGTTTTTATTTCCCCACAAATTTTTTTTTTGGTTTCTTTTAGATCATAGGGTGATTTTCTTGGATGATACACATATTTTTGAATGATACTTTGAGTTTTTGTATGATTGATAATTTTATATTCTGAAAAAAAATTAATGTAGGGATTTCTTGTCTTTCAACAAATTAAAAGTCAAAAGATTGACTTAACTAATATTTCTTTTAGAGTTTTCATTGAAGATGATATCTGAAGTGAAGAGTAGAATGTACTTTAGACTAAGAGGTGATAATTCAAATTTAGTTATTTTCAATAAAAATAGTTTATAAATTAATAATGCTAACGAAAAATTACAGAGTATAGCTTACAAGTATAATATAATAGGAGAAGTTGATTGAATGCGTGTCAAAATGTTAACATGATTCTTTATTATAATAAAGTGAACTATAAAGGATATGAATATTTAATCCTTGAATCACACTAGTATGCATCAAAAAAGTTTCTTCTTGAAGAGAAAGACAACAAAGTTATATATCTAAGAGTTCTCTACGTCCCATTTGTTGGAGTTAACATATGTAATAGTTTTTTTTTATTATTTAAAATTTTTAGATGTATTTTTATTCTTAATTTTTTTGATATTCATAGAATAAGATTAATTAAAGGGAATATTATACCATTATATATTATGGTTGTAGAATCACCTAAAAATAATATTCATAATCAATATATCGTAAAAAATTACAATTTTACAAAGTCGATAGGCTTGTTCTAAGAGTGGTAGATCTTATTTATGTATTAGTAAGTATTTCAATAATATTTTTTATCTTTTAATATTATTTATTATTTATAGCAACAATATAAACTTATAAGTATAAATAATAATTTTAGATGGTGCCTAAATAATAAATAATTATTTGTATTATCATTACCATCTATTATCATGTAAAATTATTATTTGTATTTATAAGAAAGTTCATATTGTTACTATAAATAATAAATAATGTTAAAATATAAAAAATATTATTAAAATACTTACTAATACACGAACAAAATGTACCATTCTTAGAAAAACTTATGGACTTTGTAAAATTGTAATTTTTTATGATATATTGATTATGAATATTATTTTTAGGTGATTCTACAACTACAATATGCAATGGTATAATATTCCCATTAATTAATCTTATTCTCTTATACTATGAAAATAAAAAAAATTAAAAATAAAAATTTAATAAAAATATATCTAAAAATTTTTAAATAATAAAAAAACCTATTACATATATTAACTCCAACAAATAGGATGTAGTGAACTCTTGACACATAACTTTGTCTTCTTTCTCTTCAATAAGAAATTTTTTTGATGTGTGATTCAAAGATTAAATGTTCATATCCTTCATGATTCATTTTATTATAATAATGAATCATGTTAGGAACATTTTGACACACAATCAACCAACTTCTCTTCTTGATACTTATAACCTATACTCTATAATTTTCTGTTGACATTATCAATTTCTAAAACATGTTTATTGAAAATAACTAAATTTGAATTATTAACTTTTGGTCTAAATTACATTCTCCTCTTCACTTGAAGACACTATCTTCAATAAAAACTCTAAAAGAAATATTGATTAAGTTTGTCTTTTGGCTTTTAATTTGTTGAAAGACAACAAATCCTTACATTAAATTTTTCCTCATAATATAAAATTATCAATCACACAAAAGCTCAAAGTATCGTTCAAAAACATGTGTATCATCTAAGAAAATCACCCTAAGATCTAAAAGAAACTCGAAGAAAAATAAAATAATTTTGTGGGAAACAAAAACTAAACATCTAGATATCTAATGTCATATTGTAAATTTAACCAAACATGTTTATTGGGATATCGATCACAATCCGCACTATTCAAATAGGTTCTTTATTGCATGCTCATTTTATAAACAAGTTTTCAAAAACTAACTGATAGAATTATTTGAAGAACATGAGGACAGAAAATAGCGTTAGTACATATAATAAAGAATGAGTTTATATTCTATAAGGACGTAAGGGATCTTTTAATAGATGATCTCGTAAGTCTCTTATAACTATTCTTTGAGCCCTAAGGCTATGTTCTAACCTTAATAGGAGACTGGCGTTTGTTGAAACTCAGCCTTTGCCCATCATCAAACGTACTGTATGGAAAAAGATCATTTTATTCATTGATAAAGAATAATGTGTTATAATAATCACCACCACATGTATATTTATACTATTATGCACGGTAACTATAATAGTAAAAAATGCTTTACACAGAGTAATAAAAAAAACTACATGCTATAATTTCCTACACTCCCCCTCAAGTTTGGCGTAAGTAAATATTTATAGTCCCTAACTTGTGTAAAAGGTTTGCTTGAATATCCTTCTCTACTATCTTAGTAAGAAGATCCGCCTGCTGATCTTTGGATCTCATATGCTACATATTTATTTCTCTTTTCTCCCATTTTTCTCTTACAAAATGACAATCCACTTCTATATGTTGTGTCTTCTTATGAAATACTGGGTTTGCTACAATGTGGATTGCTTCCTGACTATCATAGAAAACTATCACTGGTTTTCCATGTGATATCCCCAAGTTTTTCAATAACCCAAATCCCCAAGTTACTTCTAAGACGGCCATGCCAAGAGCCCTATATTCTACCTCAGCTGATGACCTTGACACTGTACTCTGCTTCTTTGTCTTCCACATCACCAGAGATCCACCAAACTTTAACAGGTACCCTGTAATCGAGCGTCATGCGATGCTACAAGAGGCCCATTCCAAGTCATAGAAATACTCCAATTGAGTGTTCCTTTCTGAACTCATCAGAATGCCTAGTCCTGGACTAGTACTGCATGTGTGTCTTGGTGGGTGTCTGTATGAATTGGCTCAAGTTCTGCACAAAAAAATAGATGTTAGGCCTAGTTAATTTAGATAAATAAGCTTACCTATGAGCTTGCGATATTTGTTCAGCTTTCTTAGCAATATATCCTCTTTGTCCTTGGCCTTGTCATAAGCCTTGAGTTTTAGGTTCTACGCTATAGGAATTCCCAAAGGCTTGCATCCGCTCTTCCTCTTTCAGCCAAAAGATCAAGTTTATACTTTCTTTGAGATAATACAATACCTTTTTTGATTTGGCAACCTCTGTCCCAAGGAAATACCTCATTATACCTAAATCCTTTATTTTAAAGTTATCATTTAAAAGTCTTTTTGCATTTATAATACCTAATTCAGAACTTACAGTTATCAAAAGATCATCAACATATACTAAAATTAAAACTATTCTATCATTGCAGCTCATAGTAAAGAGTGAATCATCTTGCTTCCTTTGTTTAAAACCTCCTTTAATTAGTGCTCTTGACAACCTTTGATTCCCCTGTCTAGATGCTTGTTTTAAACCATAAAGAGATTTATTTAGTTTGCAAACCAGATTCTCCCCTTACCCTCAAGTATATTCATGTACATTTCCTCTTTTAAATCTCCCTGCAATAAAGCATTATGTACATCCATTTGATATATATTCCAATTACCAATTGCAACCAGCTTAAGTACTATTCATACTATAAACATTTTAACAATGGGAGAAAAGATTTCATGGTAGTCTATCCCTTCAACTTGATTGTACCCCTTAGCTACAAGTCTAGCTTTATATTTATCAATACTTCTATCTGAGTTGTATTTGATTCTAAATATTCACTTGCAGCCTATAGTTGTCTTACCCTTAGGCAGGGATACTATTTCCCAAGTTTTATTGTCTTTAATAGCTTTCATTTCAGCTTTCATAGCCTTTACCCATTCATGATTTTTCTTTGCCTCCTTATAATCAGCTGATTCTATTATAGAGTCAATCGAGCACAAGAAACAAAGGGAATCTTCAAATACATTCTTATAAGAGATATAATCACTAATTGGATACTTGTATTTATTATTAGCTTTTGCATTGGAATTTAAGATAGAACATACATAATCATTTGACCATATTAGAGGGCGACGCTGTCTACTAGCTCTAGTAGGTCTCAAATCTAAGTCACTTCTGTCATTGTGGTCACTCACTTGGGTGACGGGATCTACCTCTTTATCTGTGTTTAGGTCATTTGGATTGCTTGTAATTCTCCTACTATATATTGACAATTCTACAGGTTCAAACCATAACATTTCTCTTAGATCTTTTCCTACTCTCCCTTGATCACTAGGTGTGCTGTCCTTGAAGGGAAATCTATCCTCCATGAAGCTTACATGTCTACTCACAAAAAAAGTTTTCTCCTGCAGATTAAGAAGTAAGAAACCCTTTTGGTGCTTTAGACATCCTAAAAAAATAGAAGCAATGGTTCTCTTTTTCAGTTTATCATTAATTCTTAGATCAGTAGCATATGCCAATGATCCAAACACTCTAAGGTTGTCTAGGTTAGGTGTGTGTCCATAAATCAATTCATAGGTATTTTATATCCTATTACTTTTGAGGGAACTCTATTAACCAAGTATGTTGCCATAAGTACACACTCACCCCAATAAATGTTCGGCACACTAGACTGTAAAATTATACTTCTTGTTATCTATATTACTGTTCTATGCTTCCTTTCAACTACTCTATTTTGTTCGGGGCCGTATGGACAACTAGTCTCATGCACAATACCATTATCATGAAAATAAGATTGTAAATCATGGTTTGTGAATTCAGTAGCATTGTCACTTCTAATTCTTTTAATTCTTACAAAAAATTGTGTCAATACATGCGCAACAAAGTCTTTTATATGCATCATGGTTTCATATTTGCATTTCATCAAAAAAATCCATGTTCCTCTTGAATAATCATCTACTATTGTCAAAAAATACCTATGTTCTTGATGTGTGGGTATCCGATAAGGACCCCATACATATGCATGCAAAAATTCAAAACAGCTTTTAGATTTAACGTAGCTGGTTATAAAAGGGAATTTTGTTTGTTTTGACTGTATGCATATATCACATTTGTCATTATCATTGCCTTTTTCAGCTATAAGATTTAAGTGTCTCATAATGGATAATGGGGCGTGTCCTAGTCTTTTGTGCCATAGACATACATTAGACAATTTTTGACTAATACAATCGGGTTGCATTTACAGATAACAAATTCATATGAGACACATTTTCAGCTAGTCTTAAGGTATATAATCCTGCAAACATTCTACCATTCAGCTTTACCATCCCACCTTGAAGGTCTGCAACATCCAGAAATTAGGAAAGAAGGATGCAATGCACTTATATTCTTTAGTCAATTTTGGGACAGATATTAGGTTGAATTTCAATTATAGTACAGATATTGGGACAGATATTCTTTAGTCCCCTTGAACCTTGTCCTTGATCTCGGCGGCCAACACCTCTGGGTCGATTGCGAGCAGAACTATGCCTCCTCCACGTACCGCCCTGCACGCTGCAACTCCGTCGTTTGCTCCCTCGCCGACCCCTGGCACTGCGGCCAATGCTACTTCTCGCCTCCCAAGCCAGGCTGCAACAACAACACCTGCACCTTATTTGCCGACAACCCTATTGACGTCAACATCGCCGTCAGCGATATCAGCCAAGACGTCGTCTCAGTCCAGTCCACCAACGGATTCAACTCGGGTCAAAACGTCGCCATTGCCGGGTTCATATTCGCATGTGCACCCACTTGGTTAGTGAGTCGCCTCGCCAACAGAGTATCAGGCATGGCGGGTCTTAGTCGGAACAAGATCGCCCTTCCTTCTCAATTCTCCGCGGCTTTTAGCTTCCCCAGAAAATTTGCCCTTTGCCTCGCGTCCGGTGGTTCAAAAGGTGTCATTTTCTTCGGAGACGACCTTTACAGTTTTCTTCCCAAAGTAGACGCCTCTATAATGCTCGACCACACATCACTCATTGTGAACCCAGTAAGCACAGCTTCAGTTCCCAGAGAAGGAAGGCCTTCGTCGGAGTATTTCATCGGAGTCACATCCATCAAGGTCGAGCACAAAGTTCTTCCCAACATCAACAAAAAATTGCTGTCCATAGACAAAAATGGCTTTGGTGGGACTAAGATAAGTACATTGCAGCCATACACGGTTCTGGAGGCGTCACTCTTCAAGGCGGTGACGGAGGCATTTATCGAAGGTTCTGCTGCAATGAACCTCACGAGGGTTGCCGGTGTGGCTCCGTTCGAAGTTTGTTTTAGTAGCCACAACGTGGTGAACAATCGGGCGGGTCCGTGGGTGCCGATCATCGAGTTTATGCTTCAGAATGATAAGGGATTGGGTTGGCAAATTGCCGGAGGGAACTCAATGGTGCAAGTGAATGATGATGTGATGTGTCTTGCCATGGTGAACGGAGGCGACAAGACGAGGACTTCAATAGTGATCGGAGGGTATCAATTGGAGGACAATCTTCTGCAGTTTGATTTGGCTTCTTCTAGATTAGGGTTCAGCAATTCGCTCCTGTGGCAGAGGACTAATTGTGCAAACTTCAACTTCACCTCCGCCTCTGCCGCCGGCATGGAAATGGTCCGTCAGGAAAAAATGAAGTCGATCTATGTCGCGTGAACCGCCCTTGGCCGCAATTGGCCACCAGTACCACACTAAAATTCAGATTTTGAGCGAGAAAGCACGCATCTTATGGATATCTCTTTCCTCGTTCTAATAACGAATCAGTTGTCTTGGTTTTTCATATGAAAATAACATGTCCTTTTCCTAGTATTGATTAATGAATGGGACCAGTTGTGTTTGATTTTACAGTTATACTTGGCTGAGCTAAATGACACGAGTCTGAGTTTTTATTGGAAATTGCCATTTTAACGAAGGGAGGAGAGGAAGACATTGACGGGAAAGGAAGAGAGAAAATGGAGAAAAATAATTTTTGAATTATTAAAATTTGTAAACTAATATAAATTCAAATTTCCAGAGACACATAAGATAAAAATAATTGACATGACATGTTTTTAGTGGTCAGAGTATGAAGGTGATGTTACTATGGGAGAACCTACGAATTCTTCGAAGCTTTAAGCCCTTCCGCCAAATAAAAATTAAAATAGCCACACAAAAATTGGATAATGTGTCTCGTGTAAATAAAATATGGAGGAGCCATCCAAATGCATGTGAGTTCATACCTTCAATGTACAAATGTTGATTCCATTTCCTATATATGCTATTTTCAAGCACGCTCAAGCAAGTTTTAAACTTAAGAAAGGAGTAATTAATAATATTCATATATAAATATATATTTATAGTTCCTTTTTTCTATCATTTAAAATTAATTTCAGATCATATTAATAGGAGAAAAAATTAATTATTTAATCCTTATAATTTTCATTATAATTTTGTCCTTGAAAATTAACTCATCCAACCCAATCCTTTAAGTACTACCTATTTAATATGTTAATTAATCCCTAATTTTTTTTAAAAAAAATATCTAGCCATATTTCAATGATTGAATTGTCCCCGAGGTATGACAAACATAACAGTTGAAACCGTAAGGAATTGAGTTGTAATACATTAAACTTCAGGAACTAAAATGTAATCAAATTAAAAGTACAACAACCAAATAATTAATAATTTTTCCTTAAATTAATATATAAAATCCATTAGAAACTCTACTATTAAATAAATTTGACTTAATTATAATTTATTCTCTGAAAGTTAACGCACGCATCCAACCCAGTCATTCAAGTATTAGCCATTTAATATGTTAATTAGTCCCTGAATTGAATCAATAGCTGACACTTACCTATATTGAAGAAAATTAGGACAGAAATAATACTATAAGAAAAAATTCCTAAAAATAATAATAATTTTTTACCATTTTAAGAAAATTTTCTTCCAAATATTCCCTACTCCATATTTTTCCCATTTTTCTTTCATCCAAACATATCCTTAAATACTGAATTGTACTAAATTAAACTTCAGGAATTAGATTGTAACTAAATAAAAACTGCAATAACAAAATAAATAACTATTTTTTCCTTAAAATAATATATAAAATAAATGCATCTCATTTCGGCTTCAATAGTGCAATATCTTCTCTTTATCAGACTAAATTATAAGAACTATGGGAATCACACATGATTCGAGAAATTTAAAGTGACATGGAGATATAGGTAATTTACTTTGACATTAAGTGTGATACTTGTTTTCTCCTGTGATTGACCATTTTGTGGTGCTTAGAATTAGAGTTATTGGATTGTAAGATCAATTTCGTGTTGTCTATTTTAGACATTATACATATAAAAATCAATTATGAATCCAAAACAATGGCAGTAAATATAAGAGGTTGCTTATTCTAAATATAAAAATTCAATACGTTTTTTTAATATTCATAAATTAATTATTTTTAGTAGAGTCAATGAGGTATCACCTAGGTAGTTCCTATATAATTTAAGATCCAATTTTTTTTCTAGAATTGGTCACCGTTGTCCAAAAGATTTTTTGTCTTTAATGTTGCTCTAATGTAAAAAGGATAGCAATATAACTCCTAAATATTAAAAATATTAATAGTTAATATTAATTTTTTAACAGTTATGATAATTTTATTTTTCTTTTAACACTTTAGAACGACATTACTCTTACATAACAATTTTTAAAGCAAAATTGGACCTTCATCCAACTTAATAATGCAATTTTTTTATAGAATTAGATGTAGTAAATTATAGCTAACAATCCGGATCTAACCATAAAATGGCAATTGCGAATCAAAACAAAGAATCGGGTTATTCAAGCTTATAATCAGCCGTAGATAGGGGTAAAATAAAACACAACTGGTCCCATTCATTAATTAATCCATTGCACAAAAGGATGTGTTATTTTCATATGAAAAGCAAGACCAAATGACCTTGACAAATAAATTGCGTCTCGTTCAAGGTCTAACTAAATTCTGCCGGTGGCCTAGGGCGGTTCATGCGGCGGAGTTGAAATTGAAGCTTCCACACGTAGTCTTCCTTCCAAAGAGCAAAGAGCTGAACCCTAACCTAGAAGAAGCCAAATCGAACTGCAGAAGATTGTTCTCCAACTGATATCCTCCTATCACGATTGAAGCACTCCTCCACGCCTCGTCATCCTTTCTCTTCTCTACTCCAAGACATAACACGTCATCCCGGTCCCACATCGGCACCATCGAGTTCGCTCCAAAAATGGACCAACTCACATTATTCGCTAGCACAAGCTCGATGGTCGGCACCGCCGCGCCCAACCGCGTCATCCTCATGTTGTGCTTACTGAAACAATAATCGAAGCGAGACACGACATCAGTCACTCTGGTGATGTTCCTAGCAACCAAAGCATCGATAAATGCCTTCGTCACCGCCTTGTAAATCGACTTCTCCATAATTGTGTATGGGTCCAACGTACTTATCTTAGTCCCGCCATAGCCTTCCTTGTTTATGGTCAGCAATCTTGCCCTAATCTTGGGCACAACTTTGCCGTCGACTTTGATGGATTTGACTCCGATGTAATACTCCGACGAAACTTGTTTTTGTGTGGCAACGGAAGCTTTGCTTGGTTGGGAGATTATGAGAGGTGTGTAAGTGAGAGATTGAGCGGCATTCACGTTCGGATGAAAAACGTAAGGGCCATCTCCGAAGATGACAACACCTCTTGAATTGGACGAGAGGCAAATGGCAAATTTTTTGGGAAAGTGGAAAGTGGAAGCAAATTGAGAAGGAAGGGCGATTTTGGTTCGACCGAGACCGGCCATGCCGGACACTTGGTCCCCGTGGCCCCTCAATAAGAAAGCGGGCGCACATGAGAATATGAAGTTATAAGCCGTGACTCTTGGACCCGGGTTGAATCCGTTCGTGGAACGGACCGACACGACGTCTTGGCTGACACCGCCGTTGCTGCCGAGGCCTGCAAGGCCGTTTTCCACAAATACGGTGCAGGTGTTCTTGCAGCCCCCCTTGGGAGACAAAAAGCACTCGCCGCACGTGGAGGTGTCGGCGAGGGAGCATTGGGTGGAGTTGCAGCGAGCAGGGCGGTAGGTGGAGGAGGTGTAATTCTGTTTGCAAGCGACCCACAAGAATTGGCCGCCGAGATCAAGTACTAGTTTGACGGGGACGAGTGGGGTTCTCTGGTGAATTTGAGTAACGTACTGAAGATTGCCGACATCCCATGTGACAGGAATTACGAGGGCTTTGAATCTTAAAGGGGATCTAGCAGAAGAAGAAGGAGCAATAATGAAGAGCAAAAGAAGAAGGAGGAGGAATTGAAAGTTGGAAGCCATGTGGAGAAGAATAGCTACTTCATTCGAGAAATGGTGTGGTTGGATCCTATATTTATAATAACAATCATAATAATATAATATTCCAAAGGGTTGCCTCTTTTGAATTTCATAAAACCAACTTGCTAAAACCATACCGAGACAGTAATTCAGGGATCAATGGTTTGATCGTGGTTAGTTAGACCAGAGTCAACTCAATCAAAACACAGAAATTAAACGCTATACTGATATTTTCTCTACACCGGCCATTTCAAACTCGGCAAGAGGAGAAAAGTAGATTCATGCATTTCCATGCTACACATAATCTATCAGTCTAAAGTTAGAGTGCCTTTGGGACACTTCAATATTGGGATATATAGCCATATCGATTTTCTTGCATGTAACTTTAATTTAGTTCGATTCCATTTCTTCCAATTATTATTCAACATATAGCTTAGAAAAATAGGTTCATGAGAGCGGAAATACTTGACTTCACGATACTCACTGTGGAAGTTAACTGGAGTCAATCAATATCCAAATATTATATATTATATTCAAAATCATTTTTTTCAATTTTTTTCATTCTTTATATCATATATGTCAGACAACTTGCAAAGCATATTTGTCGGAGAATCTCAATTGCTAATTTGCACATGCTTAATTAGCTTAAACATTATCTTTCTCATAGTGTATTTCTCCTTTGATTTTTTTTAATTATATATTTTTTAAACATTATCCTTGTTTAACGTGAATTAACGTTATCTTTCTCCAATTTGATCAGAAAATTAATGAACCAAATAACTAGTGGAGCTTTTGAAAAATGGAGAATATGAAAAAAAAATCAAAAGCTAATCAAATAAATTAAAACTGTTGAAAATCGAACAAATCATTTACTCCCCGGCCTGCACTTATAAAAGGGGAAGTCAAGACAAAAAAAAAAAAAAAGGGAAGAAAACATGGGGAGCTGAAAGGAGAGCCTGCCCTAGAGCTTTGTTTAGTATATATGTGCTTTAATTATTTGTTAACATGATTATTACTTCCTCCAGCCTTACATATAAAATATAAATTTTGGCATTGATTAATTCTATTTATAAGATATACTTAAAGATATTTAAAATTTTAACTAATATTTTTTTTTAATTTTTGCACCGATGTTACTTCATTGTCTCGCACTCTCACTCACCTTCTCTATTTCTTTCATTAAAAAAAGGGTATTTTAAAAAAATAGTATATATTTTGTACATATTTAATATATTATTTTTACCTAGTTTTAACTAACTTTTAGTCTATGTAATTCAATTATTTGAATCTTATATATAGGGTGGCCAAAGAGTATGCATGTTTTTGGCGGTAGGAGGAAGGTATTTATTTTATATAAATTAAGGTATCCAATGCCGTATGTAACAGAGATTTATCTCCTCGCTGTTGGGCTTCCATTTAAGGGAGGAAGGTATTATTTTTCAGGGCGTTCATAAGGAAATTTTTCTACATATTTTCAATTATGATGGTTTTATTAAATTATGGATTTTTAGACTCAACGTATTTTTAAGGGTAATGGGTAGTGAATTTTAATTATACTACAACTATATTAGTTAACTATTTATTAAAAGTAAAGATTCAAAACATTTACAATTATAATAATTCATTTAATCAGACAAAATCTTACCATAGATCTCCTTCCCATAAGAAATCAATAAACAAATTTTCGTGAATACCTATATTTTTTCCAAGTTGGGTACTTTAATGATGAATGTCGACAAAACTTTCTCATTTTGAACATTTTAGAAAAAATGGAGAATGAATGTTATGGAATAATTAAATCATATGATATATATGATTCGACAGGTACACATGATTCCTTCTATTTTAAGTTTAAAGCCGACAAGAAAACTAGTTTGAGTGCTTCAAAATAGCATAGGAAATGGAATCCAGATTTCACTGAAATTATAAACTCACATGCAATTGGACGGCTCCACCATATTTTATTTACAAGAGACACATTATCCAATGCTCACGTGGCTATTTCTAAAATTGTATTTTCTCCTAGTATGTTTCTTCCATAATTTTTTAATCATGTATGAATTTTTTTTATTTCATTTCTAGGATTTTGACTTTGAAAATTAGACCGCACCCACCACCAATTTGATCAGAAAATAAAGGAATCAAATGACTGCTGGTACAATTTTTTTAAATATGCTTATCTGAATTAAATTGTAGTATTTTTGGGATTAATGGAGAGTAATCTTCTAAAAAATGTTTTTTTTAATTGTTTTTATATTTATAGTTTATAAAATTATGTTAACTCATTCTTAAATTTATACTAGTAGTAAACTCATTAAACTTGCGAGTTCACTCACTGAATTTATTACTTTTATATTTATAGCTTATCAGATCATATCAACTCACTCTTAAATCTGTTTTAACCTTTTTATTTAATTATATTTAATGACTTTGTATATAAATTTTATTGAAATTTTTTTGTTGAGTATGATAGACTCTGAATGTTGATGGAATTAATTTCAACTATCTAGATTTAAAATATATTGAAATTATTTTTTTCATTTTTATTTTAATTATTTAATAATATATTTTTAATAACTGTTTATTTATAAAAGTTTACCATTTGAATTAATGATTATTTATAAAAATAAACTCTTAGTAGTTTACCATTTGAATTAATGATTTAAGTTGACATCCCTGTCAAAAATTTAGTTAAATTTGTGAGTTTGACAATCTTAATTACATAATTTCAAACTCTAGATTTTATATTTAAGTTGTCAAAGTACTTTTTGACTAGGACAACTTTTGAAAAATAGGAAAACCACAAGAAGATCCTAAAGTTAATCAAATTGATCAAAACTGATAAAAATCGACCAGTTCAACATGAAAGCACTATAAATTATTTGGAATTATTCAGTAGATGAGGAAGAGCAAATCCACCAAAATGAATGTTAGTATAATCAAGATGTATATAAGAATTATTCAGTATATAAGGTGTATATAAGAAATGACTTATAACGGTTAAAATGTATCCAATATCCTAAAATATTTTTCTAGATATGTCTAGTATCCTAAAATATTTTGTGTTTCATTCAATACCTTAAAGTATTTTTTTATGTAGGTAATCCAGAACACTAAAAGTATTTTATGGGGTAATTTTATCCTTAAGATATTAACTTTTTAGGAGAAAACTTGTGCGTAAAGTATTTTTAGGAGCGATTTTAACTTCAATATTAATTCTAAAAAATATTTAAAGTAAAGGTGTATCTAACATCTAAAAAAATATTTTTAGTAGCAATTTTAGGGTGTTGGATAAATTTCAAAAATGTACTCCATAGTAACGGATGAACAACAAAATATTTTAGGATATTGAATGTATCAAAACCCTATTTAAAATTAAACATTTCTTCAAAAAATTATTTATAATAGAGACTAGAGTGGCTCTTCAGCACTATTTATAATAACAAGGGAAAATAATTCTAGAGGTACTTATAATTTCCTCCAATTTTTTATTCAGTATTTTCTATATTTTTTCTCTTAATAAATCATTTAATTGACTCTATTAGTATCGTTAACCCCTATAACTTTACTTTATTAGTCTTTGTAGAGAAACTAATTATGCTAATACAGTAAAATTAAAAGATTTATTAAGGACAAAAAAAATATATAGGTGTCAAACTAAAAATTGAAAGAAACTACATATACCTCAATAATATTTTTTCCTAATAACAATGATAATAATATATCACCGTGCAGGATACCATATGGCCAAAAGCATATAAAAAAATAATATTGTTGAAAATATTTTAAATATTGTGAAAGGGTATATCAAAGAAATAAATGACTTTCTGACATAACTCTTAGTTGTAAAAAGGTGTGTTGAAGAAAGAAGCGCCTTTCTGACATAACTCTTAGATCTAAAAGATATGTCTCATGACCTTCCACAGTCTATAAAAAGGGTTTCTTGATGAAGGAAAAGTATATGGAAATATAGATAATGATACACCAATCTTCTGATATTATTTTATTTTCCACCAGTTATGTTTCCCTGTATTTTTATAGGAAGAATTCACTTAATCCTAGAGAGAGCCGCTTCTTAACTTGATGAGGAGTCACAGAATATCTCTTAAGGACAGTGTCCTTAGACGCGACTTGAACTATAAACTTTATTATTTTACAGATTTCACCAACAAATATAGCTCTATGCCAGGCTTGCCCTCTTTTGAGTTTTGAATATCAAAACAAGGTGTTGAAAATATAGGATGGTTGAGGCAAAGGGTTTAGTAGTAAAACTGTACTTGAACTGAAGTTAACCCAATTATAATTAAAATAATATTATTTAATTAAAATATATAAAAATGATAAAACTTATGTGAAATTCTTACAACTTTATTTTAAGTATTTTCCAACCACTTTTTATCATATATCTTTTTTTCCTATATCATCATTTAACCCTAAATTCACATAAACAGTTATAAAGAACTTGAACTTATTATCATCTAAATCTAATATAATCTGACACTTCATCATTTAATCTGAAATACTTCTTTATTTGAATAGCCATATAATGATATAAAGTTGTATGCATTAAATTAGTGAAACATCTACGAATAGAAGTAAAGTAAATATTCAAAATATTTACAATTATAACTTTTTATAAAAAATTTGAATTGAAGATCTAAAATCTTCTGAATTAAAGCAAGTTGTTTATACTTTATAGCCCAAATATGCATAAATAAATAATTAAACATAAATTATCAAAATTTAGACTTACAACAATACATATTTAATAATTAATAATATAGAATAATGCATTTGTCACCCTTTAATATATAGAGCCGTTTGATTGAACTCTATTTCAGGAGGCTTGCAATGGTAATAAATATTGTATTACCAAAAAAAAAACAAGTGTTTGGTTGCTCTTTGACTTGATAATGTGGTTTACCATGGAAATAATGATTACTAAAAAATTGGTAATCTCCATTTGTAGCTCCCTCTATATGAATCCTTATTACCATTCATCTTATTGTATGTTTCAAAAAGTCTTCTTTACTGTTACACTTGTTTTTGTTCTAGTTGTCTCCTTTCTTCCTCCTTCATCATCGACCGCGGCCGTCAACAGCCACTGCAACCCCAACGCCACCACCCCCACCGACCAGATGCAGCATCTCCTTCTCCATCCCTTCTCCATTTTCTTCCTTCATTATCGTAATCTCCTCCTTTGTCTCCCCACTTTCCATTACCATCGTTATCTTCATCCTTTGCCATCAACGTTTCAAAGTTGAGAACATCTCCCTCTCAAATCTGATTTCTATGAACATCATCATCTGGATCTGTTTTCTCCATATGTTCAGATCTGTATTCGCTGGAAAAAGCTCGAGATTCCCGCGTTTTTGTTCTTTAGATCTATAGGGAAGATTAGTGTTTCTCCCTTTGTATGATTTATAAAACTTGTTTTATGTATTTTTTCCCTTTCAATTTGTTATGTGGCTTTGCTATTTAGGAAATGCTCAAGATTTTTTTTGTTTTTTTACCTTGCTGATTCTTGTTCGGATTTTGCATTGACGCTAATTCCTGGGTTTTGCTGACGGTTTGTCTGGGTTTTGGCAGAGGAAGGAGACGATTGGGGATGGAGTTTTTTTTTTCCAAGGGCCTTTTTGGACCTTAGTTTTAATGTTGGCCAAGTTACGTACTTTAATATTGAATACCATCAAAACTTTCACATTTTCAACATTTAAAAAGGGGGTGGGAAACCATCCTTTAATGAGTGTTATGGAATAATTAAATCATATATAATAGATAATTCGACACACATGATTATTATGCTCAACAAATAAAAAAATATATAAATATGAATAATATAATGCACTCCTTCTAATTTTAGTTTAAAGCCGACAAAAACTTGCACGAGTGCTTGAAAAGCATAGGAAATGGAATAAATATTTGTGCATTGAAAGTATGAATTCACATGCATTTGGATGGCTCCACCATATTTAATTTACATGAGACACATTATCCAATGGTTTTGTGGCTATTTTAATTTATATTATATTAATTATTATAATACATTATATAGTAAAGCTATATTTAATACAATATCTAAGACCATGATAGAAGGTGGTGGAAGGGTTTAAAAACTCCCATGAATTTGAGCTTTCCTGGACTCCGAGTCCTTGTTTTCACATATCATAATTGCTAATTTCGACAATAAAATAAATAAATTCTGGGCAATATAACTCTTCAATTTTTCTCCATGAAAATACAATAGTTAAAGTTGAAGATATAAATCTTTTAATTCCTTTTTTTTGCTATCATTCTAAAATGAATTTCAAATCATCAATACCAATTAATATAAAAAAATTAATTATTTAATCTTTATAATTTTAACTCAATCACAATTTCTTCCCTAAAATTAACTATTAGTCATTTAATATGTTAATTAGTATTTTCAATTATATTTCTTTCAATAATTGAACCTCAATAATATTCCCTCCAGTCTTTAATATAAAATAGCTATTTAATTTTTTTTATAAATTAAAGAAACTAATAAATCAAATAATTATGACAAAATCTAACATCTAAAGACAGTTAGTTAAGTTAGTATATTTTTTTTAAAATACCCTAATCATCTTCTTTAATTTCTTCCCTCCCTCTATTACTTGATTGTTGTTAGGAAAGTATTAATAAGGGTAGTTTAAAAAATAGTTAATAAATTTATGAAATATATCTTATATTTATGATTAACATTAACTATCTAATTAAGTCATATATTTAGAACTAGAGAAATAACTTTTATATATTAATTATATAATTTTTTTATTGGGAAAAAGACAGAAAAAGTTCACCTGAAAATCAAAAGGATAGATTAGATTGAAAATTCTGGGGCAAAGACTAAAATAACCCTCATTAGAAGAGGATACTATAGTAACACGAAGATGCAAATCCCATTGAGGAAGTTGTAAATCCCATTGAGGAAGTTGTAAATACCATTGGCGAAGTTATAAATTCCCATTGATGAAGTTGTTAAGTACTGTACAAAGTTGTAACTTGCATTGAGAAAGTTGCAAATTCCCATTGATAAAGTTGGTAATTACTGTGCAAGTTGCAACTTGTATTTAGGAAGTTGCAACTTGCATTGAAGAAGTTACAAATTGTATTGAGGAAGTTGCAAATACCATTGATGAAGTTGGTAATTACTGTACAAGTTGCAACTTGCATTTAGGAAGTTGCAACTTGCATTGAAGAAGTTGCAAATTGCATTGAGGAAATTGGTAATTAATGTACAAGTTGCAACTTACATTTTGGAAGTTACAAATCCCATTGAGAAAGTTGCAAATTGCATTGAGGAAGAAGTTGCAAATCCCATTGGCGAAGTTGCAAATTCCCATGGATGAAGTTGGTAATTACTGTACAAGTTGCAACTTGCATTTAGGAAGTTGCAACTTGCATTGAAGAAGTTGCAAATTGCATTGAGGAAGTTACAAATCACATTGATGAAGTTTGTAATTACTGTACAAGTTGTAACTTGCATTGAGGAAGTTGCAAATTGCATTAAGGAAGTTGTAAATACTATTGACGAAGTTGCAAATTCCCATTGATGAAGTTGGTAATTACTGTACAAGTTGCAACTTGCATTTAGGAAGTTGCAACTTGCATTGAAGAAGTTGCAAATTACATTGAGGAAGTTATAAATCACATTGGCGAAGTTACAAATTCCCATTAATGAAGTTGGTAATTGCTGTACAAGTTACAACTTACATTTATGAAGTTACAAATTGCATTAAGGAAGTTGCAAATCCCATTGGGCAAGTTTCTAATGTTTGTACAAGTTCTAACTTTAATTGAGGAAGTTGCAAATTGTATTTAGAAAATTGCAAATCCCATTCGAGGATTTGTAAATCTCACTGAGAAAATTGCAAATCCCATTGGGGTACTTGCAAACACCATGAGAAAACTTGTAAATCCCCTTCTGCAGTAACTTGCAAACATCATTGGCATACGTTAACAGAATGCGATATGTGAGACAAATGTATTGAGTAACAAGTTAAAATATGACATCCTACAAGCTACGCTTTTGAATATAACACTACTCCAAAATGAAATCTCCATCAATACATCACTATTGTGGAAGTTACAAACCCTATTAGAGGACTTGTAAACCTCATTAGACGAGTTATAAATCCCATTACAAGACTTGCAAACCTTACTAGACGAATTGTAAATACCATTGTTGAAGTTGTAAACCCGAAGGCAATATGTTACAATTCCATTGTTGTAAATGTGAAATGGAAAATATGTATATAGCCATTACAAAATATAGTCGTAGTCATTACAAAGTTTAATAGTATATACGTCGAACATTGAAAAGTGATTGACTAACTTTGAACATCAGTTGGTCAATAGCTGAACTTTTAAAAAATGTAACATCAGTTGGTCAACCCAAAATTTTCAATTCAAGGTCTTACCATGGACACCATTCTTCTATTCTTTTAGGCTTTCCCTTATTTAGTTTCTTTGGTATTATTAAAGTTATACTTTCATCCATGAAAAAATGTCAATTCATTCTAGCTATCATGTTGTGATGCAAAATACAAACCTCCAATAGAACAATTACGAGTCCCACTAGCCAAAAATTCACAAATTCGCAAACTACAAATACACAGAAATAATATACATCAACAAAACTGATTGATGGGTCTTTTATTTTCTAAATCATCAGATGCTATAGAAGACATATTTGAGAAAGTTCACTAGCTTATTTACTTCAAACTTCTATTGAATTAGTTTTCCTTCATTTTGTGTCAGCTTAACTGCTAAAGCTTCCACTTGCACATAATCAATTTTTCATACATTTCCATCCTCCAGTTAGCGAATGTTTCGAATTTTGAAGAGAGCAATGTAGTCAATATAATTTAGTTGCCTAAGAAAAATGAACCATAGAAATAGCCTTCTCCACATCCTCCTAATGTTTTCCTTGCAAATGGCCTTTTAAGGATTCTAATGCATCTTTTAGCTTTTTCAAAAGAACATGCCCCTCTAAAGATGGTATATCTCTTAGCTTCATCTAAAACCATTAATAAAAAATCTTAGTATTCTTCATACCATCATTCTGAATTTTATAGAAAATATGGCCTAATAACACAAGTACCTCATCAAACAACTTAGCAGTTGCAGTCAAGTTCTTGTCAAATTTGCTGGCAAGGTCACAAAATAAGAGGCGTTTGTACTGATCTGACAGGTTAGATACTTCTTTCTCAATAACATCATTCACAGAAGGCCCATGGTTTTCCTCCATTGGCTCTTCAACAATTTGGTTATCAGGTCCAAGTTTATATTTTAGAAAACTATTAGAAACAAAGCTAAAATTAGCTAAAATAGGAGAAAATGCTTCCATTGGCATCTTCACTTTGACTTAAGGGCTTCTCTTCATCATGGCTCTCTTCAGTGTTATGCTAGAATTAAAATGCAATATTGTTCAAAAAAAATTTCCAACACTGAATCTAAAGTAAGACAAAGTTAAAGATACAAACAGAAGTTTTCCCACTTTTTTGTTCTAATAACTTAAATTTTCCAAAACTAAGCTATCAAATGTAAAAATAAGTTCTTGAAGCAGTGTCTAATCCAAATAAACAAACAGACAAAGAAAGAAAGAAAAAGAATCTAATTAGTCATTGATTATCCCCCACAACTCAACAAACATACAAAAACATATAGATGCAGAAGAATTTCAACTGAGGTTGTGTTAATCCAGTAAAAAAATAATAATAGGAAAAAGATTGTAGAGAATGATGCAGACACCGACAAATAATGATAAAAATATAAAAGAAAAAATGAATTGTAAAAAAGCATTAATATGAGATCATGGAAGAGAATTGCCAAGAAGACAGTGCATTTTCGGTGGTAGAGGCCACCATTAATGACCAACTTCTGAACTACATTCTTAATATCATGTAACCTCCTTGCCAAATTTAGTTAACGTGAAAAAACAATCTTCACTTGATGTCAAAAACTTAAAATAAAATACAAAGCTCATCAAGCAGAGGTTCCTCGTCATCAAAGTTTGCAAATTTACCTCCTAGGCGGCCTCCGTAAATTGTGCCAGAGGGGGCAGTTGTGGCTACAAATCCCATGTCAAAGGACATGAAGAGAATGCCAGAATTGGATGGTCGAGGGTTGAAACGGTGCCGTAAAAACCCACCTTTACGTAATATTTGCTTCACTAGTGGTGGGGTTACCATGGAATGGAAAAACCACTGGCGACACCGTGAAACAAATCCCTTCACCTGATGCATTCTTAGTTTCATTGTCTCATTTTTTCTTCAAATGCTTTAAGGGTAATTTGGTCTTCTCACTTAAATTTATAAAGGACAGATTGTACCTATTGCCCAATATGTTCTTTTAGATATTCATATGCCTATTTTATCATTTTTAAATTTAAATGGTTATTTCTTATCTTTTTCCCTTTTTTATTTCATGTGTCAGACAACTTGTAAAGCACATTTATCGAAGAATCTAATTGTTAACTTTTTATTAGCGTGAACATTATATTTCTCCTGGTACATTTCTTCCTTAATTTTTTTTAATTATACATTTTTTTATTTCATTCATGTCCAAGGTTTTGATTTTGAAAATCGACCTAATCAAAATGAAAACACTTATAATTTGAAATTATTATGATAATTGTGAGAACATAAGGGACTACTTAACCTTGGAGGACATAACAAAATGTTATATCTGAGATTAATAAGTGAGCTTTGAATTATTTGGAACAATGAGCTTAATCAGAGGCATCTTTAATAAGTTACACAATACTTTTGATATTAAAATTTTAATTAATTTCATAATCATTAAAATTAATATTAAATTGATCATTAATAAATATTAATGATGAGAGATAAATTTGGGATTTGGTACAATGAGGGGTTAATTAGTAGACAAGATTTATTCTAATATGGTTTTTAATTAAAAAATATACTTCAAGAATCTTTTTAGAATATTCCTCAACGGTGATAATAGTTTGGACAAAATGTATGTTCTCAAAATAGAGGAGATATCTATATAATTAAGGCAAAACAGAAAGATAGTAGAATATTTTATTCAATTTTTTTGTCAAGTCCATATGGTATCCCTAATCAATAAATCCTTCCTAAGAGGCTCAGTTATATATCAATTGTGTGGAACTTTTTTGGTTAGTCAAATATTTATTAGAAATTAAGTAAATATTCAAATTTCAAAATATTTACAATTATAATTTTTTAATGAACACTTTGAATTGAAGCAAGTTGATTATATCCCAAATATACATAAATAAAGAAATCATTAAACATAAATTATAAAAATTTAATGTCACAACATCACATATCTAATAATAAAATAATTCATTTGTCATTTAATATATATAAGAAATTAACCATTTTTAAAAGTAAAGTTATCAGAGTTCTCTGTGTGATTGTGCATTGGAAGGGGTAAAATCTAGTCTAGTTTATAATATAAAAGTCAGAATGGTTTAGATTACATTGATATAATAAATTTTATCAGAAACAATATTATAAAAGAAGTTCTTGAGCAGACAAAATCTTACCATAGATCTCCTTCTTCCCATAAGAAATCAATAAATAAATTTTCGTAAATGCCTATCTTTTAAATATTTTTCCAAGTTGGGTACTTTAATGATGAATACACCGACAAAACTTTCTCTTTTTGAACATTTTAATAAAAAGGTATCGAGATGTGTTATGAAATAATTAAATCATATAATGGGTTCATTTGGATAGATTTTTAGAAAAAATACTTATGAAAAAAAGAGCTTTTAAACAACTTTTAGAAAATGGCTCTGGATAAGAATTTATAAAAAAATTGATTCTAAATAAATAAGTATTTGGATAATAATTATCAGAATGATTTTTATAATTGATAAATTACTATATAGGATATGAAATAAAAAAATTCTTCTCACCTCACTCAAGTGTTATCCCATCATCTTCTCATGGTGGCAACCACGGAGGAGATCAAACGAGAAGATGAAGACAAAGATGGAGGAAGAAGACGTAATGACGAGAAGCACCGATGGAGGAAGAAGAGAAGATGAAGACAAAAGAAGACCTCCATTTTTGTTTTCCACTGAAGACGGAGCAAGGAATGATGGTCGACGAAGGCAACAAGGGACGACAAACAATGAAAAACTAAAGACTAGCAGACGGCAAAAAATGAACTGCAAAAGACAACATGTGCAGAGGGAGTATAGAGGGTGAAAAAAATATGGACAAAATAGTAAATTAAGCTATCCATACGCTTTTTTACTGTTCTAAAAGCTATTCTCCTGAGTTTATTCAAAATTATGGTTTTAAATCATAGTTTAATCCATAAACCTTTTGGCCTAATATAACTATTTGTTTTAAATTTTTTTAAAATCAAAATTTGAGTTAAAAACCCTTTTAAAATCAAGATTAGATTCTATCCAAGGCACGATGTATTATTCTATACACATGATTATTATGCTCAAAACATAAAGATTTATAGCCTCGAAATGCAAATGAAGATTTTAAATGAGATTTATGTCCTTCAACTTTAACTATTGTATCGTACTCTCATGTAGAAACAAAATTGAAGTTTCATTGCACTGAATTGATCTATTTTTTATTATCGAAATTATGTAATTATGATAAACAAAATTGACATACAGCTCAAATTCATGAGAGGCTTTAAACACTTCCACCACCTTCTATCATAGCCTTATATTATATTTGTGTGTGTGTGTGTGTAATGTATTATAATAAATTAATATAATATAAAGTAAAATAGCCACAAAACCGTTGGATAATGTGTCTCATGTAAATAAAATATGGTGGAACCATCCAATTGGTCCAATTTTCAAAATCAAAACCCTAGACATGAAATAAAAAAAAATCACGTATTCTTAAAAAATTAAGGAAGAAATATACTAGAAGGAAGATAGTGTTCAAAGCATGTGCAAGTTACATTAATATTCTTTGGTAAATATGCTTTACAACTTGTCTCACATATATGAAATAAAAAAAATTATATATTATTAAGAAAATTAGGGAAGAAATATATATATATATATATATATATATATATGTACATGTATACACACTAATACACACACGCATCGAGGAGAAAGATAATATATACAATGTTCACGCTAATTAAGCATTTGTGCAAGTTAATAATTGAGCTTCTTTAACAAATATATATATATATATATATATATATATATATATATGCTCTACAAGTTGTCCTGACATATATGATATAAAAAAAATAAAAAAAATGATTTTAAATATAATAAGTAATATATTAATATATATATATATATCTGATCCTTTAACTTTACATCAGGTTTCACTTTAATCCCTTAAATATATAATGTGTATTTTTAGTCTTAAAAAGTTAATTATAAAATTAAATGCTTTAATTAAAATTTAATTTTTTAATATAATATTTTTATATTTTTAATTAAAAATAGATTAGGTGAAGAAAAAAAAAACGGTCGTCTTCTTCGGCCTCATCCTCCTGGAGAACCTTGATAATAGAAACTGAAAAACTTTTATGAGCTCTATTTTGAGTTACGTATCATATATACATCGGCGATTGTCTCATCTCTTCCTATTTACAATCATCTTCCTCATTTCTCTCACAACTTTGAAAAGGCAACGGCTTTCTCTGCAACTTTCCTTAAGCCTAGCTTCTCGTTTGAATAATTGACTGTGACAAAACGTATAAGTTAGTCTAAGTAATATTTGGATCTTGATTGGAGGCAGTTTAGCTTTTGACTTCTTGTTGTGAAGTCAAGTATTTGCCCTTTCATTAATTTATTATTCCTACTTCTTGCTTATAGGTTAATTAATTAATTATAAGAATTAGAATTGAACTAAAGTTAAATACATACAAATTTTTATGGCTATACAAATAGTGAAGTGTTTCATATAGATAAAGTATATGTATTTGTGTTAGTCGTAAGGCAAATTTAATAAAATTAATTTATAAGTAGGATTTATAAAATTGATGTTTTGTAATTGAAAAGCCCAATCTATGGTTTTATTAAAAAAATATCCAAACATCCCTACATAAATGCCAAAATTAAATATGAATCTAAAACTATAGTTATCTTATAAATTTGGAAAATGGTGTTAATTTAAGTTATATTTAATATATTTTTTAGTATGTAAGAATGGGTTACAAATGATTTATAATAGGGACTGAGTGATATTTTTATAAATCAATTTATAATATTAATTAATGGAGGTTGGTTCGAGTGATAAGTGACTCGATATCGCTTAGGAGAGGTCTCGAGTTTGAGCCTTAGCGTATGTAAAAAAATCTCCGTTAGGAGACTCAACCACTATAACCAGGTATGAGACGCGGGTCGAATTCAGATGTAATTGAGTCAAAACTCCGGTGAATTGGGTGGGTAACAAAAAAAATTTATAATATCAGTTTTACCCAATATTAATCCAAATGAAATCCATGGTTAATGGCCTTATAATTAATTTTAATCAGAAATTCAAAATATGGGTTTTTAACGGTCTCATAATTAATTTAATCAAAATATATGGTTGTTTGGATAAATTTTTAATAAACCATGGTTTTGGGTTTTTAAAACTGATTATGAAGGGAATCCAAACATGGCAATTTCGAATCAAAACAAAGTCATCTTATTCAGCTCACACAAGTATAGTTGTAAAATAAAACACGAGCTGGTCCCATTGATTAACCAATCGAAGAAAAGCAGTACATGTTAATTATTTTCATATGAAAAACATAAACACGATTGATTTATTGGAACGAGGAAAGATATATCCATATATGCATGCGTCTCGTTCAAAGTCTGAATTCTGATGGTGGCCGGTGGCGGCGAAGGGCGGTTCATGCGGAGGAGGTGAAATTGAAGTTTCCACAGTTTGTCCTCCATCCAAGGAGCAAAGGGCTAAACCCTAATCTCGAAGAAGCCAAATCGAACTGTAGAAGATGGTCCTCCAACTGATGCCCTCCGACCACAATTGAAGTCCTCGGGTTGTCGCCTCCATTCATTACGGCAAGACACAGCACATTTTCCTTCGCCTGCACCACCGAGTTCACTCCGACAATGGAATAACTCACACCATTCTGAAGCACAAGCTCGATGTCCGCCACCGCCGGACCAAACCGCGTGCTCGCGATGTTGTGGTTACTAAAACAAACTTCGAAGGGAGCCACACCATTCACCCTGGTGAGGTTCCGAGCTCTGATAAATGCCTCTGTCACCGCCTTGAAGATCGAAGCCTCCAAAACTGTGTATGGGTTCACTGTACTTACCTTACTCCCACCAACGCCTTCCTTGTTTATAGACAGCAATTTTTTGCTAATGTTGGGTAGAGATTTTCCGTCGATTTTAATGGATTTGACTCCGATGAAATACTCCGAAGAAGGCTGTCCTGATGTGGAAGCGGAAGCTGTGCTTACTGGGTTCAGAATAAGTGGTGTGTAAATGAGCAATTTAGCGGCGTTAAGGCCCGGAAGAAGAACGTAAGGGCCGTCTCCGAAGAAGACAACACCATCTGAAAATGACGCCAGGCAAATGGCGAATTTTCTGTGGAAGCTAAAAGCGGAAGCGAATTGAGAAGGAAGAGCGATTTTGGTTCGACCGAGACCGGCCATGCCCAATACTCCCTTGGCGAGGCGATCCAATAAGAAAGTTGGCGCACATGAGAATATGAACCGGGAAGCGGCAACGGTTCTACCCGGGTTGAATCCGTTAGTGGACTGAACGGAGACGACATCTTGGCCGACGTCACCAAAGGTGGCGGTGCCAGTAACAGTGTTGTCTGGCATTACGCTGCAGGTACGATTGTTGCAGCCAGGCCTGGAAGGCGAAAAGCAATCGCCGCAACTGGAGGAGTCGGCAAGGGAGCAGACGGCAGAGTTGCAGCGTGCAGGGCGGTAGGTAGAGGAGGTGTATTTCTGGTCGCAATCGACCCACAGGAATTGGCCGCCGAGATCAACGATAAGCTTCAAGGGGACGAGCGGGGTTCTCTGGTGAATCTGAGTAACGTATTGGTTAGTGGAAGCATCTTTAGCGACGGGAAGTACGAGGGCCTTGGGTCTGAATGAGGATTTAGCAGAGGAAGAAGAAGGAGCAATGAAGAACAGAAGGAAAAGGAGAAGGTATTGAAAGCCGGAAGCCATGTGGAAGGAAGCTAAGCTGATTGATGTGAGAAATGGAGTGTGGCGGAATCCTCTATTTATAATAACAATCATAACAATATATTATTTTGCACTTTGCTTCTTTTGAATATCTTAACAACTAGGGGTGTTCACGGGTCGGGACGGGACCGGGACAATCCCGTCCCGTGTCCCGTCCCGATACAGCCCGTGTCCCGTCCCGTCCCGAATATATCCCGGTCCCCTTCGGGACCGGGACGAGTCGGGACGGGTTCGGGAATTCCCGAATCCCTTTTTTTTAAAAAAAAAAAATATAAAAATATTATTTTATAAATTATTCTATATAAAAAATTATAACAACTTCCTCCAAATATTACTATTATTCCCTTATATGATTTATAAAAGGAAACAAAAAAGGAAATTTACTCTTCATTAAATATAATTTATAAAAGGAAAAAAGAAAAAAAAAAGTCGGGACGGGACGGGACAACCCGAGGGTCGTGCCGAGAACCGTCCCGTCCTGATATTAATATTGTCCCGTCCCGAAGGGAACCCGTACCGGTCCATTTCGGGACGGGACAGATTCGTCCCGAAATCTTCGGGACCGGGACGGGTCACCCATAACCAGTCCTATTAACAACAACGTGCTGAAATAAAGTGAAAAGCAGACTGGTTTAATACACTGGTTTTAAGGAGTAGTAAATTATATTATTTACTTAAAAAAAGATGTAAAAAATATTTAAATATGAGCTTAAAAGATTAATATTTAAATAAAAAATATTAATATTAATAAAATATCTATATATAAATTACACGTAATCTAGCGAAAATAGATAAATTAAAACATAAATTTGACACGTCAAATTTTTTTATTTAAAATGATGTTATTTCAAAAATTTGTAAGAGAAGAAAAATATATAAAATATCCAACATAATCAATATATCTAAAACTTTTAATTATATTAGATGTAATTGATTTATAGCTTACTAATCTGCCGATTTGAATTGAATTTTAACAAGGATAATACTAATAATAATAATAATAATAATAATAAAGTATTCGACATGGGTTGCCTCTTTTGAATGTCACGACAAAGAGATGTGGTGTCGCACAGATGACAAGATCCGTTTAGTCAAGACTCGTCAACACAAAGCGAGTGTAAGTGGGGTTTCTTTCTTGCTTTGTTTTTTTTTTTAAAAAAAACAATTATCCTTTAAAAAGACAAACTTCAATAAACACAAATATATAAAATTCTCAAAATGTATAAAAAAATATATAAATTATCAAGTTCACATGATCTTTACGTATTCTCATTTAAAATATATATATATATATATTCGATTTCGCACTAAATATAATTTCATAAAATAATCTTGAACATTGATTTATGAATAATTGGACATTAATCATTAATTATTTATTATTAAATATGCTTTACAAGTGGTCTGACACATATATATGATATAAAGAATGAAAAAATAATAATGATTTTAAATATATTAAGTAATATTTAGATATCTTGAAAATTGAAAAAAAAAAACATACTTGCACTTTCATCATTCTATATTCTTTTGACTTATAGGTTGAATGCATATATATTTATATGGCTACCCAAAAGGGAAGCGTTTCATATGGACACGAGTTTATTTCCAAATAAATATTATAGACTGATAGATAATTAATATTTTTTTAAAACAATAAAAAATAAAGAACTATTGGAGATATATGGCTCTACGAGTTGGTTGAGGGTCAATCAGTCCAAAAACAAAATAGTCAAGATTCTTTGATTATATGAGATGCAGTAATTGATTTCAGACAATACAGAACCGGAGGTAATATTAAGTATATGTTTGAATAAATTTTTAGAAAAAAAATTTATAAAAAAAAGAATTTTTGAATAGTTTTTAAAAAATAATTTTTTGGAGAAGAGTTTATAAAAAAAAATAGTTATAAATAAATAAGTGTTTGAATAGTTATTATTAAAATAATTTTTATAATTGAAAAATTACTAGAAAGAGTATGATTTTATTAAAAATATGAGAGATGAGAGATAGTGAAAAAGAGAGAAGAGAGAGAAAAGAGAGTAAATAGAGGAGAAGGGAGAAATTGTAGAAAAAATAGAAGAGAGATGAGAGAATAAAAAAGAGTAAATAGAGGAGATGAGAGAGATTGTAGAAAAAATAGATGAGAGATGAGAGAGGGTGTAAGAAAAAATAAAGGTAAAATAATAATTGAGTAGTTTATAAACTCTTTTACTATTTTAAAAGATACTCCTGCCAGTTTCTTTAAAACTATAGTTTTAAATTATAATTTAGTCCAAAAAAATTTTAGACAAATATAATTAGTTGTTTTAAAATTTTTTTAAACTAAAATTTTAATAAAAAATCTTTTTAAAATTATTATTTGAGGTTTCTCAAATACCCTAAAGAAACAATCCAATCACTGGATGGTAAACTATATTAGAAAAGTTCCAACTACTATGATATAAGAATTAGACTAGTATTTAAATCATGTCCCCCTATGTCTTACTCAAAGCATTTCTAAATCATAACTGGATCAAATTAAATAATAAATACCCAATTTGGCTCAGGGTGCTTCAGGCCGAGTTATCCCAAATTATCTAATTAATAAAAAAATAAAAAATATAATTATTTAAAAAAAATTTTAGATAATATTATTTTATTATAATTCTATTTATTATATTTAGAATGACATCATAATTCTTAAGTATTTAATTTTATATCTGAGAATAATTAATATTTTATCTTATCTAATATTAATATTATTTAAAAAAATAGATTTTATTTTATTTTTAGATTATTGATGAATTTAATTTTTTTTTAAAAAAAATTATACAAAAAAAGTTGACGTCTTTTGTCATTTAAGACAGCATATCATATTAACACGGTTTCATTACTGAGTATTCTAACTTAACGTGGCTGTCCATACTAAAGTGTTAAGTGAAAAGAATTTTATTTCCATTTCTATGAAAATTCTTTTTCTTCTTTTTTTTTTTTGTGTTTCTGGGTTTTCCAAAACAGCCCAAAGAATCGCTCTAGGCCGAGTTATCCCAAATGGTCGAAGATGAAAGTGAAAAAACCGAACATTATTTTAGAGTATATTTAATATTTAAAAATATTATTTTATTATAATTTTATTTATAATACTTAAAAAAATATCTTATTTTTTAAATATTTAGATTTATTTTTAAAAATAAAAGATGATTCGTCATATTAATATTGGTTAAAAAATTAGTAAATTTTATCTTACTTCTTGAATTCCATTTTAATTTTTTTTTTACAAAAAAAAAAAGTAGCTCAAAAACCGGATGAAATGAGTTGTGCATTCCTTCTCTGTGACTCTACTACCTTCCTCTTTCGCCGAAGCTCTGCGTCAATCCCTCATGATCCGTACTTCTTCTTCCCTTCCGTCAGCGAAACCCCTTGTATCGTCGTTTCCTCTCGAATCCTTCTCATTTCAAGACCCTCTACCTATTGCTTCTCTTACTTATTCTCCCTCACTTCTGCGGTTAAGTGAACGACGGTGAGTTGTTACTTCCCTTTCTATTTTCACCGAAATCAGTTTATATTTTCGGAGTAAATCACCTACCTGGCGTCAATTAGTTGTCAAAGCTTTTGAGTCATTGTTCTATGTTATATCTATCTCTTTACTGCCCATTTTCCCTTAAAAACTTTTCCCTCGATTGATATGGTTATATGTACCACTGGCAGCAATAAAATTATTGACTTGTTACTTCAATGAATCGTTTGAAGAAAAGTAATCTTTGTGTCTGCGTTAGTGATTGTGTTGGCAATTGATTAGATCAAATCTCTGTATTTTTAAGACTTCTAATTTGCAGCTTCTTTCTTTAGGTCAAGTGCGGGCGACAGGCTTTGATTTGGGTGGGACGATATCTGTCTCAGATATTTTGTGGGCCAAAAAATGAGAAAACGCATCGTGTGTGCATGGGTAGCAGCTATTGTATGCTTCATAGGGCTGATGATTGTGACCCCAACAATTCCTCAATCTCAAGAATACCATGATTTTGCTGACAAACGCACATTCTTTGGTAAGTCTTTTTTATTATGGTTCCTTTTTATTTATACTTATGGCTGTAATTTTTTGTTAGATGACTTGTTACCCTTTGAATTCGTGCTTGGTGGGACACGTTTAGTTTTTAAACTTGTGATTGGATATGATTTAAAGGAATTGATATGAACTGTGTGTACTTGTTCCACTTTCGTCAAATTTGGAAATGAAATGCTTTTTTCATTCTTTTCAGGCATTCCTAATGCACTTAATGTGATTTCAAATTTTCCGTTCCTTGTTATTGGTCTCATTGGGCTTATACTTTGCTGTCGTGGATACTTTATGTTCAGGTACTTCATTCATCTGTTTATTTCTTATTAAGTTGCTGTAAATAAGATCTTTTAAACATGGTTGTTGCTGTCAATGATATAATACATGTGGCAAAAGCTTGCAAGGTGAATTATGGGGTTGGACATGCTTTTATGTTGGTGTGGCTGCAGTTGCGGTTGGATCTTCATACTATCATCTTAAACCAGATGATGCTCGCCTTGTGTGGGATAGGTTACCGGTGAGTTGCTGTTATGAAATTTGAAATACAGAAATCAAGTTCCTGATCTTTCTTGCCTCTTAATATATTATTTCCGATCATGTAGCTGCGTTTTGTTGCAGATGACTGTTGCTTTCACATCGATAATGGCCATATTCGTCATAGAAAGGATTGATGAGAGGAAGGGAATGCTCTCAATTGCACCTCTAATTTTGGCGGGTATAATAAGCATAGTGTATTGGAGGCAAGCCTGCTACTTTATTATTATATGTTTTTTAGACAATTTTTATTGCTTGTCGAAGACAGGGATCTGATTATTATTATACCTTGTTTGTTTGAGAACCTTCTTTTATAAGTGAGAACAGTTGTTCTTCACATGGACAAAACTACTTGTTAATTCTGAAAACATAGTAGTCATACTCATAAATATGCAAGATTTATTTGAGGGATGATGTCGTGCAGTTATTTGTGAATTAGTTCAACACGTATATTTCTGTTGAAAATAACTGTTCTTTTCCTCCCTTTACCTGTTTATTATGAAGGTTCTTTGATGACCTCCGTCCATATGCTGTGGTCCAATTTTTACCATGCATTCTGATTCCCCTTATGGCTATTTTGTTGCCTCCAATGTACACACATTCAACGTTTTGGCTCTGGGCAGCAGGTGTGCATTTTTCGTATAAATATTGCTTCTTCTAGTTTATATTAGATGCCAACCGTACTCAGTTTCAGTGAAAACCATTGCAGCATTTTATCTTTTAGCTAAGGTGCTAGAGGCTGCTGATAAAGTGGTTTATGAATGGACTCATCATATTGTCAGTGGTCATACGCTTAAGCATTTATCTGCAGCATTGGTTCCTGTATTTTTAACACTTATGCTTGCAAAGAGGGTTATTGACAATGAGAGGTATTTTTTATTGTGTCACTAAAACACTTCTAATTGATTGGTTTCATTAATCTGACAATTTGAATTATGTGCTAGTACGGTCTTGAATAGAACTAATAGTGGGAATTAGTGAGATACAGTCAGCTCAAAATGAGTTGGCATAGGATTAGGAATTCGGATATGGACCAACACTTGAATATGCTATGACTGGCCCCGAATTTCTGCTTATCTATTAAGGTAGATGAATAATGGAGCTCATAAGGAAACTACACCCCCTACCCTGTAAAAAAAACAGAAAAAAGAAAAATAGAGAGAAAACACTTACAAATTTTGAAGAAAAAAGTGATCTGAAGACAACATAGCACTGTATTCTAAATGGATAGAACTTATATCTGGTACCTTGATATTGGAGCCATATTTTTCTTCCCTGCAACAGGTGGAACTTCCATTTTTAAAACCCTCGTTTTACCTTATTTGTTTGACCATTTATTTGGTGGTGACCTTTCCTTGATGTTGTAGCATTAGTGAATATGTTCTTATCAGACCTCGTTTGCATTAGGGAAGTTCTTACTAGACCTGATTTACAAAAACTCTCAAGACCAAATCAATCATTAATACACGCGTGTGAACATACTATAAGTGGGTCATCGTCAAAAGTTTACTAATATTCTAACCTTACTTGTCTACTAATTTACTCAAAATTTCTTTGCATTATTCTGTATCTATGATGGATCTACAATCTAATGGTCGTTTGGTTGCTGTGGGCTGCATGCAGGCAAAGTTTGATTAAAGTGTGGAGGGTTTACTGGAGCAAGGTCAAAGAAGGAAATTCAAATGTTGAGAACACCACTTTCTCATACTCGGTTGTGCAGGCTGTGGAATCAGATCAATAGAGTCATTTCTGTGCTCTCCTTGCAGAAAAAAAGAAGAAAAGATTATACTGGATTACATAACCATTGTGTTTTTTTGGACCTAAAGTGCGGATCCATTTACATAAACCACATCTTGCTAATTTTGATGCTATGTATAACATTCACTAGATTTAGCTTATGGGGTTTGCACAGTTTCTGATATGTAATGTGTAGTGCTGATCATGAATGCTTCTGGATGGAAAGTATTTTCTGTTTCTAGCTGATACCAGTATATGATCACCCCTTCAAACCCCTCGTGTCATTGGAGCATCTGGAAACTTTTGTTTGTTGGAGCAAAATATATAGAAGTAAATTGTCGCATTTTACTTTGGGAAAATTAATTTTTAGTTGTAACTCAATCCTCAAGTTTAAATTGAGTACAACTCTATCTTTATATTTATAGTTTTAACTTAATTGAAATATTGTATTTAAATTTTAATTTTATGCAACTTATTTCCTGTAATTTTAACTATTTAATATTATAGTTTTTAAATTTTATAAAATATATAATTTTAATTTTTAAAATATAGAAATTAATATTTTAAATAATAAAAATATAGAAATTAAATTATATTGAGTTAAAGTTTAGGAGAGAATGAGCCACAACCGATTCACCATTATAAAGATTAAATTGTGCTGATTTTAAAGTTTATGAACTGATTATTAAATTATAATTGAATTAAAATTATAAGTATAAAATATTAATTTTCATTGTATTTCTGTCACTTTAAATATTAATCTGAATTAAATCTGCAAAGTGTATACTCAAATTTTATTTGTGAAAAATTGACCTTTTTTGTTATTGTCAAAGATCCTTTTGTTGATGACATCTAACAATTTCATCTTTATCATTTGATGATAATCAGAAACTCTTGACTTTAAACAAGAATCGTTTGGAAGTTTCCACAAATCATAAAAAACTAGTTAAAAAGTACTTATTTTTAAATCAAAACAAATGGGTCTTAAATTAATTAATTAAATGGATACTAACATAAGTAATATTTTGAATTCTCCTCATCCCAGGTGTCATGCTTTCCTAATTATCAAAAATTTAATTGCCCCAGTTTTACAAAAAAAAAAAACAAGAAGAAGAAGAGGAGGAGGAGGGACACTTGTTATTACCGGAAAGACTCATGTGGCACCATTAAATCTAAGTTTACAGCCTTGTATGTGTTTGTGTCTATATATATAATGAATAATGGATAGATAGCCAACACAGTGGCCACTGGCCACTTGTATTATATTTTGAGATTCAATAATAGCAGGAAATATAAAAATAATACTACGTGATAATATTCTTCGCACGTTTCTCAAAATTAAAATGGATACTATTGTTATCATTGTTAAATATTTGATCTTAGCTTAGATCTAAGATCTGCAGCAACTGACAGATTATGCTTATATTTTTTAGATAATCAGTTTAATTAACAATTATATCATTAAGTTTGAGATAAACAAATTTATGAGGATAATCACAGTAGTATTATTTTTCTTATCAACATTACATGAAATTTAAATAAAAATTATACTATCAACTTTTTTATTGAAGATTTTATATTTTACATTAATATATTGGAGATGATTTTTTTATTTTTTTTTTTGGCTTTGTTCTCAACCCTAGTTTATTCATTTCAAATATAAAAACAATTTTGTTCTATAGTAAGTAAATGATTTATTTTCCACAAAAATGGGAATACTTTTAAAAATAAGGGTTTACAAAATGCTCTTAGTCGTGGAAGCCAAGTGTCATTTTGTGGACTATAAACCAATTTTTTTATTAAATAAACTAATATTAACTAGTTGGTAATTTCATCTTTAATTATATGTATATCTGCCAGAACGTAAAGAATGAGGGAAAATAAAGAAAGGAACACAAAAATTTGTCTCAAATATTAGATGAGTGAGGGATTAAATTTTATAATAGAATGCATCCATGTGTTTAATTTGAAAACGACTAAGAGCATTCATATAATTTCGCTACAAAATTTAATTTCTTTTTAAAAATTTCATAGTGATTAGATATCTTGACATCCTTAATATTTTTAAAGAATTATTCTCAAATCCTATAAAATAAAATTTATTATAAAAAAATCTTGTAAAATAATCAAATGGTTATAAGGAATTCAAAAGTAATAAATTAAATTTATTCAATTATTAAGTTATCTTACACGTAAAAAATAAGATTTTGGACATGGGATAACATATTGTAATGATATAAATAATAACTAGAGATAAATAATAATAATTTAAAATGATATAATAATTACAAAAAATAGGATATAATTGATAACTGTAGATTATTATCATATAACTTCAAGTCATTATCTTACTTTTAATAATTTATTATTTATATATAAAGATAACTTATTTATTATATAAATTAAATTTATAATTTAATATTTTTAAAACTATTTAATTATTTAATGATTTGACTTGTATTTTTTTGAAAATAAATTATCTTCTACTCCCTTTGTGTAATTCTCCCAGATTTTTCTTTTTTAAAAGAAAGAGAAGACGGAGCAGATTACATTCGTTACTGCTAGTGCCAGCGTTGAGGCTGTATCAATCCCAGATGAATTCCTTGACACCTTGCTTCACTCCACCAAACTCCACCTTCTTTCCATGGCGTCCATCTCTATCGTCAAAGTCTTCCCTTCCTTCAAACGGTGCATTTTGGTTGCAAAAGCTCGCGACCCTCATGAACAAGCCATTATCTTTATCAAATTCCATTTCTAGCAAGCTTCATCTTGCTCAGGCTTTGCCTTTTGACCTCTCGACCTCTCCCCTCCTCCTATCGACCATGATTTTCTGGTGAGTCTCTCTATTCATCATCAAAATACCATGTGGTTTACTAATTTTCTCCCACTATATATACATATATATATATATATATATTATATTTTTATGTAATATTACCAGGGGCTGTCTTTTTTTGTTTCTGAAATTCTAGCTTGATTGGTTTTTTGCAGGATACTGCGAAAACTGCAGGGGCTGAGGTTTCGGAGGAAGGGATAATTGAAACATTTCATGATGATGATGAAGCACTTGATGCAGTGGACGATGGAGCTGTGGTGTGTACCTTTGTTTGGCATTTAATGTTCATTCTCTTCAGTCTTCCCACCCTACTTCAGTCGTATGCTGACACCTATCTTCCTTTTTTTTTCCTTTCACACTGTGTTTCATACTAATTTAATTCTCCATGGTATCTAATAACGTAGGTTGTGGATCTTTCACATTTTGGCCGGATAAGAGGTACATACTTAGATATTGCACATGCATGGGTCATGATAATTTTCTCCTTTCCCTCCCTCTAACTTCATTAGGCTGTAACCTTTTCTTCAGTATCATATTTTAATTTTCTAATAGCTTATCACTTTATCTTGTTGCTTTGACAGAAAAATGTAGTCACATTAGTGGTTTCACCAGAGACCTGTAAGATCATCACTGAAATGCTGAGCAAGTAATTTTAACTTTGAGCTTGAACTGAGTAAAGAAAAACAGAAGAAAGAAAGGGGGGTCGGGAAGTGGGGCAAATATTTTTCTATGCTGATTCATATTATCATATTATAGAACATGTGTGAACTACATGTTTTATATGTAATTTTAATGGCTTTTAGGTACATATTCTTTGCTGATAAGGTATAGATTCAAGACATCACTAAGCAAACTAGCTTTTGTGTTTTGGTGGGACCCAATAGTAACCAAGTAAGAAGCTTTACCATTGTAATGGTGCAATATATATTATTTAGAACGATGGAATTGGTGTATTTCAATATGATGATATGACCAGGTGATGGAGAAGTGGAACCTTGGGGATCTTGTTGTAAAACCATATGGCACACATCAACATTTCAGTGTAATCTTGATTGATTAGATTATATCTTGTAAAGTGTATGCATTGATTATTAATCTTTTTTCTTATCATTAATTAGTTCCTACAAGATAAAATTAAACATGTTGTGTTTGATGAATGACTGCCTATTTGTTGTATGTCTTATTTTTTTCCCTGAGAAAGTGGAGGCTAGCAGCATGGTTCTTCTTATATGTTGATTTGTGTTATGTACTTCATGCTCAACTTCTTCTCTATGCATGCCTCGGATGACATTTCTATTGTAAAATCTGCACATTTTTATTGACTTTCTTTGTATGTAACTCTCCGTCCTCTCTCTCTCACACCCCCGTTGTGTGTGTAACAAATTATAATAACTTATCATATATGGGCCTTAGAGTTGAACTAATGCTCATAGTGCTGAGTACGGTGTATTACTGTATTATTGTTGTCCATGAATAAGGTGGTTCGGGAGGTTGACTAGTTAAGTCAGTACTCCATAAATTTCTCTGCCTACTCAATTTCTCTCTTTATAGACAACAACGAAGGAGTTATCATGTCTTTTACCTCACTGCCAAACTTACAAAGTTTAAATGATTTAGTTTTATTTGACTACCTTTTTATTCAAAAAAAGAAAAAAAGTTCCTGTCCAAATCAGTACTTTTCAACAGTGCTACCTAATATTTAATATCTCTCCAGTCCCAACCTTCTTTTCCCTCCAAAAAGGTCAGAAAGCTATTTGTAACCCAGGTAGTTTTGTAATTGAGCAGGTTGATGGGGTGTCTGTTACTGTAGGAGTTGGAAATGTCATATCTGAAGAAGGTTTTTCGCTGTTATTGTCTCCAGCTGCTGCTCCATCTGTCTGGAAAGCCATTCTTTCTCAAGGGACTATCCCAATGGGTTCTACTGCATGGGAAAAATTATAGGTCATTCGTGGTACTAAATTGTTTAGATTATGCGTTTTTTTTCATGTTATATATTTAATAATTATTCTTTTCACTTTCTTAAAAATTTTATATAATACTTGCTATGAAATTGATCCAAGGAACCTGCCAATAACTGGGTACGAATTGTTACTTCTATGGTGATTCCCTTCCAGAAATTTCTAATAATTGTCTTACAATGAATGCAAAACACCAATGGTGCACGTTATGCTTTTAGTGTGACTTGAATGCCTAGCTACAGAGGCACGACCAGGAAAAGAACACATGTATATGATGCCGTGCCTCCTCCCTCCTCCCTTGCCTATCTGAAGACATGATGGGCTTTTCTTGAGTTTCTTGTTTCAAAAATTACTCATATCTCTTTTTGTTTTAAGAATATACACAGATTTTCTTGAAAATGAGGCTATGCGCACTTGTTCAATTTTAAGCTTTTCTACTAAAATGTCCTCTATCAACCTATATAGATATTTTTTTAACTAAAAGATCCTTTTACATATGTTTTTATGGATGATATTGTAAAAAAAATTATAATTAGACTGAAATGTATATTTTAAAAATAGAGGCTTATGTAATTTCAACGAAATTCATTGGAAGTCTCTGCCATTTTCTCTGTTTCTAACTAATGGCTATACAAATGAGGGTATATACCCTTTCTTCACTTCCTAAAAACCTATAATGTAAAAGACAAGAGCATCTTCTCATATTATTATTGCCACTCTTTGACTTTAAATATTTTAGCGGTCACTTTTGTGCCTTCCTCTCTGATAGTATTTTAGACAGAGATTTAACGTGAGACCATCTGCGGAGGTTGTAGATGATGAAATGAATCACAATGGTTCATGTTCTTGTCAAGTAGAAGATTAAGGAAGCATATACTGTTTGAGTCGTGGTTGAATGGCTTATATCTTTTGGCCAATGAGACCCAAAGAAAAAGGATTACTGAAACTAATTGACTTGAAATGTAAGTACGTCAAATATTATATAATTTGGCTTTACATAGATTTCTAGTCTAATTTAATCTATACTGATTTTTGTGCACTTGTGATTGTAACTGGACTTCTCAGGAAGGCCTGCTCCTGTAATGGAGCTAACTAATGAATTCAATGTTCTGGAGTCCAACCTTTCGAACTCAATCTTTCTTGACTATGGTAACTGTTTTGTTGTAATAATCCATCTGCTTAGAATGTTGAGACTTGGTGGATAGTTGGTCTAATTCTTGTTTTCTCAGGCTGTTACAAAGGACAGGAGACTATCGCTAGGCTGATAACATATGATGGCCTCAAGCAGAGATTATGGGGAATTCATCTTTCGGCTGCGGCAGAACTGGGCAGCATCATTACTGTTGATGGCAAAAAGGTTGTTATAAGTTTGTTGTCAGCAGAGTTTAATTCCTTTTTATTCCAAAAAAGTGCACTTAATTTTTCTATGGTCGAGAAAACAGAATGGAAATTGTGGGCATAGATAGTAGTTACACATTGAGCCTAAAGAGGACAGAGATGATGTGAAAATTCTAGTTCTATGTGTTGACCTTTTCCAAATTTTTTGTAAAGAAACCCATCAGTATCAGGACAAAGAGGTGAATAGGTAATAGAAGTACCCTATGAATCAGAAACTTAAAATTTCTTATAGTTGCATCTTGTAACCCTGTTTTCTCAGCCTGAATGGGTTTAGAAGTAAAGTGATGATTGTTGAATACTGTACAGGTTGGAAAGTTGACAAGTTACACAACTGGAAGGAAGCAATCTGAACATTTTGGGTTGGGTCACATAAGAGAAATGCTGCTTCAGAGGTAGACAATGTAGTTGTTGGAGACGGCATCCATGGAACAGTGGTGAAAGTTCCTTTTCTCACTATGCAGAGACCACCATCAGGAAGATCAAATTGAGATCCATATTGAGAACATGCAAGATTCTTCATTCAACAATAATATATTCAATTTTAAGGACGTGAAATAATGTACATGTTATTAACGAGTTTCTGAGTATGATCTGTTATAGATGTTGGAATATGATCAAACTAAATATATACATGATTTCAGTAAATTTAAGAATTTGTTAGCTGAGCATTCTTTTGTGTTCTTATTATGTTCTTGAACGATTAATGGTGCTAAGCGCTAGCCCTATGAAACATCAGATCGAGAACAAAATTATTCACAAATCTTTCCACCACCTCATCAGTTACAATCTTGTAGAATACTAACAACTTCTTCCTTTTGTTCATCACTTAATGTTTTAGGGGAGTCGATGAGGAATCTGATATGGCGGTCACCTCTCCGCCCATTATATTGTGGGTCTGGCATACCTTTACCTTGAATTAGCTTCACATATCCAGGATATATGACAATATTCTCAAATGACACATTCATTGTTTCTCCTTCAATCAGAGGAGCTGGTATTATGCAGCCAGTGAGTGCGTTTACTAGGGGGATCTCAACACAGACTTCCAAATTATTACCATCTCTGGTAAACAAAGGGTGTTCCTTTTCTTCAATTGAGAAGATTATATCAGCAGGGAGGTATCCAGGTTCCTCGTTAGCCTTGTCCTCGAAGGTAATCTTCCTTTTATCCATCCAGGCTTTACTTCAATATGTAGCACCTCCTCCTGTTGAAGGATAACCCTGTTACAAAAATTAAGACAAAAAAGTTTACGAGAAACCTTCAGATTTTCCTTTCCTCAAGCATTGCATTTTGGGAAAGCCACTATGTAGTTCTGAGAAAAGAATGTAATCACCAAGGTTCCATAAACAAGTGAGTAGTATAGACGTATTATCATTTTTTACGTCAAAACTTGTTATTGCTTATTGCCTACTTGTTGTGGGATTTTTTTAGTGATTACATTCTTTCTTTGGGATCTCTGATTTTCCCTTACATTTTCTGCCAAATTGTCATTGGTTCTAATTAAAATTTTGAAATTTCTATCCTTATCTAAACTGTATACTCCATTTCTGTTCATGTAGTCCAGCAGGCTAGCATCATGGATTTAAATACTTTGTACAAAAATATTACTAGAAAAAAGTGGTAGAGAACAACCAAGACATGAGCTTGTCAGAAATGAGCCTATTATATCCATTAATTACTAGTTTGGTCCGCTAATTTTTTCTAGTGACAAAACTCCAAGTTTCTGAAGTGTCTGCTATCAGGTTCATGAATATAAACATGAAATATGGATGATCTCTTTAAAAAGAATCAATCATGTGGTATTAGGCTGTAAAAACCTTCTACTTGTCATATTTTTATTGGAAAATTTTATGGAAGTAAATGAATCTACGTAATAATTTTTCATTTTTACAAGGCCATGTAACAGAAACATACCCAGGAGGCTTGATAACATCTCTAGTAATTTTGATCTTTTTGACGCATCCAAAGAACAAATTTTCAAGTGTGCACTCCAGCTTCTTCTCTGTTGGCGGGGGTTTCCTTCTAACAGTTGATTGTGAGAATATGATTGGTGTTGTGGACCTCCGGCTCTTGTCTCTCGACAGAGAGGCTGCAGGGATGTCATTCGTCGATGATCTGTTGGTGCTGCCGGCCTCTCTTGACCGAGAGGTTACAGAGCTCGGGCCTTGTGTCTGAGTTTCAGAGGCAAGATGTCTGGCTCTGCTTCTGTTTCTTGACAAGGAATCTGCAGTAGTACTTCTTGAAGGTTCAACAACGGAGGTACTTCTTCTTCTGCTCACATTCCCAGATCTCTCTGATTCAGAGACAAAGCTTGCACTCGAACTTCTTGATACAGGGTTAGGCGTTTTGCTTCGTCTGCTTGGGTTTTTTGAAATGTAACTTCTAGTTGGTGTCGGTGTTTTTGATCTTGTACTTGCATTTCTTGACAAAATTGCAGGACTTGTAAATAAATGGTCATCATCTTCATCCCCATAATGAAAATTAATCCCTGAACCTGGAGGTGTTGCAGCTGGGTCCTACATCAAAAACTATATGGTGAGAAATTCTCATAACATCATTCAGAGGATTCAGAAACTGGTGTTGAAGGTTAAGATACATCAACTTAATTTAATGTGGTTGTTTTAATTTTTTAAATATACTCTCAGAACATCATGTCCAAGTTAGAAACTCATGGGAAAATTTATATATATATATATATATATATATATATCAGCTTTGTTTAGTGAGTATTTTAAATTGGAAATATTTTATAACAAAAATTATCTTATGCTCTAGCATCTTTAAGAAATTAAAATTTTCACATCACTAACACAACTATTTTATTTTAATAACAATCAGTTTAAACACCCACTCAAACAACCATGTCGATACCGTCTTGGGACCTATAAAACCCGAGGGGGAAACACTTGTCATTGAGGCTGCTGGTCATCAACACTAACATGACCATTTATTTTCTCAAAGGTATGTGAAGTTTAAAAATTAAATTTTGCTTGAAAAAAAAGGAGACTATGATTAAATTATAAAGATATTTATTTTCGTGTTGTTTAAAAATCATACAAAACTTTTAATTTTTCATTAAAACATTCTCAACTTTTAAATATTACTAAAATACCTTTCACAGAAAATGGTTTACATCTATTTTTAACCAAATTTGCACGTAGAAGATGGATTTTGGATTTTCTTTTTTCTTTTTTCACTACGGTGGCAAATTTCATTAAATAACATGAGTTTATCTAAAAAAATTCAGCTAATTATAGCCAAAATTCAAAGAATTTCTTACTTAAAACGCTATCCATATAAGTAACAATAATAAGGCTCAAATCTAAGATTACCTCAGAGTGTTTCTCCTTACGAGAACTTTTATCAGAATAATGCTTTTTGGTTACCAGATTTTTGTAAGCCTTTCAAAATTCTTTCAAAGACACAGTCTTTGGAATGAAAAAGATGTTGTGCAGATCCAACGTTGGTGTTCTTGGTGTCTTAAGAGGTTCTCCCATTTTCCAAGCAAGAAAATGAAAGAAAACTTGAGACCAGGAAGAAAGCAAGAGAAATCACCGATAATGAAGCAGTTTTGTATGGCAAAAAAATGTAGTTTTGAAATGTGAGATAAGGATTCATAGTCATGGTTTGAAGGATTAAAACCTATAATTAATTTTATGGTTAGAATGACTTTTTATCTCTAACAATCTTATTATTAACAAGAAGTTAAACTATTTTCTAATTTAGAATTCTGGTTCCTGTGAGATTTTTTGGTGAATTTTGGTAAAATATATGTATTATTTCTTAATGGATAGCTAAAGACTAATTATATTATTTTATCTCTCTCAACAAAAGTTTTCTTTTTCTTTTAATTAGGGAAATATTACAATGAAGCCCCATACAAGGATTCTCACTGAAAAAAAGTCCCACTAAAACGTACAAACAGCTTTGAAGTCTATGAACTTAATTATAAATAAGTTCCGGTATATATTTACCATAATGCCCTTAATTAAAAAATAAAAAAAAAAATCCTCTTCCTATGGTCATTGCGTTTGCTGGCTGGCTACCAATGACGAGTAGCTCCACCGTTGCCGCTGAAGGCTTCGGTGAGCAAATTATTGATAAAAAATTGACCATAGTAAGATTTGACAAGCACACTGTCTCTTAAATTTTAAAAGATTATAGAACTACTAGATGACTAAATTCATTTGTTAAATATATACAAAATAAAGCAACAAATACAGGAATCTAATGTTGTCTATTGCAAAACATTAGTTGTTAATTTTAATAGGACAATTGTTAATAGAAAATTAACAAACTTTAGTATAATAAATTGACAAACAATTCATGAAACTTAGATATAATTTAGTCAAAGTTAAACCTTGTGTTGACCATCCTCCTGAGTTAATAAAAAAGTTCTACATTGTAACAACCCTAGGATTTTTAAAGTGTTATTTGGGCAAATAATACAAACATAGATCATAGGGATGAGCAAGAACTAAATAAAAAGTAACCATCTCACACCAGGTCGCTTCCTCTGCTTGTCACTTGCTTCTTATACTGAATTCCACATGCATTGCATAGAGTCTGTATACAAAACAAAAATGTAAATTAGAAAAGTAAGCTCTTGTTTTGAACCTTTAGATTCTAATCTGACAGTAAGCCTTGTGGAGAGATGGCTTGAGATTTTAAGTCAGAATCGATCTCCTAATAACTCAAATAGAATTAATCTTTGGAAAGGACAATTAGAAACTATCTCTAAAAGAATAATAAAATAGGCCATCAGATCATATCAAACAAATATTATTGGAGTAAATTAAATTCAGGTTCTGATAATGTTAAGTTTTGTTCATAACCTTTGGACCTAGAGGCCCCCTACGCCACATGGGAGTGTTTCTTGTCCGGCAATTGTAATTTGTGCAGATTCGCCGCTCATAGTTGGGCTCCGGCCGGCGAGGACGTAAGCTCCTTGCAGTGCCAGTACTGGCCGAAGAGTCCTCGTTGTGGCGAACTCTCTTCTTTAGATCAAAAGGATGATTGGAGGGTGTCACCATTCTTGTTGCTGCAGATGAAATTGTGGTGTTGTTGAAGATGGAAGCACCATTGTTGTCTCCACCAGAAATAGGAAATGATGGAGGAAGAACCAATCCATTTGAATTTGAATTTGCATCCACTACTTTCTGCTTCATTATTCGCAATATATAATACAAAAACAAGTCTCACAACATAGACATACTTAACTGATTTTAACCTCTTTTAAATCTCCAATAATCGTCTAATTAGATCTTGTTTGACTATCAACGTATTATCTCAGGAGAACTACTCAGAGGTCTCATAGAAGTGATTTAATTCCTAAAAAATCCCAAAAGCAAGTGGGCATTATAAACATTCAAATCTAACAACACTAGCTACTAGTATGTTTGAATACAAACGTTTGACATGAATTTTAAAATTCTATTTAGAAAGCGTACGTTCGATTCGTGGTTTCTAATCTTGAACCCACACAAACAAATAGAATCACTCGGACTTTGACTATAGTTTCACAGCAAATGATGACACTATTGGAAAAGAGGGGGAGAGAGAGAGAGAGAGAAACAGTTGGAAAAGAGGGAGAGAGTTTGGTTGTAGAAGGAGAGTTTGTTTCTGTTCGTTATCTCTTTCTCAACTCATGCACGCACATTTAAAAAAAACAACTCCTGCGGTGCACAATCTAACTCTTTTTTCGAACAAAGGGGTATATCACATGTGATTACCCATATGCTCACTTTTTATAAGAACAAGGCATACCAATTTTGTGAGGGCTTTTTGATCAGGAAGTTCTAAATCCCAAAATTGAAATTACAATACAAAAGGAACAATGGCACTGAATAATAATCACATAAGTATCGTATAATGCAATCCCAATTAATTAGTACAAACAAATTCCTCTTACTAAACATATCAAATTGGATCTTTCTCAATCCCTAACCTCCCAATCCCACGTATCAAACAAGGTTTTCACCGACAAATTTTGGAAAGAACTATCGAAACATCTTTGAACTACAGTTAGGCTAGCAACCTAAGACAAAGCTAATTAACGTTGTTGGTTCCATCAACTATCACAAAGAAAGGCTTCTGGGTTTACAAGTAATAAGTATGAAGATTCTACACCAATTCCTTTTTAACCGTTGTAAAAACTTTTTTTTTGTTACCAATATGAAATAGTGGATGAAGTATTCTACAGAAGTATATAGCTAGTTTGCTACCAACTAATTAAGCTCAACAACTTCTATGGTTCAAGTATCTTATCTCAATTCATGCATTATTATCCAAGTGAATTGCTCCTAAAGGAACCGTATAATTCATGGTGGTTTCAAATACAAAAAGTAAAATGTGAAAATATCAATATATATATATATATATGATTATTATGATACTGGGCAAGTTCTTTAGATGATGTGAAAAGTATCTTAACATATTGTTTCAACTCATTTGAGTATTTTTTCACAATAAATAATATATTGTTGGTAATAATAGCCAAACAATTTTTGAATCCTTAATTATTATCGAGTTTCTCTTTCCCTCCTTTTAACTTCATCTGTCTATATTAAATACTGAGAATTAACTATATATATATATCGTGTTTTCCCCTATTTTGTGAAGAACATTGTAATTAAAAATGAAATTATATATATGAATATGATGAAAAAACTTACATTTTTATCAGTAAGATTCAGAGCAGATTGAGGGGTTTCAAAACCTCCAAATATTTCAATGTAAAACTCATCATTATCTTCTTCTTCTTCTTCTTCTTCTGGCAACAGATTCAAGTCAAACAGCTTGTTTGCCTTCTTGCTAGATGAAGATGATGATCCATCATCAACCTGCTTCATCTTTTGGAAATCCATAGTTTTGTTTCAGAGCTCAAAGTAATCTGGGAAACAAGTGCAAAAATGGGACATATAATGAATAAAGGGTATTTGCAAGAATTGCAAAACAAGAATCACCATAAGAAGAATATCATAAATTGTGAGTATTAAGAATTGAGTAACATATATTTAAGACCATTTAATCAAAAGAGATATTGTTAAGTTGATAAATACAAATAATGATTCTTCTATATCACTAAGTTAATAAGTTCTACATTATTTGAGAGAGAAAAACTAGTTCAAATAAAATTTAAAGATACTTTTAATTGTAATATTATTAAAAAAATAAATACTTAATCAAGTTGATCATGTGAATGAAGAGCTTCAGCAAAAATTATTAATTAAGAATAAGGAAATTAAAGGGAGATACAATTTTAAGTAAAAGTATAATGATAATTTCTTCTTCTTTTTTCAAAAGTTCAATGATAATTTCAAACTGTTTCGCAGCGAAGTCTTCACATATTCTTTCTCGGTTATTTCGTTATATATATCTTTGTGAACAAAAAATTGCATACATCAATATAAAAATATTAAATCTAAAACAACTTGCCTTAATTAATTACTTGAGTATGAGGAAAATAATACGTTTCATTATATTTCTTATATCCAATTAATACATGAGATCCATCCAATTTCTTTTGGTTAAGTGTTAAGTACATGTCGTGCTACCATATTTTTTTAAGAAAAATTAAGGAAAAGTCTCCATTACAAATCTTAATGAGGAACTTTTCCAATTTTTTCACATTCTTTTACCTCAAAACTTAGGCATCACTCAAACAAAAATCATAAGCCAAAATTTAAGAATAAAAAATTGAAGAGTATTATGGGATGAGTTACTTGTGTATTGGTATGAATCATAACAACATATAAAATTTGTTGTAATTAAGCTCGTTAGTAAGAAATAACAACAAATAAAATTGATCATTACACAATCAAAATAATAAAATAATAATTAATATAGAGTTGATCTAATAGTATAAAATTTTACTAGATCTATGTGGGTCTCTCAAATCTGAGCCTCATATGAGACACCTGAACTACAAGGGATAATCACAAACTTTAAAATTAGATTAGTCAATTATTCAGATATCTAATAATATGATCTAAAAAGAACATTAGATTCCAGTTAATAGTATAAAAATAATAAAATAATATCGACTGACAATCTGTATACTAAAAACAAATAATTGCAAGGATCGATTATCTTTTATAAGATCAAAATTATGGTTTAAACAAATAGTTATAAAAATCACAAGGATTCGGTTGCAATTTATCACATAAATCACTGGAAAGAAGAAGAAGAAGAAAGAAATTATTTTGATGAAATGAGAGGAGTAGAGTTGAGAGGGAAGAGACATTACATTGAATGTTGAGATGAAAATGAAATCTGATTTTGTGATGAAGTGTGAATGAGGCTGTCTTCTTTTTAATTCACGAGGACGTGGACCACGGGTCTGAGAAGCGTTACATTTGGAGAGAGATAAATGTAGTAAAAATGTTCAGATTTGGAATATATATAAATAATTGGGAGAAAATAAGAAAAATTGGAGAAAAGTTTTTTATTAAAAGTTTTATTTGTAAGAAAGAATTGATCAATTTTTATATACATAAAATATATGTACTCTACAAATTTTGTATATATATAGGCACATGAGTGAATGTAAAACTTGAATTCCTTATTTATTTCAAAAATGAGCATGGCATTATCAATTTTTTAGATGAAATATGAACAATTTAAATTTAATTTTAAAATACTGAAAACTAAACCCATTGAATCCATCTTGTGTATGGTTTAAGAGTTAGTAGTTTAATTATAGTTGAATTAGAGTCAATCTAACCAAGATTAAAAAAATATAATTTAATTAAAATATAAAAATTATTTATATATATATAAATTTGAAAAAGGAATATTCAAATAAGAAAAAGGAAGTAATCCATCTACAATTAATTGGAGCATTAATTCAGGTATAAAACATACATGATATAATAAAATAGAGTTATTAAAATATAAATATAACGGGCTACTAATTTTTTTATTCAAAACAATATCATTTTAAGTTTAATAAATAAAAATATATAAAATATAACATAATTAACTGTTTAAAACTATTAATCGGACTAATTAGGAGACTAATTTACTAGTTTATTATTTTAACCGGCTTTTAATACCATATTTAATTCATCCCTCAATTTTTATCTTTTAAGATGAGCTGGGATATGGATATGTATCTTTTCTTCTTTTCGCTGGCAAATTTTATTTTTCTTTTCAATAAAAGATAACTTAATTACGCTATTTTTTTTAATCTCATTCTTACAATAAAAAACACAAGTGCATAAAATAAATTCTTATTAGCTAGTTCGAAAAAATTAAAAACATTTAAAAATAATTAAGTATTTAAAATAAATTAAAAAAGTAATCAAATATTGTTTAATAAAAACTAGTCAATTGAAAGAAAATAATTAAAAAAATTTGTGAGAAACAATAATTAGAAGATTTAGTTTCAAGTTTCAACAATAGCATGTATATTTATTATTCATATTTAATTAGAATAAGTACTTTTTCAATGTAATAACGTAATAAAATAGCATGTTTATTGTCATAAAAATAATTTGCATAAAAATAAATTGTATGTGAAGATTCACATAATATATATATATATATATATATATATATATATATATATATATGTACATAAGAATCATATAATTAAAATATCTCTTAATCAGTAGGAAACGTAATTTACTGATTCCTAATATGTTATTCTATTCAATAGCTGAAAATACATTCCATAATTTCAAGAATAGAAAAAGAATTAATAGCATTTTTAAACGTTGCGACTTGATATAGAATGTTGAATATATATTTGTTATTTGACGCAAGAAAAATCTTACGAATATAAATTATCCCAAATAGAGATTTAAATCTATTTTTGTGTTATGATGTATTCAATACTTTGAAGTATATAGTATATGTCGTTTTAGCATCACTCAATATTTTAAACTATTTTTATGTATAACGCCTTAAATTATTTTTTTAGTAGTGTTTAATATCTTAAATTTAGTATGTTTATTGCTATTAAGAAAAATACTTTAAAGACATAATTTTATCAAAAATTATTTTATAATACTAGATACTACTGAAAAATATTTTAGGATCTGAATGTACTAAAAATTAGTTTGAGATAGTGTAATATTATTAGAAAAATATTTTAAAGTATTTGATACATCTTGACCCTATATTTTTAATTATTTATATATTTTTAACTATTTATATAATTTTTTAAAAAAAAATAGAGGGAGAGAAAATCTTGTTCAAACTTTTTTTGTTTGAAATATTTAGCATAAAATAGCTTTAATTTTGATTTCCTTTCAAATAAGCAAAAAATGCTTAAGATAAAAGGAATGGGTTCACATATTTAGTGGGTGTTTGGTAAACAGACAAATATAGGTTTTAAATTTAAATTTAGGCAAAACTTAAATTTTAAGAAATTTTAAAACAATTAGTTATATTTGTCTAAAAATTTTTTAGACCAAACTATGGTTTAAAATTAAATTTTTAGATAAACTGCTCAAAGTAGCTTATAGAATAGTAAAAGATCTTATGGACTAACCAATTACTATATTACCCCTACTTTTTCTTATACCCTATCTCCCCTCTCCTTTCTTTTATACAACTTCTCTCATTTCTCATTTCTTTTCTACACTATCTCTCCTTTCTTATATCTCTTCTACACCCTCTATACTTTCTTTTCTACACCATCTCTCCTCTCTCATTTCTCTTATACACAATTTCTCTTCTCTCATATATTATCTCTCTTGTCTCCTATATTTAATAATCATACCATTTTTTATAATTTATCAATAATAAAAGTACTTCTAAAAATAACTATCAAAACACTCATTTATTTAAAATCACTTTTTTTTATAAACTCTTTTCCAAAAACTCTTTTCTAATAGCTGCCCAAAAGCTATTTTTTTTATAAGTCATTTTTTAAACTCTTATCCAAATGGGCCTTTAGTATCTAAATGTCCAAGAGTGTTTCAGACATAAATATTTTTATTAAGATAATATATGTGCTTTAGAAAACTAACATGCGAGCTTATCCTAGTGAAAGAGACTTTAATTATTTAAGTATGATGTCTCAAGTTTAAGTCCGTGTAAATGTAAAAAAAAAATTAGAAGAGTTACCCTTAATTAGATTTGGTAATACTTAAATTTAACCTAGTGAGTAGTGGGATAGATGTATAACAAAAAATGCTCCCCTGGTCCTTAATATATAATATAATTAGGAAGGTGATATTGATATTAAATATAAGATATATTTTATATATTTATCAACTATTTCTTAAATTATTCTTATTAATATTCCCTCAACAATAATCAAATAAGAGAGAGAGTTAAAGAAGATTAAAGAGTTTTAGAAAAATTATATCATATTAACTAATTTAAATAACTCCTTTAATCTAATCAATTTAGTTAATTATCAACTCACCAAGATTATTTCCTTTTTTTTCATATTTTACTTTATTATTGGCATTCAGTTTGGTCTATGGCTATCTAATAGCATCTTACTTGATTATAAAATCAACCATATGAAATACAATTTATAAATTTAAAATCAATTATGTTATATTCAGTTTATAAAATCAATTTAGTTTTTCATAGAGCACAATGACGTCGTATGATCCATGTAGCCGATTCCATTTAATGGGATAAGGCTTGTTGTTGTTGTTGTATGTTATATTCAGCTTTGTAGAATAGGAATCTCCACCTAGTCATATAGATTAAATGGTACGGTGGAGTTATGTTCTATTTTTAGCATTAAAAAGATTAAAATGTTAAAGATTAGTGAATGTATAGCATCAAACACGAATTGACAGTTAACTTACATCTAAAATATCTAATACTCAATAATCATCTAACTTTTTTAGAGGTATTGAAGATAAAATAAGCACATTAAAAATATTGTGAAGAAATAGTTGAAAGAATATTCAATGAGTATATAATAGGAAGAGTAATGAAGGCCCGAGAAAGAATTAGCACAAGATAGAACAATTGACTTGTAAGTATATTTTTAATAAGTTTCATATATATCCTCATGTTAGATTAATGAGTTATTATTTGATTACTTTGTATGGTAATTGAAATCTACATTATATTTTCAATTGTATTTTAGAATATTTAGATTTACTATTGAATTTATATTATTACACCATTAGCTTGTAATCAAGTTATTAGAAAGCTTTAAGTAGATAAAAACTATTAATTATAAAATTTAATTAAAAAATACACACTCTTTAAATCGGTTATAGCAATATCGAGTTTAAAGGGTAGGTTTTATTTGATTGTATGCACACTTTTTACACTTGTTACAAATACAACCGATATAAACTTTACATTGGACATATATCTTAACTATATAAATACTAAACCTAAATCTAATCTTGTAAGTCTATTTTAACAGTGTTAAAGATTTGTTTTTGGGAAGTAATAATGAACCATCTTTCAAAATTAGAGGGCATTATATAGTTTGAACATTTTCTCTTTTAACTATAGAGGACATTATATGGTGTTTTGACAACATTAACAAATTTCTAACAAGGACTCTTAGCTTGATTAGAAATTTGTTAAAAGTGTAAGTCTAAATTTAAATTTAAATTTTGATGTTTTTATGAGAGTCAAAACAATATTAAAATTACTACTAAGAGAATATAAGCTTACATAGTCCATTCATACTATGGACCTACATAATTAGTAAGAATTGAATGAAAAGGAAGGAGGGGCTCAAGAGGAGGAAATATTAGAAAAGTTTGTCAACATCATTCTTAAGTCTTGCCGGATGACTTACCCATGATGATGGAATGACGCTAAATTGAAGCTCTTCTTGCTGACGCAAATGATTTTCAAGGAATCCTGAGAAGTCTCATGTAGACTCCTCGTACAAATAATCCAATAAAGAGTATCACACACGACAAGTGTACAAGAAATGACTGTAAGAGTAAGCACCTTTTTTCTAGCAGACACGCGATACTGGTTGTCCTGAATTACAAATGATAATGTGACATTACATTTTTCTGTGAACTTTGCTCTTCTGGTAAGGACCAATTTCTTTTTAAAGACGTAATCACTAGTGGAGCACTTGGTCTGAAGGAAGGACGTGGTGCCTCTCTCTTCTCACAAGAGAAACTTATAGAAGAAAAATATGAAACACCAAGGACTTCTCTAAAGATATCATGTGAAGGTTGAATGATACTGTTATGAATAGCAATGCTTTTCTTTTTTTGCCAGAGGACATTTAAAAACGGATAATTATTTCTTGCATATATAGTATTGGGAAAAGCCATCCGGGCAAAGCATATAAAGAGTTCACTTCAACCAATAAATAAGAAAATGAGAAAAAAGAGTATATCCTTGGAGCTTGATCGAAAGATATCCAAAGCAAACGGCCTTGACAGATGGACATAAGATACATATATATTCAAGAGTTTCATCATCACGATAGTCAAATGGATAGGAAGCAGAAGAGTTGAGTTGATGTGCTCTAAAGAACATCTATAGGTGGAATTGCTTTAGCAAAGAGAAGATAAATTTTGATATTTTAGCTGCATTTATATCTAATTGAGATTTTCCATAAATTATTGATTTTTTTTTATTTCGTTCTTTTATTCATCGTAGTGAATGACGTGAATAAAACATTCTAAAATTATCAAAATACCCTAATTGCGCACGAGGCATGAACTAATAAACTCTAGTGGTGTTTGGATTGTTATAAAAATATAATTTTAAAAGATTTTTTTAGTTTAAATTATATTTTTACAAAATTTTTTAAATAAATAATTTTTTTAATCTATAAATATTTTTGAGTTAGATTGTAATTTTAGATAAATATTTTATAAATAAATTTTTAATGGAAACAAAATTTATGTATATTAAAAAATTATTTTATTTATATTTTTTTACACACTTTTCTTCTTTCTCTCTACACCACATCTTCTCTCCAAATATCGACATTCAATCGTTGTCCAATTCTCTTGTCGTCACTGGTTCTCCTACACTATCATCGTCTGTGGGTCTCTTGGTGGAGATAGTCTACATCTCTCGGTCTTATAAAAATAATCTATAGCTGTGGCTTATGGAGAAGACTTTTGTCATAATCATTTGTGGGTCTCGTGGGTTGGTCTTCGTCGCTGCAAGTTGTCCTCACTGATCTTTCTTTTCTGTTACTACCACCGTTTATCGACCTCTACAAGTGATGCTGATGAGATGATGGGAGAGAGATTTTGAACATACTACAAGGATCTGGAGCGAGAAAAAAGATGAATAGCGTGTTGATGAGAGAGAGAAATTTGATACTTGATGGGACGAGAGAGAATATGAACAATAATAGATACTATTATTTTATCTTATATTTTTTATTAATTTATCACCTGTAAAATTAATCTGACAATCAATATGTTTAGATGTTTTTTAAATCTAAGTTTTAAATTTAAATTTAAACAAAATTTAAGTTTTAAAAATTTTAAAATAAACTATATTTATTTAAATATATTTTTAGATTAAACTATAGTTTAAAATTAAAGTTTCAGATAAACTGATTAGAATAATTTATAGAATAGTAAAAAAGTTTATGAACTAACTAACTACTATATTACCCATACTTTTTCTTATACCCTATCTCCTTTCTCTTACTTTTTCTTACACCCTATCTATTTTCTTTTCTTATATCCTCTCTCCTCTTATATCTTATTTCTCCTCATTTAATATTTATATTTTTTTCATAATTTACCAATAATAAAAGTATTTATAAAAATAACTATCTAATCACTCAATTATTTAAAATAATTTTTTATAAGTTTTTTTCTATAAATCTTTTTCTATAAATTACTTAAAAACTTTTTTTATATAAATATATTTCTAAAATCCTATCAAACGATCAAATAACAATTAAAATATTAATTTACTTAAAATTATTTTTAAGAGTTTAAAACCGAATCCAAACGGGTCCATAGTGTCGTTAACACATGAGGCTGAATGCTCCACCATCCATCCTGGAGTCGTCGCCTTGGGTCGTCTTGCCTCGTCTCCGCGCTTAAAACCTCAGTCCCTGAAGTGCTCATAGAGCACGTAGCCCAGACCCGAAACCTCCACCTTATGGTCTCCTTCCTCACTTCTCGCATTCGCTAATGGTGGATCAACCTTGACCTCGCTTCATCTCTTGCAGACACTGACTGGGTGCTTCTAATATTTTTCTGCCCGATCAAATGGGGACCCTTCATTTATCTGGATTTCGAGTTCTGATTGTTCTAGCTTGTCTGGGACTGTTAGGGATTGGCCCTGCTTTTGCTGACACTCAAACGCCCAAGAACGTGCAAGTTGCTCTTCGGGCTAAGTGGTCGGGAACCCCATTGCTTTTAGAAGCAGGGTACGTTGTTGTTATTGTAATTTCCAAGTTCTTTACTTGATGTGAGAGCCATTTTGATGGATTGGTTGCCTTACTTTCGTTTGTTGAAAATTATTGCATCCCAATTGCCAACTAGAGAGACATATGTGAAGTGTAAATGGGAAGGAAACTCAGTGTCACGTACTCATAATGTGGAATAATAGGAGTAGACTTGTAGGTGACGGTAATTTGTGAAATTCTCCTGAATGCTCCTAGGCTTTATAAGATACGCTCTTGCAGAATTTACCATTGTAAGGTTTTTGTTCACGCTCTATATTGCGTTTCTTAGATATATGGTAAGGGGGGAAACTAATAGATTTTGGATCGTAAATTTACTTTATTGTTAATATTTGAATATTTTCGTGGCAAAAAAATTAAATATTTTAACCTTGAGAATCTTAAATTTTGGTAGGAGGTGCTTATCTTGGATTTATTAGAAGAGAATATTATCATAGGAACAGAGGAAGCTTGATTCAAAGTCCTTAGTTTGCGAATTAGTTGATCAAAAATGTGTTTTGGAACATGTAATAGAAGTGAAGATCATGGAATTTGATTTATGTCTAAATCATTTTACTATCTATGTCTATCCATATATTAATACAATTTCTTGGAAGTCACACTATTCACAAACTGCGAACAGCTTGCCCTGTTCCTTGGGTTATGTGCAATGCACGAGGGTAAAGATCTAGTTCTATGTCTAAATATGAATGGGCAGCCCTATGGGTTCATTTGGTTCTTAACTAATGTCACTTTTCCAACTTTAAGGTATAAATGGAGACATAAAAATGCCGAAAAAAGTGATAATTTCCAATTTAGTTGAATTTCTGTTCCCTTCACGTGCCAAATCTAAATATGGCTTGTATTGCCTTCTATATGATTTTTTTTGTGTGCTTTTGAATGTTCGTGGAAATAGCAAACAATCTTCGAACTTGATCTAACTTCCATATTCTTCTTGTAAACAGCGAATTATTGTCTAAAGAACAGAAAGCCCTTTTTTGGGACTTCATTGAGGTTTGGTTACATACTGAGAAGGATGCTGTTGGTCCTCAAACGGCTAAAGATTGTGTCAAGAAAATTTTAGAATATGGAAAACCTCTTTTAAGTGAACCGTTGGCGTCGCTGCTTGAGTTCTCTCTTTTGCTGAGATCAGCATCCCCAAGGTTGGTGCTTTACCAGCAATTAGCAGATGAGTCTCTTTCTTATTTTCCGCTAGGTGACGAAAGTTACTCAAACAATAACAAAGCGGAAATTGGTGAAACACTAAAAGACAATGAAAGTACAAAGTCAGATCTCCTGCTTGATGATGTTAACCTGGAAAGTCCTGTGGGGAAATGCTGTTGGGTGGATACTGGTGCGCATTTGTTTTTTGATGTTTCAGAACTGAACTTATGGATTGACAGGCCACTTGAACCGTGAGTTCTGTTGTCTTTTCCTTGATGTCCTTGACCTGTTTTTATTTTAGTATTATTTTCAATTATATGCTGCATAATGTCTCAAACATTTATATAATGTTACCAGGGTCAGTGATTCATTTCGGCAACCTGAAATATTTGATTTTGATCATGTCCATCTTCATTCAAGCATTGGAAGTCCTGTTGCTGTCCTCTATGGTTCTCTTGGAACTAATTGCTTTAAGGAGTTTCATTTTGCTCTTGTTAAAGCAGCCAAAGAGGTTTATTCCCTAACTTCTTGTTCTAATTATGTCATCATGTGAATATCATAAGCAATTTTTTAACATATTTCAGGAAAATTATGATCACAGTGGATAAGCATATACTGAACTAGCCTTTAAATTGGATTTTATGTCACCAGGACTTAATTTCATTTGATTGAACCATATGAGCATGATAATTTGATTTCATATTATAAAATCTATGGAGATGAAAGAGAGATTAGGGAGCTGGTGAAAGAAGGTATATCTGTGATAGAAGTAATGAAAAATGGAAAAATTTATGCTTGACATATGAGAAATCAATCTTGTACATTTCTAAACAGATTGTTGTTGTAACTTTTGTGATTGATGAGTTGTATGTACGGTTTATGTAACATCGTCTTATTTTGAGGATTTGATATAGGCATGGTTTATGAAAATGCCTAGAAGGGAACTACAAATTTATCTGATTCATCAAGATTGAAAAAAAAAAAAAACTGTTGATATTCCACTTACTGAAGTTTGAGAGCTTTACACGTTTGCGTATAACATTATACAAGCTTATATGCCAACTTTTCTGACTAGTTTTGGGGGAACTTGGCTAATCTCCTCATGATGGAGATGATATAGATTAAAGATTCAGGTTTGATACTTTAAACCAGGGGAACGGGGTTTGTATTGTAAATAAGTGAATTTCTGAACTCTAGAAACTTTAAGCATCTGGACACACTTCTGGACTAAAGTTATGAAAAAGAAAATTATAGACTTAGAGTAGTCATATAATTGTTGGTCAGATGACAAATCTGGGTATATAACTTTACTGATGGATGAAATAAGCTTTCATATCTTTGAAAAGTATATATTACTGGTATTGTGAACTTTATGCTTCGATGGCCTTGATAAACTAAAGTCTTTATTCATAGTTGATTGTTTGCTTCTTTTTTTTATGTGTTTCACCTGCGACTAATGATATTTTTGACTTATGGATTTTTAGGGGAAAGTTAAGTATGTACTCAGATCGGTGTTTCCTGCGGGTTGTGAAGCAAATTTTGGCCATTGTGGTTCTGTTGGTGCAGGCCAAACCTTAAACCTGGGTGGTTATGGTGTGGAGCTTGCTCTAAAGAATATGGAATATAAAGCCATGGATGACAGTACTGTAAAGAAAGGTTAGAATGATTAATGCATGTGTAGAGTTCAGAGTTTCTGTAGCCCATAATTTCTAATTTTTGTAATGTAGAAGTTAATTTGGTAAAGCAAATAGGTACTTGTGAACTGTAATTGCCTCATTTTATTATAATGTAATTGTTCTGACTAGATAATGAATGTGTATTAGCATGTGTCTTAATCCATTAATGGTAGGTTATGACTGTGATTACAAAGTTATTATTATCATAATAATGATCATTCAATGTCTTTTCATGCAATATTCTCTATTCATAACTTTCATGTAGATTAGAATTAACTAACTACATTTTATTCAATAGTTTTCTCTTGTTTATCCGTATTTCACATGGAAACATAGCCTATGAATGCCAAAACCCTTCTTCCCTTTCAGGCAATGGTTTCCTTTATTTATTTTAAAAGATTTCTTGTGTGCTCAGTTTCCACCACCAAAACCATGGGTTTCGGTGAAAATAGGAGTTTGGTCTTGGTGAAAACAGGAGTAACTACTTGGTTTCACCAAAACCATGATTTTGCTAGTTTCCAATGTGAAACCAAGTATGTACTTCATCATGCCTCTGATATGCTTTATCTGCACTGTCATTGAATTCAAATTTGAGTGCTTCATGAAATATGAACTATTATTTTGGATATACATATGGATAAAGGTTTCATAATGTCAAATATTTTTGGACTCACAATCTTATTGTTGTTCTTTATATAGTTCATTCAAATAAACTGATTCTGAGCATTGATTGTTTTGACAATAATAGTTTACTTACATTTGCAAATGATCTTATTAATCTTAAGTGTTGGTTGCAGGTGTTACTTTGGAGGATCCTCGGACTGAAGATCTTAGCCAAGACGTTAGAGGATTCATATTCTCTAAAATTCTGGTTTGTCTAACCTTGAAATCACTCTTTTATCTATATTGTAGTGAAATCAACAAATGCTAAATATAAGCAGTGACATTTACAACATTGTTTTTTGTTGGGTTAAGGTCCAATTTTGCTTTAGAAGTTTTTGTGTGGGAATTGTGGGTATCTGGAAGTTTTTCCTAAATCAATATCGTCCTGGAAGTGTTAAAAAAGGCGCAAAGTCATTCTAAATATTAAAAAATTAATGTTGATTATTAGAAAACTAATGTTGACTGTTAACATTTTTAACAGTCAGGAGCAATATTACGTCTTTTTTAATACTTCCATTGTAATATTTGATTTAAAAAAAACTTCCAGATACCCACAGCTCTTACATAAAAACTTTCAGGGCAAAATTGGACCTTAATCTTGTTTTTGTTAATCCAAGTTATAGTTTCTGCTAGAAAGCCTATGATAACATCATACTAGAGGGGCAGATTAGTGGATTAAACAATTAATACTTATTTGAAATATGCTGATGACCTGGGGATTTATTTTATTATTAATGAAGTTTGATTGAGTTTCTCTTAATGGAAAAGAAATTTCTAATTATCAGTATTTTGAAAGATCAATATTTGCTGCCAGAGTAGATCTGAATATGCGGTCAATTTGTTTACACTGCCTTGAAAATTGTTTTCGTTAGAGTACTCTGTTTGGAGTCTTTGGGAACCTAGATCTACCAGAGCTGGCAAGATTTTTACTGAAAAATTTGTGGAGGGAAGGTGTGAACGATTCTTTGGTTGTGTCTTCATTTTGCACAGTTGCAATCTTCAATCAAAATGACAGTGAAATTGATGGAGATATTATGTATGGGATATAAGTTGGGAGGTTGAATTGGAGAAAGGCAATGGCAGTCATTTGTGACCGAAAACTACCTACTAAACTTGAGAGGAGGTTTTACCGAACTTCTACAAGACTAATGATGCTATATCATAGTGTATGATGGGACTACAATAGCAAAAATTAGGGATAGCAAAGATGAGAATGTTAGGATGAATGTGTGTGGTTATATAAGAAAAGGCTAGATCCATAATGATTGTAGTCAAGGAAACGTTGGTTTAGCATTCATCAAAGAGAAAATGGTAGAAAATCAAATAAGTTGGTTTGGACTTATGCAAAGAAGGCTGCTAGATCCATAGTCAATGAGGAGAGTGGAGTAGGTGGTCTTTAGCTTTATGAAAAGATGCAGAGGGGCGACAAGAAGGATAATCAAGGGAGTTTTGAATGGGATCTCATGGGGAATAACATATATGAAGATTTAGTTGTTGATTGTGTGTAATGACATAATGTGATCCATGTGGCCAACTTTATTGAGTTGGATAAGGCTTGTCTTTATTGTTGTCATTAGATTATTTCTTTAAGTCATTTGTGGGCATTGGTCGTTTGTTTTCTGGGGAAATTTTTAGATTTTATTTTGGGTTTTGGGGGGGGGGGGGGAGAGGGAGGGAGATGGGGCAGGGTGAGTTGGTTTTAGTCTAATATAGGGCTGGGAGCTATTCTGAGGTGATAATTGGTACTCTTGTTTTTTGTTTTGTTTTGTGTAGATTTCTCAACCTCTATCATGCATTTCTCTTTTTTCTCCTAATATATCCTTGTTTTATTGAATTATACTTCACATCCCCTCCCCAAGCTAAAATCTATTTGGTGACCAGATTTATGGATGATTTTGTTTTTGTCTACTTACAGGAGCGCAAACCTGAGCTAACATCTGAGATAATGGCATTTAGGGATTATGTATTATCATCAACTGTGTCAGACACTCTCGATGTTTGGGAACTAAAGGGTATTTTCCCCCTAATGCTTGAATAAATTTGATGATAATTGACTTCCGTTTTACTTGGTTCAATTGAACTTTGTTCTCTTCATTTTTTTCTTGACAAACAGATTTAGGACATCAAACAGCTCAGAGACTAGTTCAGGCTTCCGATCCTCTGCAGTCAATGCAGGAAATTAATCAAAACTTCCCTAGCATAGTTTCTTCTTTGTCTCGCATGAAGGTACATAATCCTGTTACTTATGTAAATGCTCAGATATTTAAAACAATTTTCTGCAAAGTCGTTCTTTTTTGAGTCCTTATTGAGCTGTGACATGTGACAGCTTGATGATTCTGTTAAAGATGAAATAATGGCAAACCAGCGCATGATTCCTCCTGGCAAGTCTTTAATGGCTCTCAATGGTGCTTTAGTCAATGTCGAAGATATAGACCTTTATCTGTAATGCCTTTTCTACTGCTGACATCTTTTATATGATCATGGTGGTACATTTCATTTTCATTATGCACCTATATTGTACCTTAGGTTGCTGCCATCCTATTCCCTTCAGCTTATTAATCTCTGGTTTTTTGTCCAAGAGTCAGACCGAGGTCTATCTGGAAAATCATTTTAATTTATGTTTATTATGGCTGTGCTTATTTAAAGAAGCTTATACATTGGGTGGATTTTTTATATAATATTTTACCAGGTCAAAAACATATTTTTTTTTTTTCACAGTGATGCAGCCACTTCTATTGAGGTTTGCTGGGTGTCTCCTATGAGTTTAGAGAAATTCTTATAGATTATCTTTAAAGGGTTTAGAATAAGAAAGGAATGCAAAGGTTGTTGGTGCAATTCTTATAGATTACACAAACCTCTTGAACAAAAAAGTTACACTATATTTTTGTTTTTTTTTGGTATGAAGTTACACTATATCTTAGTCCACAATAACAATAAACTTGATCCCACCAAGTGAGGTTGAATACATGGATTGAATGATGACATTGTTGCTATATCAACAACAAACTTAGATATTTTTCTAGCTGCCTTCATGTGAGATGTTTAAAAATTAAAATGCTTCTGTAGTAAACAACCATTGGACATATTATTCTATTGCTCACATTAATCATATTAGCAGAAATTATTGTCAATTTGTCATCATCATAGTCCTTTCACTGCAAGCTCCGATAATGACTATTGACAAAATTAAAAAACATCCCAACTTACCTCAAGATGTCTCCTTTGCTCAAAGAACATAGTTAATCAAGTTAAGCCTGGTGTCCAATTATAGCTTTCTTTGATAAGTTTTGGTTTTTTACTGTATGTTTGAACTCGTGGCTGATATAATCTTTTATTTGGATGAAATTTTCCGAATTATGATATTCTATTCCTTTAATCATTTATTAGGTTGCTAGACTTGGTTCATCAGGACCTGTTGTTGGCTGATCAATTCTCAAAATTAAAGGTGAACGCCTTCTAATCTTTGTTACATCTTAGAATTTTCGTTGTACTGGACTGGTTTCTTGTTAACTTGCTCCTGATGTAATCTTTGTGGGCAAATGAAAAATTCTTGGGCACTCTCTAACAGTTGAGATTTAATATAATTATCATTGAGGTAAATTGTACAAAAGTAATTTTTAGAACAGTAACTAAGAAAATTTAGAATGAAAAAAAGAATAGCTGTAAATGAAGTAGTTACTGGTATTAATCTGGCAATGAGAATGGTGCAATTAAATTTAATTTGATATATGCGGAAATAGTTCAGAATGAAAATTGACGAGTGTATTATGTACAGAAACTTGCATTTTATTGATACTGTCACTGTTTTTAGAGTTTGTGCAACATTTGTCTCATTTAGTTCTTTGGCTTTATCTCTTCTTTCAAACTGAAAACTGTTATGAATCAGTAATAATAGATTATCTTTGAGTATTTGTTAACTTTAATAAGTTGTTACCTGTTAACTCTCTCTCTCTAACAATAATAAAAAAGCATTCATTGATTCGTTGCTTCACATTGATATTGTAATACTGATATGTTCCTACTATTGCAGATTCCTCATGGCACTGTGCGTAAACTTCTCTCAACTTTACCTCCTTCAGAGTCCAATACTTTCCGTGTTGACTTTCGTTCAACACATGTACATTATCTCAACAACTTGGAAGAAGATGCCAAATACAAAAGATGGAGGAGCAATTTAAATGAGGTGAGTTCTTTTTTTATTTTGATTTATAAATAAATTTACATTATATTTTAAATTATGCATGTTGTAAAGTCTTATCTGAATAAACTTTATACTTATTTTGTTTAGATCTTGATGCCAGTCTTCCCCGGGCAGCTGCGTTACATCCGTAAAAACCTTTTCCATGCTATTTATGTTATTGACCCGGCAACCACTTGTGGCCTTGAGGCAAGTTTATTTCCTTCTCTGTAATAATTTCCTATTGATGATTTTGTAAATTTTCCTTTGAAATTCCTTACTAATTGCATATTTTCTGGAATCTTGCAGTCAATTGATATGATCTTGTCATTGTATGAAAATAATTTGCCTATGAGGTTTGGAATTGTGCTGTATTCTTCAAAGTACATCATCACAAAACAGATAGAAAATGTTTCTTCCAAGGAGAATGGAAATAACTTTAAGGAGGACATATCCACTAAGGTAACTTCTTTTTCTGTTCATATTATATATGTTAAACATCATGTAAAGCTGCTCTTTATATATTTGGGTTTAACCTACTGACAAGCTAATGAAGTGTTCTGTTTACCTTTTTTTACAGATTATTCGTCTCTTCATCTATATCAAAGAGAACTATGGCATTCAAATGGCTTTCCAATTTTTGAGCAATGTATGAATTGAATTATCACTATCTTCAGTTCACTATGTTTCCATGACCTTGTTGTACCGTTGCTTTTATGGAGATGAAATGAAATTATATGCAAGTAAACGACTGAAAATCTAGAATACATATCATTAAGAAAATTGATGCAGTTATATGTTGCACATGTGATTTTGTCCGTGTATCTTGAAATTAGCTTTGTCCACCTTATCTTAAGATTAGGATCTGCTAAATTGGCTGATTTCACTCATAAATCATAACTGCATATTATTACCTTCATTATTCATCTTGTTTCTGTTTTTTTTCTTATTTATCATAATGTTATGTAATTTTTCTAGATAATTTGTACTTTAGAAATACAGGGATATTATAGTACAAGAAAAGGTTCCTAGTGTCCCAGTGGCTAGTTGTTTTTGGCTTCTTAAGTAATTTACCCTCACCATTAACTCTGCAAGTGGTAAAATCGGGGCCAGAATCAAGAATAAATTACTGGGGGAAGGAGGGGACTTTGTTTTTTTTCTTTAAATCGTGTTTATGCATGTGAAAGTTTTGGATTGCGTTTGGTCTTTAGTTTATTACTTTTTTTTTCATACAAAGTTTATAACTTTTTTTTATCATTACTTGATTTTTTTTCTTTGAACAACCATTACTTGATAATGCTTATTAGTTATTGGTAAGCAAGTTTGTATGACTCATTTCATAGTCATGTAAATCACTAATTTATGCATTTTATTATTGAAAACACGAGATGAAGATATTATTATTCATGTTTTCCCCCTCTATTTTGATCTATTCAGTTGACTAGATACTCATTATTGTATTAGTAGTGGATAATTACCAAAATGACTCTTGAACCTTTTGTCCAAGTATTAATACTCATTATTATTTGTATTAATACATGGTCTACCTCTACCCATGGATTGTTTTGTAACGTATGTTGACAGTTGCTTTGAGAAATTTGAAATTGTTCTTGTTTGCAATCCTATTGAAGGACTTTTATTGTCCATCATCATAGGTAAACAAATTGCACATAGAGTCAGATGGCTCTGAAGATGCCCTCGAAGTGCACCATGTTGAAGGAGCATTTGTCGATACAATTTTGTGAGTTTGATGTTCTTATGTTCTTGTGTGCTTTTGATGTTACTCTATCATGGTGCTTCTATACTCGCAGTAATATTCTGTGCGTAATTATTTTCTCTTTTACCTATTAGATATAGAATTCCCTGAGTTAAAGTTATTATATGTTCTGTAGATCAAAGGTCAAATCTCCACCTAATGAGATACTACTAAAGCTGGAGAAGGAACAAAAGTTGAAGGAGCTGTCACAAGAAAGCTCCATGTTTGTCTTTAAGCTTGGTTTGTCTATGTTACCATGTTCTCTGTTGATGAATGGACTTGTTATTGAACCAACTGAGGTATAGCCTTAGATATTGAAATGTTTGCCTCTTCCTTGCTGCCTGATTTCTTATTGGGAATTGGTTTGATATTGAGAATTTCATTGGCTTTTGGTGGAATAACTTTTTAACACTTGTCTTTTGCAATTAATGTTAACAGGAGGCTCTTATAAATGCCTTGAATGATGAGACTTCAAGAATACAGGAGCAAGTGTATTTTGGACATATAAATTCTCACACTGATGTGTTAGCCAAGTTCCTATCTGAAGCTGGCATTCAACGCTATAATCCACAGGTATAATTATTAGGTCTTTAAATTCTAGGATACTTATGTAAGAACTCTGATTAACCCATTCTTCATGTTCTTCTGTCTTAGATTATTTCTGATGGTAAACCGAGATTCACATCTCTTTCTATGTTAAATTTTGGAGAGGGATCTTTGGCAAATGGCATCAGCTACTTGCATTCACCTGGAAGTAGGCTATTTACATTATAAATTAATAGGTTCATTCCTGCATGCTGTTTTTCTTTTTTTGGTCACGATTTATTCTTTATTCTTTGGGCAATTTCATTGCATTCTGTTTCTTTTGGCTTCACATCTTGGTTTTTTTTATTCAACCCAGCAATAGATGATTTGAAGTCTGTTACTCATCTTCTTGCTGTTGATGTCACCTCAAGGAGTGGGATGAAATTGCTTCGCCAAGGCTTATTTTACCTGGTTATTATCATCATTTTCGTTAAATTCCTAGGTTCTTCTTTTGCCTAATGATTTGTAAAGTTCCTTTGTTTTCCACAATATGCTGCAGATAGAAGGGTCTAAACGCGCTCGGGTAGGTGTTATCTTTAGTGCCAATCAAAGTGCTGATTTGTCTACCTTTCGTTTTTTGAAGGCCTTTGAAATCACTGCATCGTCATATAGGTGTTTAATTTTATAGTTTTTCAAATACCAGTTTCCTATTCAAAGTTAAGTACTTCGTATGAGATGCTCTAATGCATAGATTTATACAGCCATAAGAAGAATGTATTAGATCTCTTGGATCAACTGTGCTCATTCTATGAGGAGAACTACATCCTTGCATCAGTTGTGGCAGCTGACAGCACTGAAGCATTTATTGATAAGGTCTGTGATCTTGCTGAGGCTAATGGGTTACCGTCTAAGGGCTATAGATCTGCCCTTGGCGAATTTTCTACTGAAGAAATGAGAAAACATTTTGTTAAGGTACTCTTTGTTGCTTTGCCATATGGACCATTGCATTGTGGTGCTTGTCTACCTACTGATTCCCCCTCCCCTCCCCTACCTCAATTTGTCTTTAACTATTTTATTTGATATTAGTAGCTAATGGATATTGTTCTCAACTGCTCTCACTTCCCCTACTACTTCACCTCTTCTTTGACTAATTTCATGGAAATTTGTACAGTATTAGACCCAATCTCTAATCCTCTTTCATTTTCTTAGTTGGAATTATGAAAATTTATAGAAGTGTATACCTGTCACCAGGTGGGAACATTTTTGTATAGGGTACTTGGGCTGGAATCGAGTGTCAATGCTGTAATCACTAATGGAAGGGTAAGGCTTTTTTAATGTTTCTGGCTATATGCTGTCCTTGTCGACCAATTATAAGCTGTGATTTTCACTGCTTATTTTTAAGTAGTGTTTTTTCCCCTTTTCCCACCAAATTTGATGTCATTATATCATCATTAACAAAATGTACATACCAGTCATCCTGTTTTCTCACCTTAATATTTTTATTTTATAGGTTACTTATCCTATTGATGAAAGTACATTTTTGAGTGATGATTTGCATCTTCTTGAATCCGTGGAGTTTAAGCAGAGGACCAAACACATTCTGGAAATAATTGAAGAAGTGAAATGGCAGGATATTGACCCTGACATGGTAACAAGGTTTGTTGATATAAGCTTTTGCTGTTTCTTGTTTTCCCTCTTTGATGTCTGTCCTACGAGGATATCGTGTCCCCTACTTGATACATCTTTTGTCTTTCTTAGTTCAATCTTTTATTAAAATAATTGGGATACTTAAGTTTGTGAGTTTATAGCTTCAGAAATATAAAGATTTGAAGTTCTAATCCTTTTAGTGATTGTTCGGTGAAGATTGAGTTGTCCAAAAAGAACATAGATAAACCAACATTAGCATTAACATTACATTGAAACATGGTTTGGGTGGCTAAATTGAAGAGTTAGATAGAGTTTAGTTGCAGCTAGCTGTGACAAATTGGCTAGTTGGGTGGCTTTTAAATTGGTTTGTATTGGGTGGGCCAAACTTAAACTCTAGATATGCTATCGTTCCAATTTGATTGGATGTCTCCGAAGGGACAACCTCTGGATATGCTAAAATTCAATGAACAACCTTATATAATCCGAATCCATACATGGACTGTTTTCTGGATGGGCATCCCTCTACTGATTGATCCATATGTTTGGATGGATATCCATTGCATCCAATCTGCTAATCAGTTTAATATTTTAATTATCATCTTTAAAATTAAATAAACATGTCACATTTAATTACCATTACTGTTCATGTTTGATGGCAGTAGTATTCAAATATGCACCGACAAACTATAAATATTACCACCAAAGAAGAATCACTAAAACTAAACTGTACTAGTTCTAGAAAATGACCCTAATTTCACTCATGGTACGGATGCAATAACGGAACAGAACGCATCCAAATTCTTATACAAAACAATCAGTTTAGAAGTTCCAAAATCGATTTGAATCTGAAGAATAGTATGATAAAAAGAAACAGATTATATTTGAACAAGAGGAGGATGAGTGTCGTCAAAAAGACTTGGGCAATCAAACAAGCAGAGAAGGACCTTTTCCCTCTTTTCTTCAAACTTTCAAACTCTTCTGCGCTGTAGAACTATGAATGTTAGGAGAAGTTCAGCATGACTTAACAATTAAAATCCTGTACAGAGAGCATGGCTGTTGCTGATAGAGTGCTGCATTAAAGACCTGAAACGAATAGAAGGGACATTTTCTTTCAATTCTTCGCACTTTCATGCCCTTGCCCACTCTAGAACTATGAACACTGGAAGTAGTTCTGCATGATTTACCAATCATGCTGCCTTACTCTATAAATTACATCAAACTTTCATGCCCTTTCGCACTCTAATGTGCCTTTACAATTCTGCTCCCAGTTTCCTTTTTTATACTATTTTTATCTTGTTATATGCCTTTTATATTATGTTAATTTGCTTCTTATCGTTCTTTCATGTTCCCTTATTGATTTAATTTATCTTTATCATTCTATCATGCTTTGTGTGCCATAAGTTTAATTTGGATTTTATATAGAATTTTTTATTCTACGTGGCTAGTATATAGTGCTATCAAAAGCGACTTATAGTTGCTCAACCTTCATCGTTTTTGGGCCAAGTCATTATTGAATGGTTGCTTTTTTGGCCTGCAGTAAATTCATTAGTGATGTCATCATGATCTTATCTTCTTCAATGGCTACAAGGAGTAGGAGTTCTGAAAGTGCACGTTTTGAGATATTGCAAGATCAACATAGGTAATTTTAGTTACCTAGGATGCATTCAATCTACATAGAAAACAAGGGTGACTGATGGTCAAGGAGTGATTACTGATACTGATTGCTGATTTAGCCATACCCTGTTATTCATAATAATATTTCACTGTTTGTTCTCTGCAGTGCCATTATTCTAAATAATGAAAATTCTAGTATTCATATTGATGCTGTTCTTGATCCGTTAAGTCCAACCAGCCAAAGGTTATCTGGAATTCTTCGAGTTTTGTGGAAATACGTACAACCCAGCATGAGGATTGTACTGAATCCATTGGTTAGTTGATATCTATTATTCCACTCAGTTTTAATCATCAAACATTGATTTTTCATTATACAATCGGAGTTCATGTTATGCTTGAAGAGTCGCTTATGCTTTTGAGATCAAGAATGAAAAGGGAATCCTATGCTCATCTAGAATTTAGATGACAACAGCCCAAGTGTATCTTGTCCTTAAATGGTGAATTTGCCTTTGATGAACTCTATACCTGCTGTCATACAATTGTGTTTTTGGGCATTTGTTAATTAGTCTTTTCATTGCAACTTTTATTGTCACAAATACTGTCTTTTACTTAATCCGTTCACATTTCATGTACCAGCTTGTAGGAGTAGCTCACCCTGTCTATTTTGCTAATTTTTCGATTGAACTGTAAGGCCCTGGTTATATGATTTGAGATTTGGAAAAATATATCTAAACTTTTTATGAATCCTTCAACCTTGAAACTGAGATGTATTTCCTATGTTTAAGGAAGTGAGTTGTATTTTCTCTGAGCTATATTTTGTTTTAGTTCACTTGCAACAGAATGCTCAAGTGAATCTTTTATCCTCACAATATATAATGCTAATTTCTCATTTCATGTCAGAGTTCCCTTGCTGATCTTCCTCTGAAGAGTTACTACAGATATGTAGTACCCACAATGGTATATCATTTACTTTTATCTTGTTGATAAACCTGATATGATATTTGACGTTGGTTTCTTAGGCTTCCTTTCTTGTGTAGGATGATTTTAGCAATGCTGACTCTGCAATAAATGGTCCTAAAGCATTTTTTGCCAACATGCCCTTGTCAAAGACTCTCACCATGAATCTTGATGTTCCTGAGCCTTGGCTTGTTGAGCCCGTTATTGCTGTGTATGTGTCATCCTCAACGCATTCCTCTAATTTGTTGAATACTGGATTTATCTATATGTTATGTCTACTTGTGTAAAAGTAGAAGGTTTAATCAGGGTGGACTTCATCCACGTTGGAAAGGAGCCCAAAAACTTTAAAGACATCTAGCCCATAACAAATTCACATCTTTTAAACTGTGCAATTTCATTTCAACTATCAAAGCATGAGAGTTACTTAAAAAAGGGAAGAAATGTAGAAAGATTGGATTTACCCATACGTTATGTCTACTAGTGGAAAAGCAGCGAAGGTGTAAGAGTAGGAACTTCATATTAAAGTGTCTTTCTTATTTTTAACTTTAGCATAACAATAACCTATAAGTTGATATTTGAGTTTAGAGATGTTAAGCTATCATCATACCATGTTTGACATGAAGCACAGATACCTAGACATAGGGCACAATCTTGATAGGGTGGCATGGCATAATTTGGGCTCATATCTAATGCGGGTGTCTAATAGATATTAAAGACATCACTCCCCCTCACTCCAAGTATCCACGCTTCGAGTTGTCTTTACTCTTTATTAATGTTTCTTATATTGCAGCCATGACCTGGATAACATTTTGCTCGAGAACCTTGGTGACACAAGGACATTGCAAGCTGTATTTGAACTTGAAGCCCTTGTCCTCACTGGTAACTTCATTTTGCTTATTGAGAATATACTGTCACCAGCAACGCTTCTCAAGAACTTATTTTCCCCCGTTTTGTTTTTTTTCAAAAGCTTAAGTTATTCAAAGGCCAAATAGTGAGTTTGTGTGGAGGGATCAATTGTCACTGGTTCTTGAATTGATGAGCTTATTTTTTAGGAAGTGGTTTTCATTGATCTAATTGTTGGAATAAAGTAAATCATGATTATCTTGTATGCAAAATTTTAGGAAAAAATGAGATATCTATAAGTATGTAATCAAATAGTTAATTGTCTCTTTATATTTGAGAAGTATATCATGTGTTCAGCTCTTGAATGTATTGATGAAGCATAGAAAGATTGGATTGATGCAAATTTTTGTGGTACAATATTCGTGAATCATGATTAAAACTTTTAATCCTACTGTATGTTCCGATCCACATAAGACGCTTTTACCTAAAAGCCTTCATTCTCACTAGAAGAAAATAAACTTAGGGGAATTTAGGTCATTTTCTCATATCCTTGCATTGATTGTGCCTTGGGAAAGCATTATATGTGGATATTGCTAACTGCCACTTAACTGGTCCACGTACACTTTTACAATTTTCATCTGACCTGGTCTGTTGGTATTAAGGAATGCTGTCTGCCAATCTATTGATATTCCTATCCAATTTTCATCTGACCAGGTCATTGTTCTGAAAAGGATCAGGATCCTCCTCGAGGTCTTCAATTGATTCTTGGAACAAAGAGCACACCCCATTTAGTTGATACACTTGTGATGGCCAATCTTGGTTATTGGCAAATGAAACTTTCTCCTGGAGTTTGGTATTTGCAGCTTGCTCCTGGTAGAAGTTCTGAGCTCTATATTGTAAAAGAAGATGGCAATGAAAGTCAGGGGGAACGATCATCAAAACTTATTACCATTGATGATTTACGGGGAAAAGTTGTTCAAATGGAGGTAGTGAAGAAAAAGGGCAAGGAACATGAAAAATTGCTGGTTTCTGATGATAATGACGATCTGCAGGATAAGAAGAAAGTGAGTGCAAGTGTTTGTCAAAAAAAAAGAAATTCTGGAAATTTATGTGTTGATACCTGAAACAAATAAAAGGACTGTCTAGAAAGGCTAGGACGTACCTTCACAGATTTTTATTTGAGATTTTGCAGGGAAGTAGCTGGAATTCAAACTTGATAAAATGGGCTTCTGGTTTCATGAGTAGCAGTGAACAAGCTAAAAATACTGACAGCAGTCCACCAGTGAGTTTACTTTATTTTCCCCAGTTTTTCTTCCTCTCCCTTTTGATGGGATTCGTTTGGTTTCATGGATTTCCGTAAAAAACTAGAAGCTATTTGATTTCTTGTATTCGTTGATATTTTGAATGCTAAAGTTATCAAGATTTATAAAAAGCCATGATGTTGAAGGTTCCCTTGTTTAGTATGACACTTAAAATGGTGGCATCTTATGCCTGTAGTGGACACAGGCATCTTGGGTTCTTCTTGATATCTGAAAAGGATGATGGAGATTACAGGTGTGCCAAAAGCACTTGTGTATATTGAGTTACAAATTAAACAATCAACCGTGATTGTTATAAAAATTTGCCAATTGATTGATTTGTAATCCCTCAATGCGTGAAATGAAATTTTGAAGTAAACCATCATTGTAATGCTCTAAATGGATAGCTATGGTTTAGTTCTTCAGTGAAGAACCATTATCATATATCTATCAAACTTGTTAATAAAAGTATTGTAAATTTGAAGCATTTCATCTCCACCCCCTTTCTCAATCTGCTTCCTTAGTACCTTTTTTCTTTTGTCTTGTCGACCGTGGACCTAGTATATTATTTTTTTCTAGTTTATAACATTAAACTTTATTCTCTAATAGGAGAAAGGCAAGGGTGGACGGCATGGAAAAACTATTAATATATTCTCCATTGCTTCTGGGCACTTGTAAGTGGGTCTCCTGCTTTAGCTTACTCTGGAAATTTTTATTTTGCATGTAATTATTTTATGTTCATTTCGTGGCATTATCTTCTAATGAGAAATTAATGGAAACCACTGTGCAATCCCTATCCAATGGTAATAATGCAGCACTAGTTCTTATCAAAGGACATGCAAAAGCCAATGGCAAGTTGCCTTGGTGGGAGGTCCAGGGTTCTAACCTTGCATTGGCATGGTGCTTTATGTGTGTATGTGTTAAGGTATTTGTTTCAGAATGATAAAGAATAAGGAAAAGAGGAAAGAATGAGAAAAGAAGAAGAATAACAGAGAGAATTTGGGAAGAAGAGAAGAACAGGGGTTAACGAAGGTAGCAACTCAAGAGAGAAGAATAGAGAAGAGAGGAATTAGAAAAGAAGTCTGAAACTGAATCTGTTATTCAACTGTCATTATGCACACTTTACAATTGGTTATGGGTTCCTATTTATAGACTAAGGATCTAAGAGTTACTGTAGCTAGGTATAGTAATTACAGCGGTAACACTATGGTAATTACTAGTTAATGAAAACTTTATAACAGTATGTGACCTCCCTCTGTGGCGAAGGATGGGTGTGTGTCAGTGTGTGTCAAAAAACAAAAAACAAAAAACACCGACATGCAAAAAGAAAAGGAAAAGGTTCACTAGTGTTTGAGAGACCAGAGGCTCTCTTAGCCAAACGGTTTCTTGTATGTCTCCTATTGCAACCTTCATGAGTATTGAGTACCTATAACAGAATTCCTTCTCTTCCACCCGTGTGACCAAGTAGCTAAGCATAGTACCCATCATTCCTCTCATTAGTCCACCACCCCTCTTGTACTTCCTATTTGCTCTTTCTGTTGCATACCTCAATGCACTATTAAACATGCATGCATCTATCAATTTTAGGACTCTCTTTTATGCTGTTTTTCTGTTTGGAGAGCAATGGATAAATGCGCCTAATTTGAAAGTCATATTTTCTATTCATTTTCATGTTTTTGGGGACAGAGGAAGATAAGGTGCTTTGGAGTGCGCACCATGCCTCTCTTTGAAGGAGCATGGTGCATTAGGCGACCTTCAGCTAGGCTTGTTTACTTGGATGTAGTATGTTTCCTAATGGAGCTTTTCTTGTCTTGTGCAAAGGGGACTGATTTACTCTTTTAAGCTGATGTTTTTGTTATTACAAGAGTTCCCACCCATCCCCTTCCACCCCCTCCCTCTTTTCCCCCAAAAGTAAGAAGGGATTTTCACATGCTTAAGTTAGCCAATAATCATATTACAAGTATATTGTGCATGCGGTCATCCATTCTACAGATTGCAAAGCTTTCTCTTTCTCTCTTTATTTTTTTCCCTTTTCTGTTGAGATGCTACATTCTAAAGGTTTTAGATAGTCAAATTGATCCAAGCTCTCCTGCACAAAAGTAGTAATTCCATGGAGTTAGCTAGCAGCATACTATATATCTTATATCTATAATAAAGGTCCATCCTTTAGTTTTATACTGAATTTATTATGTAGTGTATAGTTATTTACTATCTCTCGTCACAGTTCATCTTTTTCTCATTTGATGGTCGATTTATTTTTGCCAGATATGAGCGCTTTCTGAAGATTATGATTCTTAGTGTTCTAAAGAACACCAATCGTCCTGTTAAATTCTGGTTTATAAAAAACTACCTCTCTCCTCCTTTTAAGGTTTGAACCATATATATGTATGATTCCACTTAATTGTTGTTGGAAGTTTAAATAAGAATAAATAATGACTATTTGACCTCCTTGAACATTTTGGATGTTGATTTAACACAGGACGTGATTCCCCACATGGCTCGAGAATATGGGTTTGAATATGAACTAATCACATACAAATGGCCTACATGGTTGCATAAGCAGAAAGAAAAGCAGAGGATAATTTGGGCATATAAAATCTTATTCCTTGATGTCATATTTCCCCTTTCCTTGGAGAAGGTATCATGAATTATAAGCATCAAAGTCCAGAGTTTTGTGTCATGGTAATCTAAGCTGAGATCTTTCCATGTTTTCAGGTCATATTTGTGGATGCTGATCAAATTGTGAGGGCAGACATGGGAGAACTCTATGACATGGATTTGAAAGGAAGACCTCTGGCATATACTCCTTTTTGTGATAATAATAAGGAAATGGATGGCTATCGGTTTTGGAGACAAGTAATGCTATTATTGAATTCAAACTTATTTATATTGTTGATAATCTCATTTCAAATCCCTTGTACTTAGTGTTCAGCACATCCATGTAGACGCAACACTTAGTGCTTAATCTTTGCCTTATTTTCATCTCGTAGGGTTTCTGGAAGGATCATTTGCGGGGAAGACCGTACCATATTAGGTTAGAAACTACAATTCCCATTCTCAACAAGAGTTGAATTTTGTTGACATTAAAATAAGGAATTTCCAGATATAGAAGATTTACATTTATTGTCTTTATTCTAATATCTGTCTTGATTCCCTCCTCTGATTATGATCTCTAAAATCATGGGATTATATCCCTAAAATCATGGGATTATTATTATGTAATCAGTATCCCATAATCATAGAGATTCTAGGAGCCATCTAGCCATAAGTTTAGGGATTTTACATTAATGCTATGTCTGAATCTGTATCTATATATATCAGCCTCAAAGATGAATAAGAACAAGACATTCTGGCATCAAAATCTTCATGGTATCAGAGTAGAAATGATTCAGTTCGGCTTTGGGCTAAACAACAACAGCCAGGGTGGCTTACATCCATCGGCACACAATACCATAGTGCCGCCGGTGTCAAATGCAAGCCTCCAAGAGCCACACGATGCCGGCTCATCACAAATAACTATTCACCGCTTAAATGGCCACAATTATCTGCAATGGGCCTCAAGCGTCCGCCTCTTTGTCGCTGGAAAAGGGAAACTTGGATATTTGGATGGTACTACTGCAAAACCACCAATAACAGATCCAAGATACAGCATGTGGCAGGCAGAAGACTCAATGGTTCAGTCGTGGCTTGTGAATTCAATGACTACCGAAATCAGTGCAACTTTCACGCTGTACAAAACCAGCCAAGCAGTCTGGGAAGCAGCGCGAGATATGTTTGCAGCATTTAAAAACCGTGCTGCAATCCTTGATATTGAAGCCAACTTGGAGAAAGTTCGACAAGGAAATTCCACCATCACTGAATACTGGTCTAAACTTGTTCCTCTGTGGCACCAGCTAGACGAATATGACACTCCTGAGTGGTCATGCACTGCTGATGCTCGGCTGTACGAGAAGCTTAAGGAAGAAAGAAGAATTAATAAATTCTTGCTTGGTTTACAACCATCATTTGATGAGATTAGAAGAATGGTTATGAACCGAGAAACCTTGCCCTCTCTAAGAGAAGTCTTCTTTATGGCTAAGCAGGAAGAAAGTAGACTACATCTTCCAACCCCACAACCACAGCCAGAGAATGAGATCAATCCAGAAGCCCTTGCTGCGAAAAGTAATAGCTTGAAGGGAAAGAGAAGTGGAAAATGGTGTGATCATTGTCAGAAAGCAGGACATATCAGAGATGAATGCTGGAAGCTACAGGGTAAACCACCTCATTTGAAGAATAAAGGCCGAAATGAGGCAAACTCCCACGCTGCTCATGCTGCTGTCTCCGACCTAACTGGGGCACCTGATGAGAAACTAAGCAGAGAGGAACTCAGAGTTCTCAGGAGAATACTGCAACAACATGAGGCCAGAAATCAGACTATAGCTGCTGGTAATATAGCATACATAGGTAATGCTATTCTAGCACTTCGGACAGATGTTCATAATGATCAAATGTGGATTGTTGACTCTGGAGCCACTGATCATATGTCTGGTAACCTTAACCTTCTTCAAAATGTTAAACCTAGTGATACTCTTATGTCTATAAAAGTAGTAGATGGGAAATATATTAAAGTTCAGGGAATAGGAGAAGTTTGCTTGTTTGGTACTGTTATGCTTACTAACGTCTTATATGCACCTGACCTGAAGTGCAACCTGATTTCTGTTAGTAAAACTACACTATCTGGGCTATGCCATATTGACTTCTCAGCCACTTTGTGTTTATTCCAGGACTTGGAGTCGGGGAAGACGATTGGAATGGCTAAGCTACTAGAGGGACTTTACTGTGTAAAACAGAACTCAAGTCAAGTGACCAGCTGTGCAGCCGATACCCAAGTTCATTTTTCAGATGAAGAAATTTTACTTTGGCACTATAGGTTAGGCCACCCAAATTTCCAATACATGTCCAAAATTTTCCCAAAGTCTATGAATAAAACTTCATCTTTTGACTTTTGTGAAGTCTGCCAGCTATCTAAACATACCAAACATAGCTACAAACCCCATTCTTATGAATTCTCTCACCCTTTCTCTCTTGTACACAGTGATATTTGGGGACCTACCCGTATACCAACTCTCTCTCATGCCAAATGGTTTGTTACTATCATTGATGACTACACAAGATTCACTTGGGTTATTCTCATGAAAGAAAAATCTGACTTCACACAAATCTTTATCAATTTTCACAAAATGATCCAAACACAGTATAACACCTCGATAAAAGTTCTTAGAAGTGATAATGGGAGGGAATATACCAACGTGCAGCTTCAAACCTACCTTCAACAGCATGGTATTATCCACCAAACTAGCTGTATTAATACACCACAACAGAATGGCACCGCAGAGCGAAAAAATCGCCATCTCCTTGATGTTACCCGTGCCCTCATGTTGACAAATAATGTTCCAAAGTATTATTGGGGGGAAGCCATCCTAACTGCTACTTAATCAATCGCCTACCATCAAAAACTCTCACCTATTCCACTCCCTTTGACCTGCTCTCTAAAGCCTACCCGACTACTCCTCTCCTAAACCACCTCCCTGAAAAGGTCTTCGGGTGTACTGCTTATGTTCACAATGACAATGGTGGCAAACTGGATCCCCGTGCTATAAAATGTATTTTTGTTGGATACTCACCTACGCAAAGGGGATACAGGTGCTATTCTCCTACCCAAAAGAAATTCTACATCACCATGAATGTTACTTTTGCTGAACACCTACCTTTTTACCCCAAAACACCCATTCAGGGGGAGAGCATGAGAGAATGGGAGTTTCTAACTAATCCCATACCCATACCAACAGCACCAACTACACCTATACCAACCACCACCGCCGATATTTCTGAACCTGAACCTAACCTTGACACTAATCCTAATCTCACTGAGACAGCACCACGTGATGATCCAGAGACAGACGCTGAGGCTGAGACAGCAGGGGAAGAAAATCCAGATCATATAGAGCCCTCTAGTATCGAACCGTCCCAGGACTCAACCCCGGCTCCTAGTTCTAATGATCTTGGGTGGCCAATTGCCTTGAGAAAAGGGGTAAGATCATGTACTCGACATCCTATTGGCAATTTTGTTTCTTATGATAGATTGTCAACCTCTATGCGAAGTTTTGTTGCCCACTTAGCAGATGAGCAATTGCCTACTACCTTTGGATCAGCCATTAAAGATTCACACTGGAGAGGGGCCATAGCAGATGAATTGAAAGCTCTCATTAAAAACCAGACATGGAAACTCATGAAACTACCACCGGGAAAGAAAACTGTGGGGTGTAAATGGGTCTTCACTAAGAAGTACAACCCTGACAGCTCTACAAACAAATACAAGGCTCGGCTTGTAGCAAAGGGATACTCTCAAACCTATGGCATCGACTATCAAGAGACCTTTGCACCAGTGGCAAAGTTAAATACTATCCGAATACTTTTGTCTCTAGCAGCAAACTTGGATTGGCCTTTACATCAACTAGATGTGAAAAACGCCTTCCTCAATGGAGACCTAGAGGAGGAAGTCTATATGGATATTCCAGAAGGACTTGCTGAATATAATACTCAGGGGATAGCATGTAGACTCTACAAGTCATTATATGGACTAAAACAATCCCCAAGAGCATGGTTCGGAAGATTTGCAAAGGTTGTAAAAGGAGTTGGTTTCACTCAGTGCCAAGCAGATCACACACTGTTTGTAAAACACAACAAAGGCAAGATAGCTATCCTTATTGTCTATGTTGATGATATTATCCTAACAGGAGATGACATCGATGGACTAATGAGACTTAAGAAGTCACTAGAAAATGAATTTAAAGTGAAAGATTTGGGAAGTCTCAGATACTTCTTAGGAATGGAAGTTGCAAGGTCTAAGAATGGAATCACTGTATCCCAGAGGAAGTATACTCTGGACCTACTAAAAGAAACAGGGATGTTAGGGGCTAGGCCAGCAGAAACACCAATGGAACCTGCTTGTAAACTTGATGAGCAGAATAATGACAAGGAGGAAAAGGACTCGGTGCCTGTAGATGCAGACAAGTATAAGAGGCTTGTAGGAAAACTCTTGTATTTGTCCCACACTCGCCCTGATATATGCTATGCAGTTGGTGTGGTAAGTCGGTTTACAAATAAACCATTGAAAGAACACATGGATGCAGTCTATAGAATCCTACACTATCTCAAAATGACTCCAGGAAGGGGTATATATTTCGAAAAAGGAAAGTCACGTGAATTAGTTGTGTACACAGATGCGGATCATGCAGGATTTCTACCAGACAGAAGATCTACATCAGGATATTGTACGATGCTGTGGGGAAATGTAGTGACATGGAGAAGTAAGAAGTAAACTGTTGTCTCAAGAAGCAGTGCATAAGCTGAACTACGAGCCATAGCTCATGGTGTATGCGAAGGATTATGGATTATTAGAATCTTGAAAGAACTGGGCCTTGCATTGAAGACTCCTATTCGACTTAGAAGTGATAGCATGTCAGCTATAGCTATGGTCCGAAATCCTATTCACCATGAACGGACAAAACATGTGGATATAGACAAACATTTTATTAAAGAAAAAGAGGAGGAAGGCATTCTTGAATTAATACATGTCCCATCCAGACTTCAAGTAGGGGATCTCTTCACGAAAGCTCTAGCAAGACCACAGTTTGAAGAACTTAGATGCAAGCTGGGAATGAAGGACATTTATTTGCCAGCTTGAGGGGGAGTGTTGACATTAAAATAAGGAATTTCCAGATATAGAAGATTTACATTTATTGTCTTTATTCTAATATCTGTCTTGATTCCCTCCTCTGATTATGATCTCTAAAATCATGGGATTATATCCCTAAAATCATGGGATTATTATTATGTAATCAGTATCCCATAATCATAGAGATTCTAGGAGCCATCTAGCCATAAGTTTAGGGATTTTACATTAATGCTATGTCTGAATCTGTATCTATATATATCAGCCTCAAAGATGAATAAAAACAAGACATTCTGGCATCAAAATCTTCAAATTTTATCAAAAATCATTTCTCTGATTGTTGCTATTTTTTGCAGTGCTTTATATGTTGTTGATCTGAAGAAGTTCCGAGAGACTGCTGCTGGAGATAATCTTAGAGTTTTCTATGAAACCCTAAGCAAGGATCCCAATAGTCTAGCCAACCTGGATCAGGTAATAGATGAACTTCATGATGTCTCTTTATCTATTTAATCAACAAAGAATCAGTTAAAAGATTAAACTGTTGATCAAGGTCAGATGGTTTCTTATAACATGGCAAGTAGCTTATTTATATTGAACCAAAATATCTGTTAGTTTGAGTGCCATAAGAATCAACTTCTAAAGTGAACCAACCTCCAATACCATGTTATAGAACGTACAATTGAAGTGAACTATAAGTTAGTTCTGTAAAAAATGACCAGAATTTCAATACATGATCCTTTTATGGGAATATATTCCTCTCATTGCACATTTCATTTTTTTTCCCTTTATTTATTTATTTATTTTGCCTTGGCTTTCATTGCTTTTGGTTCAACGGACAACACTTTGCTTCTTTTTTATGCTGAATTTTTCCCTCCATTTTTCAGGATCTTCCCAATTATGCTCAGCATAATGTGCCCATCTTTTCTTTGCCTCAAGAATGGCTATGGTGTGAGTCATGGTGTGGTAATGCTACAAAAGCAAAGGCAAAAACAATTGATCTTTGCAACAATCCCATGACAAAAGAACCCAAACTTCAGGTAAATATATATATGCTTATGCTTATTTGAAATTTTCAGTCATCAGAACTTACAACAGATCCCTGCAGATGTCATAGGTCTCCGTTCTCTATATTACTTCAGCTCATCCTCACTTTTGATTTTCAGGGTGCTCGGCGAATAGTAGCCGAGTGGCCAGACCTTGATGCTGAGGCAAGAAGATTTACTGCAAAAATCTTGGGGGAGGATCAAGAACCTGTGCCAGCCCCAAACCAATCAAAGGATTTAACGAATGGTGAAGATTTGAGTAAGGAGGACTTGGAAGACAAAGCTGAGCTGTGAACATGATAGTTATTTTTTGTGCAAGCCAAGATTTTGTTGCATCATTAGGAGTTCCTGACACAAAGGGCGTGGCAGAAGTATCATTATTAGCTCATTTTCCACATACACAAGGCAGTGAATGTGAAGACTGGAGTCACAAAGAAGATTCAGGTAAAATGTAAGAGGATGAGTTTAGCTGGAATTCTCAGTGACAAATATATGTGACAGTTATAATTTAACTTTTTTTTTTTTCGTTACAAGTTATAATTTAACTTTAGCTTTGAGCTTCTCATCATTTGCTGGGCACTTATCTCTGTCCCGTGTGGGGTGCAATCTTCCACTTTTAGATTAAGGGACATACATAGTGTCGAGCATTAAAGTTCATTTGGATTTTGTAGATGAGAGATTCGGAGCAATGAAGAAGTTTGATTCTCTGAGGTTTCAAAAACTGAGTTTTAAGCAGTAAAATTATGTGTAATGTAGATGATCTCAAATTAAATGAGATTAGCTAGTGTTTTGAGATGGAGTTTTGAACATTGTACTTGTTGGTCCATTTTTGTTTTCTTGTGTTCCAGAGATTGCATGTTTGTTTCCTATGATTGGGAGTAACAGGTATACTTTGAAATTTGGAATAGGACATATAGTTAGAGACAATAAAAATTTAAATCGGGATAAGTAAATAACAACATGGTGAAGTATTAGAATCTCAATAACTAAATTATTAAGATTAGAGTATAATCATTAATATAAAAAATCAAAGTGCATATGGATATTCATTTTATTCTTCTGTCAAAAAAAAATCAGACAGTTTCAAGTTGTTTCATCTTAAAACCAGAACCACACCACCAATTTTGTGATTTTGTGAGTGCCTGTCAATCTAACGATCCATTCGATTCAACAAATCAATATCAATAGGAACATGCCACCCATTAGTGAGATTTTGTTACTCATTTGTTTTTTCTTTGTTGTTCTCAAATTACTATATATAATGGAACCTAGGAGATCAGCACTTTATAATTTTATCATAGAATTACTATTTCTTTTATTTAACCTTTTTGGGTTGGGGTGTATATATAAATTTTAATATCATTGAACTGTAATTAAAGTATTTTTTTTCAAGTTTCAAAGAATATTTCACTAAAAAGAACATTTCATAAATTTCATAATTTACAGTCCACTGTATCAATTAGTGTCTTAGGAGACAAGATACATGACATTAAGTTAGTGGCTTTATGTGGGGAGGCATTCTAACTTTTGGATGCTTATGTTTACGTCTGAGAATAATAGACAGTTCACTTTGCCCGACATTGGTATAGCCTAAGAGGAAGGGAGATTTCACTTTGCCTTTAAATCGTGGATGAGCCTAATCTTTTTCTAAAAAATTTTTTACCAAAAAAATAAAAAAAGTTAGTGGCTTTGTGGTGTATGGCTCACCACCCAAAAATAAAAAAGTTGACCTTTAGTTTTGTGGAATTCCCAATTCAACATAATTAGTTTGGGTTTCTAAATTTTTATACACCACCAATAAAATAGAATAGAATTTAAGAGATTATCTCAATTTATAAAAAGAAAAAATAATATTTTTTTATTAATTTTGTTATTATTTTTCAAGAAAAAATTGAAAGAAAAATTAAGATATTTTATATTTTTAACTTTGAAATCACATGAAAAAAACTTCCCTTCCATTGAAATTTTAAATATTACTCAATCTTCCTTAATTTCTTCCTTATTTTACTTCATTATTGATTTATTTTCTTCAAATTTAAATTTGTAAAAATTTATTATCACTCAATTCACCCCTTTCGGGGTGATCTCCATAGTCCATTCTAACAAAAGCCATGTATATAGAAGATCTTAGATTCTAAATATTTTCAAATATTCAAATGTAAAAAAATCTAAATTACAAAAAAAAATAACATTCAATATATTGAGTTACATTTTTTATACTCCCAGAACAAAAATAAATTTATAATCCAATTACTTAAAAATAATGTTTAAAGTTTTTATAGGAAAAAATAATATTATGAGAGTTATCCCTAATTAGCTTTAACAAAGTTTATATCGGACTTGGTAATAGCATATACCAAATAACTATGTAAAAATATAATTTTAAAAAATTAATATTTTTATTATAAATATTTTCACTTTTCAATCTTTCATCCCCAACTTTAATATTTTATTTTGATTTTGGTCCCAATTGGTAGCAAGTTCAAAGAAAGTGGAGAATTTTAATGTTCGTTATAATTGCTGCCATATTCGGTTCTCTATCAAAATTGAAAATTCAGGGGATGGGACCAATACTTTGTAATTTTAAAAAATAAAAAATAATAATAAAAAGCAATAGAACTTTGGTTCCCAAAAGAAGAAATAAAAGAAGGATTTTATTTTGAATGGTCAACATCTTCAACTTGATGGATCATCAAAAGGAATATTCTCAAACTAGACACGTGTTTATAATTTGTTAACACATGGTATTTTATATTGTACATATTTTTCTCTATGCACTATGCACAATTTAAAGATGAATAAATTGTTAAAAATTCTTCATTATAAAATTTATCGCCTAAATATATTTAAGAATCTAAGTCTATAAATAGGTATAATTATTCTTTAATTATATGTAACATATATAAATATCTTCTATTTTACACATTATTAAAGATATGTTACGTATATCTGAATTAAAATTGTAGTCATAGGTTGTATCTAAATTCTTAAATAAATTTTAGATATTTTTAGATAATAAATTTTATAATGAGAAACTTTTAACAACTTTTTTATTAAATAATATTATTTATAATTTTTGAATTTTTCCCTCAAATTATGCATATGATTATATAATATAGATAGAGATTAAGAAATTATACCATTTATATTTTATATAAAAATTTTGAGGTACTTTATTATAAAGTTTAAAAAAATAAAGGATGTTATCTATGTATATGACTTAAAATTTAAGGGATTTAGATATAATTTATTTTTTTATTATTCCCTCTAATCTTAAATATAATAATTAGATATGTAGTCTATTTTAATTTTAAATATCATATATCTTAATATATTTTATTTTTAAAAATTATAATTTTTTTCATACAGTATCCCTATATATATTATAGAGTTTTTATTAAGCTAGTTTAAATATATATTATTAAAATAATATTTTAAAAAAAATTGATATCGCTAGAAATAACTAAATTTCTCTAGTAGACCTTATATTATTATTTATTTATTTTTACAGATATTTTTATTCAAAGAGATCAGAAAATGGCAATATGTAGTTCTGAGCGAGAGAAACAGCATGCACGAATGGAAATTGGATTCATCCCCCCACCCCACCCAACCACAAACACAATATATTCAGGTTTGAAGCTCTACTTTCCTCCGCAACTTCATTGGGCGATAGAATTTGGGAAAAAGAGAAGTACATGAATAGAAATGTAGAAAATTTTGAAACAACCAAGTTTTTCATTATTTAAATATGAAAAAAAGTTGAAAATGACACTCTTTTTTGTCCCAAAAACAAAAGAAGCAAAAGACCCTCCGAGATGTGAAGTTGCTTCTTCTTATATTATTATATTTTTGTTCCCTTCCGTTTATCGTTTTGTGTTCATAATCCACCGATGATAACGTCGCTTCATGCCATTCTGGTGGTATTGTCAACTGCAGGAAACTGGAGTTCCATGAATTGATGATGATGAACGACTTCTCTGATATTAGTGAAGTCCACACACACCCTTCAGACGTTCGACAAAAGTACTCCCTAACTATTTTTAACGAAGTAATGTTAAATCTCATTGCTCATAGTATTTCTTCCCGCAAAAATCATATCCTATCTACAAAAGATTAAGAAATATGGAAACTCGCCTCAATAATTCATTCAACACGATTTGCCAAGTATGACTGGACAATATAGAATATTTAGTACTGTCTGAGACATGTTGAACATGATATGATATGCACTATTCTACCACAATTAATGAATCGTTCCTCGTGTTCCACTGACACATTTAGTACTGTTTTAGACATATTGAACATTTTATGATTCTATTTTAATTAATTAATAATTATGGTAATGATTCGCTGTAACAATACTATAAATAAATACAGCAAGTATCTTTTTCAGCGATATTTCTAACATATTTTCATGTTTAATAAATGAGAATTTTCTGGTTCCAGTTGCTGGGAAAGTGGGACTTCGCACAGATATGATGATGATGATGCAACACAACATTAAGAGTCCTGCCTTGAAGGTCTTCCGATCCGTTCTTCTCTATTGTTCATATCAGTTAAATGGTTGTCTACTGTCTCTAGCTATTCTATGGAATGCAGAATGAAGAAAACGACTCATGAACCAATAATATTTATTGATCATCAATGCTATGTCCTGCATTAAAAAATGAGAGTATTTATTGGTAACAAGTCTGGTATTAGTGGGGCAGCAGATCAGATTTTGTAGAAGGAACATTTACGTACGTATAAATATCTATATATCCATACTCCAATTTCATCCATCTAAAATACTTTTCTTAATCAATGGGCTATTTTTAGTCTTGTTTAGTCTAGTTCAGCATGTTTAGACCAAATTGTTGGCCATTATAGCCAAACATAACCATAATCTTCAAATTGGTGACAGTATGTTTAGCCGCACAAAACATGATATACTTTGTCATGTGGCCAAACATTTAATGTTCTGTTCTGTTCCTGGTCGTTTTAACCTAAGCCAATACAAAAATATGCTGGAAATCATATAAATAAATGCATAAAAGGTCATTGATTACATACCAACTGTAGCTTTTGTAGGTCTATGTATCGTTATAATTTTACACCAAGCCAAACTGTATGTCTTTCTATGTTTCTTATTTTTTTTCCCTGGTGGAACACTGATACTGCTCCACAAAAATGAAGAGATATATTTTCCTATTACATAGAAATACTGTGTCAAGTAAAAAACCAAAAAGATTTGCGGTAATAGTGCAATAATCTCTGCGCAATAGGCTTATGCCCATGTAGGGGGCTTAATGCCTACCCAGTAGTGGAAGGTCAAGGTAGGAGTCAATTGATCGTCTTTTTTACCACTATTTTGTTGATCATGCTTTATTCTTGGTGCAGTGTTTTTTCTGTTTCATGTTTATTATAAGTGGGTGCTTTGCTTAATTTATAAGTTTGAGCTGCTTCAATCAAGATGTCTTGGGATTGATTTCTGTTGATAAACAAAACAATATTTGGAATGACACATTTTCTATATAAATCTTTCACTAATTAAGAAATAAATTGTGCAAATGGGCTATGAGATATGTAACATCAGAAAAGACATTGGAATTATATGAGAGAGAAAAAGGAGAGGGAGGAATGGGCATAAAACACAAGGATGTTTCCACCACAGACGAAACCAAGTGTCCAACATACCCCACCATTTCTACTTCAAATTGATCTTATCTCGTCTCTTGAATCACTTGTTGGGCAGCCAATTCGCTATATCCGCACCACATTTTTCAGGGTTCATACTACTCAATAGAACGAAATCATCAGAGAGGACCACCTACATCTTTTGTTGCAATTCTTGCCACTTTTTCCTCCTTCAATCAAAACCTGATATTTCTGAAACATATTCTAAATCTCTCTCTCTCTCTCTCTGACTTCCCTTCTGGTATCGTTACATATTTTGATTCAAAAATCTATCTAGAATGGAGAGGAATTTCAGTTCTTATCATCTTCACTGGATCCCTAGCATGAAGAAAAATGAGGGGAAACACCATAATGATCATGATCCTCTTGAAGAAGATGATATGTCTCCATCTTTCAATCTCCAAAATGTTTCAAAGCTCATCCTTCCACCACTTGGTGTTTCTAGTTATAACGAGAACCCAGTAGAAACAAAAGGGTGGATCATATCTCCAATGGATTCAAGATACAGGTAGGACCTATCCATCTATAAGATTATGATTTAGGAAGAATAAGTTTTAGTGTTAGCAATTAGTTTTTGTCATTTTAGTTGGGTTATTCTTGGACTTCACTACCCTAAATTCTACAAAAAAACAAATTAAGTTCATCAGTTGCTTCTTTAGTTTAGAAGACGCCATCCAGATATGCATATTTCCAACAACTGTGGAGCTTCGTGTATATTCAAAATTCACATAACTTTTTTATTAATTACATATATATATATATGATGAACCCAGATGAACAGCTTGGTACTCGATTGTAGTGCCCACCATCTTTAATTTTATTGGCCAGCCGAATTACAACAGTTTGGGATAAAAGTGATTTTTGTACATCTCCAGGAATTGATGCCTTTTTAAATTATTGATTCTTTTTAGCACTGGAGATATCTGACCATGATACCTGCAAACAAGATAAAAAGAAAGAATAAAGTATAATTAAAGTGAAATAAATCAGATCTTACATACATACAAATATGTATTATATTCTTTATGGATTATGTGTAGGTATTGGCAGACTGTGATGGTGCTTCTGGTGGCTTATTCGGCATGGGTTAACCCATTTGAAGTTGCTTTTCTGCACAGCTCTCCTAATACGGAAGTGTTCATAGTGGACAATGTTGTTGATATTTTCTTTGCTGTTGACATTGTTCTCACATTCTTCGTAGCCTTCATTGATCGAAGAACTCAACTACTAGTAAGAGACTCAAGAAATATTGCTATGAGGTAAGTTAAATTAATCACAAATTCCCTAACATCTGTGTCTCTGAGTTAATTATTTTTGTATTAGAAATGATGGGTAGAGGAGAATTTTAAATAATTTATTTGAACTTTTAGCAATACTATAAGATATAACTTTAACCATTGTTCTCTATTATCCGTGTTTTCTTTCTCTAGTATGATTATTGTTGTATCTAAAATTTGAGAATATTAGGTTGCAAATAAATGAAAATATAAAAAAATCAAGCACTCCCACAATTTTATGAGTAAATAATGATACTTTATTATCAAGATCATTATTATTCATTGGTTTCCCTTTAAGATCAGAAACAATTTCCAGAAAAAGAAAAACAGGTATTCAGAAAACTAGAAAGGTCTCTCTTTATAGAGGAATTACATTATGAGGTCATAAATTTCTCATTAAAAAAAGAAAAGAAGTGGACTGGAATGAAATCTTTTTATATAAAATATCTGATACATTCTGCATAGAGGCATGTGCTATAAGCATCTTCATCTTCATTTAAAAGATTAAATTTTTTATAGGAAAAAAATTGATAGCTCTACTTAGTACTAGTACTTAATTTTTCTGAGTAGATTGATTATCGTTTTCTTTTGTTGCAATCAAATAAGAAAAATGTAGTAAAACAAAAAAAAAAGTGTTTATGTGGAGAATTTATATTTGATCTTTATTCTCATTATTTTTTATTTTCTGGATAAATTATATATTTATAAATATATTTACTTTCATAATTATTAAAGAGTGGGATTAAAATGCGACCAAACTAACCTCATTTTCTTTCTTTCTTTTTTTAATAAATATTTAATATCCAACATTACCTATTAATTCATGAACACGGGTAATATCCTCTCATTTCTAATTTGAGGTAAATGATAGACCCTAAAAAGTTGTCCATTTTTCTATTGAAATAGTTGTGCCGTTAATATATGAACTGTGACAGGATGACCTTTTGGGTCCATTTATTACCACCAAAGAAAGATAGGATCTCCCAAATGTCCGGAAATAGTTTTATGGAAAATTATTTTGAAGTCCCACTGAAAAAAATTTAAAGATAAAAAGGTCACGAAATATATATATATATATATATATATATATATATATATATGGCTCTCAAGCCCCAAGTCTCAAGTCCAACTCCCTTATATGTAAATATGTTTTCATACTCAATTATTCATTCCGGCGACAGCAGTGGAGGGGTTTCGATTTTTGAAATAAAATAAGGCTATTTTGGTAATTGAGTATGAAAACATATTTATATGTAAAGGACTTGAGACTTGAGAATTATTATTGTATTTCGTTGGACTTTCTTGTATTTAGAGTTCTCACGGGGAACTTCAAGGTTTGCCAGGATATCGGGAAACAAATAGGGAACATAATAAAAGCAAATATGGGCCTAGCCCATTTTAAACGATGGGCCTAATAATAAAGTAGAATAGCTCCCTCCATCTGGATTGTAAGGGGAAATTTGATTTGGGCAAATTACTAAGCAATATAGTTATAAAAAAATCTCATGAAATTATCCAACAACTAGAAAGTCTTAAGAGACTTAAGATTAATTTTTTTAAATTGTGAAATAACAAAAATACCCTTGGGAAGAATAACTCAAACAATAGGAATAGCAACTCTATTGGGAAAAAATAACAACTCAAGCAAAAAAAAAACATAACTCAAACAATAAGAATAACAACTCCTTGAGGAATAAAAAAATAACAACTGAGGCATTTTTCTTAAGAGTAGTTCTGTCACTTCACAATTAAAAAAAACATTAATCACAGAACCCGTAAGACTTAACAGTTGTTTGATGATTTCTTAAAACTTCTCTATAATTTGATTCCTTACATGGAACTTAAATACAATTTTCCCATTTAATTTTCAGGAGCACAAACTCCTACAAGATTTTAAAAAACAGTGAATAAATATTAAAATCTCATATTTTTATATGCTATAATATAATTTTCAATTAATATCCCTCTCACATGTTTTATTGCATGCCTTTTTGAAGTTGGGAAAACTTATGCCTCATAATAAAAAGGCTTTAATGCATTTATAATTTTCATAGGATTTTTATTTTGATCTCCTGTTTTAAAATTAGAAAATACAGTCTTAATTAAAATAACTATATTTTACACCTTGATTTTTTGTTGCATACACGTTTAAATATAAAGTGTAATTGAATAAGGGCTATATAATTAGATCTGCTCTTAAATTTAATGTTAAGTCTTTTTGAGTCTTTATTATATATTATAGCACACTTAAGAGTGCAATTCCTTTCAAAACTCAATTAAGAAGACTCTCCAAAATTGTTTATGAGATTAGTGAAATGAACATAACATGAGTTTGATGTGATGAGTGACTTTGTTAGTTATGTTGGGGGTAGGTACTTGTCAACTTGGTTCGTGATGGATGTAGCATCAACTATTCCATATGAGGCAATAAGTTATGTAATCACTGGAAAACACAAGGTAGGTCTTGTTTGCTACCTTCTGGGCATGCTTAGATTTTGGCGACTCAGAAGAATGAAGCAATTTTTTACCAGGTTTTCCATCTCCCTTTGACCTTTGATATACATAAATGAGATTTTGGTATTACCATATTTTCTTTAAGGAGCAAGCATTAACGGCATGAGATTACTAGTAGAATCAAACCTACAACCTCCTACTTATAGGACAGGCGCTAACTGTCTGATGTTATTATCATATGTTTTGGACTGATAAGAGACTACCTATCTTTTGTCAGGCTAGAGAAGGACATTAGATTCAGCTACTTCTGGGTCAGATGTGCAAGACTTCTCTTCGTATGTCATCTTTTCATTTCAATCCATTTCTGAAATTTTTAAACATGAGTACATTTGATCAACTAAATTTTCATTCCAATTAAAATAAGTGATCAACTAATATTGCTAACAAAATATCCTTGGTACTACAATTATGAATGACTTTTAACATTAAATTTTCCAACACATTCAGACAGTTTCTTCCCTGTCTTTGTTTACATAAAAGCCTTGTAATCATATAGTTAGTTACTTTTGATTGAAAATGTGAGAATATGAAGAAAAAATTGTTAAATCTGTGTAGGTAACGCTATTTTCAGTTCATTGTGCTGGGTGCCTCTATTATCTACTAGCTGACCGTTACCCCCACCAAGGAAAGACATGGATTGGGGCAGTGATCCCAAATTTCAGAGAGACAAGCCTTTGGATTAGATACATTTCAGCCATGTACTGGTCCATCACCACCATGACCACTGTAGGTTATGGTGACCTCCATGCTGTCAACACTGCTGAAATGATATTCATTATCTTTTATATGCTCTTCAACCTTGGCCTCACTGCTTACTTGATTGGTAATATGACAAATCTTGTTGTTGAAGGAACTCGCCGTACTATGGAGTTTGTAAGTATTCGTTCATACATATTTGGATCTCTTATTTTCTTCTTTGTTGGATGTAGAGAGCTTGATATATTATTGTGGATGCAGAGAAATAGCATTGAAGCTGCATCGAGTTTTGTGGGCCGAAATCGTTTGCCTGCAAGGTTGAAAGAGCAGATTCTGGCCTATATGTGTTTGAGATTTAAGGCAGAAAGCTTAAACCAATATCAGCTTATTGAGCAACTACCAAAGTCCATTTGCACAAGCATCTGCCAGCATTTGTTTTTGCCAACGGTGGAGAAAGTCTATCTTTTCAAACATGTCTCTAGAGAAGTTCTCTTATCCTTGGTATGAAACTACACTTTGACTTAAGGGGTTACATCAATTGGTTGGAAAAGGGGACTTAGCTTGAATCTACACTTTAGTTGTGATAGAGACTCAGTAGTATAAAATACAAAGTATCACATTAATTAGTATGAAATGCTCAATGGGTTATTTAAGTAAGTTGATTCTCCAACCTCAATAGCTAGCTTTTGAGGTAAGGTTCCTGATTTCACTTAAGTACCCATCTAGTTGTAACATTTCTTTGGATATAACCAACATAGAGTTAGTCTAGCAATCTAAATCCCTATAGGTCTCGAGTTCGATTTCTAGAAGAAACACATATTGGGAGAGCCAGTTATAAACCCTGAAACTAGATACCTAATAATATAATCTAATAAATAGTATAAAAAACAATTCTTTGGATATAAATCCATGACTTTACAAGTATACTAATGGTTCAAATAATGTGCAGGTTGCGCAAATGAAGGCAGAGTACCTACCACCTAGAGAGGATGTTATTATGCAAACTGAAGCACCAGATGATGTTTACATCATAGTGTCAGGAGAAGTAGAGATTATTGATTGTTTAATGGAGAAAGAGAGAATTTTATGGACTTTACAAACAGGTGACATGTTTGGCGAAGTTGGTGCACTTTGTTGCAAACCTCAATCCTTTACCTATAGAACTAAAACTCTCACACAGCTCTTGAGGCTCAAAACCAATGCTCTAATAGAAGCAATGCAAAGTAAAAAGGAAGACAATATACAAATACTCAAAAATTTCCTTCAGGTACAACTTTGACTTTGGCTTATTGTTGTAGTCATCATCATGCTTAGGGTTTAATTCTAATGTCTCATTGTTCATGTGATGCAAATGCAGCATTTCAAGCAACTAAAAGATCTCAGTATTAGAGATTTAATGGTAGAGAGTGAAGAAGAAGAAGATCCAAACATGGCTGTGAACTTATTAACTGTGGCTAGTACAGGCAATGCTGCTTTTCTTGAAGAGCTTCTCAAGGCAGGTTTGGATCCTGACGTGGGAGACTCAAAAGGGAAAACCCCATTGGTAAGTTCATTTCTGATATCCATGCCTTCATTTCTTGCTTTTTATATGCACGGGGAGAGAGAGGAAAAAGATACAAACCAAAATTGAGAATTATTCTGCCAATAACTTTATAGTTTAGTAGCATGAAAATTCCTCTATAGGTATATGTTTTCAATAATTAAATATGGGTAACTGTTAGTTACTTCTTGTAAAACTAGTCATTGCCTTGTGTTCTCCAATCATTTTGAGGCATGTTAAATCCTTAACCTAACTACGTTAACCTAGTACAAATAAGATAGTTTAAGGTTGATTTACTCATTCACAATCAATTTGGTGATCATTAAGATTTTGAAATTAGAAAGCAACAAAACTAACAATTTTCTTTTATACAGCACATAGCTGCATCAAATGGGCATGAAGAGTGTGTAAAAGTCTTGCTTAGGCACGCATGCAACATACATGTAAGAGGTATGGTATTCCTAATCCCTTTCTTATTTCCCTCCACAATTAGCTTTTGGCACTATTTGGGAAGTCAAAAGTTTATGTTATTGCTGAAAAACACTTAAAACTACACTAAAACGCATTTTACAAAGGGAAAAAGGGGAGTTATAAATTTTTATATGTATGTCATACCTTTATTGGAAAATTAAATATGACAAAACCTAGGAAACCTTAACCAGTCTTGTTAATTTTCATATTCATTGGTTGATTCAAGTTCTAATTATTGGCAGACATGAATGTTAACACTGCCTTATGGGATGCCATAGCATCAAAGCATTACACCATATTCAGAATCCTCTACCAACTTGCTTGCCTCTCTGATCCACAAACAGGAGGTGATCTCCTGTGTACAGCAGCAAAAAGAAATGATCTAACAGTGATGGGTGAGCTTTTGAAACAAGGACTGAACATAGACTCGAAAGATCACCATGGCATGACAGCAACCCAAGTAGCCATGGCAGAGAATCATGTGGAAATGGTTCAGCTGCTTGTCATGAATGGAGCAGATGTTTCTGACATACAAACCCATAATTTTTCTTCTTCTGCCTTGAACGAAATGTTGCGAAAACGTGAGACAGGGCATCGGATCACAGTACTTGAGGCCCCACCCAGTGAGCATGTAGTAATGGGAGATGAAGGTGAGCGGGAGGAGGAGGAGCAGAGTTGGGGAAGATCTAGTAAATCAAGCTTCCCAAGAGTGAGTATATATAGAGGACACCCTATCAACAGAAGAGACAAAAATTGCAAGGAACCTGGTAGGCTCATAAGGTTTCCTGATTCACTTGAGGAGCTCAAGAGAATTGCAGGTAAATCTTCAAGCTTCTCACTAGCATAAAATCGCATTTGTTATCTATTGCTTTCTAATAGAATTGCAGGAAAATACCTATGCATAAGAAAAATAAGGGGGGAAAACGGAGAAAAAAAGAAAGAAGGAAGGAAGGAAGGAAATTCCTTTGATCTGCTATCTACTAATATATAAATTCTATAGGAAGCAAAATTATATGACCTGTCTTGTGAATGGTGTCTTTTTAGTAGAGTGATTTGATTGTTTGTGTTTAAATTTTAATTATTTGAAATTAAGTTTAGATTAATATATCAATATATAAGTCATGAATAGCTTTATTCACCATAAACTTTATGCAACCCACAGGTAAATATATCTAGTTATAATGAAGACTAATAAAAAAATCACTTAGTATTATAAGAGGTTGAAATAATCATTGATATATGTATCTTAGCTTGTATATACCATGTATTCAGTGACATTATTGGCACCTCATCTCCAAGAATGGCTTCTTGGACTCTTAGTTTCTTTGTCATCTTTGGTTTTTTGTGATTTTTCTTCTTGTTTGGCCTCACCCTGAGTCTGTATTCTGCCCATACTTATTAAAGAGTATCTTGGAATCAGAAATTATATAAATAGTATACCTTGGTTTTGATTCAATGATTTTAACTTTTGAGTTGAATTCATTTCTAAGATTATAAATTGTTCGATCAAGAAATTGACTTAACTTGTGTATATTCTCATCTTCAACAGGTGAGAAGTTTGGGTTTGAAGCACAAGATGCAACGGTGACAAATGAAGAAGGAGCAGAAATAGATTCCATTGAAGTGGTTAGAGACAACGATAAACTTTTCATTGTTGGGTAAAAAAATTAAAAAAAAAATGTAAAATGTAAAGTGTGAATTGCCACATTTGCAGAATGGCTCAGGCCAGGGACTTCTCACCCTTCACTTTCAAAACTGAATCAGAGGTCTTTCATTTTAAAAAAATGAAAAAAGAAATAATTATAATGATTGTAAATAGTCTCTCATAATAGTATAATGGATTTTCTTTTCCTGTTTTGATCTTTTCATGACTTCCATTTGGATCTTCTCTTGTCTCTCATTTTGAAAAATGGGGAAATAAAAAGTGTAAATAGTCTCCCATAATAGAATTGTGGATATTCTTTTCCTGTTTTGATCTTTTCTTGCTTTCCTGTTCGGGACATAAGAAGTTGGTTAACAATAATATGCCAGAACTTTTTCCTAATTAAGATACTAAAATAGATGGCCAAAAAAAGCAACTAAATCTATATATATATATATAATATATTAAGACATTTACTAAATTAAAGTGATACGAGAGTTGGCAACTTGAAACAACAACAATAATATTATAAGAGTTAGTTAATTTTTTTATATAAATTAAAAAAATATTTAATTATAATCAAATATAATACTCAAGATAAATTTATATTATGTATTTCTTAATCTACATAAATTAGTCAATTAATTCTTGTATTAGTTATAATTAATTAATCTATTTAATTTTTTTAATTTATAAAAAAATAAACTAGCTCTTATATTAAATATCATAAATGTAATAATAGTAAACAACTTTCAATAATATTTATGATCGCTTCCAAGTTCTAACTTTGCACAATGTCATTGGAAAGGAATCTAACCCAAAAAAATAATCGAAATACAGATTATTTTGTTTAACTTTATTTTATATAAAAAATTTTAGAAAGGTATTGAATTCATCCATAATCTAAAGATATGACAAAATTTTCTTTCCTTCTAGGCAATACCAATATCAACCAGAGCAAATCGTTTATTACCCTCAGATATAAACCTAAAAACCTAAAAGTTAGGATGTCTCCTAATCATTGCGACTAAAACGACAACAAAATGGTACTTCCTAAAAATCGAACACGCTCCAAATAGTCACATGTATCACCTTTTCGCTAGATGAACCCACAATAAGTGATTATTTTGTTTAACTAGAGGTCTTCCCTAGACAAATTCGTGATTAACCCTATCCAAAGGACAAGGCTCCTAAACATATAAACTAGTATGTATTTTGTATGGCACTTATTTCACTAGAGAATGATCTTATGTGCCTGTGTGAATATTAATAAAACCTAAATTTTAAAAAGATTTTTAGCCAAAATTTTAGTTTAATTTTTTTTAAAACAAATAGTCATATTTGTCTAAAAAGATTTATAGATCAAACTATAGTTTAAAACTATAATTTAAATAAACTAATGAGAATAACTTTTAGAATAATAAAAAAATTTATAAACTATCTATTTATTATTTTATTTATATTTGTTTATACTCTCTCCTCTTTTTCCTCTTCACTATCTTTTATCACTATCATCTTTCTCCTCCTCTTCCTCTGCTTCTTCCTCTCTTCGCTTCCTTCCTTCCTTCATTCCTTCTTCGTCATCACTTTGTTCCTTCCTTCTACTTCTTGATCTTCTCTCTCCACTTCCTTTATTCTTAAACCCCATCCACTTCTCCTCCCTTCTTCATTAGTGCTAGATCCTCCCTCTTTGATTGCCACTATCATCTTCTCTGCCAGATTCTCCCTCCTTCAATTGTAGATTCTTGAGAATGAGAGAGAGATATAAGAGAGATGAGAGAGAAGAGGAGAAGAATAATAATTTTTTTATCTCATACTTTTTTTAGTAATTTACTAATCATAAAAATTCTTATGATAATAATTATCTAAATACTCATTTATCCAGAATTATTTTTTTCCTTTAAACTCTTATCTAAAAGCCTTTTTTTTAAAAATTGTTCAAAAAATTTTTTTCTATAAACTATTTTTTAAAAATATATCCAAACACCACTATAAAGTAACGTGTGTTTGGTTTACTAATTTACAAATATATATATATATATATATATATATATATTTATTCATTATGTGTGTGTTACTAATTTACAAATATATATATATATATATATATATATATATATATATATATATATATATATATGGTGTATAGTGTACAAGTCGATTGTGGCAGTCTACCCACCTCATTTTGACTATGTCACGTGGAAGGTGTAGATTTATTTTTTGTAAATGAGTCATGAATGTAATGTTATATATTTTTTTTTTTTGGGTAAAACTTGTTATAGTAAATTTGTTATAAATAAATAAGGCCTCAAATAATATATATATATATAAATAATATATTTAATGAGTAATTAATAATTACAAGATGTGTGCTTAATATTCCCGTTAAAATTGATGAGTTATATTAATTGTTACTTTCTTTCTTTAATATAAAATTTAATTTATATTATATATTAAATTTTATATATAATTTTTTAAGTTAATGACTATTTTTTAAAGTTTGTTTTGAATCAATATTAATATATGAAATATAGAACTGTGTGTCATTATTCTTAACATATAAGCATTCTCCCTCTCTCACTTTTTTTAATCGTTTTTACCAGATTTTTTTAAAAAAAAATTGGGTCATGTACAAATACACGTATTCATGAAGTATGCAAGGATTCTGAGTTGGACACAGATGAGACCCAAGAAATATTTTTGGAACAAATAATAACTAATGGAGTGGGGTAGCTTTTGTACGGTCCCCATGGAAGATTTTGAAGCAGAAGTACAAAACAAATACTCTTCTTGTACTTATTACTAATTTAATTAACTTAAAAAAATAATTAAATTTACTAATATTACATATTTTTGAAAACACATGTTTCAGACATTCATACTAAAATCCTTTAGGAATCTCTGTTTTTTTGTTCTGAGGACCATTGTAGAGTACTGTTCTTTTGGATCATACAATTTTATTTCGGCCAAGAGAAACAATTGCAAAAAGAGGGCACACTCTTCCTCAGTTTTAGGATCAAATCAGTTCAAAAGTGGATTTTTGTTAGAATTTAAAAGGAAGTCAAAGAAGGAAAGCAGGACAGAAGAAATCAATACTTAGCTGGAGCACGTGAATAAAATGACAGCGCCGTCCTCCTCTTCTCCGACCGGCTCTCCTCCATCGAAACCAACTCATCTGGCTCGACGGCGACGGCAACTTCATCCCGAACAAAAGCAATCAGTTCCATGACTGGCGACAATGGCTTGGAGGAACCCAGGGGAAGAGTCAATGAGGCGATGATGGTAGCAAGAGGGAAAGAGAGGTGGATGAGGCGGGAATTAGGGTTTAGTGATTGAAAGTTAAACTTTTTTTTCAAAATAAAAAATCTGCTTAGTCATCTGCCATGTCACCTACTCATTTATAAAAATGCACCAACTCCACTATTTTTCAATGATTAAGAAGTTATTTAGATTAGTTTTTAGATAATAGATTTTAGGAAGAATAGATTATGGAGAATAGAATTTGGAAAAAATAGATTTTGAAAATAGAGATATTTGGATGATTAGTAGTAGAATCACTTTTTATATTAATAAATTACTAAAAAGGATATGATTTGATTAAAGTATGAGAGAGGAGAGAGGGTAGAGAATAAATAGGAGAGAGGAGAGAGGAGAGAGAAGAGAGTGAAGAGAAGAGAGAGGAAAGTGGAGATAGTGTGAAGAAAAGAGATGAGAGAGGAGAGAGAGGAGAGAGAGTATAAGAAAAAAGTAGGGGTAAAATAGTAATTGGATAATCTATAAGCTCTTTTATAGTTCCAAAATCCATTTTCAGTAGCTTATTCAAAACCATGGTTTCAAACTGAGGTTTTACCCAAAATTAATTCTGGACAAAAATGGCTGTTTGGTTCAAATTTTGTCAAATCGAGGTTTTGTTCCAAAATCAATTCTGGACAAAAATTGATGTTTGTGTGAAATTTTTTCAAACTGAGGTTTTGCCCAAAATTTATTCTCAAACGTGGATGTCAAACACGCACTAAGACTCATAGAAGCCATTAATCAATTTGGGGAATGTAACCAACACACTTTGTGTATATTTGGATAAAATTTTATAAACGAGTTTATGAAAAAAAACGGACTTATAGAAAAGGGATTTTGAAAAAGAGATTATGAAAAAAAAAGTAATTTTGAATAAATAAGTGTTTGGATAGTTATTTCCAAAAGTGCTTTTATTATGGGTAAATTACGAAAAATAGTATGAGTATTAAATGAGGAGAGATGAGAGATGAGAGGAGAGAGGGTGTAAGAAGGAAAAAAGTGTATAAAAAAAGTATGAGAGAGGAGAGAGGGTGTAAGAAAAAGTATGAGAGAGGATGTAAGAAAAAGTAAGGGTAATATAATAATTGGTTAGTTCATAAATAGTTTACTGTTCCATAAGCTACTCTGATCAACTTATCTAAAACTTTGATTTTAAACTATGATTTAGTCTAAAATTTCGTTTGAACAAATATGGCTGTTTGACTTAAAATTTTTCTAAACCTAAGTTTTAAGCCAAATATAAGTTTTAAATTTAGGTTTAACAATTTGCAAACAGAACTTTTATCTGGGAAATGTGCCAATAAAGCCCCTCGTGCTATTGTTTTATTTTAATATATCACCAGATCAGGACAAACTAATATTCTATATATATTCAATTAAATATCTTAGGTTAATCAGAAGAATAGTCTCCTTTTTTATATAAATTGATTTATTTTAGAAATTAAGCCCAACATTTCCTAATTTAAAAAATAAAACTAATATATTTTTTAAAAAAAATAAGAACAAAATATTTACTTGTCTTAAGCAAAGACTGCCAACAATAGCTTTCGGGTGTATTTGGATTAGTTTTTAAAGAATAGATTCTGGAGAATAGATTTTGGAGAGAATAGATTTTGGAGAATAGATTTTAGGAAGAATAGATTCTGAAAATAGAGATGTTTGGATGATTAATAGTAGAATCACTTTTTATATTAATAAATTACTAAAAAATACATGATTTGATTAAAGTATGAGAGAGGAGAGAGGATAGAGAAATATTAGAGAGGAGAGAAGAGAGAGAAGAAATAGGAGAGAGGAGATAGTGTAGAGGAGAGAGAGGAGAGAGATGAGAGATGAGGGAGAGTATAAGAAAAAAGTAGGGGTAAAATAGTAATTAGATAATCTATAAGTTCTTTTACAGTTCCAAAATCTATTTTCAGTAGTTTATTCAAAACCATGGTTTCAAACTAAAGTTTTGCTCAAAATCAATTATGGACAAAAATAATTGTTTGATTCAAATTTTTTCAAACTGAGGTTTTGGCCAAAATCAATTCTGGACAAAAATTTATGTTTGTGTGAAATTTTTTCAAATTGAAATTTTGCCTAAAATTGATTCCCAAACCATGGTAGCCAAACACGCACTTCATCTGGTAGATTTTATGTTTATCTCTGCAGTATAAAAATTATAGAAAAAATATATATATTTAGCGGTTTAACTTTATATAAGATTTTATTTTTATCCCCTTATTCATAACGTGTCTTTTCAGTCTCTTAAACCTAATACTCTTTCACTTCTAAATATAGAACATAATTAAAAAATTAATTTTAATATAAAATATAAAATATATTTTTTAAATTTATTAACTCTTTCATAAATTACTTATATTAATTCTCCCTTAACAATAATCAAGTAAAAGAATGAAGGAATGAGTTTAAGGAATATGATTAAGTTATTTTAGAAAAATATGTTATAATAACTAAATTAACTCCTTTAATATAATCAAATTAGTTAAATATGTCATATGTTTAAAATTAAAAGAGTACCATATTGCCATTAACAAAAAATGCTAACATTAAAATTTTAAATGGTGACAAAAGATTCTCAAATAATTTTAAAAAATAATAATAATTGGCATTAAAAATTACAATATTAGAGTTAGAAGATTAAAAAAATATTTTATAACTGAACTAAAATCTGGTATAAAGTTAGAGAATTGAGGTGCATCTTTGCCAAAATTATATAAATGGCACACACACTAAACCCTTCAATCTAATCTGTGAAGGATGGTCCACACAGGAAAATTCCGTCCGATTTTGTGTTACATAGAATCATGGGAGCCTGACATCATACATGACTCAACATGAGTCTTCTCATTCCAGATTTATGAATAATATAACTTCCTATAACTCAATTACTTTCAGAGGTTCTCTCATCTATTCAATCTTTTCATTCACAGTTAACAATTTTGGTCCAGAAGCTTCGCTTACCATTTGGAGGAAAATGGTTGGATGAATACATGGATGAAAGCTCAAGGCTATGGGATGCTTGTCGTGTCCTGAAATCTGACATTTCTGGAATGGAAAATTGATGTTCAGCTGCCTCCACTGTTGCTTCCTCACTGGATACCTATCATCATCTCGCTCCAGAGATTTCACGTCAGGTTAGTGTAATACACAAATCCATCACTAAATTCATATCCCTCAAGAACACCATAAATGCTTGGTTTTGAAAAATGATTCTGTGATCTATTCTTTTGTCCAAACCTTTTCTGTTTTATCTTTACTTGCATCAAGTCAAAGAAATTTATTAAAATACATCACTTACTTAGAGGTATACTTAACAACCAATGGATTCACCCAACTAATGAGTTACAAACTTAAAAGGCACAATTCATACAGAGAAATAAATCATGGACCACGTATTCTTCTCAAGAATCAAACAGTCCAAAGTCCAAACTATATATCTACTCAAGAAATTTTTCTTAACTTGCATCAGATCAAAGAAATTTATGAAGGTCATCATTTGGTTAAAGATCCACTAACTAAACATGTTTTCCTGCACATTATACAAAATCTGAACAATAAATTCACGGCTTGTAAATAGTGTAGTCTTATATAAATTTTATATTATATAGTGATATATTGATGTTTTACAGCTACTAATGAATTTTAAAAACATGACTCATAGAGTGAAATAAATCATGGAGCATGTACTCTTTTCAAGAACAAAACCATATACTTATAGTTTACTCAAGAAATTTTCTCATGGGCATTTTCACAAACAGGTTATCCGCGCAATAAATATATACCATAGAGAAATTCTAGTACTGAAAGAGGAAAACAAGAGCTTAGTGGAAACAAGAATTCAATCATTGTCTCTGTGCCTGAACCAGAACATCCCAATGGAATCAAAATTAAACGGGTTCAGTGGGTTTCGAGGCGTTCTTCAAGCAATGAGGAGTGTGAGTTCATTGCTTCAGCTGATTCTTCTTTCTGGGTTCGCTTACTGCTGGTCTGCCTCCTGCTTTCAACAACGCGACATGGAAGAACACACAGGATTCGGAAGTGGGTTGATGGATTACATGGCGAGATTGGAGCGAAAAGTGGGAGAAGAGATAGAACAGAGTGAATGACAAAGTGGGATTGAAGGAGGGATTGAAGATAGGATTTGAGATTGAAGAGAAAGTTGAGAAGTTGAAGAGTTGGATTGGGATGTTGAGATGTGGAGTTGAATCCATTGCAGGACAAATTGATGATTTGGTTGATGAAATAGTGCAAGGAAGAAGCTTTCGGACACGACGAGTTATAGGTAGACGCTAAATGCTTAACAATCATTTTTAAATTTTTCTCTCTCATTTATTTGTTCTAATTTGTTCCCATTTCTACTTTGCTTTTAAGTTAATCTTTCGGTTTTAAATTTACAAAATATTCCTTTTACATTCTAGGGGAAAATAAGTTTGTAGCTACCTATATTTTTCTTCCATTTTTAATTTGATATATATATTATTAAATTCTTTAATTTTGTTCAATCCGCACAATTAATTTTTATATAAGAGCTAATAATACTAACAAAATAGAGTTATAGAGGTTAATAGTATTAAAATAATAAAATTAAAAACTTTAATAAAGAAAAAATAATATCAATACTAAATTAAAAATTGAAAAAAATTATACGTACATGAATAATATTTTTCTCATGCACCTAATTTATCATTATAAGTTATTTCGTTATTGTGAATTTTTTTTTTATGATTATATCTATTCTTTAGGATCTCATAATAATTTTTATTTTTTTATATAGATAACCTATGTAATTGTATCTAAAAGGGGAATGTGAAAAATAAAACTTATCACATCTCCTATGTCCCATATAGTAGGATTTTTTTTGTTATAAAAATTTTTAGAAAGAAATTGGGTTCATTCACAATTTAAAGGTAAAATAAAATATCTCTCCCTCCTAGACGATATTAATATTAAGTAGGATGAGCCATTAATTATCCTCATGTTGTATTTAAAAATTATTATACTTATCTAAACACCACGACTAGAACTATAACAAAATAATATTCTTCAAAGATTAAACATTTCTAAATAGTCTTATATCTCACATATAAGAGGATTACTTTGCCATTAGGAATGCACAAGTGCAATTATGGCTTTTCTTGTTATTATATTTTTATGATTTGGTTAATTTTGAATTTAACGGTTGTAATAAAACTTATTCACCAATTTCATTCGTTTCTAAATTTAATTTCATGGGAAAAATTTTAAATATCAAAATATAAATATATTATTTAAAAAGTAAAAAATTATTTATTCCAATCCATTTATTATTTATTACTGTTAATTGTTGAATTAGTGCAAGAAAAAAATGAATATCTATGCAATACAAGACCAACTTTTCTTGTTAAAATAATTCTGATTTATTAACATGCTATTAAGATTATACTAATTATTGATAAAATTTTATTCTTGTCATTCTCATTCTCAATAATATAATAAAATGCATTACATCGTTTAGAAACTGAATTGAAAATATAACAATTTAAGTAAAGTAAATTAAATCTCGACATAGAATATGTATTTGAGTTTTATTTAAAAATTCAATAAATAAAAATTATGAAAGAGAAGAGAATACGATTCTTGCTTTGAAGAAAAGATACATTTCAGAAAGAAAATTTCTTTCCTATCCAAATCGAACTTTTATATTCCTGTAAATAAATAAATGTTAAACAAATTCAAAAAGAAAATGGGAGTATCTAATAAGAATAATACCTATTCTTAAGAACCAAGTGCAGTTCCCCGTTTGAAATTAGTTAAAAATAAAATATATGTTTCATAATTTTACTGTGAAAAAAATTATTAGGAATTTATATTATCAAAATCAAATTAGAAGTGTTAAACTTGATTTTGGTATAGTGTAAATATGGTATATCTCAAGTTTAACATGACTTCCTCAAAAAGATTTTCTCCCATAGGATTCTGTGCCTAGAAAAAAGAAAAAAAATAAAATTCTTTTAGAAGAGTTGCCCTAATTAAGTCTAATAATACTCAAATGTACTCATTCTCTTCCAAATACATGCTTAAAAGTTAAAATATGGTTTAGTTGTTATGTTAAAAATGGTTATAATGACTAATAAAGATTCAAATTTTTGCTAAAAAATATGCTTATATTTAGTATCTAATGGTACCTCTAATAGAATTATTTCTAATAAAAAAATATTTATTTATCCAAAAAAATAGTCATGCACATTTCATTAATTGTTTGGGATAAGAGATTTAAAAGGGATGTGAAGAAAAATTTTCTAAGTAAGTTAGATTTATAAATCTAGAAAAATGGAATTAAAATTTTAAATTATTTTTTTACCCTTTTATATTATATCTTATCTTTATTAAAATTTTATAACCCCGTTTTTCTAATTTTCTTTTAAATCCAACTCAAAAATTTCCATTCCCTCCAAATCCATCGGACAATAGTGGCTAAGTGATATTTGGACACCACTTAACTCCTTTTGTGAATCACTGGGGAGATCATTGCTTTCATTGAAACCCCTATTCTCAATTAGACGTTACCAACACACACACTCACATATAACCATAAATCCATAGCAAATTGCTCTTATTTGCAAACCAAAAATAGTATGGCCCATATTTAGACTCTTTACAATACACAATATCCTAATTTTATTTTTTACTTCATAAAAAATTGCAACAATTTTTTTTAATTTTATCCATAATCTTTTTAATTTAGTATAATTTTATACATAATCTTATTTCTCAAATATCAAAAATTGTACTAAATTAAAAAGATTATAGATAAAATTATACTATAAATAAGATTAAAATATTAGACATATCAAAAAAATAAGATTAAAATATTAAGTGTTATATATTATTTATATTTATATTGCAAATGAACAACTTTTTCAGAGTAACTGAACGGCCCAGATGATTTCATTTAAATACTTAGGGTCGAATGAACCATAAACCAGTTATACGCGTTAATCGAAACCCAGACTGCTCCATTAATGCAGAATCTCAGAATCTTTACTATAGAAAAAAAAGTGGACCACACAGTTTATGCCAAAGCTTTGTGATGACATTTTAACCCACTCATGATTCACCATTGCAACTTGAAAGCAAACAAACTTCACAATGTAAAATCCCAGAATGGAGAGTCGCAGATTAAGGAACTTTGCATTCAAATGGGAACATCCCTCTGCTAACAAAGCACTTGACCTCTTGGCCAAGACAGCTTGCCAAGTGTGGTTTGAGGAATCCAATCTGGATCCTCTACATTCACAAAAATAAATAAATATATAGTGCATTTGGAAAAAATACTCAAAAATAGGAGTGATAATAAACATAAAGAAAGAATGAACTCAATGTGAGTCCAGCCCATTTCAACAACTAAACTAACATGATAAAAGGCACCTTCAAAAAGTGGAATTAATTTATTCCCAACTAGCACAAAACAATTAGTGCTTTATTTATAAGAAGATCAATTGACTTGTGTAAATTGTACAAAAAAGATCAACCGACCTATAGGGAAAAAAAGTCAAAACAATCACATATTTCCCCATTGATCTATGTACTTGACAACTTAAACAATGCAAGAACTGGTAAACTGATAAAATTTACAATAAACGTATCCGGAAAGACAATAACAGATTTCAGCATCAAACACCAGGTAGAAAATTGAAGGCATCTAACCATGCAGCATCAACTTTTGGTTGGCCAAAAGCCGCTTTCCCAACATTTCAAATAGTCAATATGCTGCAAGTGCTATCAGCAGACAAGGTTCCTACAAGGTGTCAAGATGCTTGATTATTGGAAAAATCCTCAACAGCAGTACACTGTTCCGTGTAATGTCTGTCCCACATTGTTATGCATCATAACATGCATAAACCTGGAATGGCCTAGGAAGACAAGGAGCTCTCCACCAATGCACAAAAAGTCCCCCATGTTCCCATGCTTAAACGCCAAAACCTGGCATTTCAAATTGAGCTGCAAAGGCCTCAACCCGTGCTCGGAGCTCAATAATGTCCTTATTGCTGTCAAGACTTTTCAAAACAGCCTTTTGCAACTTCCCATAGTCTCTTTGCACTATATTTGCAATTTGTGCTGCTCTATAAAGAAATTCAGTGATTGTTTCAAAATCAGTCTCCAGGCACCCTCTAGAAGTCATGGCAGGTGTACCTGAGGAAGAAGCCATAAAGCTATAAGAGTTTACAGCCCATCAAAATACACTGAGCATAAAAGAAGGCTAAACAATTTTCATATAATAAATCGTCACATACCTATCCTTACACCTCCGGGAGTTATAGTTCCATTATCACCAAAGATGGTAATTTTATTCAAAGTAATGTGACACATCTCGCATATCTTCTCATAAAATTTACCTGCAAAGACAAATAAATGATACTTAGGTCTTATTCCAGTTTATAAACACACAACATTTTCAGATTAACTAATTGTCACATAACATAATAGACAAAAAATAGCCCCATATGAGAAAGTCTGATAACACAAGTAGACAAGTGCAAGCAACAATTTAATAACCAAGTTGTGGCTCATATAGATCTAAGCATCCTCAACTACATACAAAATAAGCAATCCGCACCAATACAATGCCTCAACAGTGTTAAGACAGTAGCCTGAGGTGTAAGGAACCAGAAGTACCCACATCCATTTTTCAGCAAATTAAAAACAGCCCAATGCAAAGAAGAGCCCCACTGTTCACGTGGCTCCCATCACTTTTTATATTATATTAATGATTTATTAATTATCCTCATTTAGAATACAAAATAGCCAATAGACACAGACTAAATGGGTATTTGAGTCAAATAGGCAATTGAGAACTAAATTAACAGGAAACATATACACAACAGAAGCTGCTAATCTCTAAGATTTGACTGCTGTTGAGTCTTCAAAAGTTGATGGGACCATATCAAACCAAGGAAAGCTAGCGCTGCTAAGCCTCAGCTGAGACAGAAGCTACTTTCAGATTTCCCATGTGATTATATGGCTAAATCTTTGCGAGCTATTTTCTATGTACAACCAAGGTAATTCGTACACTATGCATAAGCAAACCTACTTTAATATAATTTCCTACATGTCAATTCAAAAGAACAGCATAAGCATCTTTATGCTTCAAGCATTGTAGTAACCTTCAGACTATAGTGTATTGAACCCATCCCTATAACTGATTTATTCATGTAAACATGCATTCACATTATACATGAAAAAACCAAGACATGCTGCTGGATAGCTATAATAAGATTTACAGCCGCTACAAAATGCCATAAGAATGAGCATGTCCCGAATGCATTGATACATGTCTTGTTGTATTTATGAGATGCATTCCTGTAAGATGAATATAGAACATTTTGATACATATTCAAGATAAAACAAACCTTGCACTTAAACATCAAGTCACTGCCCAAAAGTGGCCCAATCCCATTTGTGAAAGTCTTCAATAAAAGATAAGAAAAATCAAAGTCACAAACCTTGAATAGCTGCAGTATTAAATAATTGGAAAATTGCCGCATCAAAAGTTATAACAGAAGTAAATAAGGGGCAAAAAAATTAAGTACAGATAAACCTGAATAGCTGCAGTATTCAATAATTGCAATATTGCCGCATCAAAAGTTATAACGCAAGTAAATGAGGAGCAAGAAAATTAAGAACAGATAACATGCATGCATAGACTTAACACACATTTACACAACTTGCAAAATATTCTCAAACGATGCGTATGCAACAGTCATATAATATACCTGTCAATCCTAAAGGCCTTAAATCCCAAAGCACTAGATGGTTGTCCGTACCCCCTGTTACTAGGCGGCATTTTCTTCTTAATAAAGCAGATGCTAAAGCTTGGGCATTCTTCTTCACCTGCTGCATGTAGCCCTTGTACTCAGGAGAAGCCACTTGTTTTAAAGCTATGGCAAGAGCAGCAATATGGTTATTGTGTGGACCCCCTTGCAAGGAGGGGAAAACAGCAAAGTTTATCTTTTCTTCAAAGTCATATTGTTCACTTTCATAACCCTGACTTAGAAGTATCCCTCTCTTCCTTGGTTTTGTACCCTTCCTATAAAAAATTATACCCCCTCTGGGACCTCGAAGACCTTTGTGAGTTGTTGAAGTAACAATATCACAATAATCAAAAGGATTCACACATTCCTGAAAAAAACACAAAACCAAATTGATAAAGTATCTCTTCAATGTTGAAAGTGCATCAACCACTAATTAATAGTTCAAGACAAAAATGGAATTAGACAAGCTCTATCTTTAAATTTAGAGTATATAACCAGAAAGTTTAATTTAAATAGAAACAGATCGTAAATCAGGTTAAAAGTTAAACATTAAAATCTATATCAAATAGCAAATACTCAAAACCTTTGGATTCAATAACATCATTTCAACATATTATAGAAATCTGATATTCCAGAATCTAAATTTCTTCTAACATTTTGATTATGTATCATAATAATGAAGCATTCTACATTGATGCAATTTAACAAAACTAAATCCAAAATGTCCATGCAGAGCCCAGTGACATTTCAATCGTATATCAAAGAAATCAAATTCATATTACTAATTTGCAAGTTGATTGCCTTTGTCTTAATTTTGTATGCATATTTAACATGGACTTCTTTTCAAACTTGAATTCTAAGTAGGCTTTTTCCACATTTTAGGTGAACCTTAGCATTCCCTCAAAGACATGGAGCAGTTTCTATTGATTGAACTCAAAGATTTTGGCTGGATTAATGATAAGTTTAATTATGGAGCATGCTAATCCTTAGGTGCCTTTGTATAGAGTGGAATGCTCAAGCTTCTAAACAGCATCCTCCATAGAATTAAACCGGGATTGAAGACCTCCTTGTATTCATGCTTTTCTTCTTTTTGGGTTGTTGGCAATTGGGTCTTTATATCCCCTGTTTTCCACTAATTAATTTTCTGCTTCAATTATCACTCAATTGAGTTAAATTCCAGCCAATCCAAGAATGGAGGCACACCAATAAAAGCGTAGTACTGCACTAGTATAACTTCCTCTGCAAACTCTACGGTCTTTGCTGCTCATAAAAATGGGGGCAGGAGGAAGAGCAGAAGGCTAAAAAGTGTAACTATGAACCACCACCAGTGCAGCAGAGCCAATAGTGCAAGCTGCCACTACCATGATGATATGATGCAGACAAAGAGAAGACACTGGGAATGAGCTTTCCAAAGTAATCAAGAGTAAAGTACAGCCAACAATCCAATATTAAACAACCAGGAGTAAGTAATTTCGCACCTTGGCTGCAATAAGTCCACTAATCTGGGCCATATCGCACATTAACACGGCTCCACATTTATCTGCAATATTCCTAAACCTGGCATAATCCCACTCTCGAGGGTATGAGCTCCCTCCACAAATAAGTATCTTAGGACGAAAATCAAGCGCCTTTTCCTCTAGTTTATCAAAATCAATATAGCCCGTTTGAGGATTCACCTTATATGGAAAACTCTCAAAGAATACTGACGCCCCTGAAACTTTCTTCCCGTTTGGAGTACAGTACCCATGACTAGTGTTCCCTCCACAAGGTGTATCCAACCCCATGATACGATCACCAGGCAACAACAATCCCGTGTATACAGCAAAATTCGCAGAGGTACATGAATAAGGTTGCACATTCACGCCCCAACTTTTAGGGTCCAGATTGAATGCTGCCAATGCGCGTTCACAACAGAGCATTTCAATCTCATCAATGTATTGATTCCCTCCATAATATCGTGCACCCGGCATTCCCTCCGAATATTTATTCGTCAAATGGCTTCCTAGTGCTTCCATCACAGCTCGACACACAAAATTCTCCGAAGCTATCAATTCAATCCCTTTATACTGCCTTTTCTTCTCCTTCTCCATTAACTCATAAATGTCAGGGTCCGCATCCCGTAGGGTTTGATTACCCCATGATCGCACTGCTGATCTCCGCGCCTCAATATTGGGGTCCAACGAAGCCCACTTGGAAGAACTGGAAGACGATGATGATGATTCGCTATCTCTTAGCCTCTTCAAGCACATCGAATGCCCAAGGATACGAAACTCTTCGACCTCCCTGTCTTCGTCTTCATCAGACTCTACCACCGAGTTCCCATTCTCCGCTTTGTGATTATCCGCCAGCGGCTCAAACAACTGAAGCGGAACCGGAGGAATTGGGTGCGTGGGAGCGCGGCAGCTTGAGTCGAGCTGAAGAGAGATGGAGTCATCGGCTATATGGGTACGTTGAGACGGCGAAGCATGAGAAGAAAAGCCAAGAGACAAATTTGATTGAGAACGGGATGTGTCCATCAAAAACCCAAAACAAAATAGATCCTCGAGCCCCAAATCGTCGAGTTCTCAGAAGAAACAAAAATTATATGTACAAGTAAATACGACGACGACCACAATATCTAACAAGAACAATAGTAACAGCAACAGATACAGCGACAAGGAGAGTTGAAGAAAGTACAGTGACAGTGCTTGTAAATGGAATCGATGTAGCAATGAAAACACATGATTGAAGATATAGAACAAAGAGGGGGAACGAGAGGATACAAACCCTAATCTTTGATGATCAATGGAAGAACATGGTGATGGAAGATATCATCATGAGAATGAAGAAAGAAACGAAATTGAGAACGAAGGCTTGGGGTTGGCGTGGGATTGACGAGGAAAGCACCTGGATAATGCTGCTTTGTAATACTGTGGATTTGTGGCTACTAGCTAGCCTGAAGCAAGGAATTGGAGATTTTTGTTTTAATTTCTTTTGACCGGTAAATGAATTGGCGATTTTTTTGACCAGCCAGTGAATTGGCAATTGATAAATTTTTTATTAATATTTTATTTGGGGCCCAAAAATCGATATAATACGCAAATTTAACATAGCAATCCATGTAAATATAGTAGTCTTACCGTCTAATTGGCACAAAAGTTATTTTTAAATAAAACATTTCGGATATAATCTATTTATAATCTCAAGTTATTAGAATCTAATATCTACTTTTTGGATTAATTTAAAAAAAAAGTATAAATACTTGTCATTATGCCTCATTTCAATAACTAGAAAATCTTCCAAATTCAAATCCCATTCAAAATCTTAACATACAAATCCTCAAAACTCCAACAACATATGATCAATCAAGAGGGTAGAAATCACGATTAAAACACTTTTAAGTGATTGATGATTGAAACCCTAACAAAGTTCCAATCACTTCACCTTCCAAAGACTTTTATATCCTCACTTTTTTTGTCTGGTTTCTGCAACCAGACAAGTCCAACAGCGACCAACGCATAATGGCTTAAATTGACCTATCCATGGGCGAACATGCCCAAAAACTACAATTTCTCCCCCAAATTACCATGCTTCTTTCTCATGCCTAAGTGTTTATCACCTTAAATGGCTTCATTAAGCTATTCAAAACCTCAATCTACTCAATGATATCATACCTCACATGACTAATTAGATCCAACAATATTTCCATATGATCCAATAATACTGGGTGCAAGATAACTACATCAAAAATGAATTTTGTATTGCTAATAAACCAAGAAAAAAATCATGAGAAAAATCAGCGTGTGTTTGGCAAAGCGTTTTTCCATGACATCATGCAATAAAAATTTAAAACCCGTGCGGGGGGAGATTTACACATGTTTGGTATAGTTTTGGCCTATTTAATTTTTGGGACAAAAGCTATTTAAAAGTATAAGCCAAAATAAGTTATTTATCACTTTTCCACTATGGAGACTGGAGAGAGGGAGGGAGAGAGGGAGAATATGAACCAGATGAGTCCTACATCTCTTTGGTAAAAAAAAATAAGATTACTCCAAAAGACCCAATAATTTGATGTTTATAAAAATATTTAAAGAAAATAATTAAATAATAATCTAGGAAAAATTGGGGGAAGATTTTCATTAGGAGTTTAATAAAAGTTATGTCGTCATTTTATATGTAAGCTTATTTTCCCATCATTCATCTAAATAAGTTTACTTTCCTAAATTAACTATTTTTTTTATAAAACTCAGTTTAAACATAAATTATATTACACTATCTAATTTTTATTTATTCAGAAAAAAATCAATTTTATCACCACTAATCTAAATACATCTATATATAATACAAAAGCTATTATAAGCTATACTTTATTTTCTTGGATAGTATAAGCCATACTTTGTATGAGTTATTAATTTGATAGATGATCATCAATGAATTATCCTTATGAGGAGGAGATTTGCACAGTTTCCATTGCAATGATAACACTTGATTTGGATTCACACACTATTACAAGGGCAATGCATTTTACATCTCCTAGGCTTACACTGAAGACTACTAGAGAGGGAAAGTGCATGGAATGTAACTCAAATTAAAGGAAGAAGCCAAAGTGGTGTGGCAAAAAATGTTAAACACATATGCTCATTTAGATATAATTTTAAAAATAGATTTATTAAAAAAAAGCTTTTAGACAGTTTATAGAAAAGGGCTTTCAGAAAAGAGTTTCTAAAAAAAATAGTTTTGAATAAATGAGTGTTTGAATAATTATTTCTAAAAGTACTTTTATTATTGGTAAATTATGAAAAATGGTATGAGTATTAAATGAGGAGAAATAAGAGATTAGAGAATAGATGGTGTAAGAAAGAAAAAAGATAAAAAGTAAGAGAGGGGGTGTAAGAAAAAGTATGGGTAATATAGTAATTGATTAATTCATAAGCTCTTTTACTGTTCCATAAGTTACTCTAACCAATTTATCTGAAACATTAGTTTTAAACCATAGTTTAGTCTAAAAGCCCGTTTGAATAAATATGGTTATTTATTTTAAAAAATTTTAAATCTAAATTTTGAGTCAAACTTAGATTTTAAACTTAAGTTTATCTGTTTTTTAAACATCCACTTTATCTTTTTACTGTGTTCTGTATCATCAGTAGGATATCTTAATAGATTCTTTATAGAGAGAGAGAGGGAGAGGGAGAGCAACTGTATGGATAGATTCTCTGTAATGGTGACATAACATAATAAAAAAGAAAATAACATAAAAATTGGGGTTCACATAATTTAGTTTACGTTAAGATACTGAAAATCAATTTGATTATTAAGTCGATTAATGTAATAGTTGAAATATCAGCGGCTAATTGTATGTGATTGGATTATAATCAATCCAATCATAATTAAAATATACAAAAAATTATATATAACTATGAAAATGGTAATATTTAAACAAAAATATATTAATTCATAAGTAAATAGAATTTTTATATATAAACCACGGATAGAGTTATTAAAATATATATTTGATTTATAGTTATTTTTTTAACTCAAAGTAATATTGTTTCATAGTAAGAAAATATATCTAACTCAATCGGCTATCATATCCAACCTCCTAAGTTGATTGGATTAATATCAAGCCAACTACGTTGATCTTGAGTTACTTATTTTCTAATTGAGTTGATTAATCAGATTAGCTAAATAATTAAATTACTGATTTGACCAAATAATTTAATTTTGATTTCGATATCGATATCGATAGAATGCATGAACACACTACATGCTTACAAATTTTTACAAAGAGAAAATGAGAAATGGTATTGGATCTATCCTTCTTAACAAATTCACACAAATTTCAATTCAAGGACAAAACTTGGTTTCAAGTCACACACTGACTACAAGGACAAGGCATGGTCACTTACATTTGATATCTCAGTGTATTGAGGAGCTAAGAAGCGGTTTGGCTCTAGTGGAAGAAAATAACTTCACAATATGAACCCAAACATATAAAGAAAATAACTACACATTATAAACCAACGTAGTGATGACATGAGCAAGTGGAAATAAAGCCAAGACCAATATTAGATTTCAGCTAAGTGAGTCTCATACATTATGGAGTATAAAAGAAAAAATTATTGTAGTCAACTTGTTATATTCCCTCAGTTATAATTACTCCCTCCAATCTCTAATATATGAGTTAGTTATGAGATTGAATTTGATTCTAAATACAAAAAATTATTGTAGACAACCACCGAGAAATTGATTAATGCCAGCACACAGAGAAATTCTATTGTTTTACAGATTAAGTATTTTTTTTTTGAAAAATTTTACGTAGAATTATTTTAAGAAGACTGTATTATATTCATTATAATTAATTTATTTATTTAATTGTTTTAATTTATTTAAATTAATTAAATATTTATTATATTAAAAATTGAAAAGAGTATAAAATAGTTTTAATAATGTACAATATAACTTATATCAAGTTTTAATATATATTTCATCAAGTTTCTCAATTTTCCTCTACTACTTAGGGCTCATTTAGATAAGATTTTGGAAATAAGTTTATGAAACAAAATAGATTTTTGGACAACTTATAGAAAAGGGCTTTTGGAGAAGAGTTTATGGAAAAAAATGATTTTGAATAAATGAGTGTTTAGATAGTTATTTTTAAAAGTACTTTTCTTATAGGTAAATTAGAAAAAAATGTATAAATGTTAAATGAGGAGAGATGAGACATAAGAGGAGAGAGGAGAGAGTGTGTAAGAAAGAAAAGAGAGAGGGTGTAAGAAAAAGTACAAGAGATGAGAGAGAATATAATAAAAAGTAAGAGAGATAGTGTAAGAAAAAGTAGGGTTAATATAGTAATTGATTAATTCATAAACTCTTTAACTATTCCATAAACTGCTCTGACCAGTTTATCTAAAACATTAGTTTTAAACTATAGTTTAATCTAAAAGTCCGTTTGAACAAATATTGCTGTTTGTTTTAAAATTTTCTCAAACTAAGGTTTTGCCCCAAAAGGGCTTTTAAAACTATGGTTTGGTGAAAACCAAACAGACCCTTAGTGTGTTTGGGTGTATGGTTTAAAAAATTCTTTTGGGCAAAACATTTATTTGGAGAAATTTTAAACAAACAGTTATATTTGTCCAAAAGTGATTTTGGCTAAAATCATGGTTTAAAACTATGGTTTTAAATAAAATATTAAAAATGGCTTCTAGAACAGTAAAATAGTTTATGGAATATACAATTATTATCTTATCCCTACTTTTTCTTACAATATCTCTTATATCTCATCTCTCTTCCCTACCCTCTCTCCTCTCTCCTATTTCATCTACACCATATCTCCTCCTTCCTTTCTCATATACACCATATTCTCTCTCTTCTCTCCTAATTTTAATTAAATTATACCCTTTTTAGTAATTTATTAATATAAAAAGTGATTTTATTACTAATCATCTAAATATCTGTATTTTCAAAATATATTCTTTTAAAATCTATTATCTAAAAACTAATCCAAACAAGCCTTTAGTCAAATTTTTTAATATATTTATTTAAACTCATATGAAAAAAATAGTGTAAATAAAAAAGTGTGATTAGAAAACTTTATATAATAAATATAAATATTTTGATAGAAGTATGATCCTTTCAAAAAATACCCTTAAAAAGTATTATAAATTAAGAATATATCAGTGTGAATGATAGACACTCACTATTAGTATAAATAAGTGTAGACATGAAAAGAATGAGTATTTTTTTAATATTATATAATACCTAATATTTTTATCTTATTTGTCATATGTGTCTAGTATCTAATCTTATTTTTGGTACAATTTTATCTATAATTTTTTTATTTTAATATAACTATACCCATAATATTTTTAATTTGGTGTAATTCTTAATACTTATAAATAAGATTATATATAAAATTGTATCAAATTAAAAATATTATAAGATCAAAATATTAAGCGTTATATAACTTTTTTTTAATTGCCTAACATTTTTCGTGAGGGGCATAAATTAGTTAAAAGTACTTATAATTTTAAACCTATAAAGTATAGTTTAGATTGTAGGGGCTAAATTATCCATCACTTATCTCAAGTTACATACAAATAATTTTTAAAAAGGTCTTGTGAAAATGCTTTTTAGAGAGGAAGATGGAGAATTAAAAAAGATAATTAGTATATTTTTGTAAAAAAATATATGTCATATTAAATATTAATTAATAATTTTTTTAATATAATAAAATTAATAAGATAAAGTATTACTATTGCCATTTGTGCCACGGATGAATAAGATAGTACTAGTATATGTCATTTTCAAAATAGTTCTGTGTGGGGTTGAAATATTAAATATAACATAATTATTGCTCAAACAATTGATCACTCCATGAATTAAACGAGGGCAAACAAAAAAGAAAGAAAATAAAAGATTACACGTCAATCAATAACAATTAATTAAACATTGAAAAAGACCTGTGATTATGCTTCATTAGAGTTTTGTAGTGAAAGTTCTTGAAGAAGATGATCAAACCCATCATTTATCAGAATCATTATTCATCAAGTGTTTGGTAATATTGCGTCATGTTTTAGAAAAATGGAATGAGGAAGAGGTAGCGGTGCTTCCATGATTGACAATTTTAAGTCTATTTTGTAAAATAAAAAAATAGCAATATTTTTTTAAAATTAAAAATAATTAGAACAGTTTTTATTTATTTTATTGAAGAAAGTGCGTCTTTCAAAACAATCATCCAAACATATTTTTTTTTATTTTTTTCTTTCAAAAACTTGTTCTAAAGAATAACTTCATAAAAGTACTTTAAAAACATAACAATTAAAAACAGGATCAAATAAGGCTTATTTTGCAAAAAAAAAAATATTAAGTATTACTTTTTATTGATAATTTGATAAAAAATTCATTTAGTTTCAATTGAATCCCCTGTATTCCTTTTTTTTTTGGGTACAATTATCTATATATTTTTATTTTTTTATTATATAAAAATTTAAATAGATTCATTATCAATTTTTATTAAGATTAGAGTACAACTCCAACTTCAAGATAATTCTACTATATATTTCTTTTTTTTTTGTTAAAAAAAAAAAAAAGCTTTATAAGGATTGATTCTTTCAACATAGGCCTATATCTTCTTCTACCCGTCATGTCCCAAATCGAAGATAGACTTAGGCCCAAAAGTATTTTTGAGAGATTTTGTTCATTCTACGTTTAATAAATAATATTTATTGTAACATATATAACTATTTAAAATATATTTAATTTTTATAAAATATTATTTTATTATAAATTTAGTTATTTTTAAGGAGACTTTTTAGTACCTAGATATTTAAATTTATATTTAAAGATAATTGACAATTCACCTTACTTAATATTGATATTACATATGAGAAAGAGAAATTTTATCCTAACTTAGGTCGTATATGAACTTAACTCCTTTTTAATTTTTTAACAAAAAAAATGAAATTAAGAAATAACAAATAGGTTGGATTTAGCGAGAGGGTTAGATACTCACATGAAAAATTAAAATTAAAATTTTTACTAAAAAAAGTTCTCACATTTAACGCATACATAGCTTCAAACAGGATTTACCTTCAATAGAAGTATATGTGTCTAGAAAAAAAAACCTTAAAAAACATGAGGAGGGGTGTCTAGAAATTAATTTATGCATCAATGGAGATTTTTTTTTTAATGAATTCAAAGGCACCCCACATTGATTTAGAGCATTTTTAAAAAATAAAGTTATTAAATAATACCTAAAAGTTCAAAATTAAGTAATCAAAATACGAAACAAGCCTTGTAGATAAATTATTGAACCTTGATAGTTTGGAAACATTATTAAAAAGGAGCATTTTTTTATTTAAAAAAATCTTCATTAGATCATCACAAGTTATACCTTCTCTTACACATTTTTGTTCCAATTCTCTCACATACTACATAGGAAAATATTAATGTTTCATCTTGTTTCACATCGGAATTTATATTGTTAACCACAACATAACATTCTCGGGTCAAAAATAAATCGAAATTTTAAGATTCGACCGGAATGTAAATTTAAATTATTAGAACCCCTTTCTCTAAATTAGTCAAGTGGAATATAAATTGAAAAGCACTAGAAAATCATGTTTGTGATTAAACCGATCCAAATATAGTAGTTTGAAGATCAAGATTAGGGGTGAAAATAGATTAGCTTTAGCCTTAATCCAAATATATTTAGCTTGAACCTGGCATATAGCCTGTTGTAAGCTATTTTTCTCACATAAGCCTGGCCTATAAATATACCTAGCATAGCCTGAAACTTGTTAAAAGAGCATGTTTATAATTATAATTGCAGGCCTTCATAACAAGCTTCCATAACAGGCTCCACAACAGGCCTCCGTAATACGTCCCAAAACAAGCCTCCGTAATAGGCCCTATAACAAGCTTTTTTGTATATTTTAAAAAACTATAAATAAGCTTTTTATGATATTAATTAGTTTAAAATTGAAAAATATCTAATCCACTATCAAGACAATACTAAACAAATAGAATAATTATCATTACAATAATACAACTACAACAATCTAAGCCAAATCAAAGTAAAATTATTAGCCACACATCATGAAATCTTCAATGTAATTTCTTCCTCTTGCTCGAACACCTTGAAAAGAAGGAATCAAATGTATATTATTATATCATAAAACAATTGAACAAATAATAAGTAAAAGAAATTGTATTATTTGTAAATTATAAAATGTGTACCGTTGATTTCTTCTTTTAAGTAGTGGTTGATATTAACTACTCCCCAACCATGTTTTTAATCTGTTAACACCCAGAAATCAGCAAACTATATAAATTATTATACACACCAACAACTTAAAGATTACGCACAATAAATTGGAACCAAAACAAAATTAAATCTTTCCTTTGAACCTATCACAACCAAAAGATTCCTATAAAATATCTTTAAGCAGAATTACTATAAGGAATTGGAAAACACGCGATAGAAATTAACTTAAAAATTTTTTCATTCCCTGCCAGGATCTATCGTGTGTTTAAGTTAAATGGAAAGAAGTATTACCCTCAATATTCAGTCGCGACTTTCTCAGCTTTTAGTTGCGACGTCCACAGCTTCTCTCCGCGGCTCGTGATCTCTTTTCGATCGCAAGAAGTCGACGACTCAGGTCGGCTTCCTCTATTGGTATTCGCATGAACAGTGTTCCAACCATGAACGACGTGCTAGCGCCTCCTGTCCCTTCAGGGCTTACTCAAGAATTCGTCCTATCCGTCTCTATTTCAGCAGTTTCTTATCTGTAAACCTTTTGCGGATTCCCGTTCACCCTTTTTTTTTTGTCCCAACCGTAGCTCCTAAATATCAGATATATCAGATGCTATGCGTGTTACCACAGACTTGGATTAATTTTTGGAATTAATCTTATATTAATTTTGAAATTAATACAATATCATATATTATATAATTTGATAAAAAACTAATTAAATAAATAGTGTTTGTATTAAATCTGTCCCACAGATTTAGTTCACCCATTTATTTAATTTAAAATAAAGATAAGATGGAATTACATTTGATTTATTCTCATAAATCAAATTTGAGATATCATATCAATTTGAATTTCAAATTCAAACGTGATAGAGATTTAATTTTATCCTTATAAATTAAATCTTGTAAATATCTCTTATATGAGATATCATATCAATTTGAATTTCAAATTCAAATGTGATAGAGATTTTATGTGCGACCCTATAGGCCCATATGAAGTTGGCAGTGGGCCATTTATTATACTGACTCACAAGTCACAAGCGGCCTCTAGCAAGACATTATGACTACCCAAATCATATGAGGATCAATGAACGATATAGCCTTTTATACAACCATATCATGTCCCTTTTGTCACACGATATTTTGGTCATGGATGAGGCATAGAGAATGTCATCCTCCTATTCTTGACCGTTACTTTCTCGATCCCTGAGTAGTCTGACTATAGAAATGGAACTACCTTTCCATTACAGTATGCCCATACATTTCTCAGACTCACTCATCGAGAGTCCCAGTAATATCTCTCTACGAATGTGAGGGACAAATTCCATCTTGACCATTCATATTCCTCCGCATGGAAAACCACTAAGCCCGAACATAGTCTTTATGATCACTCGGTCAAAAGTGACTTTTGACTAGGTCAAAGCTGAGCGTTTGTCATGTAGGAATCCATGATGATCTCAGGTCAAATGGCATAGTGACATGGTTTGTATAGGAGAGAAACTTATGACTTAACCCATGCAGCTCTCTTATAACGGGTCAGTCCAATATCTTGTACTCTTACATGTGCCTATGACTTTAATTTATATCTCTATATATCTTTAATACTAGTCTTATTTTATCTCTACTCCCGCATAGATGACCGACCAGAGATATTTAGGATAAGATCATGAGTTATACAAGGATGGTCATCACAGTAAATATGCAAATAATATGATAACATAATTAATAAATTCATAAATCAATAATATTCATAAGACAATGATTGGCCCCTAGGGCACAATTTCCAACTACCTCCCACTTGCACTAGGTACAATCATTAATTTGACTAATTCCCATTGACCTAACATGACGCTCATGCTTTGCCTGCACAAGCGGCTTTGTTAGAGAATCAACAATATTATCTTCTCCTGCTACTTTGCATATTTTTATATCACCTCTATCGTTAATTTTTCTGATGAGATGAAATCGCCTAAGTATATGATTGGTCATTTAATGTGACCTAGGCTCTTTGGCCTGTGCAATGGCACCGCTATTGTCACAGAGCAAAGTTATTAGATTTGAGATGGTAGGTATCACCCCTAGTTCTGTGATGAACTTCCTTATCCAAACGGCTTCCTTAGCTGCATCAGATGCTGCTATATACTCATCTTTCATTACAAAATTTTCTACAGTGCCCTACTTAGAGCTCTTCCAGCTTACTGCTCCATTATTGAGGAGGAATATATATCCAAACTGTGATTTTTTGTCGTCCTGGTCAGTTTGGGAACTCGCATCTGTGTAACCAGTTACACAGAATTTGTCATCCAATCTATCATAGACAAAAAATAAGTCCTTAGTCCTTTTTAAGTACTTAAGGATATTCTTGACAGCAGTCTAATAGCCCTCACCAGGGTCCTGTTGATATCTGCTAGTCATATTTAAGGCAAACGAGACATCCAGTCGAGTACATAATATGGCATACATGATAGATCCTATGGCCGAGGCATATTGAACTTTACTCATGCGACCTCGCTGATCAAATGTACTAGGACACAGATCTTTGCTGAGGTGAATACCATAAGACATGGGTATGAAACCCCTCTTTGATTCGTGCATACTGAACATACGCAGTATTTTGTCTATGTATGTACTCTGACTGAGTTCTAGAAGTCTTTTAGATTTATCTCTATAGATCCTGATTCCTAGGATGTAGGTGGCTTCACCCAAGTCTTTCATCGAGAAAGACTTTCCTAATCAAGACTTGACAATCTGCAATGTAGGAATGTCATTTCCAATAAGTAGGATGTCATCGACATAAAGTACCAAAAACATAACTGTGCTCCCACTAACCTTCTTGTACACACAAGGTTCATCAATATTTTGAAAAAATCCAAACTCTTTGACTACTTCATCAAAACGATGATTCCAACTCTGAGAGGCTTGCTTCAGTCCATAAATAGACCTCTGAAGCTTGCATACTTTACCAGAGTCCTCAGAACGCACAAACCCTTCAGGTTGTGTCATGTACACATCCTTAAGGAGCTTTCCATTAAGGAAGGCTGTCTTGACGTTCATCTGCCATATTTTATAGTCATAATATGTTGCTATCGTAAAGAGGATTCTGATTGATTTGGCCATTGCAACTGGGAAAAAGGTCTCATCATAGTCAACACCATGAGTTTGAGTAAATCCTTTTGCAACCAGTCGTGCCTTGAAGACATTTACATTGTCATCTATGTCAATTTTCTCCTTAAAAATCCACTTACACCTGACAGTTTTTACACCTTCAGGTGGGTCGACTAAGGTCCAAACCTGATTGTCGTACATGGATTGCATCTCAGACTTCATGGCATTAAGCCATTTTTCAGAGTTTGGTCATACTATAGCTTCTCGATAGGTAGTCGGCTCATTATACTCAATGAGCAACACATCACGACTGTCAAAAATTAGAAATCCATATCTCTGAGGCTGAAGTCGTGTCCTATTAGATTTTCGTAGACCTTGCGTAACTTGAGGAGTCTCAACAACTTGTTATGAGTCTTCTTTATTTTCCATCTGGAGTTTTGTGGTGTTTTATGGCTCTCGAACTTCTTCGAGGTGTACCTTTCTCCCACTGGTTCTTTTAGAGATAAATTCTCGTTCGAAAAAGATACCATTTCTAACAACAAACACTTTGTTATCAACAAGGTTATAGACATAGTATCCCTTGGTTTCCTTAGGATATCCCACAAAAAGGTACTTTGAGAATTTGAGCGCTAATTTGTCTGAGGCTTGTTGTTTAACATAGACCTCGCATCCCCAAATCTTGAGGAAAGACAAACTAGGTGTCATCCCAGTCCATATCTCATACATAGTCTTTTCAATTACCTTAGATGGAACACGATTGAGTGTGAACGCAGCTATCTCTAGGGCATGGCCCCAAAAGGAGGGTGGAAGATCTATTTGACTCATCATAGATCGAACCATATCTAATAGTGTTCGATTCCTCCGTTCAAAAATGTCATTCCATTGTGGTGTCCCTGGAGGAGTCAATTGTGAGACTATCCCACAACTACTAAGATAATCAATGAATTGTTGGCTCAAATATTCACCACTCTGAGCAGATCGAAGGGCTTTAATTGTTTTGCCAAGTTGGCTTTGTACTTCATTTTGAAATATTTTGAACATTTTAAAAGATTCAGATTTATGCTTTATCATATAGATGTACCCATATCTGCTAAAATCATCTATGGATGTTATGAAGTACGAATAACCTCCTCTGACATTTGTGTTCATCGGTCCACACACATCTGTATGTATGAGGCCCAATAAATCAATGGCCCTCTCACTTTGCCCAGTGAAAGGTGACTTTGTCATCTTTCCTAACAAGCAAGACTCACAAGTGTCATATGATTCAAAATTAAATGAGTTGAGAAATCCATCTTGATGGAGTTTGGAAATATGTTTCTCATTTATGTGGCCTAGACGACAGTGCCAGAGGTATGTCAGATTCAAATCGTTTGGTTTGACCCTTTTGGCAATTATGTTATAGATATTTCCATGATTGGGTTATTCCAAATTTAATATGTAATGATTAACATGCAAATCACCATGAGCATAGAAAATATCATTACGATAAATAGAACATATACTATTCCCAGCAATGCAAGTGAAATCTTCCTTATCCAAATAAGAAAGTGAAACTATGTTACTACTTAAAGCAGGAACATAATAGCAATTGTTCAAAACTAACAAAAGCCCAGTGGGTAGAACTAATTCATAAGTGCCTACAGCTAACGCAGCAACCCTTGCTCTGTTTCCAACTCGTAGGTCAACTTCGCCCTTTTTCAGCTTCCTACTGTCCTTTAGTCCCTACACATTTGTACAAATATGAGAACCACATGCAGTATCTAATACCCATGTGGTGGAAGTAGAAAGATGAATGTCTATAATATAAATACCTGAAGCGATAGCCCCGCTATCCTTCTTGTTCTTTTTCAGATCTTCGAGGTAGAGTTTGCAATTCCTCTTCCAATGACCAGGTTCATTGCAGAAGAAGCAGACTGTTTCCTTCGGAGGCTTTGCCTTCTTTGGTGCATGCTTGGTTTCAGACTTGCCTGACTCTTTGATCTTGCCTGATGAGCCATGACCCTTCCTCTTGCCTTTGCCTTTCCTTTTCATACCCTTTCCTTTCTGAACCATCAAAACAGTACTAGGCTTCTTCTTAAGACTCGGCTCAGCAATTTTAAGCATCCCATGCAGTTCAGAAATAGATTTCTCCATGTTGTTCATGTTGTAGTTCATGACAAACTAGTCATAACTTTTCAGGAGTGAGTTCAAGACCAAATTCGTAGCTAACTCCTGGCTCATGGGAAATCTAAGCCTCTCAAGGTAATCAATGTACCCTTTCATCTTTAAGACATGAGTACTGACTGATGCACCTTCAGCCATCTTGCAGGAATGTAAGGCCTTAGTGGTCTCATACCTCTCTTACCTTGCCTGTTGCTGGAATATTTCCTTGAGATGCACAATCATCTCATAAGCCTCCATGTGTTCTATATCTCTTTGGAGCTCCGGAACCATGGTGGCTAGCATCAAGCATTCCACATCGACAGAGTCTTTCTTATGCTTCGTGTAAGCATCTCTCTGAGTTCTAGGAGCATTGGTTGCTGGCTCCTCAGGAATGGGTTAATGTAGGACATGTGCCTTTCTTTCCTGCTTGAGAACAATTCTCAAGTTCCTAAACCAGTCAAGAAAGTTTGTCCCATTGAGTTTGTCCTTCTCAAGGATAGATCGCAACGATAATGTAGCAGTATTACTAGTCGTCATGATTCTACAATTAAAATATGCAATTGAATTAGCAATCTCCCACTAAATAAATAACCCTCAATGCAATAGTTAGTGGGCTAAGATCCATATTTGGCTCAAACTTAAGTCCTCTTTGGCAGGACGCTTAAATTAAGTTATTTAGGTTGGTAACATCTTTACCAATTACATCAAATGTAACTCTTAGATGTTCATGGGATTCTATCATCATATGATCTGGCATGTTTTTAATCCCATCTAATGTCTTGAGACCCAAAACCGTTTTGTTAATCTCAATTAAGTCAAACAATAATAAACATGTGAGAGTAGCACCATTACTCTTGGTTATCTCCCCAAGATAACTCAAATGCACCCACTTTGACGGAGTCCACAATTGAGCGATCGAGGTTTTAACAAGTGTTCATAAATTAACAGCATTATAACTTAATATTTCATTTAGAGGGCTTAATTTAACTATCTGGTTTATAAGAATGCATCTTTCTCAGTTTATATCTCATACAAGTAATATGCATGTGCTGATATAATCATAAGATGCATAATTTAAACGTGATACAATATAGCTCACATATCCTAAGTCTACTCAAGCCAATGAGAGGAGCTCTCTAGTAAGAATAGGAAAATTACATATAGAAACCTCTTTTAACATTCGAGGAGAAGAGAATGTACATTAAGAATATATAGAAGAAGGCACGACACGCAGGCCGTATTTAAAAATTACAACACTTGCAATCTAGAGCCATATTGTTCACCATACTCAAACATTCAAGAATCAATATTCAGATTTAATTGAAGGGCAATTAATATTTTAAAACTAAAACATTCACAAAAGAGTATATGTTATGGTTATATTGCGCAACGAATAGGTAGCCACGACGGTCCCGCTAGCCAGTTAGCGGGCGGGGTCTGGGGCAATGACTCGAGAGAAAAAAAATTATTTCGTAAATAATTACGAATCTGAATTCGTTTTTCTTAGACCCCATCAATATTAATTGATCAAATCAAAACGCATGCACCACCGATTTTAATTCCCTTTCAGATTCCTTATATGTTATACATAAAACGGATTCCTTATATGTCACACATAAAATGCATGTTATCATATGATCAGCTACGACTAACACATATCATATGAATCAACAATCAAGCCTAACTTAAACACAAAATGGCATGGCTCTGATACCACTGTAAGGAATTGGAAGACACGCAGCAAAAATTAACTTAAAAATTTTTCCATTCCCTGCTAGGATCTATTGTATGTGTTTAAGTTAAGTGGAAAGAAGTATTACCCTCAGTATTCAGTCGCGACTTTCTCAGCTTCTGGTTGTAACGTCCACAGCTTCTCTCCGCGGCTCTTGATCTCTTTTCGATCGCCAGAAGTCGACGACTCAGGTCAGTTTCCTCTACTGGTATCCACACAAACAGCGTTCTAACCACGAACGACGTGCTAGCGCCTCCTGTCCCTCTAGGGCTTACTCAAGAATTCGTCCTCTCTATCTCTATTTTGATAGTTTCTTATCTGTAAATCTTTTACAGATTCCCATTCACCCTTTTTTTCTGTCACAACCGTAGCTCCTAAATATCAGATATATTAAATGTTATGCGTGTTACCCCAGACTTAGATTAATTTTTAGAATTAATCTTATATTAATTCTGAAATTAATATAATATCATATATTGTATAATTTGATTAGAAACTAATTAAATAAATAGTATTTGTATTAAATTCGTCCCACAGATTTAATTGGCCCATTTATTTAATTTAAAATAAAGATAAGACGGAATTACATTTGATTTATTCTCATAAATCAAATTTGAGATATCATATCAATTTAAATTTCAAATTCAAACGTGATAGAGATTTAATTTTATCCTTATAAATTAAATCTTGTAAATATGTCTTATATGAGATATCATATCAATTTGAATTTTAAATTCAAACGTAATAGAGATTTAATTTATCCTTATAAATTAAATCTTGTAAATATCTTTTATATATAATATATATATACGAATATAAATATAAATAAATATATACATCCACCTTGGATCATTTATTGAATCTGGACATGTCTTAGATTCAATGAATCTGGATATCATAGCTCGTGTTGGGCTATTTTGTGTGCGACCCTATAGGCCCATATGAAGTTGGCAGTGAGCCATTTACTACTATACTGACTCACAAGTCACAAGCGATCTCTAGCAAGACATCATGACTACTCAAATCATATGAGGATCGATGAACAATGTAACCTTTTATACAACCATATCATGTCCCTTTTGTCACACGATATTTTGGTCATGCATGAGGTATGGAGAATGTCATCCTCCTATTCTTGACCGTTACTTTCTCGATCCCTGAGTAGTCTGATTATAGAAATGGAACTACCTTTCCATTACAGTATGACCATACATTTCTCAGACTCACTCATCGAGGGGCCCAGTAATATCTCTTTACGAATGTGAGGGACAAATTCCATCTTGACCATTCACATTCCTCCGCACGGAAAATCACTAAACCCAAACATAGTCTTTATGATCACTCGGTCAAAAGTGACTTTTGACTAGGTCAAAGCTAAGTATTTGTTATGTAGGAATCCATGATGATCTCAGATTAAAGGACATAGTGACATGGTTTGTATATAAGAGAAGCTTATGACTTAACCCATGCAGCTCTCTTATAGCGGGTCAGTCCAATACCTTGTACTCTTACATGTGCCTATTTTGATTTATATCTCTATACATCTTTAATACTAATCTTATTTTATCTCTGCTCCCACATAGATGACTGACCAGGGACATTTAGGATAAGATCATGAGTTATCCAAGGATGGTCATCATAGTAAATATGCAAATAATATGTTAACACAATTAATAAATTCATAAATCAACAATGTTCATAAGACAATGATTAGCCCTTAGGGCACAATTTCCAACAATTACAATTACCTTCTTAATCTACCATTTCAATTAATTTACACACCAACAACTCCTTTCTTTTCTCATAATCCACAAGACCACGGCAGCTACAATCAGAATAACTACGCACACGCATTCACAATAGGCAACATGAAGGATTTGTACAGTTATCCAGAACTTCAATTAGGTGCAGGGATTCAGATGTTAAAAAACATTAACATTAGAATTCCTGAAGTTAGCTTTATGCTCACACATACGAATATGCATACATATACCTCGAGGAAACAGCAGAATTCCTTTCCAATTTCCAGCAAACAGCAGAACACAAATAACAATTAATTATTGGTTAGAAACAGTAGAAAGCAAGAAAAGATTACTAAAGTTCTCATCAAGACGCAATTAACCAAAGAGAAAGGATCATTAATTAGGATTGTTAGTTGCCACCTGATCAGAAATAAAGAGCAATTACTGAAGTTCCTTTGTTCTTAGCAAAACCACAGCTCATTGTGGTACATATATGAGCAACCACAGCAAAACAAAGAGCAACCACAGCTAATTTCTTCTGTTCTCAGCAAAACCTAAAGAAGTGAGCAATCACCTGAGAATTAGAAGTGAGAACTGCGACTCTGTGAGAGATAGAGAGACGTGATGGTGGAGTGTGCAATCTGTTGACTGGAGTGAGCGACGCTGTAGACTGTAGCAAAATAGATTGCGAAAGGTTCAGAGGAAGTGAATAACAAATTGCTTTCAGGGTACTATAGCAAAACAGATTGTGAAAGGTTCACAGCATCCGCCTGTGAGAGTGATTCAGAACTGCACTGCAACTTGCGACTCTGTGAGAGAATGAGAGATAGAGAGATGCGACGCGATGGTCTTATTTTGTTGGTGAAGACGCGATGGTAAAAGCAGAGTCTAAGAAGAGGTGCGATGATGGTGACAATGGAGTCTGAGAAGAGGTGTGACGACGATGACAGCGCAGCGATAGTGGATTCTGAGAAAAGGTTCAACGATGGACTATACAAAGGTATGCGATCTCAAGCTTTGAACTCTGAAGAGTGAAGGCAGAAGGTGTCGCAAACTGTCTGCGACATGGAAGGTTTTTGGGATGGCGAGTCGGCGACAGTGGAAGGTTTTTGGCAAATCACAGGAATGGAGAAGGAGTTAGGGTTTTGAGAGAGTGAAAGTGAAATTGAAAAGTGTTTTTCTACGTTCTTAGAGTCGGACAGTCGGGAGAAATTGAAAAGTGTAATTAGGGTTAACATTTGGGTAATTGATAAAGAATAAAATTAAAAGTTTTAAATAAAATTTATAACAATATGCTCTTAGTCTAGTGGTTTAACTGTTGTGTTCTGGGACTAGATTGTCTAATACGTGGAGGGTTCAAGATCCACCTACTACACTATTATACTATATATATTTTAAATAACAGGTTCAGGCCGCCTAACAGGTTTGACAGGCTATTTATAAAGCCTAGGTCTGGTCTTTAAAACTAAACAGGTTTCGATACAGGCTTGAGCCTGTGCATTATTATAAACAGGTCAAGCTAGGCCAGGCCACATGCTCCTGACAGGCCACCTGGCCTGTTTTCACCCCTAACTGAGATCTAACCATAGTTAAACCAAGTCAACCTAACTCTAATTAAAATATATAAAAAATATTTATATATAACACTAATAAAAATAATAATATTTAAATAAAAAATATTAGGTGTATTTGGTTTAAATTTTAAAAAATATATTCTAGAGAAAATTGATTTTAAAATAATTTTAAAAAATAAATTTTATATGAAAAGTAATTTTAAACAAATAAATGTTTAGATAGTTGTTATCGATAAATTACTTAAAATTGTATAAAATAAAATAATAATTACATAAAATGACTTTTTAGATAACAAAATGATAAAAAATTATAGTTTAAAATTATCATTTATCATACTTAATATCTAAAAATTATTTAAAAAATTGATAACTTTTAGTTATATAAAATAATAATTTTAAATGACCCAAACAGTAGTTTTAACTAAAAATATTTTTGTATGTTTGGATGCTTTTTAGACTTAAACCACTTCTTTTTCCTCTAAATTAAATAGGCGCATTAATCCACAAATGAATAAAACATATATAAACCATAAATGATTTAATAAAATAAAATTATTGAAACATAAATTTGATATACTTTTTATTTTTTTACAAATAAAATTATTTTTTATTTAATAAAAAGACAAAAATATATAAATTTTAATACCATTCATCCGTCTAAAAACTGACTTTTGACAAATTTGATTGGGCGAGGCATGACATATGGCCTGGATTGGATTTTAATTGCATAGTAAATTGTGTTTTTTTCAGGATAAAAGATTAGGAAGATTGCAAGCCTAATTGATTAGTTAGCCTTTATTATTAATTCATTTACACTCTTCAACTTAAAAATTTTGCGAGAATCACGCAATTAATTAATATTTTGATTTGATGATTATAATTCAAAATAATGCACCGAAACTTGCGTACACGCTTCTAGCTTAGTGCTCAGGCCTTCCTTTTTCTATTGCGTAAATGACTGTCATAATTTAAAAAAAAAACGCTTTTAAGAAAAAAAAAACCCTTAATCATTAAGCAAGAAAAAAAATAAAAATTACACATATTTGCATTATACTTTTAAATTTAAATAATATCTCCATTTTTTTAAAAAAAAATAAAAAGGGCATCTATGTAAATGAAAAATTTAAATTTAATGAAAAATTAGTTTTCAAGACAAGAAATGAAAACTTGTTGATCTCAAAGATAATTTTTGTTTAAATATTTTGATTCAGAAAATTCTTCAAGGGGAATTTTCTTTTTTATTTAATATTCCTTTTTTTTCCTGATAAAACGGAATGAACAATTATAGGAATGACTTCCAATGTTGGAATAACTTAACGTTCAAGATTAATTGTATCCGATCATAAAATACCATTCTTGTGATTGAAATATTGTATTTTTTTAAAATATTTATTTTTTTAAAATGACGAAAAAAGGATATAAAGTTTATTCCTTGAAAATAAATTCTACGAAGGTTGGAATAAACTCAAAGTGCTTTCCTTCTCACAAGCCCACGTTAAGATGCAAAGTGCAAAGTTAGGCATATTTGATGGGATGTAGAAGTAAGGAAGCCATTTTCACTTCTTGTCAAACTACCTCTATTTCTATTTTTATATTTGATATTTTAAGTAATTTCACTTATATTAAAAAAAATTAAAAAATAAGATAATAGAAATAAAAATAAAATATTTTAGACTATTATATCTTAAATTATAAAATTATTGGATAATTTTTATTTTTTTCAAATTATAAAATAATATTTTAGATTATTTTATTTAATTTATAAAAAAAATACATAAATTCTATAATCCTAACAAAATAAACTTTTAAAACATATTTATAATATAATTCTATTTCTATTTTTATTTATATTAAAAACTCTTTCACTATATAGCTACGCTTTTTTTAGAATTAAATAATAAAATATTAACATTAATTATTTTATTTTATTTTTCATTTTAACCTGAATTGACAAATATAGTTGACCTCTTGTAAAAAGTACTCTTAATTTTTTTGTAAGAAAAGGTACTCTTAATAAAAATACTTGATTCAGGCCATACACAAATAAAATACTTCTCTTTTATAAACAAATAAAATACTTCTTTTTTATATCTTAATGATATGAAACAAGAGTATGAATAATAAATCAAATAATTTTTTTATGACACGCAAAAATTTATCAAAGATATTACTTTTATTTACAACATTAATATCATTATCATCTTATGTCAGTCGGTGAAAGTGACTTAATGAGTATTTGGCAATTACCAGATTACTCCTTTCGGTCTCATATATATAATAAATAATTGTTTCCCCCAAGTTAAAAAAATTATTTCTCGCAATTGTGTTAAATATTTATTTTTCTTTCTTAAGTTCCTTCATCAGTATATATTTTTTTAATTATATCAGCAGCAACAAACTCCAGCTAAGATAGATAATAGTATCCATTAAGAGTATACATAAATAAGGTTAAGCAGGACAGCACCCTTGTCCAGTACCCTATCCAAAAAATATATGGGCTATATTTTACAGCTTAGTGCCCGGCCCTGTTCGGTAAAAGCCCTAACAATTTTAGGTAGGACATGAGCGGGCTGGGCATGTTCAAGTCGTGATATCATGCTCATGTTGTGAAAAAAATCTGTAATTATGAATTTCTAAAATAATATCATATTCATATGTCTTTAAGAGTTAATTAATATATATAATTCACTAAGAATAAGAGAACAAAGATAATAATTAAAATCTTGAGATCCATTGCATATAAAAAATAAGCGTTGAAATCTAAATAGTTTGTAATTATAACTTTGTATCAATCTCCCTAATATTGACAAAGATAAAACATCTAAAAAAATAAAATAAATAATTATAATTTATAATGTAATCATATGATAATTAACAAAGTTAAGAAAAAAGAAAAAATTAGTATATTTATAAATATTAAAAGATACAACTTACCTACTTATATTTCTAAAATTACCTTATAGTCACCAGTAGCTATCATATTCTCCCTTCTAAGATAGAGAAAAAATAAAAAAAATAAAAGAAAGAGTACTCATGGGCAGGGCAGGACAGGACAGCCCCTATATCCGGTGCCCAGCTCGAAAAATATATGGGCTGTATTTTGTAACCCGATACCTGACCCTACCTGATAAAAATCAAGTTGGGCAGAATATTTTTCTTATGGACTAAGTAAAATATAGCGGGCCATAAATATTATGCACAACTCTAATATATGTAAGGTTTCCTTTTTTTTGTAGGGCAGTTAGCCTCCTGGTTAAGATTGATATGCTCTTAACTAGGAGACGAACTGCCTTGCGAGAAGAGCCTATATTACCATATATTTATTTTTGTTGGAGTTTTTTTTTCTTTTAAATTATTATTAAATATTTAATTTTAAATTTTGTTACTGACGTCCTAATATAGTCTGCTTTTGTTAATTAGATTTTGCTGGTGTGTTGTATTTTTTCCCTTTTATTAGAAAAAAGTAATGTTTAATATTAAAACAGTGTTTTTCATTGTAGTTATCTTTTCTTATATTTAAGATAAATAATTTTTGATAATTTTTGCTTATATATAACAAAGGGAATATTTAGTTAATGGTGAGTATAAATGAAAGAGTGGATAATGTTCACATATTAAGTGTATGTTTGAAGTTATAACCTCATGAAAATATTGAGAGTTTTTATATTATTAGACTATAAAATTATTAATTATAAATTAGTTATTTAATTACACTCATAGGGTTCCAATTAAAATATATTTTAAAAAATTAATATATATATATATATATATATTTATATATTTTGAGTTAAAGGGTTTGGCCAAAAACAATTAAAAAACATATACTAATTGAAATTATAAATAAAATTAAATATGATGACCTTAATAGTGTTATCATTATCATTCTGTTTTTTTTTAAATAAATTAACAATTTAATCAAACGAAAGGGGAGGAACTTGCAGGAGTAAAATAGGTGGATAGGTATAATTTTTTTTTGTTTTTTGGTATGAAGTGGATAGGTATAATAAATGCACGGAAATGAGTGGGGACAAGAAGTGTGGGCCCACGTTATCAAAAGGGGAAATTCTGGCATACTCTGCCACGTCATCCGTAGCCTGTTTTTTTTCTTTATTAAAAAGTGAGTGGTGTCCGTGTAAGCGAGGTCACACGCCATTTATACTCTGGCAAGCGGCAGGCCCCAGTGGGACCCACCATCCCCAGCACTTCATATGGCTGTAAATCCTCACCATTGCTGCTTTCCTTTCCCCAACGTGCTTTTAATGTCTTTCCTCCTCCCTATCTACTTTCTAGACCATTACATTAATATTTTCTTAAATAATTAACTTATGTAAATCAAGTAGCTGATTAAGATTAATTAAAAATAGTAAATATATAAAAATGATTTTATTTTTAAAAAAATACCCTTACTTACTTATGCTGAGAAAGTGAATGAGAGGGAGCGTGTGTGAAAAATACTAAATACAATAATATAAATCAATGTAGATAAAAATAAAAAAGTTGATTAATTTTTTTTTGATAAAATTCGTTTAAATACATCTCATAAATAGGACTAAATAACTCTAAAAAATTTATATATTATAAATAAAATTAGATTAAGTATTTATTAATTATTATATATCTTTGTTTTTTAAAATTATGTCAAAGATAACAACGACGGAAAATTAAAGAATGATACAAACATAAAAAAATAATAATAGATAATAAGTGATCTAAATTTTATCAAACTATATTTTGAAAAAAAAATGTTGTATTATAGATAGAAGGAGAAGTCTTTAAAAAATATAATTAATACTACAAAATATCAATTTTTGTTGCCAAATTTGCCTATAATTAGTGCGTGGAATAAGTTAAATTTATTACAGTAAATAAGGATTAAATAAAAAAACTTAAGGTAAAAAAAAATTCCAAAAACCATGTTTTAAAAAATATATTTTAAAACAAAGAAAGTATATTGTTCTCCTTTTTCTTATCATGAAGAAGGATTGTGTTATTTTTACCTTAATTAATAAAAAGTTATCTTTTAGGATATTTTTTTATTCACTTATATAATATTATTTAATGATTTATCACTTTTACCTCTGAATCTTTTAACGGATGCTTTTCTATTTAACTACCTTTAATTAACTCCTATGATATGCAATGCCATATAATATTCAAACAAATATATCAGATTTCCTTATGCCTTGTTTCGTATAAATAATTTAAAAGGAAGAAAAAATGAGAGATTTTACTCCTCTTTCTTTAATTAGCTCAATAAAATATTTAAAAGAATCTTCTCTCTCTAACTTTATCTTTTCTTTAAATTTAAAAAATTTAAAAAAAAAATATAAAATTATTATTTATAATATTAATATATCTATAATTTTTTTAATATCTTAATATTATCTTTACATTATATTTTATTAAAATATTTTATAAAATAATATAAAAAAAATTTCCCTTCATTTCTTTCTTAAACTAAATAAAATAATATAAAAAATTTTCCTCTCCCCTCCTTTAATATTAATCTAAATAAAATAATAATAATAAAATCTTTTTATTCTTCTATTAAAATCTTTTTTTTTCCTAGAACCAAATATAGCCTTGATCAATGGGTGGGACATTCTTATGACGTGGCAAAATACGCTTGAAGAGCGTCTCCTCCTCTCGCCATTTTGGCGGTGACATTACATCCACATGAAGTCATATAAATGGTATAATAAAAATAGTAACTAATAAATCATTAATCATATAAATTATAATCAATTGACACCTAATCAATGGCCTTTTCTCACTTAGGGGTGTCGATGGCTTTTTGAAATTTTATGTTATTTATTTTGTAAGCTCTTTTATTTTAATTAAAAAAAAATATAACCATCCTGTTGTCCTTATGAGTATTTCTTATTCTACTTTTTTTTCTAATATAATTAAAGTCTTTAGTCATTTAATCTCTTAGAATAACATTTTAAATTATTATTAGAAAAAAGGCCAGCTTGGCATTGGAATAAAAAACTATACACACAATTCAATCTATAAAATAAATTAACATACAAAAAAATTAGATTAATAGGAATGAAATTAACTAATATCAATTTAAATATAAAAATATGGAAAATAATAATTTACTCTTTGTAGGCTCCCAATTAATCATTTAAATGAGAGGCATTTTTGTAACTCATGCCAACTCAAGTTAATACTTCTCTAGAGATAAATATAAAAATTAGTAATTTTTTTAAAACTCTAATTATATATATTAAAAAAATTATAAATAAAATAGTTTTCTATATAGACTATTTGAAAGAGTAATTTAATAATGAGCCGTTCATTGAAATGGTAAATATTACTTATAAATAGAAGAATATAAATTTAAATAATATAAAATATATGTATTAAAAAAGATAAAAAAATTATATTATAAATTTTAAAAGAGATGTACATCTGATTGAATAAAAAATAGATTGAGTAATTTAAAAAATTAATAAATATTTTATAAAAAATTAATTTAAATATTTTTAATACCTATAAATTATTTATCTATGTCTAATAATTTTTATCAATGTCTATAAAAAAATTTCATATGATCGGCAAAGTAATGGTGTGAAGATGTTTTCTCAGCATAAACAGTTTCTTGTGTCCCTCTTTATTATTTTAGTGGGCCCACATAAATTATCAAAGAGACGACAAATTGAGAGACAAAGGCAAAATGAACAATGAGAAAGTCATAGACCTAACCAGTGTAGGAAGCATAGGAAGTCTAATCAAAGCCATTTGATCCATTTTGAAACTTTGGTTCAATTATTTGATTTTGATAATTCATGGGGTTAGGTCTTTGGTTGGAAACCATCAGATCGACTTCCCCCGCATTTGATTTACATTTTCTGATAGATATGTATTAATTACATTACCTATCTTTCACCTAACAATACGTTAAGACTCATCTAGGTAGATTTTTAAAAAATAATTAAGAGAAAAAAAATCTTTAGACCGTTTTTATATAAATTATAGAGAAAAAAATATATATAAATAAATAAATATTTGAATATTTATTATTAAAATAAAATTTATAATTAATAAATTATTAAAAAAATATATACTAAAAATAAATAATAATTTCTACTGTTCATATTGCTATGATATGCTCTGTTTTTATCAATCAGATCATGCGTGCATCTCCCTCTTCTTGTCCTTGCCGTTTTCACACTCCACATTCTTCCTCCTCTCCTTCTTCCGCTGAAAGTTGGCCTCCTCGTTGATTCTAGGCTACAGTTAGAAGACGAGGAGCTACAGAAGACGTAGACGAATGTTCATCTTATAGTGGCTACTGTTATGAAAAATTCGTGCTACCCTCTCATGGTAGCCACTGTTTATCATCTTTCTCTTCTCTCATGCCTTAGCCGATAGATCTGGAAAGAGAGGAGGGCAGCAACAACAATAGTGGGAAGAGAGGATGTTGAGAGTGAGAGAGAAAATTAAAAAAATAAATATAAAATAATAATTAAATCACATATAAACTCAGTTTTTCCCTATAAAGTATTATTATGAATTTATTTAATATTTTAATTTTAATTTATAGTTTAATATAATTTTTTAAATAAATATAATTAATTATTTTTTTAAAAAAATAAATTTAAATTTAGATTATATTTTTTTTTTTAAATTTTAGTTTATTATAAAACTAAACGCACTAAATTAAAATTTAGTAGTCTAGATTTTATTTTTAAAAAAAATCTAAACCACTCAAATCTAATATAGTAATTAATGTCAGCATCTGGACCCAAATACATATTCCATTCTTAATTACTCAATTAAATCAATCGCATAACTCTAATTATTGAAATTTCATTGGAGTATCATATGGTATTTGTCTGAATTTTAAAAAAATGAGTTGACAAAACAACTATTATGAAGCTACATTTTCACAGATAGATTTCGGTGTTTATTATTTTTGGTGAAATTTATACCCTCCAAATACAATTTTAACAATCTATATTTAAAAATTTTTAACTAATAATTTTTAAATAAAAATAGTTTTTTTAAAAAATGAGAGTTAAGAAAAAATCATATTTATTTTAAATTATGTACATATTAAAATATTTTTTAAAATATAAATAAAAAATTAAATCTAAACCTTCCATATTAAATATAGAAGGTCCATATTTCAATGCTCATCACCCTTAATCAAATTGTAACACACAAAATTTAAATATAAAATTTAAAATTTAGTAAAATTTAAATTTAAATTTTTTTAAAAATAAATAGTTATATTTGTTCAAATTAACTTTTAAACTAAATTATAATTTAAAACTAAAATTTCAGATAAATTTGTTAGAGTAGTTTATAGAACAGTAAAATAGTTTATAAACTAACCAATTACTATATTATCCATATTTTTTCTTATACCATATCTCCTACTTTTTCTTATACTATCTTTCATTTCTTTTCTTATACACTCTCTCCTCTTATATCTTATCTCTATTCATTTAATACTCATATACTTTTTCGTAATTTATCGATAATAAAAGTACTTTTAAAAATAACTATCTAAACACTCATTTATTCAAAATTATTTTTTTTATAAGCTATTTTCTAAAATTTATTTTTTAAAAATGGTCCAAAATTGTTTTCTATAAGCCCTCTAAAATCTTATGGGCCGTACTTGAAATTTACAATTGAAGCTGTGCGTTGTCACTAATCAAATTTAAGATTAAAAGAATATTTCAGCTGCGCAAAACTCACATACTACTAAGAGACAATCTCATTTAAATTTTTAAGGGGGTTTGGTTTTCATAGCATACTCAATTTTTAATCTTATTTCAATAGTTTTGATTACTTAATGAGAAAATTATTAAAATCTAAAAATTACATTATTAAAATTAATTCAATAATGGTCTAAAACAGTCATTACACACGTAAGGAAAACGTGTTCACATGAAGGAAAATGGTATTAGACCCATTTTTTTGGAAGGGGGGCCAACCATATTAGACCCTTGAGTATTATCTTTTAATATTTTTTTAATCTATGCTTTAAGAAAAATAATGTATTATTTTCCAACGAAGAAAATATAATTTTAAAACTTATAAATATAAAAATATTACATCTTGTAATCACACAATAATTAATTGATACATACACAATTGAGTGATTGATTATTGACTATATAATATTTTATCATGAGTAAATAAATAATTTTATTTTATTTTATTTTATCTTGAAATAAAAATTATGCTAATTACTTGCTAAAATTAGGTTATTCTCTAAATAATTTTTAGTTAACAAACAAGCTAGTATTTTAAACAATTATTTGATTTAAAAATTATTTTATAATTAATAAATAATTATGTCATATTTAGATAGTTACATGTTCTTACATTCTTAGTATCATCATTTCATTGCGGAAAACAAATTAAAAATTATACAACCCTTAAGATCTCCATAAGTTAAAAATTATATTTGAAATTTCCCCAAAAATTATATAAAATATTATCTTCTACACCTTATATTGAAAATAATAAATAAATCAATATTTAAAGAAAGTTGCTTTGTTTATTAAACAAATACACATTTTGTTACTTCTCGCTTTCTCTATCAAGAAGGTCAAATCTAGAATTTAATTTTATATTAAATATGGGAATGAATATTAATATAACGTGCAAGTATAATCAATGATATCCATGAAAGGCAAAACGTAATCCCCTAAAGGCATGGGCCATGATTTGCCACATGGGGGCATATATTGGCCTAGCTTGTGCCTAGTGCTTACCAAAATGAATTGTTAATATTTACCCTACTGATAAAAAAATAAAATATATAAATATTTAAAATATATTTAATTTTTATAAAATATTATTTTATTATAATTTCAATCACGATATTTATAGAAATATTTTAATTATTGAGTACTTAAATTTAACCTGAAGATAATAGATATTAAATTCTATCCGACATTAGTATCATTTAAAAAGAATAGAGATTTCGTCATACTCTTAGATAGTAAGTAAGTCTAATCCCTTTTTAAAAATATTTATACCCAAAAAAATATTTATCCAACTCATTTTCATACATATGATGGAATATTGTAAGGAATTTTCAATTTTTTAATTATTTTGTTGGTTAAAATTATACATAACTTCTTTAATTTTTGAAACTGAATCTCTTTAAATTCTTATATCTATACAAATAGCTACTCTATTAATAATTTTATTTATTAACATTACTTATCTACACATGTATTAAAATTTAGCGGATGTAACTAACAATAAGGTGTTAATTGATATAATAGAATATCTCATTCTCGTAATAACAAAAAAATACAAATTTAAATTATTCGAAACACACTAATTTAGATAATTTTTACTTTATCGCTCATGACTTGAAGAAAATTAGATTTAAATTCTAAGTAATTTGGGGATATTCTCAGTTTAGACTTAACAAAATGATTTAGGAAGTTTATTAATATATCTCAAAGCTCAAAGGGTTATATGGGCACAAAAGGGTTATATTATTAATGTTTAAATGTTGAGAGGGTCATTTATCTACATGGTTTAAAATTTAGGGTCATTTTGTGTAATTTATCTTTTTTTAACACATCAAGATCGGTTATTATTTTTCTTCTAGATTATGTTTCCCTTTTATAACAATTATCTTACATGTTATGTTTGAAAAATATTTACTTGGTATTAAAATCAATTAACCACTTTATCTATATTGTCCAAATCAATTCACCATTTTAGAAGAATATAATATAAAATCAGGAAAACATTTATTTTAAACTTAAGAATATTTCCTTTTAATTTTCTATAATTTTGTAGAATATGATTACATATATGATGTGAATGCAAAATAAAAATTGTGTGTGCCCAAAAATGTCATTTTATCATATTAAGAAACTTATAAATTCACTTCATATAATAAATAAAGAAAAGGAAGATCATTGCACACTTAAAATATGCTGATGTTATGATTTAATGATATTGACCATTTCATTTTTTCTTTTTTGCATCATACTCATACTTAAGATGTAATTTTTTAAGTTATTTTATTTTTGTATTTTTAACAAAAATAGTAAGAAAATTAAACTCAAGCTAAAATAGTGAAAGTGGGGTGGGATATGCCTGAGGTTAAACTAAATCTCATCAATATATTTATAAAAATTGTGATATTCTTATTTTTTTCCTGAAATATAATCTTATTGTTTACAAGTAATTTACAAGTTAAATTAGTTGGCATAAAAATTAATAATTTAAATTAAATTAATACACACACAAATGAATAATTTTAAAATAAAAATATAATAAATCATGTATATTTTCTAAACATATATTTATGAGAATTCTACAAATTTTAATTTCGTTTATTTCTATATTTCCATATTTTTCACCATTATTTTTATATTTCTATATAAATTATATATTATCAATTTTTTTTTAAATTTTCTTCCCGACAAACAATTTCTCACATGAATTATTATTTTCTGAAGGTACTATTTTCGTTTCTTAGAAAAAATTCAGAGTAAATGTGACCCAAAAAAAAAAAAAAAAGAAACGAGAAAATGAAAGAGAAAAAGAAATAGGATTTGTACGGTAATTGTATTAGTGTAAAGCCATTAAAACCAAACCCACCTCGTTTTCCATTTCCAATTTCCATTTCTTCTTTCTCACAGAAGCAATTTTACTCAGTCTGTCTCTCTCATACGCTATCTTCTCTCTCCCTTTCTCACTCAAGCTCAAAAAGCTGTGTCCACTCGTCGGCTCCTTGCAACCTTTCCGTTTTTAATTTTTTTATAATAATTTCGAATCATTTGTTCGGTATATATATTTGTATCTATCGTTCATTTTTCATATTTTTCATCTTCCTCATATTCGTCTTCCTTGGTGATCACTATTCATACATTGATTTGTACGTACTACTTTCTCGCGCGCTCGTACGACGTCGTTTTGGACGGATGGCCGCCGGAGTGGAGTTATCGGCGGGAAGAGCCGCTGGTGGTGGGATTGCTATGGAATTCTCGGCTGGGGATGTGAACTCTAGTCTATCGTCGCCGAGGCTTCCGAGGAGGCTCCGGCGACGGTTTCTTGATGTGGAGTGCAAGTCTCCGAGAACTGTTGAGGAGATTGAAGCGAAGCTTCGAGATGCTGATCTTCGAAGACAGGTAAGTTGGGGAGGCAGTTTACTGTTTTTAGGGACTAACACTGTAGGGTCTTCAAGATTATGTGTTTTCTTCCGCTTTTTTCGCTTGATGATGTGGAGTTATGAGTTCTCTTTTGGAAAATTTGATCATGGAAGCTCCAAGATCATAATAATTTTTCTATTGGATTCATCTGCTTAAAGGTAGAGCGGAAAATATCAATCAGTTTCAAAAAGTAATTCTTTCTTTTCTTTCATTCCGCTTGAGTTCTTTGCATAATCTCCCTTTCTTTGTTTACAAGGTTATTTCTATGTTAGGTAGGGGAGGATGCTTTTCTGTTCGAAATTTGTTTCACACTTCATGGCGGTGCTTTTCCCTGCTGAATTTTCGTTTCTGTTTTGTTTTTCCGTCAATTCTTTAAATCTGGATTGCAACGTTTATTTTTGTTGGAATTTAATAGAACTTCTGCGCTGATGGTATGTAATGGTTCCTTCACCCGACATGGATTCCTTTCTTAATTTCACCCTTTGTACATAAATCTTATTCTTTTTCTTTGTTATATTTACTTCTTCCCCTTTAATTATTCTTATTTTTTCTCAATGTTGGCATAACCAAAATCTTCATCTTTCGACAAATATTGAATTTATAGGCATGTTTGAGGATTTTAAAAGTTCGTTCGGACGAGTTTTTTCCCCTTCAGACGGATGCTCACGAGTGCCCTCTTTATTTTATTGATTGCAGAAGCACTATGAGGAACTCTCGAGCAAGGCACGTCCAAAACCAAGAAGCCCCTCCAGGTCCTCATCTCAGGAGGAGGATCTTGGACAGCGACTAGAAGCAAAGCTACAAGCCGCTGAACAGAAGAGGTTGGTTCTCGATTTTGAATACCCCGACTTTATAGTTGCAGTATACAGTAATAAATAGTTGTGTACAGTATGTACTATTCAAGTCATAGCCCCCAAGCACTGGCAACGTGTTTATTGCTCTTTCCTACTTTCCAAGTTTCCCCAGTTGCAATTCATCTGTCTTGGTCAGACTCTACGCGGTTTATAGTTGAAGTTTATTTTGCTGAATGGTCGGTTCTCTGTCTCTTATGCTGAGAAATATGGTAGTGTTTTTAAGTTTGAGACTATTTACGGTCATTTCATAATAAAAGCAGTTGGAATAATATATTGATCACAATTTGCTTTTATTCAGGAATAATTAGTCGTTAACAAGATTTCTTTTCATATGCTTATGGATTTTGATTTAGTTTGGACCATGAAGCTCATTGTTTGGCTAATCTACAGGCTGAGCATTTTAGCAAAGGCTCAGATGCGCCTTGCAAGGTTGGATGAATTGCGGCAAGCAGCTAAAACAGGAGTGAAAATGCGCCATGAGAATGAACGCGTGAAGCTTGGGACAAAGGTGGAGTCTCGTGTTCAGCAGGCAGAGGCTAATAGGATGCTTATACTCAAGGCTCGCAGACAAAGAAGGGCTACCTTGAGAGACAGATCATCTCAATCATTGGTACGAAGGATGGCACGAGAGAGCAAATATAAGGAGCGTGTACGTGCTGCAATTCAACAAAAACGTGTTGCTGCAGAAACAAAGCGACTTGGATTGCTGGAAGAAGAGAAGAAGAAGGCACATGCTCGAGTGTCGCAAGTGAGACATGTAGCTAAGTCTGTATCTAACCAGCGAGAGATTGAGAGAATGAAAATGAAGGACCAGTTGGAAAATCGGTTACAAAGGGTATACTAGTTGTTTGCATAGCAGTTCTTTTTACTATGTTAACGTTTTCTAATGTCACTTGCTGTCTTTAATGGCCCGTGACTTTAATCATGTTTCATGGAATTACTCATTAATTAGGCAAGAAGGCAAAGAGCAGAATATCTCAGGCAGAGGGGACGGTTGCGTGGTTATGTGCGAGAGAATCGGAATAGAATGCCCAAGCAAGCAGAGGTTCTTTCCAGAAAATTAGCAAGGTGAATTTAAGTTAGAATCATTTGGTGCTACTGTTAGAATCGAAGAAGACTTGTGCTGCTATGTTGAATAATTTTCTTGGCTGTCTAAGCTAAGGAAATGTGCTAAGATTCTTTAGAGCATAATTTCTGTTCTTCAAAACTGGGATATGGTGAATTTTTACATTGGGTATCTTTCTGGTTTGTATCATATGATAATTTCATGTAAATATTGTATTCTTCAATTATTTCCCGCAAATTTGCTTGAAATTACTCAAGATCATCGATTGTAACATTATTGCTCATTGTAGGTGCTGGAGGCAATTCCTAAGTCTGACAAAAACAACTTTTGCCTTGGCAAAGGCTTATGATGCTCTGGGAATTAATCAGAAATCTGTCAAGTTGATGCCTTTTGAGCGGCTTGCCCTCCTGATTGAATCAATTTCTACAATTCAGACGGTAAAAACTTTACTTGACCGGATTGAGAGCCGCCTTCAAGTGTCTAGAGCAGTTGCCCATGCTAAATCTAGTTTGGATAATATTGATCACCTGCTTAAACGGGTTGCTACCCCAAAAAAGAAGGCAACTCCTAGGACTTCTACAAGAAGCAGGGAGACAAAGAGAGTAAGCTCAGTCAAGGAATCAAACAGTAACCCAGCTAAGTTATCAAGGTATCCAGTAAGAGTTGTTCTTTGTGCTTATATGATATTGGGCCATCCTGATGCTGTTTTCAGTGGAATGGGGGAGCGTGAGATTTCTCTAGCTAAGTCTGCTGAAGAATTTGTCCAGATGTTTGAGTTGCTGGTAAAAATTATACTAGAGGGGCCCTTGCTGAGTTCTGATGAAGAGTCTGATTCAGCAGCTTTAAAACGTTTCACCTTCAAGTCTGAGCTTTCTGCTTTTGATAGGGCATGGTGCTCATACTTGAATTGTTTTGTGGTCTGGAAGGTCAAAGATGCTCAATTATTGGAGAAGGATTTGGTTAGGGCAGCTTGCCAACTTGAGGCTTCTATGATTCAGACATGCAAGTTGACTTCAGAAGGAGATAGTGATAAGCTTACTCATGATATGAAAGCTATTCAGCATCAGGTAATTATCCTTGTCAATTCATAGTTTTCTTATTGAATGCCAGTGAACACATTGATATTTGGTAAAATTGTAGGTTCTTAATGCCTATTTTTGAGCTTTTGCTACTTGGCATTTGATAGTGAAGAATGTTAATAGTTTATACTTTATAGAATTACTTTCTTTTATCGTGCAATTTTTTCATTCCTCATATACTGCCTTGAACATGTTATTCCTCTCTTATGTCCTTAAGCACCTTTGTAATTGGACATTTCTCTTCAAAAAGTTTCTTGTTATGGCTAAGCTTTGGTGAGGTGGCTATCTTCTATCAAAATGCACGCGGTTCATAAGGGGTTGTGTTAAATGTCCAAAATAGCTGGTGTGAGTTTATTTACGTATATTGTAATGCAGGTCTCTGAAGATCAAAGACTTTTAAGAGAAAAGGTGAAGCACCTGAGTGGAGATGCTGGGATTGAGCGTATGGAGATTGCTTTATCTGAAACACGATCTAAATTCTTTAAAGCAAATGAAAGCACAAGCACAAGCCCAGTTAACTTCTCGCCTGCTCTTTCAACTGGTGCTAGCTCCGCAGAAACAAACGTTCCAGTTGAGAGTAACCAAAAGACTGGCCGTGTGGTTCGCTCCCTATTTAATGAGTCCGAACCTTATTTACCTAGGGGGTCCAGCTTCTCTGCAGATAGAATCAATTCGGATGGTCAGCTGGGCCCTTCTGATGAGAAGTTTGTATCTGAGAATGAACTCTTTGTGAATGAATTTCTCCATGAACATCACCGTAGTTTCTCTGCTGGGTTTGGTATTACTGATCACTACCAAAGTAGCATTGAGGTTAGTGCATCATTGTAATTTTATTGTTATAATACTGTCTGACAATTATTTTTTATGAATTAATATTTTGGCCTTTGAGTATGTTTATGTCCAGTAGTCATCTTTTCTGAGTCATTTTGAAAATAAATTTTCTCATGCAGAAATATAGAATAATTTATCCGCTGATGCCAATCTGTTGGATTTTGAGTTATGATTTGCTTCTGAGTTATCAGGGGAAAATAAAGCAGACAATGGAAAAGGCTTTCTGGGATAGCATCATGGAATCCATAAATCAGGAACAACCAAACTATGATCGAGTTGTTCAACTCATGAGAGAGGTCAGGGATGAAATTTGTGAGATGGCTCCTCAAAGTTGGAAGGATGATATTCAATCAGCTATTGATCTAGACTTTTTCTCCCAGGTAGCGGCCTATTTATAATTTTGGTGTGTTATGATTATTAGTGCTTAATTGGAATGTCAAGTCTGACTTGTCCACTTCTGACGTGTCTTTCTTCTTTATTTCCAAAGGTTCTGCAATCAGGTAACCTGGATGTTGATTACCTTGGAAAGGTTCTGAAGTTTTCACTGGTCACTTTGCAAAAGCTTTCTGCTCCAGCCAATGAGGAGACGATGAAGGCCAAACACCAGAATTTACTTTTGGAGTTGACTGAAATATGTCAACTAAAAGATGAGACAAAAAATTCATGTGTCATGGCTCTAATCAAGGGCTTACAATTTGTCCTAGAACAGACTCAGGTATGTTGTAGAGTTTGGATACCTTTTCTGTCTTTGAATTTTGTCAGTTTTTGCTTTCTGATTATCTATGAAGATCGATTCTGAGTTAGGGACTTCTTTTAAAACGATTGCTTTTAGGCTAGGTTTTTAGTTGTGTGGAGAGTTGACTTTAGATGTGTTGTGAAATTGATTTAAAAAAACAATTTACCAAATCTGCACTTGCATGAATACGTAGATTTTGTTTGTTCTTAATTGGTTTTTATATCTAACTAAACTCTTATGTGACAGACTCTTAAGAAAGAGATAAGCAAAGCCCGCATAAGATTAATGGAGCCTTTGTTAAAGGGGCCTGCTGGTCTTGATTATCTTAAGAATGCCTTTGCTAACCGTTACGGATCTTCTTCTGATGCCAAGACCTCTTTGCCTTCAACACTGAGATGGCTCTCATCTGTTTGGACATCAAAAGATCAGGACTGGGAAGAACACTTGAACTCCTCCTCAGCTTTGGTGAGCGGTGATAGTTCGACCCAGGGATGCCTTCCTTCCACCACTCTCAGAACTGGGGGAAGAATTCTGTCTAAAGCAACTGGCAGTCAAACGGCCTTTTCTGATGATGATGCAAATACTACAGGTTCAAAATCAATAGATGAGAATAGAAAATTTTTAACAGGAAAAAAATTCTTTAGTTAATAGTTTTCTGTGACATGCCGAGTGTTTGAACAGGTGATCAGCTGCCAGAATGCAGAGGAGAATTAATTGATCTAGTTGTGAGACTTGGTTTGCTGAAGTTAGTTAGTGGTATATCTGGTCTTACTCAAGAAGATCTACCTGAAACTTTATCACTTAACTTATTCAGGCTGAGATCTGTTCAGTCTCAAATTCAGAGGATTATTGTTATTTCCACTAGGTAAGTGGAGCAAAATACTGTCCTATATCTGAACTCTTATTGAAGAGAGAGTATCTTATTCTTATGTATGTTTCTAAGTGGGTATTCAACATTTTTATTTGGTATTGCAGCATCCTTATATGCCGCCAGATTCTTCTGAGTGAGAAAGCAGTAGATAGCACCATGGAAATGGAAAGCATAGTATCAAAGTGTGCTGAAAGACTCGCGGATCTCTTAGACCGTGATCAAGACGTTGATGTTAACAACATTGTCGAAGTAATCTGCGATTTCTCCGCGGGTGGCAATTTAGGCATAGATGCAGGGAAACTACAGAGAATGAAGGTAGTTGCTGCCAGGATGCTACCAAAGAGCTTACAAGCTGGAGATGCAGTGTTTGAGAGGGTGTCCAACACAATGTATTCAGCCGTTCGAGGCGTCGTGCTCAGCGGAAACGGGGTTCAAGGTAGGAAGTTAGTGGAAATGGCCCTCCGGAAGGTCGGGGCTGGTTTACTGACAGAAAGGGTGGTGAAAGCTGCAGAAGTTTTGATTGTGGCTGCCACTGTATCCGCAAGTGTTCATGGAGTATGGTATAAATATTTGACTGATAACATGAATAATAATAATAATCAGTAAATAATGAGGAAGTTTAAGTACAGAAATAATAAAAATACACGTTTGTACATAGTAGTGTGAACTTGTGACTGTATCTTTATCTTAGGGTTGTAGAGTGATAGGTGGTGATATTGATTGTTGTTAAACACGTTGAATTCTTTCAATGTATAGTACTGAGATCTATATATATGTCATCTAAGAATGTTATTTCTGAGTTGTTTGAGGTTTTCCTCTCTCTCTCTCTCTCTCTCTCACTATTTTTTTTAATAGTCTCCAATAAAAAATAAATCTATCTTAATTTAAGATCATGAAAACATTTTGAGAATGTGTTTTGTATTATATTAAGTATTTATGTTTGGATGCTTTGTTTAGAAAGAAGGTTTTGACTGGTTTGTTTGTGAAGAGAATGATTGGCAGTTGAGCAGGTGAAAAATGTATATTTGCAAATTAAACTTGTATGTTTTTACCAATATATTTTTACAAATCAAGTTTTTATATTTAAATTAGTAAAAAAAAAAATTAGATTCTTTGAGAATTAATTTTCTTGGACTTATCGAAAGCCCTTTTCAGGTGAATCGGTTGATGAGTTGATATTTATTACATTAGAGTTTTTATAATCAAGAGTTCTTGAACGAACTTAAATGAATAGACTTCTAATAGTTCTTTTAATCAGGTTTTTTAAGATACAACTATTAAAATTTAAAAGAGTATTAATATTAAGAAAAATGTGTAATATATGATTTAATTTGATCTTTATGAATGTGATGTAATATACTCGAAAATATCAAAGTGTCAACTCCCCCGACTACTTGTGATGCGAGCGAGCTCCACTAATTATAACTCACTAATGAATAATATATTCCATTAATTAAACTTCATATAATAAAATAATTTAGATATAACTAATTAACTATAATTAAAATTATAGAGAAGGAAAAATATTTGAGTATTCTCAACCATCACAACCATTAATACCGTGCATGCTCTGCAAGGGTAGTTTTGTAAATAACTTTAACTTTGGGGATTGATTTTCTTAATAATACTAAAAATGATAAGAAGTTAATTCTAAAATCTTTGGCATGCCTATAAATAAAAGAGAGATGGATTGTTGGCTTATGATGTGGGTGGAGGATGAGTAGAAAAAGAAGATTAAGCCGAGTGTGATCAGATTGATGTTTCAAAGTGAGACCATGAATACTATTTAATTATTTAATAATTTTAAGAGATTTATCCCTGTGTAATTATTTCTTTTAATTATCTAAATATTTATTTTATAAAAAAATTTAAAATGGCTCACAATCACATCGTGGAGTGGGTCGGGTCGATGGGAAAAAAGAATTGTCAGAAACTGAAAAACCTCACCCGCTTTCAGTCAGATATTCATGGCCCACGCACAGTTCCTTTTAGTCAGAAACTGCAAAACCTCACCCACTTTCAGTCAGAAATTCATGGCCTACGCTCAGTTCCTCCCCGCGCACTTCCATTCCCAGGTATGCCTATTCTCTTCATTTTCAGTTGTTTGGTTCCTCAGAAAACGATGGCCAATGATCCTACATAGGAACGCAGAAAACTGTATCAACCTCCGGTTTATTTGCCCCCCATTCTGATGCTTAATTTAGCTGAACTTCTATATATATATATTTGTAATTCTGTGCTTTTGATATGAGCCAAGGAGGGTGATGCGTCCATTTGTTTGTTTTTCTCTGGTGCTTTCATGCTGTTGTGTTCCTCCCCTTATTTATTCTCTTTCTCTAGAGCTGTCACAAGCCAAATCCAATCAAGTTCGCACCCCAAGTTTTTAAACAAATTAGGAGCTCAAGCTTCCTGTTTCAGAATTCCAAAACCAATCGGAATAATCCAAGGCAGGTGGTTTTGAACGTGCAATCAAATAGATCTTCAGCAACCATGCAGAAATCAGAGATGAAAGTTCCTCATGTACTGACCGTTGCTGGCTCTGATTCTGGGGGCGGTGCTGGTATTCAAGCTGATCTGAAGGCTTGTGCTGCTAGGCGGGTGTACTGTTCCACTGTGATCACTGCTGTCACTGCACAGAATACTGTTGGAGTACAGGTTGAAATTTCGTATTAATTTCATGATTTTATCACTTTTGCGTATGTTCGTTTCTGAGGAAGTTAAAGAACAATCAAGAATGTAATTCACAATTCGCACATATTATATGATAAAATTAATTCGAACAGAAGTGTTAAGCTAAGTTTTTTTATTGGGCTACACAATCAGTAAGTTGGCTTACATTAATTGCTTTTTTGAAACTTCCTTTTTGATAATATCATCCTCAAATACATTAAAATTATTAGGGGGTGGACATCATGCCTGAGGATTTTGTGGCTGAGCAGCTAAAATCTGTGCTCTCTGATATGGATGTCGATGTGGTAAGTCAAAATACTTAGTGCTTCAGCTACTAGTTTCAAGTCTATTGCTTGTTGTAATCTCATTGGATGTAGTTGACTAACCAAAGAATTAAGGAACAAAGGGATGATAAAAAAGAGAAAGAAAGGTGTGATAAAGCAAGCATAAAGATGTTCACGCCTGTATGCAAATTTATTGCATTCCAAGAATGAAGTAGAATAAAAGGTTGTCATGAATTTGTGGGCATATTGTGAAAGTTAAATTATGTGGGAATCTTCAAATATAATTTTTAATCCAAGTGGCTTATTCTTGTAGTCTAATACTCTTTCATTGTGAAATTTTGAAATAAAAAAGTTTATTCTGTGTAGCTGTTTCTTAAAATGCTACTTTATTTCCCACCTAAACTAAATGTTATTTGCCTAGGTCAAAACAGGCATGCTGCCATCTCCTGGCATAGTGAGGGTCCTTTGTCAGAGTCTTAGGGAATTTCCTGTCAAAGGTATTCAATTTTACAGAAATTGCTATCATGTTTATTGTTTTATTGGAGTTGCTTCTAATTGACTTACTTCTATTGCTGAAGGCAGCTCTGGTTGTTGATCCTGTCATGGTATCTACCAGTGGAGATGTACTTGCTGGTCCGTCTGTTCTGGATGGATTCCAGTTAGTTTGCTGATCCTGAACTTTTACTAAACATCCATATGGCATGAAGTATACATGTATATATTGTCTTTCAATAATACCCGATAAACGGATAAAATCAGTTTCTATATTTATTATAAGTTTACATTAAAATTATTGGAAACTTATTGTCCTTGTTATTGCTTTTATATTTTAGGGAGGAACTTCTTCCCTTGGCCAACATTGTAACCCCAAATATAAAAGAGGCATCAGTCTTACTTGGTGGGGTGCCAGTGAGATCAGTTTCTGATATGCGTGCTGCTGCAAAATTAATACATGACATGGGTCCTAGGTTTGTTGCTGCAACGGCATTTATTGTTCATCTGTTATTAATGCTTATTTACTTCTTACATAGAGTTCCACTTCATGAGTGGTAGACTTTGGCATCAAACCATATGTTTGGTAATGTGAAATTGAGAAAAACAAAATACCTAGTTGTATAGTAAGATAAGATAAATCTATAACAATGAATTGCTATATTAGTCTGCTCACCAAAAATTTTCATATGAGAGAGCATGAATTACAGTGTATAGCATAGAGTAGTTTGTTGAATTGTTTTTGAGGGAATTTGAAAGATTGAAATAGAGAAAAATTGAGTCCCTGAATATTATTAATTTCTTGAATGAATGTGAATACAATAGGCCTTTATATATAGGCTAAATCTAAAATTTTATTCTAATCCTAATATCTTCTATTTATTCTTCTAAGATATAATAATATAATATTTAAATTATATCTGAATCTTAATACTTCAGATTTATTTTTCTAAGATATGATATTATAATATTCAAATCTAATCCAAATAATATCCAAATTTAATTCTAGACAATTAATTAAATAACTGTGAAAATATAATATTAATTAATTAATTCTAAATTAGTGCATTTCAACAGTTTTCAAAAAATATGATGTCCATCAATTACTTTAGCTTAAGTATCTAATGTTGTATATGTAAAAGGTTTTGGCTTCTTGACAATCAATTAAGATGTATAAACAAATGTCAGTGACAGAGGTGCTGAATATAAATCTAGGGTACTCTAATTTAAGAACAGTGTGATTTGGCAAATAATTTATTCTCTCTTCAGGAATGTACTTGTCAAAGGTGGTGACCTGCCTAATTCATCAGACGCCATTGATGTATTATTTGATGGTAAGATTGAAGTGTTTAAATCTGAGATACAGCTTCTTCCTTTCCCTTTATTTTTTAAAAAGTTGTATGCCCAAATTCATGTTTAAAATGAACTCCATTTCTAGGTCTTAAGTTTTGCAGGGGAGGGATTCTATGAGCTCTGCTCTTCACGTGTGAATACTCACAACACTCATGGTACTGGTTGTACCTTGGCATCATGCATAGCTGCAGAGTTGGCAAAAGGTTCCTCAGTACTTGAAGCTGTTAGGGTCAGTTTGGCTGTCTCTGTTCACCACTATATCCAGAGATCTCATATTTTTTAATATTTTGTTTCTTTGACTTTTTGACCATTTATTTATGTTTGCACATGATCATAGTGACTTAATGAGTCCATATTTAGCTTTGGAGTTGACCCTTAACCAAATAATGCGTGAGTTTACAGGATTTATTTTTGTTTTAATGAGCATAATTGTAACAATGTACTTTAACTTTTCTACATGTAATTGATTTACAAATGGTTTCTTTTGTACTTGCATGTTCTGTATGAGTATGTTTTAAGAAGGGGGGATGGATATCTTAGAATCAATTATTACTAACTGAGAACTGTCAGTTTTTCTTCTATGGTTTCACCTTGTTATATGTTTTAAAACAGTATCTTTGTAATACAGTTCCAGCTACTGATGCAATTAGTGGGATTGTGCCTTTTTATGAAAATTGTATTGTGAAGAATACCGTTGAACCCAGCTTTCAAGTTACTGGGAAATTCTTCATCCTCAACTCTTTCAAGTGATGTAGATGAATAATACATGTTAGTTTAATTTATCCTCCCTGTGCTGGGCCAATTACATGTTTGAATATAGCAAAATCCATTAAGTTCTCTTTTCTTCCTCTTGGGTTGTGTCAGGTAGCTAAACATTTTATTGAGACTGCCTTGGATTACAGCAAAGACATTGTGATTGGAAATGGATTCCAAGGCCCTTTTGATCATTTTTTCTCACTTAAAAATGTGAGTCAGAATTCTTACAGACAGGATAAGTTCAATCCAAATGACTTATTGCTATATGCTGTAACGGATTCACGCATGAACAGGAAGTGGGGCCGTTCCATTTCCGATGCTGTTAAAGCTGCGTTAGAAGGAGGCGCTACCATTGTTCAATTAAGGTTTGTTACATAATGTTTATAGTGTGCTTTACTTTTTGAGTCATATAGTCACTGTGATACAGAAAACTATGTTCGTTCCCATCTGTAATTCGTAGCAGATGTCACTGTCTATGGCTTAATATTCCCAATCAACTGCCCTATAGATCCGGTAATCTATGTGGAGTATAAATCACAAGGAAAATGTCCTTTTTTCTTTTTGGTCTTGGTTTTGTGAATTATGACCGAATATCTCCTTTTCTTTTGCCGATTCCTCCTAGATGGATGTAATTGTTTTGATTTTTGTGAAGCACCATTTATTGATTCCATTCAGCAGATATTCCTATCCTCAAACAGCCCCTCTGCGTCATTGAGGGTATTAAGTTCTGAATAGTACTTCTGGCTTTGCTTTACCAACTTAAAAAGGTTGGGAAGAATGTTTGCCCGACATCCTAATCACGTTGAAGTGCTTGTTGAGTCACTCTCTCATTGAAGTATTGTGTGTGATCCATGTTTGACTATTGTATGTTTTTCTCCTGAACTTAGGAGTTAGGTGTGGCCCAGAAAAACAAAATAAAAAAATCTCGGGTAGTTAGGATAGAATTATATCTCATAGTACACCGCTAATTCTTCTACAGGGAAAAGCATGCTGAAACACGAGAGTTCTTGGATGCTGCCAAAGCATGCCTTAAAATATGCCGTTCCTATGGGGTGCCTCTACTCATAAATGATCGCATTGATGTGGCCCTTGCTTGTGATGCGGATGGTGTTCATCTTGGTCAGTCTGACATGCCTGCACATGTTGCTCGAACTCTTCTTGGTCCCAAAAAGATAATCGGTGTATCATGCAAGACACCAGAGCAAGCCCAACGAGCATGGATTGATGGTGCTGATTATATTGGTAGTGGTGGTGTATATCCCACAAGCACCAAGGAAAACAATAACACCATAGGTATAGATGGGTTAAAAGAAGTATGCCTGGCTTCTAAACTGCCTGTGGTTGCAATCGGTGGCATCAGACCATCAAATGCGCGCGCTGTAATGGAAATCGGCATGCCAAATTTGAAGGGTGTTGCTGTTGTTTCAGCTCTATTTGACAGAGAGTGCATTCTGACAGAAACCAGAAACTTGCATACACTATTAAGTGAGGCAGGGTTACAGAAGAAATGAGCATAAGTTCTGCAAATATGGGTACAATGCTTGCAGATTGAGGTTCAGAAGTTGTGCTCAGAGTTTGGATGGGCGAAAGATTAGAAGAGTTTTAGTTGCTTTCATCATTAATGGAAACATAAAATGGCAGATTCTTTGGACAGAATTCTTTTAAAGTTAAAAATTCATGCAATGCTCAAAGCTCTGCAAAACAAAACAATACTATGAGATTTCACTAGTTTGCCTTTATTGTCAATAATTCCAGAATTGTTGGGAGTTTCTTTTTTATGGCTTAGTTGGCGAAAGGGATTGCTCCTTGGGTGTTGTTGAACTATGGCACCTCATTGGTGAAATTGCCTTGCAGAAAACAACCTAGATGGGTTCCCTATATTCATATTTTGTGTATTTATACATTCAAGAGAGAGACAAAAGAGTGTGATTATATGTGAGGTCTACTTATATTTATGTTCATTATTCTCTTTATTCTGTATCGCTTGTATGCAATATTTACAGGCGCTCTTGTAAATGTAGGGGATTTGAATCAAGCAAGGATATGGATTCTATATGTAGTGCCTAATTACTTGCAATACTTAAATGCAGGGAGAAGGAATAAATTTGTTATATATATATATATATATATATATATAATTATAAAAATAACTTTGTTTTAAAAAAGTAAAAACACATCAAAATTAGGCAGACTTTACAGTTTAAAAAGTGCATATAATGGCAGTCAAATTATATACCTACACTAATTTTTTTTAGTAGTAATGATATTTGAGCTCACTCGTATGTGGTTGTGGTATATGTTGTGTAAATTTACCTTTTTGACCAAACTTCATTAACAAAATTATTCCTTTACATATGATTCTGCTAGAAATTTATTCAATATTTTCATGGATAAAAGTCAGAGCTAACAAACATTTTAACTCTCCAAAAATATAAGAAGCAGTATCAAAGTTACATTTTGGTACCCGAAAGTGTTTATTCTATCATTTTCATTCTTGAAAGATAATGGTATCCAGTTAAATTTAAAACTGGCTTCTTAATTCTATTTTTCTTTTCTTTATGTTCCACTGCATTCTAGATACCAAATGTTCCCCAAACAAAACCAAAGGAAACCAGATGTTATCATACACCATTATTATGAGTCCGTGGCAAGAGAAAGAAAAGTCAGAAAAAAAGAGAGGAAGAAAATGAAACACACCTCCATTTTATTTTCACATCCAAGATCACAAACTCAGTCTGGTTTGCAACACGAATTTACAAATCACAACCTTCTACAACACGAAAAATTTACAGTCATTTATTTATTCAACTATGGGTCTTATGCAGAAAACCAAATTTTGTACAGAGGGGAAAACCACAACTTACTTCAAGTTATCCAGAAGCAATGGAAATAAAAAATCAAATTAACTACCTAAAATCTTGAATATACATATTTTTAGCTTACATTAAGTTCGCCGCTAGTCTGTGCCTCCTTGACTCTCTTTCCATACTCATCTTCTTCCTCACCATTTGCCTCATCATTTGCTCTGTCTTCTCCTTCCTCTCCCCAGCCAAACTCTCCGACTGACTTAGAACCTGAGGGTGGAGTTTTGGCCTCTTCAACAATTTTCATTATGTCTTCTGCACTCTGAAGAGAAAATGTTGGGTTTTCTTTCTTGAAGTAGACCGCTTGGGCTGTTTCTGTCAATTCCCTTGGCAGGTTCTTTAAAAACCATGGGTGGCACTTGATTTCTTTCATGCTTATTCTCTGCAATACAGTTGAGATATGGTGTGAAAAACAAGCTATTTGCAGCAGTTCACTGTTATATGAAAGGACAAACCTTTTCACTAATAATAACATAACAAAACGTAAATGAAGAATGGGAAGAGAATAAGAAAGGTATTATTAATTATTTATACATAAGGATTAAGATTATTAGGAACCGTTTTTTGTTTTTTATTAAAAAAATAGAGTATGAGTGTTGGATCTTGGAAGCTCATTCACCAAACCAGAGCAACAGGGTCCCTACACGTAGACTTGAACACATATCATCGCCAAGTCTTTATCAACTTGTATTGGCAAAAACTAATTTTTAGTCACTTTAGTTTATTCAAATAGTATTGATACGTTTAACTACTTTAGAATGGAAAATTTATATTATCTTTTATTTTTAAATAATAGGAATTATATTTTGAGTTCTAGATAGAGTCATTAGTCATTAGGGTTATGACTTCTGATTGTTTACTAAAGTTGATCATTTATAAAATTCACTTGACTTCTTTCCTCCCTCCCTTTATCTTCAACATTTTCCTCCTTTTCCTCTATATATACATTGTCCTAAATCACATGTAGAAGAACTATTTTAGAAGACATAATGGTGTTGTATTGAGAAGTAAGAAATGTCCATTATATATATTTTTATTGAAAACAGTCAAAAACTAACAGCAATGTATGAAAAAGCATATTGAAATGTTAGCAAACTACCCTGGATTTTCCTACTTCCACAAAAACCTCTCCAGTCCAAAGGAGATTTATTGTAAGTTATCTAAACAGAGGGAAGATAAGTGCTAATTTAAGGAAAGTACTAGGAGTTGGGGGTAATTTACCCTAAAAAAGAAAATGACCAAGTCAACCATAAGTAACTACAATTATGAAAATAGAAGGGATATTATGTATTTCCTTATATTCCCATAGTAAATGATAAAACTAGCATATATGCATACCTTCACTGGATTTGTAACAAAAATGTGCGATAGCAGATGCTCACAGTCTTGAGATATGTGTACATATTCTGGGATCTTGTATTGAACAGACATAATCCGCTGGATAAGAATGTAGGCAATCAGAAAGAGTTCACATTACTTAATCATAACAATAAATTTGGTAAAAATAAATGAAATATTACATCTATGGTTTTTCTGAAGTTCTTAGGATCATCTGGGTCCTCAAATGGATATGCTCCCACCAGCATCACGTAAAGAGTTACTCCACAGGACCATACATCAGCCAACTGAACAAGCAAGCAGAATAGAAGAACCTAATCAAGCAAGATTTACTCCTTCCAGGGCCAATTAAGTTCATGCACGGATAGAGTGAGACATCAATCATCATTGACAACATCAAAAGTACTAGGAATCTCCCCAGTTACATTAATAAAAATAAATATCCATCTTTGAGCTGATTATAATGCAAACAGTGGAAGTCATATGATCAAGCCAAAAGATTATAAGGAAATCATAACAATCATAGGCAACCAAAATAAAAGGCCCTCTCCTTTATCTGGCTAAACCTTGTGAGAACATTTGAACATTGCAATAATTCACTATTAGGCACCCATGCTTCAGTAAATAACATAAATGTAATGCGCATCATAAGTTTCCAATCTGCATTTTTTATGTATAATTTTGCTCATGACGTTCTGTCAGTGAAATGGAGATTCACAGAGTCATCAAACACCATGCACATCTACAAGTAATTGTAAGTCTGAACTCAATTTTGCATGACAATGTTGCTTGTTTGGTCTCATGCAAAAAAAATATAGTCAGTCAAACACAAGACACCTTGATTGCACATTGATTTCAGTGATGACAGCATCATACTTATCAAACTTCTTCCCACAATGTCAAAACATTATATATGAGTAAACATATATGACTACAAGTTACAAACAGCCAATATTTTTTTTTAATTCTTTACAATGGGACTTACAGCAAAATATAAGTTTTTTCATGTGTTTCATTCAATTTACTAGGCTATTTACAAGCCACAAATGATGGAAAGGATGAAAATATGGGGCACAGACAATCCCTTGACGGATTGGGAACACAAGAAGCATTAAAAATGCCACAAAAGACGGTTTCAAGTGGTCAAAAAAATGATTTTTCTATTTGATAGAAATCTCTAAAGCAGATTTACACATACAGTACCTGAAGGACTTTAATTATCTTGACATGAAAAAGCTAGACAGTGCCTACTAAAAAAATAACATCATAAATAAATATTTTCATTCCTTTCATTATACCGGCAACAAGAAGGATATAACCTTTTCTTCCTTTGGACAAAAGAAACTCTTATCGTCCATCATATTCCTACTTATATTTATAAGAAGAAGCAATGTGTGTTTGTGTGAATCCATGTACCATGCAGGTATATCAAAGCTCTCTGTCACGATCTAAATCTTTTGCACAACAGAAACTAGATACCTTTCCATCATATTCTCCACGTGAAAGAACCTCTGGTGCAATATAGGCTGGAGTTCCCACTGTTGATTTTGGCCTTGAATGAAGTAGAGATGACTAGAAAAAAATAAATCTGATCAGACGTGGTTATGGTCAATTACACCTCTAGAACATTCAGTGTTAACATCAAGCCATAATTAAACCTTAGAATAACCAAAATCACAAATTTTCAGACGTGGAGCAGGGCTGCCATCCAATAAGGTATTCTCCAGCTTCAAGTCTCGATGGCAGATTTGCTGCAAACAAAGGAAGATTATGTAGAAAAATGACCAAAGAAATGAGGCAAAGAAACAGAGTACTTGACACACTCTGATACGCACAATCTATTCTCAATATAATAAATCTTTTACCAAAAAATGGCAGTAGCTAACTCCTGAGATGAGCTGCTGGAAGAAATATCGAGCCTGAAATATTTCAGAGAAAATGACAAGAATAAGAAACGAAATAATAACTCTTCCGGCATCTGGTTGCCAGTAGAAAGCCAGAAGGAGGTGAAAGATAAGTAGATAGTCTTTGTCATGTAGGCGTCAACAATAAGCAAGGAATGGCTCTCCATAAAGCTTAAGTACTAATTAAGCCTTCCCATTTAATTAATAATTAATAAAATTTTGTTACTTTGACTACTTCAAAATGTATTCCTTTGAGATTAGATGCCACTTTTTCACACAGATGCACACATATATTATGTAGCGTTGGTATTTTCAAACGATTTGATGCTAGTGTGCCGTCTTAAAGAACACCCTAAGATTTTGAGTTGGATTTTTCATTGATAAATCCAACATAAAATTCCACCAGCCGCTGGTAAACTGCAATTTTTCAAAACTAACTGTTATATTTCATGACTTATGAACTAATAATTGCTCTTATTCTTCAGGCTACATTCACTCATCAAACAACGGAAAATTATTATTTACGAATTGGAGCTCCACAATAATTTCTAGTCCATTTATAATTTACTAAAAAGAAAACAAAACCTCATCTTCACTGAATCTTCCAGCAGAGCAAATTCGATCAAAAAGCTCTCCACCAGCTGCATACTCCATGACTATTACAAGATGTGTTGAAGTCAAAAACACCTGCAAAACTGAAATCACATGTTATAAAACCTGGAAAAAAAAATCATAGCAGTTCAGTCAAGCTAACACTCGATGCCAAAAGAAAGAAGATATGTAAGCACAACCATACAAAGGTACTGACCTCCTTGAACCGAATTATGTTCGGGTGGCAAAGAGATCTATGATTTATGATTTCCCTGGCTACATTCAAATCGATCTGGAATATATCAATCAGAAAACACAAATAGAATCAATGCACAAAGGCACAGACAAGAGCGTATAGAAATGCATAACAAAAAATGATACAATCTCAAGATGACATGCATCATGCATGTATTATTAACGTTGCCTCATGCTAACATAACTACTGGACTGACAATAAAAAAACAATGTATTTCTTAAGTTCTCTTGCCTATCAACTGAACAATTTATGTATAGAAATTGTACGTACCCTGTGACCTCGTTCAATGTATTTCATGGCAACAAGTTCCTTGGTATCTTTATTTCGCATCAGCTTGGCCACCCCGAAATTCCCAGATCCTATGTCCTTCACTAGCTCGTACTTCTCCATTCCCTCTTTCTTCTCCTCGTTTCGTCCCAGTTGAACTAAAATTTGGATTTCCTAACACCAGACAAGATCAGAAAGCGCGAATAAGGGAAGAAAAATGGAAAATCTCAAATGGGAAATGGAAAATAAGGTACATCAAATGCCAAAGAACAAAAAAACAAAGTTGTAAAATTTGGGAGAGTTTCGAAGGCAAGCAAGGAAACGTGTGTAGAATTCGAAGGTGAAACTTGGTTGATTTATTATTATTCAATCGAGGGAAGGAGAATGAAAACAACTTTAACGCTCGCTTATGGGCATATTTTGCAGTGGAATGGGAGAGAGAAAGAGAAAGAACGAGACAAATTTTAATTAACAGTGTTTGCGTGGAAACAAAATTTAAAAAAAAAACAAATAAAACTAAAATTAAAAGAAGAAAGAATATCTCAGTGCAGCTTCGAGGACGTAAAGCACAGGAGAATGATAATGACAGGAAATTCTCTCATCGTTTTGGGAAAAAAAAGTAGCTTGGGATTCCAAATTTTAGCAATAGCATCTATCAATAAACATAGTTATTTAATATATATATATATATATATAAGAATATCTATATGATTCTTTACATACGAAGAATAAGCTATATTGGTTTGGTTTGAGTAGAATAAGCTTTAATTTTTGAATTTGAATATTTATAAATATAAAAAATATTTTTAAAAGAGTTATTTTTAATTAGTTTAATAATGTCTAGATTTGATTCAATCATATAACTATATGAAAAAATTATATATATATTTAGAATTATGACAGAGGATCCAAATAGATTTTATCCACAAAGTATAGATTTTTTTAATTAAATAAATGATTATGATTATTTGAATGCTTCAATAATTCTCAAGTATATTTTTACTTTATAAAGTAAAGGTGTATGAAAAAGAATACAGAGACATTCAAATTCAGCTTAAATATATTCACAAGGCATAAATAATATACTTAAAAAGAATACAGAGACATTCAAATTCAGCTTAAATATATTCACAAGGCATAAATAATATACTTAAAAAGAATACAGAGACATTCAAATTCAGCTTAAATATATTCACAAGGCATAAATAATATACTTAAAAAGAATACAGAGACATTCAAATTCAGCTTAAATATATTCACAAGGCATAAATAATATACTTAAAAAGAATACAGAGACATTCAAATTCAGCTTAAATATATTCACAAGGCATAAATAATATACTTCATTCTCAAACAAGTTGTTGTTTATATTCTTAGTATACAAAAGGAACAACAAATACTATTTAATATATAGTATAATTAAAAAATTAATCTTAATTATAAATATATATCATATTTATTATATTTATTATTTTTTTTAAAATTATTTATATTAATATTTTATTAATAATAATTAAGTAAAGCAGAGAGGAAGTAGGTTAAAGAAAATGATTAACGTATTTTAAAAAAATATATTTTATATTAATTAATTTATATAATATAATTAAATTAGTTAAATATATAATATATTAATAATAATAAAAGTATAAAAATAATAAATTGATATTAAAACAAATTTGCAAAATAACAAATTCAACTTACACAAATTTTAAAGAAGTAGGGGTCTGGGATTTCAATTTACCGAAGAAGTTATTCGTTAAAGTTGTAAAGAGTCTCACCTCACATTATAAAAGAAAAAATATGAATTTAAGTTTTAACAAACGTAATTGTTATAAGAGATAAAAATTTTATTCGTTTTAAATAGTATACTTGTGATATTTTTAATTAAATGAAAAATTTTAAAATAAGAAATTTTAAAATAAAATAATTTACTATTTTTATTGATAAATTCTAATACACATGGGGTGATAAATAATGGGTTAAAATATGTTTTTTTATATTTTAATATGTATGAGGAGTAATAAAGTATAAAATAGTAAATTTTAATTTATACAAAAATATCAATTTATAAAATATAATTCTAATTTACATCTTCTATTAATATTTTTTAACTTTCAAGTTTTTAATGTCTCCCTCCATTACATGAGATCTAAAATCTAGTTTATATAAAATTTAAATGTCAAATTTTCCAATAAACTTTCCATTGTCTGACGTTGAAATCCGAACGCCTTATGGAACCGTGGTAGGGCCATTTCAAAACGAATTGTTATTTTACCAACAAATTGTTTACGGTTGATTGAAATGAGAAGAGATTTTAAGTTTAAATTTAAAAAATTACACTTATTATCCAGACTTTAATTTTAATATTCCTATATAAAAGATTAGGTTCAATTTTTAAGTGAGTTGAGAATATTTTTGTTTTTTTTAAGCATAAATACAAATAACTCTATTTAAAATATTGTAGAATATTAAATATAAATATATTTTTTAACAAAAAATTCTAATATTGATTGGTTAGAGAGGATATTGAGTTTACATAAAAAACGAGTTGTTATTATCAAGATTTTTTAAATTTTAGATTTTAGATAAAATATTAATCAAATAATATGATATATAATATATATTACTATATATCTCAATTTTAAAATTTATAATTATCCTTTCTAATATAGATATTTTTTAAAAAAATTAAACTTAAAATATATAAAGATTTAATGGGATTTTATACCGTTATATTGCTCTATATTAGTTAAATAATATGATATATATATATATAATATTGACGAAGTATCTATATTAGTATTTAATAATATTTTAAATAAGATTATTTTAAATATATATATATATATATATATATATGCTTGCAAACAAACAAAAAATTTAAGGAAAATTAGTTATTTACCCCTTTAACTTTGAAGTGACTCAGTCTCTAAAAAGGCTGGCCAGTTTAATAATTTTGTCCTTGATATGCTTATGTACCATTTAATAGAATTATTACTTTAATCTTTATTATAAATTTATTGCAAAAGAAATTTTTGATTTTAAATATAAGTATATCTAAAAATTTATTAATGACAATTTTTTAATTTTATTATTATTTAATTTTCTTTAAAAAGATAAAAAGAAATGAGAAATGAAAGAATAATTAGTAAATAAAGAGAATTTTTTTTAATAAAAGTAAATTTAAAAAAAATATTAATTTAAAATATATTTAATGGTAGAATTGCTATTTTTATTATGTATTAATTAATTAAAATAAATTTATAATAAAGAATATAGTAGTAAATATTATCCTTATGACATCCTTACTAACATACATATGTAGGATTAACGAGGGAGATTTTTGTTTTAGAAAAACTCACTCTGCATATTATATAAACAAAGAAAAAGAAGAGGAAAATTATGAATAAAAACTATTTAAAATTTGAGATATAAAAAGAGTATTTAAATTTAAAAAGTAATAGATTGTATATAAATTACAATATGTCCTTTTAAAATTTGAGGAAGAAGATAAAATTATATTTTTTTCTCTCTCTCTTTTTTTTTCTATCTACTATCAATATGTACACTAGAGTTTTTACTTTTATGCCTCTCCCCACCTCACATTAACATAAATAATAAATAATTAAAATAATTATTTATAATTTAATTATTATTGAGAATAATAAATATCTTAATAAAAATAGTTAAAATTATTATTTAAATAATAAATCTCATTATAAACATAATAAATAATTATTTATAATTTAATTGTTATTAAGAGAAATAAATTTTTTAGTGAAAATAATGAAAAATATTATTCAAATAGTAACTCCTATTCCAGTAATAAAACACTAAATGAAAATTTTATCTTTCATCATCAACTTTTAAAAGGAAAGATTGAAACTTATGCCTAATTTTTTTAACAAAAAATTTTATGCTCTTTTTATTTTTTAAATTTCAGATAATATTTTTTGGTCTTTATTTTTAACATAAGAGCTCACTTCTACAGCAACCTTAAACTAAACAAATTTCTGAATAAGTAGTTCTCTCGTAAAAAATCAGGACAAAATTCAAGACTCGTTATTTGTAGCTCAAAGGGGGATGAAAGCTCTTTAATAAATAAAAGATTGTGGGTTCTATCTTATTTATACTATTTTATAATTTTTATATATTATTTATTTGTAAATTGGAAGAATGCCTTTTTAGTTGTTTGAAGTGGCCGGTATGGCCCACATCCAATACGCCTGTTTGATTGGTTGCCCCCCCCCCCCCCCCAAAAATCTTTCTTTCTTTTCTTTTTAAATTTTTTAACACCGAAACCGAATCGATTAATTGACTCGAAAGAAAAAAGAAACAAAAAATGTTTTGCTTTCAACGTAATATTTACCAAAGCATGTGGCAAGTGCCAAAAGTCTCAAATCTTCAAGGTCGTCTCTCTCTCTCTCTGAAACGCACTCCTTCTGAGAGGTTCAAGATCCGACCTTTGACGATGAAAGCCATGTCCTTAGAATTCCGATCCATTTCCTTCTTCCTCCTCCTCCTCTTCCTTTCTCCGTCGTTCGCGTCCGAGTCAGATCACAGGGTAAGTCTTTCTATCTTGTTCATTTCCAAACCATTTCCCTCCTGACCCGTTTGCACATTGTGTTCTTTCGGATTCTACTATGAATCTTGTCTTCATTTGCCATTGATTCTTCAATTGGTATTGGATCTGTGGTCGTGTGGGTTATCGAGCTGTTAACTTCTGGATTTTGGTATCCAGTTTTGGGCAAGATCTTGGGGTGAATTTCAGTGACAACGTTTGTTAGCTTAATTTTTTTTTGTCTTGCGGAAATCTTTTGAGGGTTTTCTTTCTTTTTTGTTAGTATGGTGTTCAGGTGCTTGATCTCTTGTGGGCCGTGTTCTCTTCCTCTAGTGGTTGATTCTGTACCTGTGTGCACACATGCGTCTGCACATTGTAAATGATTAGATGCATATCTATGCAATGTGTTGATTAGATCTTGGGTTATTTGCTTGAGTTAACTGGAAAAGTATTCTGAACTTCTGTAGAAGGCTGTCATAAACTCCGTCGAACTTGGCAGCAGCATTGTGCCGGAAAATGGAAATTTTGTGGAGAACTGGATTTGGAACATTGTTAACAACCTGCAAATTATGCTGCAGCTCTTAAATATTAGTAATTTCACTAATTTGACAGTCATTTAAGTTAAAAATAAAGGTGCTTGAAACATTTAACAGTAGAGGCGCGAGGAGAACATCATTGAAGCCATAAAAAGGGAATTGAAAGATACGTTGACATTGGGTGTTAACAGCTAAAAAAATCGAATAGGAAAAATAAGTTTTGTTGTTTGATTGCTCCAAATCTTAGAGTTTAAGCAAGATGTCACTGTTGACCGTTGATAGCCATTCTTGCTGATGTTGAAGTCTGGTTTGAAAGTTCTTTGTCCATGATAGGAATGCATTAAAAAATAAGAAGCACATAAACTTACTTTCTGGTCAAGATTTTTCAAGAAATGAAAAAATGAGTTCATATATGCCATAAACAAGTTAGGAACGTTTATCAATGTCACCCAATGTTTTAAACACTTAAAACTGAACGTGTATAAATTCAACAAAATGCACAGCACATAAAAAGAAGCTCTAGAATCTGTGAAAATTTTTTATTAATGAAAATATGCTATATGGTATTTCTAGTATAATTTCAACAATATTTATATTCTTTATAACTGGTGAATTTATTTCCATATATTATTTATTAACTATGCCCTACTTTACCATTGACCAAAATATTTTTCTAATAATTGTTATACTTTCATATCATATCATTTTGTTCATGATATATGTTCATTTTTTCAATTATGCTTTACATGAAAATATGTCAATGTTGGGTGTAGTCTGAGTGTGCACTTAATTTGTAGTATCTAATGGCTAATGGCTTTATGTTTAACAAATGTATTTTTTCCCCAGTATCAACAAGAAAACCCACTTACCCTTTGGGTGAACAAAGTTGGTCCATATAACAATCCACAAGAGACATATAACTACTACAGCCTACCGTTTTGCCGTCCATCTGGTGATCCTACTCACAAATGGGGTGGCCTTGGTGAGGTCCTTGGTGGCAATGAACTCATCGATAGCCAAATTGAGATAAGGTTTCAAAGTATGTAGGCTCATCATATTCTATCTATTTTTTAGAATAGGTTGTTGATTGATAAGCTAACACTGATGGATACTCTTTTCTTTCAGAAAATATGGATAAAATTACCATTTGCCAGCTGGTTCTTGATGAAGCAAAGGTCAAACAGTTCAGAGATGCAATAGAGAACAGCTACTGGCTTGAATTTTTCATGGGTGTGTTTCATTCTTTCAGATCATTTATTTTATATCACAAAGAAAAGCGGTAGACTGATTGTACTTTTGTTTAGTCATGAAATGATAGAACCTAGAAGCATGCAGAAAGCTGACTTTTATGCATTGAGGATAGCAATATATGTTAAAGAATCATAAAGTGTCAAAATTGAGTTTGCAATTGTAGACAGGCAATTTAAGTGGACTGTAAGGAAACTAAAGGATGAGAGGGTAATCAACTCACACTTTAGGCATATGAGTGTTATGCACAGATTAAAGTAAATGCACACATATTTTACTTTTTTTTTTTCATATGTGAGAGCAATTTCAATAAAAATGAATTCTAAAATTCCAATAAAAGTGAAGAAATGAACCTGACCTGATTCTTGAGGGAGTGAAGATTCAATAATTGATATACAATACATGGATGGAAAAGAAGTGAAGCTTGTGGCATATTTTGCTTGACTTAAAGTGATGGTCATTCTTGCCCTATACTTTTGCAAACCAAAATGGGTAGGGTTTCAACAATATCAGAAATTAATATTTCTTGGGGTTTTATTTACATCTAATGGAATAAATTCGAGGCTAATTATTGATGTAGTGAGATAGACAAGAGAAACTACATGTTCACTTATCTTTTATTTAGGATTTTTGAAGCATGAAATTTAACTAGATTAGATACACTTTTGAACGAGTTCTTTTCATAGCTTTATTACTAGTGCTAAAAGTTCCATCAGGTTGGGTTTTAAGACATATAATACATCGTTTGTAATCACCAGAACTGCAAGAAGTATATGGGGTTAAGAATCCTTGATGTGAAGTTATTGTCGAAAACTTTTTTAAGAGGTAGTTTACTGATATTTTGATGCTTTCTTTACTATCATAATAATCTGAGTGAGGATTAGTACTGTGCTCTGTTTTGATCTTAATAATTATCAGTTTCTGTTTCTGTAATTTTTAACGACATACCATTGACATTGTTTTTCCCTTGGTCATATATTGTTTGGTCTTTCATGCAATAAACGCAAGTTCAGATGATCTACCTTTGTGGGGTATGCTTTCAACTGCCTTGATCACATTTCATTTATTTTATAACTGTTTGAATTTCATTTTTTTATCATCATTGAGGGTATTTTTATTCATGTTTAAGGGTTTGTTGGTGAGCTACATCCTGATAAGAACAGTGATATTGGAAAGCATGTCCTTTATACCCATAAGAAAATTGTGGTAAAATACAACAATGACCAGGTCAGCAGTTAGTATATTGTGTGTATATATTGGTAAGGATTTTGGGAACCTTGATATTTAGGGCTTTGTGCTTGCAGATTATTCATGTGAATCTCACTCAAGAGAGTCCAAAGCCTTTGGAAGTGGGTAGAACTTTAGACATGACATACTCCGTCAAATGGATTCCTACAAATATCACTTTTGCTCGGCGTTTTGATGTCTATCTGGATTACCCTTTCTTTGAGCATCAGGTTAATATAATTGCTTCCAGCTTCATATTTGATTATGAAGAGGTTCTTGTGTCTTTTTGATCATCCATGTGGATCATTTCTTGGTTTTCTCATCAAGATGATCGTATTTCTCTGGATTTCTGCAGATCCACTGGTTCTCCATTTTTAACTCCTTCATGATGGTCATCTTCCTTACTGGATTGGTGTCAATGATATTAATGCGAACTTTGAGAAATGACTATGCAAAATATGCACGAGAAGATGATGATTTGGAAACTCTGGTGATGTTTAATTGTTGTTTGTCTGTTAGCCTCTATGTTTCATGTATTTTTTTTCCTTGAAGAGTTGTAGTGGCTTGATTGCCTTTGGTTGACATTTACATACTTACAGGAAAGAGATGTTAGCGAAGAATCTGGCTGGAAACTTGTACATGGTGATGTTTTTAGGCCTCCTCGCAGTTTGGCTCTTCTTTCAGCTGTTGTGGGTACAGGTGCTCAGTTAGCAGTGCTGGTTCTTGTTGTCATCTTGTTGGCTATTGTTGGCATGTTGTATGTTGGGTATGTTCATGCCTCTAACACTATTCTGTTCTATTAAGGGTGCCTGATTTGTGATGCACACACATCTTTCATAGATGCAGTAGTTGCATGCCCTTTGCTGCATGTATTTCTCTACTATGAAAGTTTGCCTTGTATGACTGGTGGGCAATATATATTTTTCTCTGCTTCCATTATGTAATATTCTTCAATGGCATTCATGTGTCTTAGGCGAGGATCAATTGTGACAACCTTCATAGTATGTTATGCTCTCACATCATTCATTTCTGGTTATGTGAATGGTGGAATGTACTCACGAAATGGAGGTAATTTTTTGCATTGACGTTGTGTGTTCTCTTCATCTATGGCTTCTCCTTTTTACATTTTAAATAATCTAACATTTTTTCCTTAAATTGTTAGGTAAAAGTTGGGTTAAATCCATGATCCTCGCAGCATCTTTGTTCCCATTCATGTGCTTTGGAATTGGTTTTATCTTAAACACAATTGCTATATTCTATGGGTCTCTAGCTGCAATCCCATTTGGCACAATGGTTGTGGTCTTTGTCATTTGGGCTTTCATCTCTTTCCCTCTAGCACTTCTTGGCACAGTTGTTGGAAGGAACTGGAGGGGTGCTCCAAACAATCCTTGCCGTGTAAAGACCATTCCCCGTCCCATTCCTGAGAAGAAGTGGTACCTCACACCATCTGTAGTTTCTGTGATGGGAGGATTGCTTCCCTTTGGCAGCATATTCATTGAGATGTATTTTGTGTTTACATCCTTCTGGAATTACAAGGTGAATTATGATAGTGTATAATTGTTTGGGTGTATTTTTTCTTGTTCTCCATTTACGAAGGTTTAGTTAGAAAGGTTATTAGTGCCACATGACTCATGAAAGTAGATGATCAGCATGTCGCTCAAGAAAACATTTCTTCAAATTGTATTTTAAGTGAACATTCATGTATTTGGTGGAAGCTGAGTGAACCTGTATGCACTGTTAGTTTGATGTTGTGAACATATTTGTCTTATTTCCCTTTCCTTTGTGACAAACAGGTGTACTACGTCTATGGCTTTATGCTGCTGGTTTTCCTGATTCTCATCATCGTTACCGTTTGTGTGACAATTGTGGGGACATACTTTTTGTTGAACGCTGAGAACTACCACTGGCAATGGACTTCTTTCTTTTCAGCTGCCTCAACTGCTGTTTATGTGTATATGTACTCAATATACTACTACTATGTGAAGACAAAGATGTCAGGCTTCTTCCAGACCAGTTTCTATTTTGGATACACCTTGATGTTTTGTCTCGGACTAGGAATCCTTTGTGGTAAGTTTTCAGTCCAAATTCACATCATATATATAAAATAGACTGCCATTTTCCCCTTTTTTTTTCGAATTAAAGGGTAGGCACTAATAGCCTAAAATTATAAATGGGATCGTACTTGTGTCATGCCACTGGGTGGCTACAAGGCCATTGGCATAGACTGCCATTTTCTTATCATCCATAATCGGGCCTTAAATCTTGCTCCAAATGTGCAGGGGCCGTCGGCTATCTCGGTTCGAATTTGTTTGTCAGGAGGATTTACAGAAACATCAAATGCGATTAGGGCGTTTTCAGTGAGCTGAGACCTGAGCACTTGTAAGTTTGTTTCTGGAGACAATAAATTTTGACGAAGCCTCTCTGGTCTTAAGGGACTAAACAAGGGTTACAGGTAGATTCACTGGGTTTTGGATAATGAGGTGATGTATTCTTTTTCTCTTGATTGGGGAAGCCTTCAATATTTTTTTCCCCCGGCTGTAGCGGAAAGACGTAAATTAGAATGCAGGAATATTGTCTTTGTAATCTGAATAGATAGCGAAAAAGAAAATTGTTGAGTTTTCTTGTCACATGTCATGATCAAAATGTAGAAAATAATGCATTAATGTTGATATATGATTTACTACCTCCCGATTTTTAATATGAGGTTAGTTGAAAGCTTATATTTGATATTAAATATAATATTTTAATTTATTATATATATTTATTATTTTTTAAATTAGTTTATTTAATTTATAAATTGATATATGATAAAATGTTATACATAGAGATTATGTTATATTTATCATAATTAATTTATTTATTTTATTTTATTAATTTATTTAAATTAATTAATTAATTTTACGTTAAGGTGAGAAGGGAGTGTTTTTTAAATTCTGCATTATATTAAAAAAATTAATTATTTAAATCAATATATAAGTGTGTGTCAATCTGTCCATTGCACACAAAAATAAAGAAGTAAGGGAAATGAAGAACCACTCTTGTTTCTTTTCCTTAAATTCAATGGATGCCTAAGGAAGGGAGGAATTCGGTACGATTGCTTTTTGAATGGTCCATTACTATTTTTTTTTTGGTATAAAATATTTTAGAAAAGGATTGGGCTCATCTATAATTTAAAGGTAGAATTAAGTCTCTGTTCTTCTTAGGTGATATTAATATTGGGTAGAGTGAACTGTCTATTATCTTTATATATAAATTTAGACACCTAAAAGTTATAATGTCTTCTTAAGCGCTGTGATTAAAATCACGATAGAGTTATATTTTTTAAGGATTGAATATGTTTTAAATGATCGTATATCTTACTCATTTACCAGTTGAAAATACAGATGATAGGTTAAAATATATTATTATATTATCAATCAATATATGAACATTAACATCATGACATATATGATTAATATGGGATGGGCGCCATGTTGGCTTGTTTAGTTTGCTATGATGAGGCTTAGCTTGTGAGCATTTTAAGATATGTGCAAGGCTAATCTTTTTTGGGTGGAAGAATTTCTTTTTTTTATATCCCTTTATTATAATTTATTTGCGATATTTGATGAGATATTTTAGTTTCTTAGTATTTAGGTTTATCTTTGAGAATAATTGATAACTTACCCTATTTAATATTAGAATTGTCTAATAAGAAGAGATATTTTATCCTGCTCTTAAGTAGTAGGTGAGCATAATCCTATTCTAAAAATTTCTTTATAAAAAAGCAATTCTATTGCTTTGGCATGCTAATTACCACAAAATAAAGATGTGAAAGACATAAATGCCCTTCAACCAATATCCCTATGTGCCTTCCATTTGCATGGCAATTAATTGCTTTTTCGTATTTATATGTGCAAAAAAATTTAGATAGAATGAGTTTGGGAAAAACTAACTAGAATTAAAGTATGCTTTTAATTTTAAAAAATATTTAAAGAGGTATTTAGCATTTATAAATTATTTATTAACAAAATTTTTATATTAATAATAAAATTTAAATTTATAATTTTATATAGATTATAAAATAATTTGTTATTGAGGGGATAACTTTTGTTGGTGGGGCAGCTAATTCTTACTTCATTAATTTTGAAATGCAAGTTTGGAAGGTTGTGTCATACAACTTGTGTGTGGGATAAAGGGGCTTGTGGAAGCCACACACTAATAAGTGGAGCTAAATATAAAGCCCACCGTTCAATATATTTATCTGAGTCTGTAATAAAAATATTATATCTAATCAGATAAATGTAGGGTAGGGTTAGATATCGAGCTATAAAATACAATCCATATATTTTTTAGGTTGGGCACCGGGTATAGCGGCTGTCCAGCCCTGCCCATGAGCACTCATTCTTTTATTTTTTTTCTCTATCTTGAAGGGGAGAATATGATAACTATTAGTGAATAGAAGATAATATTAGAAATATGATTAGTTAATTAGGTAAGTTGTATCTTTTAATATTTATAACTATACTAATTTTTTCTTTTTTTTTAACTTTATTAATTATCATATGATTACATTATAAATTATAATTATTTATTTTATTTTTTTAGATGCTTTATCTTTGTTAATACTAGGGAGATTGATACAAAGTTATAATTATAAACTACTTAAACTTTAACGTTTATTTTTTATATGCACTGGATCTCAAGATTTTAATTATTATCTTTGTTACCTTATTCTTAGTGGATTATAGATATTATTTAACTCTTGAAGACACATGAATATGATATTATTTTATAAGTTCATAATTACATATTTTTTTTACAATAAGTCTAACATCACGATTTGGACATGTCCAATCTACCAATACCCAGCCCAAAATTATTAAATTTTTTACCGAATATAGCTGAATATTGGGCTACAAAATATATCCCATACCTTTTTTTTATAGGGCACCAGATAAGAGAATTGCCCTGTCTAACTCTACCAATGCAAACCCCTGCCAATAAGGATGTGGCGATAACAGCTGATAAAGATCGACGAACCTCATCCTGCCACGTGGCGGATAGATTTCCTGCCACGTCGCTTCAAAACCCCGTCCCCTCTCAGACCTCACCATTGTAACCGTTCTATCTAACGCGCGCGCTCAATCTCTCCCTCGCAATGGCCACCGCACCAGTTCTCCCCGGCACCGTCTTCAGCACCTCCTTCCTCCGGCGACAGCCGTCTGCGGTGAGCATCCGCGCGTTTCCTCAAGTCAACCAGACTCTGTTCGGCGTGAAGGAGACCGGCAGAATCACGGGCATGGCGATGTACAAGGTGAAGCTCCTAACCCCCGAGGGACCTCAAGAGTTCGATTGCCCCGACGATGTCTGCATTCTGGACCAGGCGGAGGAAGTCGGAATCGACATTCCATACTCTTGCAGGGCCGGATCGTGCTCTTCCTGCGCCGGCAAGGTGGTGGAAGGCAACATCGACCAGTCCGACGGCAGTTTCCTTGACGACGACCAAATGGAAGACGGATTCGTCCTCACCTGCGTCGCCTACCCTCAGTCTAATGTCGTCATTGAAACTCACAGGGAGGAGGAGCTCACCGGTTAAGTCTAAATTATTTTGTCCTTAACCGATTAATGTGTCTCTGTTATATATTCTTCCTGGTGTTTCAGGATGCTTCTTCTTCTTCTTCTGTTTAATTTATGTTTCTGGAGAAGAATCCAGTGACTTGCCTCTCGTCCAGTAGAAAGAAACAAGTGAAATTGTTGTAACTCTAAGAATGTTTTCGCTTACTTAGTTTTACTCATTCATATATGCTCCCCTTAATTTTTCCTTCTTCTCCCGCTTTTCTCTTCTCGTCAGCTTTCAGGGAATTCCTGTACCTCTCTCTCTCTCGATCAATGTCATTGAGCCTTAGATTCCTTTTTGTTTTTGGGTGACGATAGCATCTTATGTATTTTTTTATGCGACTTTCTGTCGAGCATTGTCCAGCCGAGCATCTTAAATTTTATACAGAGATACATGTAACAAGAAGAAGCATTATAAAACATGGGAATTGTTGAGCAAATGTGTTGAGTCCTAATTTGAATGGATATATAAATACATGGTTACTCAAAATCAAGGCGCGCATTTGGGCTCTAAAAATGTTTACAAGTAATAATAAATTACATGCCAATATGATTATTATATAATAATATTTAAATTTACATTATTGTGCCCATTTAAATTATGACAGTTGGACTAACATAGGAGAGTCTGGGTTTGTGGCCTCACCATTGAGGGCTCCTCAATTGCCCTCCATTTATCTAAAACTATGTAGTTTCAATATTGGGTGTTAAAAGTTAGAGGAGCATAATGGGCACAAGTATTATTTTATTCAGATACTATTTGTTTTTTATTTTATTTATTTAACATATAATATCGAGTATTAAAACTACGGGGCTTCAAATAAATAGAATATCAATAGAGGAGGCTCTCAATAGAGAGACCCCTTACACGGAGAGAGAGTCCATAGCTTTTAGGCTTATATGTCAAAGCCCATACTGTTTTGGGGCTTATATGTCAAAGTCCATATTGTTAAAGCCCATAGTGTTTTGGGTCTCTTAATAGAGAATCCCTTACACGGAGAGAGAGTCCATAGCTTTTAGGCTTATATGTCAAAGCCCATACTGTTTTAGAGCTTATACGTCAAAGTACATACTGTTAAAGCCCATACTGTTTTGGGTCTCTCAATAGAGAGACACCTTACAGAGAGAGAGAGAGTCCATAGCTTTTAGGCTTATATGTCAAAGCCCATACTATTTTGGGTCTGACCCGAGGCCCAAACTCAATGCATATACTTTTATGGACCATGCTATAGTCTCAAGTCCTCATATTTTAAACCTTAAACCCACTAACAGTTAGTCCAAGTGATAAGCGGTTTGGTATCGCTTAAGGAAGGTATCAGGTTTGAGTCTTGACGGATATAAAAAATCTCTGTTGGGAAACTCACCCACTATAGCTAGTGTGTGACACGGGTTTGATTTTAATATAGTTGAGGCAAAATTCCGATGAACCGAGTAGATAACAAAAAAAAATTTTCATATTTTAAACCCTAAATCCTGATACTAAACCAATATTTAAATTTATATTAAGATAAAGAACCTTAGTGTAGACCGTTTGTTTAAGAGCTCCTACACGAGGTTCATCAACTATTTTTCTAGCTTCAAAGATTCACAAAAATAGAGGAGCAAACCCTAGGCCAATTACTGGCCTTCATGATATTGTCTTTCTAATTAAAGTTTCTTACTCATATTTACTACTCAACTTTATGATGGTATATAATAGAATGATATTTATATTTAATAAGAATAAATTCTCTAATAATACTAATATTTGATAAGTCTAATAAAAAAGAATAATCTATTATAACATAATAAATTAAAATTAAAATTCTCATTAAAATAAGGTATTTTTCTTAATTTAGTGGTCTACTGGTTTAAGTTTGATACCGTTTATAAATTTAAATAATTAGTGCATGTCATCCTAATTAGAAAAAAAAAGGTATTTCCATTTATGTGGATCTAAATTGTATTGAGAATTGAGATGCTAATATATATCTGATACATGTTAATATATTGCGAGTATATATTGCTTGAGTCCACGTAAGTGGAACTGGGGAACCGATGCTTTCACCGTCTATCTCCAGTCCCTACTTTCATTCCTCCTCTGGTCCTCTAAGTACGGCTAACACTAACAGTTCATGTCTTCTGAAACAAATCGAGAAGAGTCTCCACTTTTTCTTCACCATCTCCATCCTCAATACGGACTTCTTCTCCTTCTTCGTCTTCATCATTGTAGCTATCTGGTGGCGGTTGACTGAAATCTATCGATTTAGACAGGTACTCATCGGCCTTCTTCTTTGAATCCTCAATCTTGAGCTGATCCACCGAAGTCACCGTTATCTGATTCAGCGATTCCATGGACGAGCTTCGTGTTAGGGTTCCGGACACCACCGTTATCTCGTCCCTCTCGTCGATGGTCGATTCCAGGGAACACACCGATCTTGTGGCAAGTGAGTGCACGGAATCGTGTTTGGATCTCTGCTTCACTCTCTTGCACCAACTATGCAGTGACTCTCTTACGCTTTCTGCTACCACCGCCTTCTTCCACCGAGATCCCATCTGGACGGAGTCATTCGTCAGAGGAAAATTCAATCATTAACATGTAAGAATTCTGGATTAAGTAGTTGATGTCTTTAGTTGTGAAATTGAGACATGAATATTGAAACGTAATAATAAAAAAAGTTGGATGCCAAAAAACAAATAATGAAAAAAGTTGGGAAATCGAATTTAATTTTAATCCGTTTTAGCTCAATTGAAAAGTGCCACTTACTAGTTTTATTGTTTAAAATTTTTGATTCACAAGATATATAATTTTATTTTTTAAAATTTAAAAATTAAATTATAATTAAATCTATTAAAATAAGACATTTAAAGTTTAGAAACTAATTTTCAATTAAATTAAAATTATAAATATAAAAAATTAATTTTTTAAAAGAAAATTTTTACTTTAAATAAATAAAAATATTATACTCGTAAAAATTTAATTAATAAATTGATATTAATTTTAAATATAATATATATATATTTTTTAATTTTTTTTATTAATATTCTCTTAATAATAATTAAATAAAAGAGAAATGATAGAGATAAAAAAATAATTAGAATATTTTAAAAAAAATATTATATTAATAAATTTAATAAATTTTTTTAATTAATTAAATATATTTTATATTAAAGATATAAATGGGAGAACCTTTAAAGGCTTATTTGATTTTCATATATCTAGATATACGAACTAAGAGAGAGAATTAAACCAACCTGGGAAACTATTACATTCAGGGGTACTGTCATGTAGCTACACCAGAACTGAACTAGAACACTGCAAGTTCCATAATGAGAAAAATGTAAGCAAGAGGGTCCTGCAACTAATCTACTGTAGAATCTGGAAATTTCATGTCAAGAGATGCACAATACTTGTAAAACAAGAGTGAACCTACCCAGATGCTAACCGTATGATGATCATATATTGGTTTCTCATGAAGCATGATCGTTCTTGGAGCCCCCACTATATGCATACAGAAATTCAAGAGAGAAAAAAAATTCTGATAAGAGGATTTATAAAACATATTAATCCTAGTAATGAAAAATAAAAAATTAATATACAAGTCTCCATAATTTTATCTTATTTTTAATTAGCTCTTTACAATTTTTTTCCCTTTTCAATGGGTCTTTATAGTTTCCTCAATTATATAAGTATTGGTATCTATATTAATTAATTTTGTCACATAAATTTAAATAAAATCAAAGTCAACCATATTAGATTACAAATTATATAGAGATGTAAGGAGACTTTATGAGCTTATGAGCATAATAATTTTTTATTTTTACGTTGATGATGAATAGATTTTATTTGTTAAAAAACTTTTTTTTTTTGTATTTTATGACAAGTTATATATCATTTAGTTTGCATCGATATGAATTCTAATTAACAGATTATTAGTATAAGGACTAATATTTATAACATTTATAACTAGAAAAAAATTAAAGCCCCAATAAAAAGAAAAACAAACTATAAGAACAAGATTAAAAATCAAGTGAAATTATGACGAATTATTATTTTCAAAATAAAATACACAAGTAAAGACACAGGCATAGCCACACCCCCTTGAAGGATTAAAACTTACCAAGGACCAGATATATGTTGCCATTTCAAAGGCATTCTGCATGAACAGGGAAGAAAATAAGAACCAAAAACAGATAATGTAGAAATAACCTGAAAAATCTAAGATCTGTGAAATCTCAAGTTTGAACTTTGAACCCAGTTTTACCTGAAATATCACAAATTGTATGAGCCATAACAGTATCTCAGGTCTGTTGAACCAAAATAGACCATCACGTGGCTTTACTTGTGTCCTATCTGATGGACCTGTCTGCTCCCTAATTTCAAGTGCTAAAGTGGAAACAACATGCTGAAGCTTTGTCCCTATCAACATCACAAGCTTTTACATGAAGAATAATCAGACCTGGCTTGTAAATAAATTTCTTATCAGCTTCATTTTGAAAAGAAAATGAAACCAGAATATACTTACAATCACAGGAATAAAAGAGAGCCAAAAGTAAATATTCAGACCTGCAATTTAGGAATTTTAAGGTCTGAGAAATTTAAAGCTCAAACTAGAACAATTTCCACTAATATATTTGAATTGAAAAAAAAAAAAAAGTTACCATGAATGTTTACAAAGATGCAGATTATGGCATAACCCCAAAGTGGCCAACTGCAAGTCAACAAAGGCAATTGTTAGAGATTACCATCACCCTACTCCTAGGAAAAGGCTCTTTTGTCCTATATATAAGATACAAATAACCGTATTATGTAGGTAAAAAAATTCGTTAACATTTGTTAAAAGGCCATAGATATGTGAAAAATATATTTTAATTTTCAAAATACTCTTATTTATGTAGAGAGAGAGAGAATGAGATAATTAATGCAGTGATATAACATGTCATTAATGAGGGCAAAAATGAAAAAGGTTGGTTAAAATTTCAGACATCTTTAAAGAAGGAAAGAAAATTATTGTATGACTATGGGAATGCTTACCTTATTCCTAGAATACCCTGAAATTCGTCTTCCATGCTGCGAACCATGTAATTATGGAAGTTATATGAGAGTGGTAATTTATGCTTCTGTAAATTTCAAAGCAGAAAGCAAGTTAGACACTGGTGCAAAAATTCAGTTATCCAAGAAGATGAGAAAATCAGTGATTATATTCTCTGAATGTAACTGAGTCTAACCCTATTTCTTTTCTTTTTCTTTTTTTTTCTCAGAAAGCAAGATGGCCTCTCAGTGAGCTACATATGATGTACTTAAATAGGTTTCTTCTTTAAGAGAAGCAAAAAATGAAGACAAAAAGCCACAAGGTATGTATTATTTTGTTATAATCCATTAAAAAAGCAGGACAAAAAAGAAAGTATCCTTAACAAATTAGATACTTACAGTGATGAAACCCTGACGAAGCGCAAGGTAGTCAGATTTTTGTATAGAACTCCGGAATTGGCGCAGAAAACAAAGCTGCAACAGCAAACAACAAATTACCAACAGTTTAAAACAGCCAGAACCTGTACAAGGCTGATATTTAGAAAACAAGGCTTTCACTAAGTTGGCATCCTTTGAAAATTATTACTTTTCTGACCAAAGTATTTGATTCCAGTAATATAAAGATCATTTACAAATTAAACAATGCAAATCATCAAGTTGTCAGCATAGTTTAAAACTTTACAGGTGATAAAGATTTCATGTATAATTCATATTTGATGATACATTACCATCCAGATTAATATTGGATTCCTGCTCCATGGATGAGAAGTGTGATGGAAAACAAAGGTTGTCTGTCTCCTCATCACCTTGTTCTTCTTTTCTGTCAGAAACAAAATTAATAAAAATAAGGGCAGTTTCCCAGACATGCAATACATTTTATTAAATGAATGATGATTACATCATAGAGAAACACTGTGAGACACCATGTTTGAAAAAACTGTCCTTGAATTGTTTGTTTCAATATTCGCAAAGAACATAAATCATAGCAGATGATAATGTTGAACTGATAATACTAAGTAATATGATCTATTGTTAAGAGAGCCAAAACCATGGTTTTCTTGAAAAGTATCCAAACATGCATACATGCCAAAATTAATACCGAACCCAAAACTAAACACCCTCATACATGCCAAAATCAATAATGAAATCAAAATCATGGTTATCTCATAAGTTACCAAACATCCTATGCATGCCAAAATCAATTATGAAACTGGTAAGAGCAGTTTATGAAATAACCATGTCCATGATTTTGGGTTTGTAATTGACTTTAGTATGTACAAGGATGTTTAGTAATTTATGAGAGAACTATGGTTTTGGGTTCATCATTGATTTTGACATGTATAAGGGTGTTTGGTTTTGGGTTCATAATTGATTTTGGCATGTATAAACGTGTTTGGATATTTTAAAAAAAATTCATGGTCTTAACTCTTATAATAAGTACTGCTTGAATAGAACCAAGTACCATGAAATGGGAAGCCCTAAAAAGAGTAGAAATTTTCTTTTGGGGTGCTATTATATATGTCAGCCAATTGTTTTTTTTCCCCCTTTGTGAGGAAGGTTTCGAATTTTCCAGTGTAATCAATTGTAGGGATTCATTTGCTCATGTACCTGGTAGATTATTTCCTTCAGCTGATATGCTGATCTGGTTTTCCCATCTTCGCCAACTATAGATCTATGAGAACACATCATAAATAGAAAATAAACCAAAGGACCAATGGTTGGATGGCATGATGATGAAATCAATTGTTAAATCTAAGAGTATTTGTTGACCAACAACAACAGAAATGATAGACCTGACGATCAGACATAAAGAACAAAAGCATTGAACCCATAGAAGTTGGTGAACTATCTCATTGAATTTAATGGTTTCAATTTGTTTCAAAAATATAAATTAATCTATATTGTTTAGATAGAATTTGATCTGAACAATTCAGAACTGTAATGGAGGCACATTAAAGAGAAACTGTATACAAGGTTCTTCGATAAAGACAAGACAACGATTCTTATTGTATCTAGTATACTAAAAAATTATTATTTCTAATTCTAAATATAAGAGTTAGTTGGGGAATTTGTTTTAATCTGAATGTAAGATTTCAATTAACTTTTTCTCTTAAAACTTATAAGTTTTTGTCCAAACTACGCCTATTGGTTGCACATATAAAGGGAATTTCATGGGCAATTTCCAATGCAAATGATTAAGAGGGTATTTTAGAAAAATTAATCCACAATTTTTACAAATAACTAAATTAACTAAATTTTTTAATATCTATAAATTAGTTATCTAACTCTTATATTTAGTATTTGAGGGAGTATTAAAAATGGAAGGAGAAAAAAAACTCAGATAAGGTGCTACACACATCCTTAATGTCGCTAGCTCCTACTGACCTTGCTCATTGCTAAACCAACAGCCAAACAACTGTACAGAACATGAGTGATCCCGAGCACAAACAAGAATCGGTGCAGCTGCTCAAGACCCTCATATGAAACGAACGGTTCATGCCCCTGCATTCATTTATGAATTAAGGCAAGATCTTAGGTATTGACTAATCAAAAGAGAGGTATGAAAAAGGAGAATCAAAATGTAGAAAATCATGCATATTTCCTTGATTGTATGGAGTTTAAAGAATGAACCACACTATTTTTGATTTATAGATCGAATGACTTGTTATACTCGTCTAATCCTAAATATAACAGCTAGTGTAAAAGTTAATTTTTGTCTTAAATGTAATATCTCAATTCATTGTCTCTTATATTTATTATTTTATTTAAATTAATTTATCTAACTTATATACTGATAAATAATTTAATATTATTCAGGACTATTTTAAAGATATCATATTATATTTATTATAATTAACTAATTTATTACCTCATTTCATTAATCTATCCGAATTAATCAAGTAGCTCTTACATTAAGGGTAAGAAGAGTCACTTTTTTATGCATATGTTGTTATATTGATTGTGTGATTCAGGGGATTATTCTAGGAATGATCTATATTCACACCTAAGCTTGTCATTCTTTCTCAGTTTTTTCATCTGATCTCTCTCTCTCTCTCTCTCTGATGTAAATTCGTGGCAACATCATTTAAGTACTTATCATTAGCAAATTATTGGTTAAGTGAATCAATTAAGCACCTTTTTAATTTAGTGGAAATCATTTTCCTGAGCACATTATTAGTATACCACACTAAGAAAGCAAAGCCAAATAGAAAAGTATATTTATTACCTCAGGGCACTGATGAAATGCACCACTAATCAGTTCCTTTGGGGTATCAGTGTTGTCAAGCCCATTATCATCATCAGCAGCACAAATATAAAATTCACTGTTGAAAAGAGACGATTTTACACACATTTCAGAGATCCACCTTGCGCATTGTGCCAACAACAAAGAGATGAGCCCAAGCAGCATCAACTCTAGCAGGAAGAATCAATTTCAGTAAGAGACAAAATCATATATCGACTTCACAGCTCTACAAAGTCAAGGAAAAATGTTTTATTAAGGTTACCAAATCCAGCATGGATCCTCAGAAGTATGAGAATCCCAAGGTTTCTCCTATAATGAAAAACGATATAGATACATAACAGTGGGTCCCACTTTTGACATGTCTATTACATGTCTATCTCTCTCTTCACTCCAGAGATTTCAGACTATACCAAGGGAAATGTATAATAAGATTAGAGGATTCGAAATGTCAATATTTACCCTTATATTTTGTGAAAGGTTAAAACACTACATTTGGTATTTACCTTCCTTAATTTTCTCTAGTGAAGCATATAGCGCCTTCCTTCTTGTCCTCTGCAACCACTGCATGCCAAGATAAAAACAAAAAACGCTTCATACTTTCATGAGATTTAACAGCTATCTTCATTCTTCAGTTTTTTTTGGTCCACTTCTATTATGATATTAAATTTCATATTTGGCAAGCAGAGGTAGATACAAACTAAAAGGAAAATTTTCAAATAGCCTACCTCTGCATCAACTTTAAGTTTAACCATAATAGATTTAACATTGTAGGCATGTTTTGTGGTTCCTAGGATCTAAACAACATATAACCAATTCCCAGAATCTCTCAGCAACTAGAAGTAGCATATGATGAACATGTCCCCAGATGACAAGACACAGCTTCAATTCATTTTCACTTTGGCTTTTAGCAGTTGAACATGGTGTCTTTCTCTCAAAGTTATATTGACTAAACTGTAAATAGTAATATTTAGCTTTTTATTCCTCAGATAGTAACATTTAATAATACTTGTCTCTGATCTACCTGTCAGGCTGTCACTCACCAAATGACCACGAGCCTCCAATTAATCCTCTTTTCTTCTTTTCTTTAATAATTAATAAAATAAAGCACTATGCAAATGATAAATAAATACTTTTTCTATCCTTATTTAATATAAAAATTAATTAATTTTTTTAAAATTAATAAAATTAAATAAATAAATTAATTATAACTAAATTTAATTTTTTAAAATAAATTTATATTATATATTTTTTAATTTATCTAAATCAGTCAACTATATTTTATATTATTTATAATTAATTAATTAATTTAATTTTTTTAATCTATCTAAAAAAAATTAATTAACTCTTATATAATAACATATATCAAAGTGGTTGGCATTACACCTAAGGAAGATATGAGCAACGCTTCACAAAGCAAGGGCTAGTGCACTGTATATATGTCTGTGAAATTCAAATATGTGTTGATTTAATCGGGGGTAACTTTTTAAAAATATTTTTTTATAGATTTATTTGAAATATTATATTTAAGCTACAACAACACCTTTCATTATAACCAACCCAATTGGTAGAAGGTTTTGATATTTATACTTGTAAGTATAGAAGATTTTAATATTTATACTTATAACACCTTCAAAATTTACAAATTAACTACTACGCACACATTAAATATCTCATAAAACAAGCGATTAAAATAATTAAGATAAAATTTAAGAAAATTAATTAAATGTATTTAATATTTTATAGGAAGATGAGATAATTTTAAAAATATAAACTAATTTTTATGATTTGTGTAATATTATTAGTAGTTAAAAATACTTTCAATGCCAACAGTCTTTTTATCCCACTTAACATACCAAAATTTTCTTTTAATTAATTTGAGGTTCAAAGGTATTCTAAAAACTTCTTTTTAAATTCTCTCCCTCCCTCAAACAATATACTTTTTCCCACCTCTTTAGACTAATGTTTTCTCTTTGCTCCTACCTTTCACATTTGTCAAGAGGCTCCTTTTCTTACTATTAGAAAGTTAGGATTTAATTAATATAACTTTTATTCCTATAATACAATTTTATTTGGAATTATTAATAAAATAAATAAAAAATTGTATCTTATAATTTCTATTTATTTTTAAGTACAATATACACATGAAATTAATTGTGATTACATTAATTTTAGTTCTATGAATAAAAAAATATTTTATATAAAATTAATATTAGAACAAACATTTTCTCAAATATTTGACATATTTATAGATAAAAACATTAGGCGGTTTGATAATATATACGATAACCCAAAGAAAAAGTAATTATAATATACACACATAATTTTAGGCCCATTTGTTTATATTTATTAGATTAAATTTTCTAATAAATTTTTTCTACTCCTTTATCGTCACTTTAACTCATTCATGATAATAAAAAAAATGACATTTAAATAATTTAATATATATATTTTAAATTGAAATAATTTTTTATTTTTACTTTTATTAAAGAGTATAAAGAGAGAAAATATAAAAATTGATAAAATTAAAAATGTGTATTAATTATAAGAATAAAATTAATAAATATTAATTATTGACTTCTATTTTGAATTAAAACACATGATTACTTGTGATTTTTATTATTAAGGATATTAAAACATTATTTTGAAATTATAACCATTTGAATTTTTAGTATTAAAAATATTCATGTGTTAAAATTTGATCGAAGAAATGGAATTATTTTTAAATCTATCTTTTTCGTAATTTAAATTCACAGAAGAGCCTGAAACTCTTCGTTTTAAGGGAGATAACTTCCATGTGTCCCCTGCCAGTTCCCGCCATTTTCGGCTCAGAGAAACTCTCTTCAGCTCCTCCTTCTCCTTCTCATTGCGGTGATGGTCCACGCTTTTTCTCTCTTCCTATGAAACGTTTTCTGAATACAAACTTTGTTGTTCTTTTATTTGTTGATTTTTCCCTCTTCTTCGATTTTCTGGCTCAACTTCCTCGTATCGTTTCCAGGTAATCATCATTTTCCTATCTTTTGAGCACGTTTTCTGAGTTCCTTTGATTCCACAATTGTTGTGCTAAGCTTTACGAATTCCCAATACGGTTCATGGTTGAATTCCAATCGTTTATAACATCTGATTTTGAGTCGCTATAGATTAAGAAGGAACAGACAAAAAAAAACTCTCGAACCCTCTATTAATGCTGTATCCTGTTTTACGTGTTACACTTAAACCTTTTTTCCTCTTCGGTTTTAATACAGGAAGAAGTGGTAATCACTAATAACCCTTTGTAGTTTCATTGTGTTGTCATTCATTTTGGTATTTGGTTACCGTACATCGCTCCGCGTCTTATTTTGCTTTCCATTATAGACACGGTTGCACTTGCATGAGTTCTGATTGGACAAAATGAATTATAATTCACCTTTGGATTTTTTTGAATATATTTTTTTTACTAGTCTGTCTACTTTCTTGCAATCCAATATTGATGAGAAGGTTCCTCACTACAATGATGATATGTGCAGTTTGTTTTATAATACATCACAGACATTTGCATCTTATCTCTCTAACTAAAGATTTTCTCCATTTACATCATGTTTTATTGTTCTGAAGCCGTCTTGAGTGTGTATGTATATATGGCGCGCAATCTTAATCTTTTCCGCCTTCTCTTTTTATGGTCAGGTTTCTGTCAAGAGGATTCCATTTTGGATCAGTTTATGTATAGTAGGATTTGAAGAGTAAAAACAATATATATATATATATATATATATATATATATATATATATGGCGCTTCATGCACTCTTCTGGACTGATACCTAGATGATGCATCCAGAATTTTGTTCCTGCTGCCCGAGAAGAAATTATATTATGTGAACTGTGAATCTTAATGAGTTCTCCATTTGAAGTGGGCAGTGAAGGTGACAAGCCCCAGAATGAGGGGCTTAAATGTGGCCTTAAAGAACCAACTTTCTTGTATGGTGACTTGGATCTGTATGTATTAGAGGCAAAAAATCTTCCAAATTTGGATCTTTCTTCTGAAACAATGAGAAAATGTTTCACTATGGGTAATACTTGCACCCCTCCCTTCATGAAAGCAAGCAGGATAAGCACTGGGAAATATCATGTAGATACTAGTGATCCCTATGTCTCTGTCATTCTGGCAGGGGCTACTGTTGCTCAAACTCGAGTAGTGCGTAACAATGAGCATCCTTCATGGAATGAGCATTTTATTGTTCCAGTGGCTCACCCTGCTGAGAAAGTGGAGTTTATTGTGAAAGATGATGATGCTCTTGGGGCTGAAATCATTGGAGTCGTAGAGATACCTTCTCACAAGATTTTTTCTGGAAATACTATTAATGATTGGTTTCCAATCACAGGTGGGTACTCGATTTGCTCAAAAGGTACACCTGAGTTACATATCTCTATTCAGTATAAGCCATTTGGATCAGACCCTTCAGACAAATTTGGCATTGGAGCTGTAGCAGATTATCCAGGTGTTCCTAACACATATTTTCCTCCTCGAAAAGGAGGGAAAGTGACTCTTTATCAAGATGCACATGTACCAGATGGTAAACTACCTGAAATTCCACTTGAGGAGGGAAAAGTCTTTCAGCAGGGTAAATGTTGGGAGGATATTTGCCATGCAATTTCTGAAGCTCATGAGCTGGTATACATTGTAGGATGGTCTATTTATCACCCTGTAAAGCTTGTCAGAGAGCCAACAAGACCCTTGCCTGCTGGAGGAGAGCTTTCACTCGGAGAGTTGTTGAAATATAAGTCACAAGAAGGTGTCCGCGTGGTTATGCTGATCTGGGATGACAAAACTTCGCATGACAATTTTTTTTTGAAAACAGTACTTCTAATTACCCTAATGATAAAATTAAACATGATTTCTCTTCTGAAGTTTATATTGATTCATTAAATTCTGGGCAAGTTCTATTTTGTCCATACCAGTGGTCTGCTTTTAAACCAAATCATACAAGATAATATCACATTGAAGTATTGAAATTTCTTGATTATGCTCAATTATGAAGTTATTGTAAGGAAAATATCCAATTAAGGAGAAATATTCGGAGGGGAGCAGAGAACAAGATAGCTATTGTTTCTTTTTAAAGTATGAATTCAATTGAATTTACTTCTGGACATTTACTGTGGCCCTCAATAACTTGATGCTAATGTAATCCTCAATAATTTGATGCTAGGTTTCTAAGACTCGTGAATATAATTTTTTTGAGCTGTGTAACCTTTTTGCTTGATTGTAGATAAGAAGAGCATAGAAATGTTTTACACATGCATAACTGATTTAATTGGGAAAACAATAATTGATTTAATTGTTTGCAGGATGGTGTCATGCAGACCCATGATGAAGAAACTAAGAAATTTTTTAAACACTCTACTGTTCATTGTGTGCTTGCTCCACGTTATGCAAGCAATAAGCTCAGTATTTTCAAGCAACAGGTATGAAATTCTTATGCTTACATATAAAATTATGCAGGATGAAAAGATTTAGCTTCTTTGCTGCATCACCTCAAAATCAGTATCTTTTTACTGGAAGAGTATGAATAGTCATTTATAAAATTGAATATTTTGGTCCAGGTTGTTGGAACCCTTTTTACACATCATCAGAAGTGTGTGCTTCTTGACACTTGTGCTTGTGAGGATAAACGGAAAATAACTGCTTTTATAGGTGGTCTAGATCTATGTGATGGCAGATATGATACTCCTGATCATCGGCTCTTTATTGATTTAGACACAATCTTTAAAAATGACATTCACAATCCGGTATTCCCTGTAAGTGGTTATTATGAAATTGCAAAATTACATGGTTACTTTTTGTATACATGGTGAGTCAATTTTTATTTGTGCTGGGCTGCAGTGGGAGCCACATTCAACTAGGGATTAATTATTACTATTGTTCATATGTTGAGGACGCTTTCTAAGTGCATGCCTTATTTTTTTGTTTATTCAACATTTTCTTGTGCCATACATCTGCGTATAGCCACATAAGAATCATTCATTACTGCGTTCCTACATAGATTTTTAAGTGATATGTGATAGGTTGTCCTAGCTGAATTGCAGTGTTCTAAGAAAATTGAATTCTGTTAGGATAAGTATCAACCTTGAATTTCTCAGATAAAAATGTGCCTGCCATCTATAGAAATCCCATTCCTGATAACTTAATATGAGTCCATTTTTTTTCCATTTCATTTCTCTCCACTGTGCCTTCATTGCAGTTCTTAACCATTCAAATCAAATTTTAATTGTACAGATTAATTTATACTTTTATACATATAAACCATCAAAATTAATTTGATAGTCAACACTACAGTAAACCTTCCATTTAGTGAGAGAGAGCCTTCCTTCCAAAACCCACGACCCCACTTTGTGAAGGATTCAATGCTACTCTTCAACCCCACTGTGCTAAAGAAAAGGACACAAATACTACTTGTCAGCTAGCATTGCACAACGAACAACAAAACCAAAGATAAAGAAAAATCTCTTCCTCTACATGAAGTATGCTGGTTGTTGGCATGCTCTAATTCTTGAAGGCTCATTCATGCCCCGGCAATGTACTTGGGTTTTCTAAGAGGAATGCGTTCAAAGTTCTGTGGCTTGCATATACTCCCTCCTTCTTTTACTTGAACCTTGTCCTCAAGATCTAAGTTCATGCATCTATCTTGCAATTCCTCAGTATTTTCCCAAGTTTAATCTGTAGGAAGGTGTTTCCATTTTACCATACTTTCTTCAACAAATTGAGTTCCTTTCTTAGCCCATCGACTATCCAAAGATGGCCTCATGTTTGATGATAAGTCCTCTATCATTAAAATAGGTGGAATTCAAATTAATAAAAATTAGAAATTATAGGTATACTCTTGCTGAAAAGAGTCCTTGTTCTAACAGATGCTGATAAAATGTCAAAACACTCAGATGAACTCCCAATTGTAAAATGTATCTTCTCTTTCATTATACCAGAGAATTTTATAAAGATTGTATTTATAAACATAAGATTTTTTTCTTTGGCAAAATTTGTGACTAATAAATAAAAAACTATGGAACAAAGATAACGTAGATTTTTGGCATTCCAGTTTACTGATATATTTTTCATTTGAGATCAATTAAAATATCCAATTTGCATAGTTTGTCCACATTTACTGATATTCTGGCATGGCTGTTGATATTTGCTCATAAATAGCATCAGATTAGTTGATGCAAAACCATTGTACTCTGCAAATAAATGCTTGCCTGACTGGTTAGTCTTGCATCTAGCAGATTTTCTTTTGCCATCTGATCTTCATGTTGCATTGTGAGGTTGTTTTGTGTTTTTCTGCAAGTCAGTGATGACTGCATGACAATGTTTGTTCTCCATATATTTAGTATATTTGCTACAATGTATAATTATTTTCCACATGATTTTGTTAAAGATAGAAGGAAGGTAAATGCATGACTTGGCACCAAAAAAGCTAGAAAGTGAAAAAGAAAGGTGCATGGAACTTTGCAGAAGTAGACTGTGTAAATTGTGTTCTATATGATACAGTCAAATACTGGAGTACCGAGGGAACCATGGCATGACCTACATTGTAAAGTCGAGGGTCCAGCTGCATATGATATATTGACCAATTTTGAACAAAGATGGGGAAAAGCCAAAAAGTGGCGTGAATTCAAGCTAAAAAGGGTGGCAAATTGGAATGATGATGCTTTGCTAAGGTTAGACCGTATTTCATGGATTCTAACTCCATCAACTGGTGCTTCTGGTGACCAAGTTGTTCAGGTAATTGAAGAAGATGATCCAGAAAGCTGGAATGTGCAGGTATAAGGGAAATATGTTGACAATTAGTGACATGTATCATCCTTCTTTAAAATACCCTATAAATATTATGAACAACTACAAAATGCAGGTGTTCCGATCCATAGATTCAGGATCTGTCAAGGGTTTTCCAAAGGATTTTGATGAAGCTAAGGCTCAGGTGAGAACAAGATTGTAAATGTGATGGAGACTAAGATAGGATGAGATGACTAAGTTCCACATTGGATAGTATGAGTGCTCAATGAGGTATTTAAGTAGGTTGGTTATATTAACTTGATAGTTACTAGCTAGTTGTTGGGGGAGGGTTCCTCATTCCAATTAAGTAGCCATCAAAATAATGCCCACTTGGCCTCTTAAGATAGATAGAATGGAAAGGAAATGTATGAAAATTAGATAGAAAATAGTGATTTTGAGATAAAAATAACTCTACTGCTCTTACTTTCAAATGGTTAAGTAATGATTTTTTAAGTAATGGTTATAAAAAATGATAAATATTCTGAAAATAGGATGAAAAGGGATTTTCTTTCCATCTTCGTTACCAAATGTGCCCTAAGACTTGTTATCTTTCTAAGGCTTAAAAATAGTAGATATTTTGAATTAGTGATTATAAAAGATGATAAACATTGTACAAATAGCATGAAAAGGGGTTCTCTTTCCATCTTTGTCCGTACCTGATTGTCTTTTACTTTGCTTGGCATTGTGCTTTTGCATGATACTGAAATAAAACTGTTTTGGTCTTCCAGTTCTAATCCTGCTTTTCTGCAGCATCTTCTCTGCGGAAAGAACTTAAAAGTAGACAAAAGTATCCATACCGCTTATGTAAAAGTAATAAGATCGGCCCAACACTTCATATATATAGAGAATCAATATTTTCTGGGATCCTCGTATCATTGGCCTTCATACCAACATGCAGGTAATTCGAGGAAACCTGTTAGTATCAGTTTTTTTTTTTTTTTTTTTTTGAAAAAAAAAATTATTTAGACTTTGCATTATTGAACTTATTAAATGAAGTTACAGATTGGGTTTTGTGGGATTTGTGATTTTGTATTCCCGAATGCAGAAGTTTACATAAATTGGTCTCATTACTAATATTTCTGGCCTACAGGTTATAAGATAATTGTCTATTAGAAATGTAAAATGCATCAGATTTAGCAGATGTATATGTGAATCTATTAAAAAGCAAGACACAGGAGCCAGGATATTATGAAAATAGTACCAGCTTGAGTCTGTAATTTCATAATAGCATTTTGAATAAAAAGGCGCCAATTATTATATTTTTGTTGTTAAAATTCAGTTGCCAGGTATATTTTGATGTGTAGTGGTGAAGAGCAGAGGGAAGAGAGAGAGAGAGAGAGAGAGAGGAATTATGAATAATACTTCTCAAAAGAACCATCTGATACAATTAGTTTCCCTTACATAGTATTTGACTTCTACCCTCCCTCACTAACGGCTATTATTGTTTATTCCCTTAACTAACACTATTAACTAACATAACCACCAAATCTTATAATATTTACAACTTGCGCATCAATGCCCAAAAAAAGAACCCATGGCCGATGCTGTTTCTGCTGCTGAAAGAGTGAAATCCAGCTTGCCTCTTCATCTGGAAGACCCTTCCACTGCACCAACAGCTCAGTTATGATCCTACCCCTTTTTCTTCCCATTCTCTTGTTCAAAATCTTTTCTGGAACTAAGTTTGGAGGTGTATCAGGGCAATCAATTGGTGGATGACGCTGTTTCACTGGATGGATCAGGGCATAACTTCAATAGGGAGATACAACAAGTAGCATGAACCCTCGATTCAGGAGGAAGTTCCACTTTATTACCCATTGGACCCTTCCTTTGGATGATTCTATAAGGCATAAAATATTTTGGTGCCAATTTGTTAGAGCTTCAAGAGGCTGCAGATGTCAGCCGATAAGGTTGCCGCTTAAGAAAAACCCATTGGCCCACCTCAAACTCCCTATCTGATCTGTGCAGATCTTATTTTTGTTCTGTTCACTGCCCTGCTTAGATGATGTTTGGCGATTGCTAGATCCTCTTCCCTTGCTGAAAATGATCTATAAACAGCTTCTACAGATGCATCTCTAGGTAAATAGGGTATGTGCATTGGTGGTTGCTGTCCATATAGCAGTTCATAAGGTGTAGCCCTTGTTGTTATACCACCACCTAGCCAAGGACAGCCACTTCCCCTAATCTTATGGCCTCTCCCAACACATGCAACGCAAATAATTCTCTAGAAATCGATTGAGTATTTCGGATTGCCCATCCGTTTGCGGATGGTAGGAAGAAGAAAATTTTTGTTCTATTGATGGTATAATTCTCTGTTTTTTCTTTAAAAAAATTGTTTTCAAAGTTTTTGTTCTTTATCGTTATCAATTGTGGTTTCGATATGTAAATTTGCTTTTGTAGAACATGAATTATGGATTTTTTTTGGGTATATACGATGAAAGTAATTTTGTGCAAAGTAGTGACGATATTGTGGGTGTGTATATATATAGGGGACCTAATAATTGTGAGGAGTGATTTTCTGAGAGTTGGGTGGAGTAAATAATTATTGTTAAATCACCAATTAATGGTCTAAATTAGTATTACTTTCAGTTTTAACTTCACACCTAAAATTACTCCAATAATTTTTACCAGAACATTTGTGTGAAAGTGTCTTTCTGATAATTTTTTTTCCTTAACAGGTGCTGATAACTTGGTTCCAATGGAGTTAGCTCTGAAAATTGTCAACAAGATCGATGCAAAGGAACAGTTTTCCGTCTATGTTGTCATACCAATGTTTCCAGAGGGACCTCCAACTAGTAATGCTGTGCAGGAAATCTTGTTCTGGCAGGTCAGGTCATTTTCCAGTCTGTGTTCCTTTCTCCGAATTTTCAAACTTAGCATATTTTGTACTTTTTAGTTGCTTAAGCCAGATAATTGTCGTAGGCTGACTATTATTTCTTCTTGAACTTATTATTAACTGTTGATGATCATCTATATTGGGTGAGAATATGATCTCACCCTATATCTGAAGGTGGATTTACAAGTTCCACTTTCTGTTAACATAATCTGGAGTCAAATATTAATCATCGTTAAAATACTCAAAAGTACAAAACTGAGCATAAAATATTCAAATTTTCGGTTTTCTTTTTTGGCTGATTGAAAAACTCCTCCGAGATGATTGGCATGCAAGTTCTCTTCTTTTCCTCTACAAGTGGTAGGGGAATAATGAACTCACAAGTGAAAAGTTGGGTCTGGGATTTAATCATGTAATTTTTACATTTAAGAATTAATACATGTCAATTAGTAATAAAGATTTTTAGATTCTATACTTTATACTTGCTAAAAATTTACTTCCGTTTTCCTCACATTTGAATTACTACAGGGACAGACAATGTCTATGATGTACGGCATGGTTGCAGATGCCCTAAAAAGAAATGGTCTGTCTGATCAATATCATCCTCAAGATTATCTCAACTTTTATTGCCTTGGAAAGCGTGAAGCTCAATCCTGTGACAGTTCCATATCTATGTCAACAGCTGACCGTGGGCTGGTACATGCCAAACTACCCTTTATTTGCTCAATGTATTGCATGCAGTTGAGGAAACCATGGCTTTCATGGTAAAATGAGCGCAAATCACTAGCTGTCACTTCATTGTTGTGTTTTTACCTTCAGAAAAGTTGGTGGGTTTGCATATAGAAATTTATGTGAACTTTCCATCCATTGGCTTGTAATTTGATCCTTTCAAAGAAAGCAGCCTGTATTGTCATTTTGCGCTGGCTTTGTTTATGTTATTAAACATTGAGACATGGGAAAAAAGCATAAAAAACTATGCAAATTAAGGGAACATAGAATAGAAGCAGTGTTTAACCCTAGTGTCACTGTTATGCTATTTCTGCTTTGATCTTCATTTAGTTTTCAAATTTGCATTAGGTGTGATGCAAAAGGATGAAAATATTTTGAAATTATAGAAAATGTAATGTTATTGTCTTTCCTTCTGATTCTACCCTTTTCAGAGATACACTGTAATAGCTCATATTTGTGTGCTTTTTTCCTGTTTCCTCATTCAGGCATCGGTTTACAAATATCGACGTTTTATGATTTATGTTCATGCCAAAGGAATGATAGTTGATGATCACTTTGTAATCCTGGGATCTGCAAATATTAACCAAAGATCCTTGGACGGTTCAAGGGACACAGAAATTGCTATTGGCTCCTATCAGCCTCAATATACATGGGCAAGAAAAAATTCTCATCCACATGGTCAGGTTAGAAGTTCCAGCTCTACTTGTTGGTTAATGTGCCAGACCAGCAAAATTGACTACTTGTTGCTTTGTTAGAAGACATTCAGATTATGCTATTTCATCTTTTTATTCCTAATTATTCGTAATGTCAACCAAGTTTTTGTTTGTTGGCACAGTAGATGAGTTAGCATTATTCATTTTCATCTTTTTTTTTCTCTCTAGTTATTGGGAGTTCAACAATGATTTTGGTTTGTGTAGGTGTATGGTTACAGAATGTCACTCTGGGCTGAGCACCTTGGTGGTCTTGAGGATATTTTCAAGGAACCAGACAGCCTCGAATGTGTTCGAAGGGTGAACGAAATTGCCAAGAGCAACTGGAACGCATATGTGTCTGAGGAAGAGAAGGACATGAGGGGACACTTGATGCAGTATCCAGTTCGGATTGGCAATGATGGAACAGTTAGTTCCTTGAAAGATTGGGAAAATTTCCCTGATGTTGGTGGTAAAATTCTTGGATCACCCAACTCTCTTCCTGATACACTAACCACATAATTCAGTTGTCACACTTTGACTAGAAAAAAAATTGCCAGGTTAAAGACAAAATTAAAATAATATAGTTTTTAGGAACAAATTCCTTTGCCATTTGGTTGGTGTTAGTGGATGTCTCATTCTTTTGCTTATTTGTAACATCTCTTATGGGATTGTTGCTCTAATCTCAAGCAAATGAAGGGGCAATTTTAGATGTTTGATTCCTCATTCCTCTCAATTTTGGTGTGTATTAGAGCTGATATTAAAAATCTAATATTTTTTTCTTGAAGTTGAAAATTCAGGTTAATTGGGCATTAAAAATGGGTTTGTTTCTTCTAATAAATGTCCCTATCCTAAAAAATAAATTGTGTGCTGAATAGTGGAAGGTTTATTTGTAAATTTGGGAAAGATATTGTGAATTGATAAATTTTGTTACTATGAAACGATTTTATTCGATAACAAAATGTGTAAGTTGTCTACTTTGATAAGAGAAGGCATCGTCACTTCATTAGGCATTGAAGGAGAGTCAATGTGATCAACATTTTGTGGTGCTCTTTGTGGATGTTTTTTTTTGTTTTTGTATAAGTGTTTTGTATTTGATAATTTATATTTGAAGGGCCCATTCTGTAATTGACATTTTTTGGGTAGATTTTGTATTTGACATTTTGAATAATTCATATTACTATAAAGGATTCCAAATCTGAAACAAATTAATTTTCAAGTGGCTTAGTTATTTTTCAGCAGGCATCTATTTATTTTCCAGTAGTTATTAATTCTTTTTTTTTATCTAACAGAATAGTTATTAATTTAATCAATATCAACAACCAAGTATTTTGAAACAACTAAATTTCGAAGTGGTTCAACTATTATCTTTCAAGTGAAATCTCAAGACATTTCCAACTTATCGTTTGTGTTTTTGGTATTTCAACGTTTCAATTTATAAATTACTGTGTCCTAGTCTAACATGAGTAATTTTTCAAGTGGGCTACCTTATATTTTCAATTAAATACAAGAGATTTCTAACATAAAGTTTGATTTTAGTAACCACCATTCAGTTTATTATATCATTTTAGTTCTTAAAAAGATTACACTTACACAGTGAGACCACTTATTTTTTTAAGAGAATATTTATTTCCGATATCTAGTGGGAATTTAGGTTGGGCCCAATCCGCCAACTCACCATTTTGTGGCGGGTTGATAACCCATTTTGGTACAGATTTTTTTTACCCGCACCCGCTGCTTAGCCCTTTTTTGCTTTTTTTTTTAAATTTTTAATTTTTTTATTATTTATATTACACTTTATTAATTTTAGAATTTTAACCAAATTAAAGTTTACATTATATTTAATTTATGTTAACTTTATCTTATTGAATCATTTCTTTAAATATATATTTTATTTTATTATTATTTTATTTGTGACATATTTATATGTGGATAGTGATAAAGTTAAAGAAATAAATATTTTGACAATTTTAGATTATACTTTAAATCCAATTAATATTGATACATATAAATTATTTTTAAAAAAAATATATATGAAAATAATTTTTTTAAAAAAATAAATATTTAATTAAAAAAAACTGGCGGGTTGGTGGTCACAGATTGAAATAATTCCAATCCGCATGTAGGCGGGCGCTTTCAACCCAACCCGCCGCGGGTTAGCGCGTATCCGGCAGGCTAACCCGTATTGCCAGCTCTACTGATACCATTATAAGAGATTCTTTGATAAGTGATCTTGTAAGTTTTCTGTAAGTGTTCTCTGAGCTCTAAGGCTATGTCTTAACTTTAGTAGGGAACCGGTACCGAATTCATCTAAATTTTTTTATATATAAAAAAATAATTATCCTAGAAATAGAAATATGGCACTTAGACAGATCCTATACTACCGAAAACATATAATCTCACAAGGAAATTACCAAAAGTCCACTTGGAAATTCTTTCAAACAACTACTTGGAAACCGAATTCCATGTGGATCCTTGACTATTGCAAAACTTGTGGCTTACAATAAACTTTTTGGTATATAAGCTAAAAATTATTTCAACTATCTAATTTTTCTCAGAATTAATCTACACATCAAATTTAATAGAAAATTATTATTGTTGAATTTGAAAATTATAGGAGGTCTAATTGAAAATGTTATCAACTAGTCGTTATTATTAGTTGAATTATTAAATATTGAATAACTTATGATTAAAATACTTGTATACTAGTTAGAAATATAACAAATGTCAATTAAAAATGTTTTAATTCCAAAACTACTGTAAATTACAATGAGAATATTTTATTTTATATGGCAGTCGAGAAAATTAATTGATTTATATATATATATATATATATATATATATCATACAATAAACTAATTTTATTGTTAAAGAATCAATTCAAGAAAATATTAGTATTATCAATTAGTTGTTGGTTAAAATAGTAAGTAATATGATCATTGTAAGAATAAAAATATAAATTTAAATATTAAAAAATATAATAATTAAGAGAGATAAAAAAAATTAATATTTTAAGTCTCAAAAGAAATTATATCTTTTATCAAGTAAAAAAAAGTGCCAGTATTATTTAAAGAGAGAGAGTAAGTTTAATACTTCAATCTATATCTCTTTTATTTCTGGCAAAATAAAAAAGAAGGAATTGAAAGAAATCATAGAAGTAACTTTACTCATTCGCTTGATGGACACAAATGACCGCATAGCGCAGTGGATTAGCGCGTCTGACTTCGGATCAGAAGGTCGTGGGTTCGACTCCCACTGTGGTCGATCATCTTTCTCTTTTTCAATAATCTTCCTTCGCTCCATCGCGTTTTTTAAACTAGGGTTTTGGCTGCACTTCGTCCTCTTCGTCCTCCAGAAACCTCTCAAATTTCAACTGGGAAACAAATTTCGAACGTGAAGGTATTCTTGTGACTTTTGTTTCGCAATCATTCAATTGAGGTGTTTCACTTTCACATAGGTAATTAAAGAAAAACACTTTAGTGTTATTTTCCTGTAAATTAGTTAGCTAGGGGATGCCCGAGTTAGATAATCTCTGTGCTAGGGTTTGCTGAAAATCGTTGTGAATTTAACCTATGCTTGCACATTATTCAGATCAATAAAGCAATAAATTCCTGGCTCGTCTTCTCTAATTTTCTTTTCTTCACTTTCATTTCAGTGTGGGAATGGGTTCAACAGGCCAACCGCCCTCCTTCAAGAGACGTGACTCATCTGTAAACAATAGAGAGGAGGATCGTCTAATTGTGACTCCACTTGGAGCTGGGAATGAAGTGGGTCGTTCTTGTGTCTTCATGTCCTATAAAGGGAAAAATATACTGGTATTAACTTTATTGCTACATTGTCGTTGTTGTTGGTATTCTTTGCCAAGTTCACTCATGTTCACTTTTTTTCGTTGGTTCATTTCAGTTCGATTGCGGGATACACCCTGGTTATTCAGGTATGGCTGCTTTGCCATACTTCGACGAGATTGACCCTTCCACGGTGGATGTACTTCTCATTACTCAGTATGTTTCTTCTTTTATTCTCTTGTTAAAGTCTGACTCCTTACCTTGTTTCAGTTTCAAATTGTAAATTCAATTTTCAGTTCATTGCGGTAGCTTCTACAGAATTGATGGGTGTTGGTTTTTTTCAATTTCAATCTAATGGCTGCATGGTCAAGTGCATTTTTTTTATATTTTAATTTGGTGATAACATTCTAGTATAAAACCTTTCCATTTTTCTTCTGAGTTCAAGCTTCTTTTCTTTTGTGTATTGATTTTTGGGTGGGGAGCTGAAGATATTTTGCAAAAGCATGAATTTTCACTTTAATGGACTTTATAAAATCATTCTATTATGTTTTAATTCTCAAGTCCTTAACATGTCTAAACGTGCAGATTCCTGGTATTTCTTTCAATCACTGTAAAATATCTATAATCTGTGTGCTGCTTTCTGATCTCTTCCTTTTACAAGTGGGTTCTCATTTCATTATCATCAGTTTTCATCAAGGCTTTTGGTCTTTGTTCAGTGCATTTTTCTCAGTCACAATATTACATTCCACGTTAGTAGATTAACATGATTCCAACAATGTTTTTTTCTTGGCAAATTTTTTGATCTGTTTAGGAGTGAAGAAAGGGAAAGAGACATATTTTATGATTTATTTAGAAATGTTACGTGTCCCTTGTTTGTATTTATTATGTGGTGTTAACTATATTTGATGCTAGTTGATACTTTTTTCTGCAGCTTTCACTTGGACCATGCTGCATCACTGCCTTACTTCTTACAGAAGGTATGAAGCTCTTTTCTATAAACTATAATACGTTATTTTTGACAATTTAGCAGTGAAAGTACATCTAAAAGAGAATATTCCAGACCACATTCAGAGGCCGAGTATTTATGACCTATGCAACAAAGGCTATCTACAAACTATTGCTGTCAGATTATGTAAAAGTTAGCAAGGTTTCTGTTGAAGATATGTTATTTGATGAACTGGATATCAACCGATCCATGGATAAAATTGAGGTTTGTTTACTTGTTTTTATGCATTTTAGTTTCATTATACCGTAGGCGTGTAAAATCTGAAACTTGCATTGATTATATTCAGAAAGTTATGTTATGTGCACAACTTCTAGTTTGTCATAATGTTATCTTAAAAACAAAGTGTTCTCTTTGGCTTTTTATATAAGTAAATAGTTACTTATGGTGTAAATCTTGGTCATTGATAATAGTGTGGATGATATCCTCAACTTGAAATTTAGTTTGTCAAATCAATTACACAAATCACACAGAAATATATCAGTATAAGTACTTATAAACTGCATGAATTAGATGCACTTTATGATTTAAATATTAATAGCCTTCCAAATCCAGGTTGATCTTCTCTCTTTATTTGGAATTTCTCACGAGGTTGAAATATCTGTGTCACGATGGATGGACCTTCTAAATCTCTATATCCGCTAACAGCATTTATTAACTTCAGGTTATTGATTTCCATCAAACAGTAGAAGTGAATGGTATTCGGTTCTGTTGTTACACTGCAGGCCATGTCCTTGGTGCTGCTATGTTTATGGTTGACATTGCTGGTGTTCGAGTGCTCTACACTGGGGATTATTCCCGTGAGGAAGACCAGCATCTTCATGCTGCTGAGATTCCCCAGTTCTCACCTGATACATGCATTATTGAATCCACCTATGGTGTGCAGCACCATTAACCTCGGCACACGAGAGAAAAACGTTTTACTGATATTATCCACTCAACAGTTTATCCGTAAATGCCCTTGGTCGTGCTCAGGAGCTCCTCCTGATTCTTGATGAATATTGGGCCAACCATGCTGAACTCCAGAATATACCCATCTATTATGCTTCTTCCCTCGCGAAAAAGTGTTTGACTGTTTATGAGACATACACCCTTTCCATGAATGACAGGATCAAGAATGCAAAGTCAAACCCCTTCACTTTTAAGCACATATCAGCATTAAGTAGCATAGATGCTTTCAAAGATGTGGGACCATCAGTAGTGATGGCAAGTCCTGGTGGGCTTCAGAGTGGGTTATCACGACAGTTATTTGACAAGTGGTGTTCTGATAAGAAAAATGCATGTATTTTACCTGGTTATGTGGTTCAAGGTACTCTTGCAAAAACCATCATTAGTGAACCAAAAGAGGTTACTCTCATGAATGGACACGCCTCACCCCTCAACATGCAGGTGCACTACATATCCTTTTCTGCTCACGCTGACTCTGCTCAAACAAGTGCATTCTTAGAAGAGCTCAACCCTTCCAACATAATTCTTGTTCATGGAGAGGCTAATGAGATGGGAAGGCTCAAACAGAAGCTCATCACTCAATTTGCTGATAAAAACACCAAAGTCCTCACTCCAAAGAATTGTCAATCTGTTGAAATGTATTTCAACTCGCAGAAAATGGCAAAAACCATTGGAAAGCTGGCCGAAAAAACCCTGAAGCTGGCGAAACTGTCAGTGGTTTGCTTGTAAAGAAAGGCTTTACATATCAGATAATGGCATCCGATGACCTCCATGTCTTCTCGCAGCTATCGACAGCAAACATCATTCAGAGAATAACCATCCCTTATTCTAGTGCCTTTTGCGTCATAAAGCATCGGCTCAAACAGATATATAAGGGCGTAGAGTCTTCAGTAGATGAAGAATCAGGAGTACAGACGTTGCAAGTCCATGGGCGAGTGACAGTGAAGCATGAGTCTGAGAAGCACGTCTCCTTGCATTGGACATCAGATCCCATCAGTGACATTGTATCAGACTCGGTTGTGGCTCTGGTTTTGAGCATCAACCGTGAGGCTCCGAAAATGATGGATGAATCAGAGGCTTCTCGGATCGAGGAAGAGAATGAGAAGAAGGCTGAGAAGGTCATGCATGCACTCCTTGTCTCACTCTTCGGAGATGTTAAGGTTGGAGAGAATGGGAAGTTAATAATTAACGTTGATGGGAATATTGCCAAGCTTGATACATTAAGTGGGGACATTGAAAGTGACAATGAAGGCGTCAAGGAAAAGGTAAGAACAGCTTTTGAGCGGATAAAAAGTTCTGTCAAGCAAATTCCTTTGAATACCAGTGCTTAAATGTGATGTTAAGGCGGATCTTGATCTTACACCCACCCACACACACACACACACACACACATATTTCTCTTCTTTTGATGTCAATTTTAGACGTATGGATACAATGCGAGGTTCATCACTCAAATGAGTTGGATTTAAATGATTTCAGTTAGCTCTATAATTTTGTACGTCTCTTTTTTAATTTCTTAACTAAAATTAAGTAGAAATGAAACGAAAGGAATCCAAAACCTGATTACCAGTTGAAACTATAGCAACTCTTGGCCTCCACAAAAAAGAACGCATCACTATTTCTTATAATCTTCACTTATTCATTCGTTCATAAGCAAGGGCATGTAGAATTGCTAAAGCGATAATATAACCTTTCGTTTATTCTCCAAATTTTAAACTATTGATTTTAATTTTTTAAAAAATAAATTAATTTAAATTTTGTTAAATTGTGACAATGAATCTTTTAGACGAAAAAAAAATCGAAGAATAAAAACTTATAATTTAAAACTTAAAAATATTAAAATCAAAATAAAGATAAATTTAAAGGTTAAATATTATATTTATCCTTATTTTGTCATTGAAATAGTATCACATAATTGTCACAAAAATGTTACTGTTAACTGAACTGATAAAGGTGAATGGAATAGAATTTTAGGATTTCAACCTTCTCAGAAAAAATTGATGGTGCATAATTAATTTATTAAATTATAATTTTCATGTATAAAATTTAGTTTTAAGTCAAATCACCAAATATTTTGCATGACTTGCATATAAAATGAGAAGAAATTCCTATGCATTATAAGAATGTAATATAATTGGCAATGTATTCCCAACCAAACAGTTTAAAACATAAAATTTAACTTATAATGTCAACTTACATAAAAATTCTCACATTCTTTCTGTTATCCATCATTTCATTAAAATATGGCTTAATTTAATTTATTGTATTCATTGTCGACTTCTCTTATAACTTTATTAGTAGTTGGAAATTGACTCATCTATAACATTGAACATAAGTAGGTCATAGCAAATAACTTCATCCTCTAGACAAATTGACAGTAATAGTATGTATTGTCCATAGATTTAACTGACGAAGAAGTGAAACATACAATCATTTAGAGTATATTCGATTATTAAAGAATACAATTTTATTGTAATTTCAGTCACAGCTCTTAGGGAACAACTTAACTCGTCTGTGATATTGAACATAAATAGGCCGTAGCAAGTAACTTCATCCTCTAAACAAGTTGACAATAATAGTACCTATCGTCCGTAAGTTCAATTGGTGAAGAAGTGAAACATAAAATCATTTGAAATGTATACGATCCTTAAAAAATATTACTTTATTGTAATTTCAGTCGTGATACTTGGAAAAACATCCTAACTCCTAAGTACCTAAATTTACGCTTGAAAGTAATAGACGACTTGCCCTGTCTAACACTAATATCATCTAGGAAGAAAGGGGATTTCACCCTATCTTTAGATCGTAAGTGAATCCAAACTCTTTTTAAAAAAAATTATAACAAAAAAAAGTAATAGTGAGTCGCAAAATTACTCAATCTGTACAAATATAAAGTTTAAGAAAATCCCATAAAAGTACCACTTAAATTTCAAAATTTTAAATTCTAAATAAAAAATTCCTATAAAATTGTGTTGCTATTTACTTATTAAGTATAATCAATAGCTATTTAAGTGTAAGAAACAAAACAGATTTAGGATTTTAAAATTTAAATAGTATTTTTATGGGATTTTCCTATAAGTTTTTCGGTATATTTACACAAAATGACAAATCACACTATTCATGACTCGTTAATATCAAGGCTTCCATGGATTTTATATGACATAAATCACACTATTCAACTTTCAATGGTGAAAGGTATGAGGAATCAGCACTATCTTTAGCTTCGATTGCTTTCAAACCAGAGAAAAGGAATCTATTGTCTGATAATAATTGCATAGGCAGTACAAAATAAATGAAAAGTGAAAACTATAGCAAAATCGATCTATAAAAGATGTGTCAACTCCGTCTACAAAAGATATGGCTGAACTGGCGTATGCGGTTTGATCTATAATAAGATGTTCCCTCTCTCAATAATAATCAAATACAAATTGTATTTCACCGATGGTATAAATAAATACAGTATCCAAGAAGAACGTAGAAAATTACCTACCCATCAAATTGAAGCATCGCTATGGATAAAGAGTAAGAATTTGAAACTAACCTATATTCAGGGGGGCTCTCTTTCTCTTCAAAATATTAGCTTTTGGGATCTAAACTTACCACATGACAAGATCCCACAAATGAGAGACAAAAAATTGACTCTAAATCCGAAGGAACTTCGAATCGGTTTACCATCTCTTCATCTCATCAAGCTGCACTTTTCTTGCTTCTGAAGTTCTCCTTCATCATTGCAAATTTTTTCTTGCATTGGTTCATGGTCTTTCCAGGGACAGCTGTTGCAACCCTTTCCCATCTCTGGGGTGCTTCCTTTGGGAAGGCTTTCAAAGCCTGAACCAATGCTCTCTCCTGTACAGCTGACCAGATATCTTGGACTGAACTAGAGGATACTCCATTTGCAGTGACAGAACCAGGAGAGACTTGGTTGTCAGCAATTTTGTTGCTGCCGCTAGAGTCTTCCAAGTTATTTGTTGTCGAGGAGGCATTACTTTGGGAGGTCGCCGGAGTTGATTCCCCTTCTAATTCTGCTCTAGTTGTCAGCGGAGATGCAATTGTTTGTGCAGGTTTCCTTTTCTCGAGAAATGCATCAAAGGATTTGGAAGAATCAGGCTTCTGGAGGAGAATTGTTTTTGTTGCCCCCATAATTTCTTCCACAGACCGTCCAGTACCAAGGTACTCTGAAATAACCTCCCACCTTCGTGAAGTTCCTTTGGGATATTTTACCATTCCCTTTCTTAATAGATCAATCTCTTCTTTACTCCAAGGTTTTTCCTTCTTCTCTGAGTTTACTTGTGAGGCACTACCATTAGCCTTAACAGAACCATTCTGCCGATTGGTTGTTTCTTCTTCTTTCTTATTTTCTCCATCTTTCTTGCAATCACGCGCATCTCTGAGAACTTTTGCTTGTTCTAACACCTGTACGCCATCCATTTTCTCACACAAACACCTCAGCTGTTCAGTATCAAGTGACATACAAAGACTTTCTACATCATCCTCAGATACACCAATTTCATTTTGTGACACAACAGGTCCTGAAAGTGTTCGAAGACGAGCACGCTCTTTTCGCAAGAGCTTTTTCTCTTTCTCCTTCAACTTCTTCTGTTGTAAAGCAGCTTCTGCAGCTCGTTTCTCTTCCTCCTCCTTTTGCCGCTTCTCCTCTTCTGCAGTTCTGGCAGCTTCTTCTTCCTGCAATCTCTTTGCAAGAAACTTAGCCTCCTTTTTTCTTTGCTTCTCAGCTTTTTCCTCTTCCTTCCTCCTTAGTATTCTAGGGTCTCTCTTATAAGCATTATCAACGAGAGCACGTATCCGTGCAGATTCTTCCTTCCTTGCTTTTTCTGACAATTTTGCATTCTGCCTTTCCATCCACCTCTTGTGGTCTCGAGATTCAGCTTGCTCAAGATCAAATTCATCAGCATGAGGAAACTCCCTCCAGCTTTTAAAGGTATACCAGAAATTGTAGAAATTATCAACTTCTTTTAACGGAGTGTTGTTTTCACCTAAAGGTGGAATAGGTTGATTAACTGACCACCTACCGTTCCTCATAAATGCAGGACCAAAAACTTTGAAGAAATCTTGTGGGGCACAGTCAGTAGGGATCTCATCATCAAATTCATCTGTGGAATCATAGATTCTTCTCTTCACAGGATCAATTAAAACTTCATACGCTTCCTGAATCGCCTTAAAATGACTTTCTATCTCATCCTTCTTTGCCTGCTTTGCAGCTTCAGTCTCCTCAGCAAGAAGTAGAGCCGCCTGTTTGTCAGGATGATATCTCAAAGCAGTTTCACGATAGCTTTTACGTATTTGATCCTCTGTAGCAAGGTATCTTAGATGGGTCAAACCCAACAATGCATAGTGATCTTGTTGCTTGTCTCCAGAACCAGATTTCTTTTTACTCTTGCTGCTATAAGAATCAGATGGAAAATAATTCTGTTCATTATCATCAACCACTTTTTTATCATCAGCGTCTAATTTTTCTTCCTCAACACCAAGTAGTTTAAGGGCAGCAGAATGGAAGGCATGGCCTGCAGGTTCAAATTTACAAGCCTTGACAGGAGAACAATTTGAAGAAACAAAAATTGGCTGCCCATCTACAATATCTTGTGAGTAACCAATAAGCCTGAGCTTCGAATGTATGGCCATAACAATGGCCCAAAGAACCAGGAAATATGAACTAGGTTATTGTTTAGTATCAAGGAACAGGTCCACTTCAATTCAATATCTCACTTCAAAAATTTCATCTGACTGGAACCTGCAGTTTAATGAAATGTTAGTTAGAACATTTAATAGCACCCTGAAATTATTACATCATACAGGGGAACAAAAATCATCACATAATAGGAACAGATAATGGATCTACCAATCAAGCATAAACGCACATTCAAAAGACACCAAACTGAAGCAACAGAGAAGGACAGTTCAACTGGATATTAGAACATGTGATAGCAGTATATCTACCCACACTCAAGCCCAAGAGCTAATTACGCTAGAGCTACACATTGTTTGGACAATCCTCGCACAATCTTTCTAGTATACATGAAACTTGTTTTCTGCTTTTTTAGGCAAAAGAACTGAGCCACTGCTTTAAAATATCACATAAAACGCATGGCATGAAGGCATTTGTTCATTGCATCTCTTCTGCCAGAAAAAAGTTCATGCACACAGGAAAAATAAAATGCACAAACGCATGCAAACAAAGTGACAAAAAAAAGCTTCTTTACTTCATCAAACAGCAGTTAAAATGAAGCTGTCAATTCACATGAAAAATCCACGCATGGAGATGTGCATTTCTAAATGTGAATGACCCCTGGTTTTGCCTTGCATTGACAGCTAGATACAAAAACTGGCACTAATAAATTTCTTGGTACAAGCTACAGCTTAAGGAAGAACAATAATCAGACGAAAGCTTAAGAGAAACTAATCTTATAAGTTGACAAATAATCTGTTTTAGCACCTAAAATCATTACACTTGAACCATTGTGAGATTCAAGTACCTAGATTCTTTAGAGGCCAGTTGCTAGGACCCAAGGATCATTTATGTACTAGAATCAAATCAAGCAACATCTAACAACAGGTAAGAATTTCAAACTTGGTTACTCGCAGCTCATCGCCAAAACCCCAAAACAACATGCAATAACCTAGGAAGCTAGACTCCACTATCGCAAACTAATATTCTTCAAGGGCAATATACAGCATAAGAGGAAAGTAACACATGGGCCGTGAACCATAAAATCAGAAACAAAAAGGGGAGATAAACCCCACGCAGACCATGAGAAAATAAAGGGAAGCCAGGAATGACACGGCAAATCAAATCGAACCCATGATCGGATACGATGGAGAGAACAACTACAAAGAAAACTTACCGGAAAAAATCGTGGAAGCGCAAAGAGAAGGAAAAACGAAGGAAGAAAGTGATAATGCCAAGCAAAGAATCGAACTTTGAAGGGTCTGTGATTGTGAGAGGAGACGTAGGTTTTCTTGTTTCGGCTTTTATGGGAAGCACAATGATCTACCCTACTATATGCCGTTCATCTCAGAGCCTGCTTTCTTGGATTCTATAAATAATCAATAATTATGATTATTTTTCTCATGAAAGACTTCGAACAAAACCAGTAAGTTAGTCAAGCTAATTTTTTTTTACATTTTCCTGGTTCTAATTATGATTATTTTTAAAATTATTATCTAAAATATATTTATTGAATATTAATATGTTCTAAGATAAAAAAAATATAAATCATTTAGGTTAAATATAAATATAGTTGGCCAAAGAAGGGGTTAAATCTAGGAAAATTTTCTTAAAAATACCTATTAAATTTTTAAAATTAAAAAAAATTATCACAATTTCTCAAATCCCAAATTGATACCAATGATTAAATAGAGATTTTAAAATTTTAATTATTTTATAATTTTATCCCTTAATTAATATCATGTAATTGATATTTATTACTTTTATAATATTATTAATTATATTTCTATATATATTTACTATAAGAGTAATGCAATTGACAATAATTTTTTTAATTCTCATGCTTATAAAAATAAATGAATTATTATGATTATGTACTATCTTTATAATGTTAGTGATACATTTCCATAAATATTATAATTTATAATTATTATTTTTCATATTTTAAATTTATTAAAATAAATAAATTCTTATAGCTATTTATTATTTCTTTAATATTATTGACTATTTTTTTCATATATATATTAATCATAATAGTAATATAATTGATAACAACTTTTTTATATGTCAAAGTTGTTAAAATAAATTAATTGTTATAACTATTTACTTCTTTTATAATGTCATTAACTATATTTTTATAGATATTTAATATATTAGTAATATAATTATTATCGGCAAAATTAGAAAACAGTCAAAATTTTAAAATTTCTATTTAAAAATCTATTTGGATAACCTTTTTGGAATTTAGAAATTCAATAGGTATTTTTAAAAGAATTTTTCTTTAAATATAAATATAAATATTTAAAAATCCATGCATTAAGCATCATACAAAATTTACAAGTGGATCAAATCAGGTTTAGTTCATATAGTAAAACCAAGTTATTATTTATTTAAGATTAAGTAGTCATTCTCTGAAGGATCATCGTTATTGATATTTTTTTTATATTTATAAATTGAGAATCTTGAAGTAAATGTTCTTCCACCAAACAATTATTAATTTACAAAATGTATCAATAAATGTGCACTTTTTTCTTCGACTATATTTTTGTTCCACATGATTTTTTTTTTAAATTTTTTTAATAAAACACATGTTTAATTATGGATATTTAAAAATATAATATTTATGTGGATCTCCATATCTTTCCCTTAATCTCTATTATCTCAAAATCATCTCTTATTATTAAAAAATTACATATTATGATAGAATTTAGATTATAAAACTATGTATATAAATAGAAGGTATATATTATTTACCTAGTACCTCGAATATGAATGAGAAATATTCTATTGATTCTCATCTTTTCATCTCTCCTATTTATTTATTTTATAATAGTTAATTTATTATTATTATTAATATAAGAGTTGTTATTTTTATATATTTAAATTTTAATTTTAAATATAAAATTTATTTTTATATTTTTTAATTTTTTTAAAAATACTCATATTAATACTCCTTAAACAATAGTTAAATAAGAGATGGATGTATGGAGTTAAATAAAGATAATTGGAATATTTAAAAAATATATTATATTAATTAAATTAATTAAATATATTTTATGTTAAGTAATATTTTGTGTTGTCAAATAAGGTAAGTAGCCTAATAGAAATAAAACGTTTTAGGAAATCAAAAGATTATGGGATCAAATACGATTTTGGCTACCTTCTTTCTTTGAATTAAATGAAGGCATTTTGGTATATAATCTCATATAAATAATTTAATTAGGTTAGAATACTTATAAACCCTTCAATTGTAGGTGTGTTGTATATAACCCCTCATCTTTAAAAATTTAAATTCCATACCTTTATTTTTTAAATTTTGACCATGAACTTCCATCCTACTATTAAAATGACCATTAAATATAATTAAATACATGCTATGTCATATTATGACTTAAAGCGTTAAAGGGTATTTTGGTGATTCAAACCAATAATAATCCATAGGGCCTTCGCACTCAAAATATGATTATGTCACTTGCTAGCCCAAATTTTTTTGATTAAGTGTGTGTTTGATATCATGGTTTAAAAAGTTCTTTTGAATAAAATTTTAATTTCAAAAAATTTTAAATAAATAACCATATTTATCCAGAAGTGATTTTAGGTAAAACTATAATTTAAAATTGTAGTTTTGAATAAGCTACTGAAATTAGATTTTATAACAGTAAAAGTATAGACTATTTAATTATTATCTTATCCCTATTTTTTCTTATACTTTTTCTACCTTCTACCCTCTATCCTCTCTCATCTCTCTTCTCCACTATATCTTATCTCTCCTCTCTCTTCTATACACTCTCTCATCTTTCTTCTTTACCTTCTCTCCTCTATTCTACTTTTAATCAAATCATACCCTTTATAATTTATCAATATGAAAAGTGATTTTACTAATAATCATCTAAATATTTTTATTTTTAAAATTATTTTTTTAAAAAATTTATTCTTTAAAATCTATTTTTTTTATAATCTATTCTCTAAAAACTAATATAACATGTCGCTAAGGCAATTTAAACCCCCTCTACTCGTAGGAGAGGGATCCACACGCACAACTCAACCACATGCACCCTTGCTGAGTGACAAAATTAATTAGCTTAATTCTATTCATCTTTGCACGATTTTGCAATGACCATATTATTCAAAAATAAAAATTCAAACTTTGAATTAAACACAGGGTAGAAAGGCAGCTTCATTGTGCTTGCTATATTGTCTTTTTATATTTCCTCTAACCATAAACCCTAAATTTTAAATCATAATTTTTAGTGTCAAAACTTACAAATAGACAAAAAGAGTATGTTGAATTATTTTTTATACAAGGACCTCATTACTAAGTATATTACTTTAACGAGTGTTTTTGTAATCTTGAAGCCTATTAATTTAACCTTGATTAGAAAATAAATTTACCTATATTTTTATTTATTTATTTCTATTTATAGTTCACTTTCAATATATTTTATCAAAATTAAGAAAAATCTTAAAGTTTATTAACTTTATTTAAAGATTTAAAAAAGTTTCTAACTTTGCCTCAATAAATATACATACTTTGCACCTATTTTTAATATCATACATCAACATTTAATAGGGGATAAATGGGAAAACTAAAAAAATTCAATGATATGCATAGCATTATAATTAGGTTTTCAAAATGTTATTTCTGTATCTTATAAATATGATTGAATTAGAGGAGTATATTTATATATTAAAAAAATACAAAAAGAACTAAATAGAAGAGACAAGGCTCTAACAAAAATAATGTATAATATTTTCATTTTTAATTTGTTGTACCATGAGCAAGGGCTTTTGCATATTTGGGAAGAAGCCCCTTTTCTCTACAGGCATCAATGGCTGCGGTGTACATGTCCTCTAAGTTATGTTTAAACTGGAACCCTAACTTTGTTATCTTCTTGGTAGAAAAGAGTGAAATCTCCAAGTCCTCCGGAATATTCCTAAACCTATAAACAAAAACCATGATTCATATTTACAATAGTTCAATATGAATTCATTAATTCACTCATGTAAAATCAATTATTTTTAACTATTTTACGGGATCTTTATTATAAGGCACATTTTTTTTAAAAAAAAGATTATCTTTATTATAAATGACCAAGTAGAATATTAATTACCTAATTAATTCCATTTATAAATTATTTTCAGTATATTTTATAGAAAATAAAAAAAACTAAACTTTATTAAGTTTACGTTAAAATTAAGTAACTTTTTAATTTTATTTCTATTTAATATATATTATATGCTAAGAAAAAAACTCAACACAATAATAAATAAAAGGTATAATTGTATATTTATATAAAAAAATTTAATATTTGACTTATAAATATGATAAAAAAAATTATTTATATCTACTTTATAAATAAGATAGGAGGAGTATATTTTTGTAAGCTTGTCCCTATTTAAAAGCTTAATTAATTACACCTTCTATAACTTTTTAGATGTGAGTCATAATGTTAAATATGTATAACCTTAAAATTTTATTTTATTTTTAGATAAAGTTAACTTAACAACATTTTTTTTAATTTTAATAAGAAAATTAGAAGTGACATATAATAAGCAACTTGGTGGGGACATTGTACTCTGGATAGTTTTGATCAAGCAACTTGGCAATTTCGTGAATTGTTGCCTTATCGGAAGAGCATATGTATCTTCCTTCTGCTTTAGGATGCTCAAATAAGAATATGTGACACATACAAAGGTCATCTACATGAACAAAGTGGCCTGTCTTTAGGAGTGAATAATTTCCTTCATTCCCTACAGTTAGAGCCCATTAGATTAAAATTAAAGCACATCCATAAAAATACGAGAAAATTTAACAAAAATATCACTTAAATTTTAAAATTTTAAATTAATTTTGTTTCATACACTCTAGTAGCTATTTACTAGACATAATAAGCAAATCACAATATATTTTTATAGGAATTCCTGATTCAGGATTTTGAAATTCAAATAGTATTTGTTTGTGGGATTTTCTTTAAAAATACTTCTTTCATTTCTTTTTATAAGTTCCTATTGACTAGTTTTTTTTTTGTGCTGAAGAAATTAGTTGAAATTAATAATAACTTACCAGTGATGAGAGCAAGAGACCAGATAAAACTAGAAGGCATTGAATTCATGAGAAAAGGGCCAACCACATGAGGAGGAATTACACTGATGAAGTCCATATTATGCTCTTTGGCAAATTTCCATGCCTCTTGCTCCGCCAATGTCTTTGAAACGAAATACGCCTGCAAAATATTTCGTTTGTTATTTTAAATATCTCTCATGGGTTCAATAAAATACATTATTTTACTTTTCTTATTATAAGTCACTTCTAAATGTCCCACTAAAACAAGATAAAAAGCGGGTGTTGAGTCATTAATTTTGTTTAGAAATAATTTTTTTAACTTTATCCTATTTTAAAATATATATATAGAAACGATACTACTGTATTTCAATTTTCTTTTCAGTACTTTCTCCAGTCCTATATATAAGCTATAAATAATTAAATTACATTAATAAAAAAGTTGGTTACAATATAAGAGAGAATGTATGGACAAAAGAGATAATAGGCGAGAGAGTATGCCAAGAGAATAAATGGTTAAAATATGTGGTAATTAATACATAGACATGTAATAAATGGGGGCAAAAATGAAAAAAGAAGAAGAAGAAGAATAAAAATTATACATGTGAAACTTATAAAAGAGACCAGATCTATCCCAAAATTTGTCACTTGCCTGACCTGAGAGAGTAAATTGTAATTAGGGGTATCTAAGATTATCCGTCCCAAGTATCTCGACCTAGTTCCAGTAATTTCAGGACAGAAAACTATCAGGAAAGGATAGAGAAAAGGGTCAGGATGTGATAAGATAGGTCTCAGCCTGACCCTCAGGACTTCCGTTTCCTCCATACCCTAATTTTTTTATAAAAAAAATATATTACATTTTCTTATCTTTCTTACTCTGTCCACTCATCTCATACTCTCCGTCTCTCCTCTCTTACGCTTTGTTTGCTCACGGTTACAGGTCTCGTCAGTTGTCACTCTCATACAGATATTTTTACTTACAAATATTCTTATATAAATATTTTTATTCTTCCTTACTGTTATTTTTTCTTTTTATCTGGGTAAATTGTCATTTTATATTAGGGAGAAATATTGGTATTTAGAATAAGTTGCCGTGGTATTTTATATAGAATGATTTATTGAGATAATTTTATTATAATATTTTTTAAAAAAAAAATATGATCGGGAATTTCTGTCCCATCCCGAATCCATCTCGATCCCGATGGGATCAGGACAAATTCAAGACAAGATAGAACACAAGACGGGATTATGCTGATTCCAACCTCTCCAGTAAACACCTCTAATTGTAATGTGTATTATATTTGAAAAAAGTTAGTTAATGGCTCATAAAGCAATTACTTATATTTGCACCCTCAAGTTCTTTATGAAGGCAAGGAGAAAGGGAATACAAATGAGCTAATGGATTTATGAAAATTGTGGGTTCTATTCCGTTTGTAACTTTCTAAGTGAATAGATCTACAAATGATCTGTGAAGGAAAAGATGAGGACGCACTAACCCAACCAGTCATCTTTGCCTTGCGACAGAACTCAACGTCGCTCCAGCAAGTCTCGTCAATCACAGCTTTCTGGTGCTCCGTGGCACTGAGAGTTGCAGCAGAAGATGTGAATATCAATCTTCTCACTGTTTTGGCCTTCACGCATGCTTTCATTATGTCCAATAAACCATTCACCGTTGGTTTTATCATATCATTCTGCAAATTATTAATAACCCGAATCAACAAGGTAATTCAACACAAGAAATACAGAGTATGAGAGTAGTAAAATTACCTCAGGGTCCTCGGATTCGAAATCCAAAGGGGTAGCCACGTGGAAAACTCCAATACAGCCATCGACGGCACCGTCGAAGCTTCCCTCATGGCCAAGGTCTGCCTTCCACAGGGTCAAGTGTGTGTCGGCTTTAGGCAACTCTAGCAAATGCTTCACCTTCCTCATGTTACCTACAAATTTGATATCAATTATTCTTCCTCTCTTTCTTTCTATCCTTATTATATACAGAAACTATATAACTAATTTATAAATATTAAGAAAATTAGAGAACCAAGGTCGCGCACGGAGGCTCGAACAGCATAGCCACGTTGCAGGAGTCTCATGACGAGCCAGGAACCGATAAAGCCGGTGGCCCCGGTGACACAAACGGTCTTTGACGTTGGTGATGAATAATCCATATAATGTCCTGTTCTCGGGGTGATCGATCATAAACAAGAAGTGAAGAGATTTTAGTCGGAGAGGAAGAAGAGAAAACTTATGAACTGTAAAATATTTTAGTAATTGGGTTTGGATATAGTACTGTAAATCATGTGATCCACAACAGTCGGTCAATATGGTAGGTGGGTTTTGACTAGCACCTCTCTCGTGACTTGTCTTGTTTAGCCGCCTCCCCCTTTCAGCTTTCTCCCTCAGTATACCCCTAGGTTTCTATTATTACACACTGTTCCTGTATATAACCTAACCTGTATCTCATTCTCCAATATCAAAAAAATCTGTTAGAGATAAAAAAATTTATATTTGTCCTTATTAAACAATAGGTATTAAAAAAATATTATTAATTACTCTACAAGTTTCTTATAAGGCCCGTTTGTATAGGTTTTTGAAAAATAACTTTTAGATAGCTTTTAAAAAATGACTTTTGAAGAAGAGTTTGTAGAAAAAAAATTATTTTGAATAAATGAGTATTTAGATGATTATTACCAGAATAATTTTTGTGATTGATAAATTACCAAAAAAAGGTATGGGATAAAAAAGATCAATTGTTCACATCTCTCATATTCTCTCTTCGCAAAGATGATGATGATGGAGGAGGTGAAGACGTGACAACAATGACCTGATGTGGACGAACAGAGGAAGAAATTGAACACCAGCAACTGACACTACCAGTGACCCACGCGACGACGGAGCTAGATGACAGATGAGATCGACGACCCAATGACCCACCCTGATGAGAGAGCTAGAAGACGACCAAGCAACCCACCCTGATGACAGAGCTGGATAACAACCGGCGAGCCACCCTAACAATGATTGGCAAGTGACCCTGACGATAGAGGAGAATGATGAATGATGAGCAACCTAGTGACCTAGTGGAGAAGAGGGGACAATGGGAGGAAAGAGAATATGATGGGAAAAAATAGGGGTAAACTAATAATTAGGCAGTTCATAAGCACTTTTACTGTTTCAAAAGTTATTCTTAGGAGCTTATTCAAAACTATAGTTTGATTCAAAAACCCTTTTAGACAAATACAATTGTTTGTTTTAAAATTTTCTTAAACCAATGTTTGAGCCATAAACCTTTTTAAAACTAAAGTTTTGAAGTTACCATTCTATAAAGGTAAATTTAGAAAGAAAAAGGTCATCAATTACCTTATTAGTGTCTTACGTGTAGGAATAATTTTTTCTCCTATAAGTGACTTATATATAGGAATAGAGTAATAAGTTTCTTTCAATTAATCTTCACATATTAAGGAATGATAGTTAAGTCTTTAAATATGTTTTAAATTAATAATTTTTTTAAAAATTTGCCCTTATTAATAAAATTCTCTCCTTATATATTTACTAATCATTCTCACCTTTTTCTTTCTCTTTCCAAGGAGAATTAAATATGTATTTCTTCTACAAGGGACTTATAATAAGAACCAAAGAAGTAATACTCACCTTGGTCCATATTATAGGAGCTATTATAGAAGAAAATTTTGGTTCATATTATAAGAGTCTAATAGATTCATTAATGATTTTTTTTTTCCAAATCTATATTTTGTTATAAATGTAGGAGAGAGAAAATTATAAATATATAATAGAGATAAAAATGCCATATTCTTAAATAAGTATGGTTAGATTAAAGTTTTAGCATTTTAATACATATCTAATTACTTAACTATAATTTTTTAGTCTGTATGATTTAGTTGAAAGACTCTTATAATATAGACCAGAGGGAGTAAGTACTCAATCTAATATCTATTATAAGGTACTTATAACCACTTCATAAAACTAAAGAGAGGTGGTTAATTAAGTCATTAACTTTATCTATAAATGGAATGGATTATCAAAATGGTTAAAGAGCTTAGTCAATCTTATTATCAAAATAGTTAAAATCATTATACATATTGTCAATTGTGTTACTAAATAGTCAATTATGGGTGTTCATGGCTATCCCGACCTAGCTGTCCTATACAAGTCCTGGTAGTTTTGGGATGGGTTTACCCTGTCCCAAGAAGGACCAAGATGTGACAGGCTTAAGTTAGGACAATAACAAGTATAAGGACTAGACGGGTATAGGAATGACCCTCAGGACATCCCATTTCGAGGATTTTTCAATGCCTTTATTTTTTTTAATTGAGCCATAGTAGACACTTCCTCTCCTAGTCCCCTTTTCTCGCTTGCTCCTCCACAATGAGGGAGCATAGAGATCTCTCATTCCTCACTCGCTTGCTCTTCCCCCAGACACTTACTCACTCGCTCCTCCCCCAATCCCCCTCACTTGCTCGCTCACCCCTCACCTGTATCAAGCTAAGAGAGCATAGAGATCCCAAGCTTAGGAGGCACGATTTGACCATCTTCACCACTGACTTAACAACATTATTAGTCTTGAGCAACGATTCATTATCTTTCGATAAAAGAAAGTAGATATCACTATGATTGGTTAGGTTGTATACTCTCTTTAAAATCCCATACTCAGAAGCTGCCTGATGTACTTGCAATGGCACACTGAACTAAGATCAACTGAGCAAGGAAGAGAGGAAGGAGATTATGCGATATGGGATACGACAATAAGCGGTGGCTGTGATTAGGTCAGAGAAGAGGAGGGTGAGGTTATGGCTAAGGAGCGGGAGGCGTAACACGAGTTAGGGATGGGGATTAGGACTCTTCTAACCTTTTGGCACCAGCTTCTTTTAGTGTAAGTGTATCTCCCTCCATTTTCTTAAGAATTTTTGTCTCATCCTAAAACCATCTTGGTTAGGGGTTGCAAGATGCCTAGTGCCCAGTGTGCGATGCCCACCTGAGCCCTGAGAAAAATAGCCTTACCCAGCCCAAAAAAAGTGGCTTGAAATAAAATTGGGCAAGTTTGGGTTGGGCTAATTTTCAGGCAGGCCAGGGCACCAGGCTAGGTATGTTGCCTTGCCCATTTGGCCTAACCCTATATATATATTATATTTATAATATATTTTTTTTAAGTAGCCCTAAAAGTTTAAACTTGTTCGGCGAGAGTGTGAGTCTATCTTTATTCAGAGTGTCTCTGTCCTGCGATTCGCCGCCTACACCCGTCAACCTCTGTCTTAGTCTCATTGTCTTGCAAGTCGTCACCTACACCCATTGACTAATTCCCCACCCTCAGCCTCTTTGACTTGCAAGTTTCTAGCAAAGGCGTTGTACATTCTTGTTACTGGCCATTCAGATTCTCTTTTTCGCTATATGTTCTTGGTGCTTTGTTTCTCTCGGTGTTCTCTAGCAACTGCTTCTCGTTTGGCCATTTGCTTCTGCAACTAGTTTGTTTATTTTTCTTCTCATTATTTCCTTCTTCTTCATTTTGCTTTTTCTTTCTACTAGTATCCTATAGTAAGATATGTATTTACATAATTCTGTAGTAGTGCTAATGGTAGGTTGCTTGCTTGTGTTGCTATTTAATTCTATAGCAGTGCTAATGTATTTACATATTTTGCTTGCGTTACTATTAACCCCCATGTCTCTTTCTTCCTCAGTTTGATTTCCACTATTTCAGACACTGTTTAAAGGCTGAATACTACAACTGGCAAATCTATTGAAATGTGTTCCCCACTGAAGACTATCTAATTTTGTCAATTTCGTGTTTGCTAGTATAATGGTTTCAATTTTATCTTAGAAACTATTTCAGACACTGTTATTGTTATTATTGTTGACGGTTGATGGGTGTTTGTTCCCCATAAGCAAAGTAACAAAATACTACTTGGTTGTTCATAACTTGAATATGGATAAATAACATATACAGGTTACTTGGCCTGATGTGAAACTAATTAGTTCTGTTATGTTCTGATATTTATCTCATAAGTTATGATGTTAGGTTTGTTATGTTATATTCTATTATGATATATTTGTCATAACGTTAGTTCTGTTTTGATATATAATTGTTAGATTGCAAGAGATTTATTTCTTTTTTGTTTACTTTGTGATATATAAGAAATTCAAGTTGAAGATACTTTGTTGAAATGGATGATCAAACTTCTAAAGTATCATCATCTGCTCTTGAAGATACTTCAACTTCAACCTCTTTTAAAACTTCTAATATATCACAACCCCTAATCCTATCTATAATGGACCTAGTGCAGCTCTTATCCCTGACCATACTCCTATGCCTCCTCATCCTCCTCCATCTACCTCTCAATCTCTCCTCCCCTATCTCCACCCTCCTACTTCTCATGCTCCCATTCCCACTACCTAAATACAAACAAAATTTGTTTCACAAGAAATAAATGTTAAAGGTAAGGGTACAAAGAGAAAGGAAAGAGAACTTAAGCACACATCGGAGGTGTGGGACCACTTTGTTAGATTGCCATTAGAAGAAACTAATGGGGAGCACTTAGCAGCTTACAAGCATTGCCATATGACTTATAAGGCTTATCTAAATAGCTATGGGACACATTTTTTGTTGAGGCATATCCCAAGGTATAAAGAGAATCCAAACAATTCCACTACAAATAGAAGGCAATCTATGTTAACTCTCTTGTTTGGCGGGTCGAGTGGTCAAGGAAGATCGATGGTGGCATATATATATGATGAGAAGCTATAGAAGAGCTTTAATTGAATTTATTATATCCAATAAGCAACCATTCAGAATTATTGAGAATCATGCATTTAAGAAATTACTAAATGAGTTTGATCCCTGCTTTCCAATCCCTTCAAGATCAATAATTGGAAGGGATGTATGGCAATTATATGTTGGATAAGTTAAATTATTGAATAAATTCTTACAGCAAAGTGCTAAGCGTAACGCCTTACCACATACTGCTGGATATCAAGCCAAAATTTTAATTATATGTGTTTGACAACACATTTTATTGATGAGGATAGAAGTTTCACAAGAGGATCTTGAATTTTGTTATGATTGAAAATCATAGAGGTGATACTATATGGATGACCATTGAGCAATGCTTGTTGCAGTGGGGGATTAAAAATATCTTTACCATAATTATGGATAATGCGTCAGCTAATGACACAGTTTTGGTATATCTAAATAGACGTTTAAGAAGTTAGAAGGGGTTACTTTGTGATGGGGATTATATATAATTAAGGTGTTGCGCCTATGCCCTTAATTTGGGGGTTAATGAAGGTATCAAAGGGATGAAGGATATCTTTGAAGCCATTCGAAGTGCTGTTAGATATGTTCGTTCTTCTCCTTCATGTTTCCTAAAATTCAAAACTTAGGCTGAAGCTAAAAAATAGACACTAAAAGCCTTGTTTGCTTTGATATAAATACTCGATAGAACTCATCATAATTAATGTTAGAAGCAGCGATTAAGTTTCAAAAAGTATTTAAGCGGATACATGATGAAGATAATGACTATATTTCCCACTTCAAAAAGCTCTAGGCGTGAGTGTGATGCTTCTAGTTCTAGGCGTGATGCTTTTGATGGTACTAAACATGGCCAAGATGACTTCTCTGGTCCTATTAGTGATGATTGGGATAATGCTAAGATCTTCATTAAATTCTTAAAGGTATTTTATGACATAACATTGAAATTTCCAAGCTCCATTTCTTAAAAATATAAAATTCTCTCTCACATGGCACGGGATGTATTGGCTATTCCAGTTTCTACAGTTGCTTCTAAGTCTGTCTTTAGCATTGGGGATGTATAGTTGATCATTATAGGAGCTCTTTGTCTTATAAATGACAGAAGCACTGATTTTGGCTACAAGCTGGCCAATATATCAATTATTTAGCTGACAAGTTTTGAGAGTTCGATAGTTTTGATGAAACAGAAAATGACATTAAGCTTGCAAGTAATGTTTTATTTTAAAGCTTATAAATTCTATTATATATTACTTCATAATATGTAAAGCAATTGTTCTTTTCCTTTTTTACTTTTTTCCTAGATACTACACTTAGATAGGAGAATACGATGGTTACTAGTGACTAAAAGGTAATTTCATACATAGGAGTAGTCAAGTAGGTAATTGCATTCTTGAAAATTTATAACTAGATTTCTTTCTTTCTTTTTTTTAAACTTTACTAACCGTCATATTTTTTTCAGATGCTTCATCTTTGTCAACTTTAAGAAGATTGATGCAAAGTTGTAATTACAAACTACTTAAGCTTCAAGTCTTTTTTATATGCAATGTATTTCAAAACTTTAATTACTATATTTTTGTTGCCTTATTCTTTGTGGATTATGAATATTATTTAATTCTTGAAGACATATGAATATAGTATTATTTTAGAAATTCATAATTATAGATTTTTCGTATAATATGAGTAGGGCATCACGACTTGGGCATGCAAACCCGCCTATGCCTAGCCTAAGTTAGGACTTTTACTAAGTATGACAGGGCATCGGGCTACAAAATATACATATTTTTTAGGGTAGGGTACCGCCCTTGCCCAACCCTGTCTATGCACACCCCTAGTTTCAATCTAAGTTGAGACTGGGACAAGATTGGGATAGGATATAGGATGCAAAATATGCCCTACCCTATTCTCAAGATAGGACACAGGATAAGGGTATCACAGTCCTGACCCTATCCTATGAACACCCCTATGGTTAAGCCTGAGCAAAGTGCCCACCGCCCGATACACCCGCCCAGGCCCGACTTAAATTTTCTCAATTTGGGTTCGCTTAGATTGAACCCATAACGGGTGGGCTACATATATTATACAGGCGGGGCACAGTTACACCATTGGGCTACCATGCCCACCCCGCATATGTATATATATATTTTAACATTATTAATTTTATAATTTATTATTAGGGGAATGTAATGCTTTATGTTTATCCTTATTTGCTTTTACATCACCTGACCACCTGAGCTTCATTTCATCCCATCTCCAAGACGCCAACTCCCAAATCCTAGCATCCAGCAAAATCCTAACATTCGATCAGTTCTAATTGTTGCTCTCAAATCTGTACGAGATTGCCTCTCCTCAATGGGCATCGAGTGATCTACAATGGGTCAAATCCTCGATATGTATCCCCAGCTTCTCACATGCGACCCCTATTTTGATCTCTACCCTGTTTTCGATTTCTTATTGAATAAAGTTGCAATTTTGTTCCCTGATATTCATAAAGCGATTATACGCTGCATGAGGCTATTGGTCTGCAGCGTGGATGAGCAACTCAGATCGACTTAGAGCTTCTTTAGGAATTTAGGGTTTGTGGAACCCAATTCCATAAATTACCAGACCGCATTGCTGCTAGGGTCAAGTATGGAGGGTACCCTTATGCCTAAAATTGAGTGTTTGTAGAGTTAGGGGTTCTCTTATGAGGAGGTGGTAAATATGGTTATAAGGTCACCTAGATTATTGACGCTTAGTATCAAAAGCAATTTGATGCCAAAGTTTGAGTATTTTTTGGAGGAGTTGAATGGGGATATAGCTCAACTGAAGAGATTTCCACACTATTTTTCATTTGGTTTAGAGAAGAAGATTAAGCCAAGGCACAGACTGTTACTCAAGCACGGCTTTATGTTTCCTTTGGCCGAGATATTAAAGGTTAGTGATAGTGAGTTCAGTGTTAGTTAGTTGAAATGCAACTACAATCACTTGAGGGAAGGTAATAGTTGTTTTATACTAATTTTCTGTGACATGTTTCCTTGATTTGAAAAGTTATGTTGTTAAAATTGCATATAAATGTTTGATGAGTTTATAGTAGTTAACATCCTAGGTATTATCAAATAGACCCTTGTACATTATATAATAGTTTAAACTATATTTAATTACTGATGAAAAATTGCATCCATGATATTGGATTATTGACCAACTAAACTCATCTCTTAAAATTGTTTTTCTCTGTTCATTAAAAAGAAAGAAAAATTCACTGAAATGGTTTTGACACATGGATTCAGAGAAGTGGATGATAGGGTGCTTAGTTTGCTAAATTGCTATTGTGAAGTATTTAACTAGACTTGTAGCTTGAAACCTGAAACTGAAATGATATGTGGCTCAAACTGATTACCAATCACATTTAGGCTAGAATGTGGTGTAAATTTCTGGTGGACTGCTGTCAAATGTGAAAGTTTTTATTAGACAAGCTGCAGGAAACCCAAATCACTAGAAAAGAAACTGAAATTATCTATGCCTCAACTTTGCCTGTTTATTCTCCATCTCTCCTTCCTTTTTGTGTGATTATTTCTGATTCTGTACATCACTTCAAGTCCCCATGTAAGTACATATCTTTGGTAAATTAATAGCTGCAGTTGTATTTGGCTTTGTATATGTGGTGCTTGCGACACTTATCTATAACAGGACAGCTACTTCATTTTGCCTTTATAGCAAATACTTCCTGACTGTCGAAAGGCATGGTAAAAAGTTGGTTAACGTGTTATTTGAGGAGATGGAATAAATGACTTGTATGAGGTATAACTGGGAGCTGTTCATTTGATGAAGATGATGCATGATCATAGTCTAGTCCAATTGAAGAATGAAGATTATGAATGATCATATTATATGTGCATTATGGACTATGTGGTTACAAATTTATTTTTATGATTATGATGTTTTCTTTTGTAATTCTAAGATGAACAATCATATCATATGTGTACTATTGTTATTTTATTATCATTGTTATTAGAACTTCAAATTAGGTTAAACAGTAAATTTTTTTCATCATTAACAAATAGGCTAGCCCATGCCCATATCATCCCAAACAAGTTTAGCCTAACTCGTTTAATATGGGTTTAAACGGACTGAGACACGGGCATAGGCTAGCCCGTGCCCATTTAAGATTACACGGGCAAGGCATGAGCTGACCATCAGGCCAATTTGCCCTGCTCGTTGCTCAATCTTACCTGTGGTCAATGCCCACAATTCAGAGGCAACTTAATCTTTTCCTATGAATATTGAAATTTCATATTAATACTTGTGTCTGTCTTTTCATATATTGAATAATTGAGAGGCAACTTCATCTTTTTCTATAAATATTGAAATTTCATATTAACACTTGTGATCAATCTATCTTTGTTTATATATTAACATGTTTAAAATTTTAAAATTCAAATAGTATTTTGTAGAATTTCCTAATAACTACTTGTATGCTTTTATAAATACGATAAAAAAGAATATAATTTGAGAATTGACAAAAGTTTGAAGACAATCCCAAACTACTATCTAAATGAATTATTTAATGTTTTCATAAATAGGTCATTTCAAAATCACACTAAACTTAAAAAAAAAGTTTTAGTTTAAAAAAACAGAAAAAGAACATGGTGGCCAGTCAGAAACTAAAAAGCTTCATATGTCAAAGAAAGAAAGACAAATTCTTTCATTATATTTTTTTTTAGCCAAAGAAAGAAGGGTAGATGGACATCTAATATTTTAATTAATTTAAAAAAATAATTAATATTTTAAAGCATTTAAGAGTATAATTAGTATTATGAACTAATTTTGGATGTATAACTAAAATCTTAAAGCATTTAAATTAATAATTTTGCCTATTTATTAATAGAAATATAGATTTTTGTTTAATCTATATCACGTAAACTGTTTATTTTAATATATTATTATTTAAAAGATAATATATATTTTATTGTTTAAAAAAAATACTGAATAAATTTTAAAATTAATATTATATATAATTTATATATAAATATTAAAAAATTCTATAATTTATATAGTATAATTTATTAAAATAATATTACACATATAATTTTTTTAATAATAATATATTAAAATAAAAAATTATATCATATATATTAAATAAAAAAATTATATTTTTATTAGTTGAGTAGAAAAAAATTATATTAATTTAAATATTTTAAAATGTTAATTATTTTTTAAAATTAATTTACAATGTTCACTAAATATTTTAAAAGTGCAAATTGCAGTTCCAAATCGCTGATTGTACCTTTACCAAAAGAAATCAGGAGCCGTATTCAGATCTGCAGTCAGAAGTAACTTTACTGAATAAAATATAAATAAGCAAAGCCCAAACTAACTCCAAAACTTCTATCGAAAAGCCGTGTATGGAAGATCAAAGCAGTGAAGGAGTAGGCGGAGAAGAAGACGAAGGAGTTGAAAATCCCGAAGGGGATTATCGGCCGATTGGCTGTTATTCTTGCTACGTAAAGGAATTTGTGTGACATAGGGAAGAATATGGGTAAAAATAAGGGTAAGGGTCTTCTCTCCTTTCGATCCTCAAGCTTACGCCGTCGCCCAAAGAAGTCGACCGATCATCGGTCACCATCATCGCCACCGCCGCAGGAGGCGATCGTGACTGTTGGCTCGCCTAGTGGGGGTGGTGGGGCGGCGTTGGTGAAGACCAAGAAGAAGGCAGGCGTCGCGAGGTTATGGATGAGGTTTAATCGGTCGGGTCAATCGGAGCTTGTTGAGTTGGATAAGAACGCCATTATCAGACTAGCGGCGATTCCGGCCAGAGATTTGAGAATTTTGGGCCCGCTCTTCTCTCACTCCTCCAATATCCTTGGTAATAAATTGTGTTTTTCCCTTTTGCTTTTTTAACTGATTTGTGCTTTCTGGGTGTCACTACTTTTCAGAAATTGATGTTTAATTTTGCGATTGTTTATAGAAGGTTTGTGCGGTATTTTAATCTGAATTTCATGAGCACTTGTTCAAAAGACGAGATTGCAATTTGAAAAGAGCGGGGAAGTACTGCATAATTTGTATGTGAGTTTGTTTTGATCTAAACGTTTTGGTTAAACTCCACCCTTTGGAAGGCTATAAGTTAGCGCCGTAATGACATACTGTCTTTCTCTGCTCCCTGAATCCCGAGGATTTTGTCTCTATTATGATGCTTCATATTTGTCGGCTTACGCGCATGCCAGTTCTGATAACAAGGGTCTGACAAACCTGGTACTACAGTAAATTGCCACATATATGTAGAAAGGAGGATCTTGTAAACTTAACAAAATATGTTTTACTAATTGGATTAATTCCAAAATACATGTTGCTTGGTTACTTGGTCCGAAAAGAATTGTAGCCTTCGTTCGGCAGTTGGTTGTACTGTGTTCTTATGTCTCTTGCTAGAAGAAACTAGCTACTGATATAGTATAGTTGATGCTATTCACTATCTTTATTTCTCTGTTCTCATGTTGCAATATATGTTTCTCACAGCCAGGGAGAAAGCAATGGTAGTCAATTTGGAGTTTATAAAGGCCATAGTCACAGCTGAAGAAGTCCTTGTTCTTGATCCTCTTGCCCAGGAGGTTCTTCCATTTGTTGAACAACTCAGTCAACAACTTCCATATAAAACTCAGTCTAAACTTCATGGGCATGCAGAAGAACAAGAAAATGAACTGCTTGTTTCAACTGGTAGACAATGGTCACCTGCACCAGAGCCCACAGATGGTTTGCAAGCTGAGCTTCCATTTGAGTTTCAAGTTCTAGAGATTGCTTTAGAAGTTGTCTGTACATATCTGGACTCAAATGTGGCAGACCTTGAGAAAGGTGCTTACCCTGTATTGGATGAATTGGCTAGAAACGTTAGCACTAAGAATCTTGAACATGTGCGAAGTTTGAAAAGCAACCTTACACGTTTGCTGGCTCGTGTGCAAAAGGTATGCTGCATTCAGTATTACATTCTTTTTTCCATGGTTATTATCCCTTTGGTAGAGACTACTTTCTCCATGGGGCTGCAGTAAGACCAAGAATAGCCTTCAGGGAAAAAAGTACAATGTTTAAACATATACAAGTGGGATTAAAATTGTTACAGGTCTGTTCCTCTTATGTGGGGGTATCTGTTTGTTGAATTAGAATAGGCATTAATGACGGCTCTACATGCTTCTTTTATAATGATGATGGATCTCAGATCAACCTTTAATAGTTTTTGATTGCTGTAACGGTTGAAAATTTCAAGAATGAAGTTCATTCCTCAATCTTACTGACAAGTATGTGCATTCAACAATGTGGCCCTAAACCAAAGAAATGAACGTTATTCCCTCCCCCTTTAATTTATTAACTTCTGCTTATAAGCTGTTTGGAAGTCATTGCTTTCTTAAATAGAAATTCTTGAAGCTAATTAGTGATATTTATCAATTGATGATGCATGCAAATATTGGAGCTAACATCATATTTAGTAATGTGTATGATCCTTTTTCTTTAGGTGAGGGATGAAATTGAACATCTTCTAGATGACAACCACGATATGGCACAATTGTATTTGACAAGGAAGTGGTTGCAGAATCAGCAATATGAGGTTCTCTTGGGAGCCACAACCTCAAATGCCCTTGCTACTACAGCCCTTGTTCCTCAACATGACTCTAACAGAAGTGGAAGTCTTGTGAATAGCAATGCCGTGGATGATTCTGATGTTGAGGATCTGGAGATGTTGCTTGAGGCATATTTTATGCAGTTGGATGGAACTCGGAACAAGATATTATCTGTAAGTTCTTTATTACAAGATTTGTTGCCTGCACTCAATGTGGACCATCAATTTGGGTATCTGTAATTCTATGGGATCCACTGAATTGTGTGTTTGTTTGTTATATAATCAATAGATAAATAAGAGTTTGTTGAAGGGGTTAACAGGTAGTTAGGATAGTTAGTTGATTAGTGTCTATAAAAGGGATTAAAGAGTCACTGTAATCAGTGCTTTTGGACTAATGGAATAGTAGATTTTCTTTTCTCTTGTTCCCCCTCCCCTCTCTATCTTTCTGTCTCTCTCTGTTCCCTCCCTCCCTCCCTCTCTTTCTCTCTCAACTGAATACCATAAAATGGGTTCCATGGCCGAGGATAGCCTGGGTCTGGATACCACTGTTATGGTATTTGGTTGAGAAAAAGAGGGAGAGGGGGAGAGAGAGAGAGAGAGGAGGAGAGGAAATGAGAGAAAAGAAACTCAATAGTATTCCATTTTATTCTTGCTATAAGGTTATGGTATTTATGAGAAAAGTTGTAGCAAGCACCTAAACAGTTGTTCCTAGATTTTTACTTTTTCTTGTAATACTATAATGTGATGGAATTTGATTCATTTTATTCTTACTCCATGTCTATTGGTTTGCAGGTGAGAGAGTATATTGACGACACAGAGGACTATGTCAACATCCAACTTGACAGCCATAGAAATGAACTTATTCAGCTTCAGTTGACCCTAACCATCGCATCATTTGCCATTGCTTTTGAGACTTTGATTGCCGGTATATTTGGTATGAACATCCCTTTTACATGGAACAATAGTGACGGAGTTTTCTGGCCACTTGTTGGGGTTATTACTGCAGCTAGCGTATTGCTTTTTTTCTTTGTCCATGGATATGCAAGATGGAAAAAGTTGCTTGGTTCTTAAGTGTTACCCAGGTATAAATATCTTGGTAAAAACTAGGGTGATTGCAGGCTCACTTCCAATAATGCTCATCCTTGCCCAAGAACGATTGTTACCCTGCTTTGATGAATGGGATAATTGGCAAGCTTTGGAAACTTGCAAAGAAAGAGGATTGATCTGGTGCTGGCTATTCTGAATTAAGTTTATTCTAATGTTTGGATACGGGATTGATTGCATCAAATGGTCATAATGGAGTTTAGTCAAGGATGACTATTTTACATTAAGAATGCAGGTTCTGTAGTGACTAGATACTGAACAGTATTAGCAGAGTATCTCACTCCTGAGCTCAAAGATGCATAAAATTATCTTGCTTATGCGTAAATCATTCTAATGTTTATTCTAAATTAGAAAGTTTATTCTAATGATTGGATACGGGATTGATTGCATCAAATGTGCATAATGGAGTTTAGTCAAGGATGACTATTTTACATTAAGAATGCAGGTTCTGTAGTGACTTGAGACTGAACATTATTAGCAGAGTATTTCACTCCTGAGCTCAAAGATGCATAAAATTATCTTGCTTATGCGTAAATCTTTCTAATGTTTATTCTAAATTAGAAAGTTTATTCTAATTATTGGATACGGGATTGATTGCATCGAATGTGCATAATGGAGTTTAGTCAAGGATGACTATTTTACATTAAGAATGCAGGTTCTGTAGTGACTTGAGACTGAACATTATTAGCAGAGTATTTCACTCTTGAGCTCAAAGATGCATAAAATTATCTTGCTTATGCGTAAATCTTTTGAGTAGAATTTGCATAATCACCATGATTGTTTATCAAATTTTCCTCTTGAAATATTGTGCCGCTGAGCTAGTCTGTTCTATTTTGAACATAACATGCATGGCACATTGGCACTGGCATGGAAGTCTTCCATTCCAAAACTATTTTCCTTAAACATACCTTGTATGGTTATCAACGTGTAATATATATGCTGATTTATGCAAATATATATTATGTAGAATTATGCCAAGCGATTGATGCATACTCTTATGTGAAAGAGGTACAAATGATACGACCATAACAATGTGGGCATGATGTTCTTGATAAAATAGTAACAAAGGCAATATATGTTTTTGCTTTAATATTCGTTGTGTTCAGTTTACTGAGAAGAGTGACCATAGCCCTGTTAGCTGGAACTGAGAATTGCTATAATGCGTTATCTTTATACCCAATGAAGGTTAAAGTGAAATTATTATTGGGTACTGTAGATTGCTAGGGCTACTAAATTTGGAAATATGAACTTGATAATTTTGGGTTGCAGACCTTCTACTTGAGGCAGAAAGGCTGAAGCAAATTGAATGGAACCGCTGGCATCATTGGCCTGAATTTCAATGGTATCTCTTAGTATTTGTTGTTAGGCTTGTTGATTGAAAAAAAAAATTAGAAAAAGTGGTAAAAAGTTTTTATTTAAAAATTTTATTGTTTAAAAGGACTTTAGTTCAAATATTAGTATTCTTTGTAAATAATTTTCTCATAATGATACTTTTTATGTTAGAAAATATGTTAGGTCTTTACTAATATAATTTTTAAATAGGATTTTTCATTATTTTATCTAAAAAAATTGTTAAAAGATAGTCATTTGAAACAACTGAAGTGCATAAAAACAAACCAAAGCAGTGATAGAGGATGCACCAACTTGGAAGATCTTTTTGGTTCTTCAACATGTCCGTCAAAGTTCCCTCTTTCAAAGAGGTTATTTTTGTTTTTGCATGTTAGACTTCAGTTATAAGCATGAAATTATTTATTTATGCTTTGATTCAATCCACAAAGTTCTTTAGATTCTTGTTTGAGCGGCCACAATCTTTGACACTTTTAATGACCTTTTCCTATAGTCCTGAGGCCCTTACTCTTAAGTCTTAAGCCCTCATCATTGGCCACTTGCTTTATCTTAAATGTTATTTCTTCCTGACTGACAATCTCATTGTCTCGTTTAAGCCTTAACCCAACCTTCCAGATATCACTGTAGGTTTCATCAAGAATCTGGTCAGCGAAGTTGCCAACAAAAGAAAGGCGCTCTATCGATTACACCTTCAATGGTAGAATTTCAACCAGGGGCTTAAGAAGCAAGCAATTGAAGTATGACTTAAAACATTCTGCTGAGGAGCCCAACCCACTAACTTCCCATGAGAAGATAATTTGTCTTCAAGTTCTTTTAGGAAGTCATAGTTTGCCCCATTATTGATATCAGATCTTACAACCCATAGAAATGGCTTGTTTGAGAGTTCAAGTCCCAATGCTAGTTCTTGCAATTGGGTATGATCGATTATAGCTGTACTTCCAAAAGCAACGAGTAACTGACTAATCTGGTTGTAGATCTAGCCAATTTAAACAATGACTTATCTGGCTGTAGATCTAACCAATTTAAACAAGTTGACTCTTCTGGCCTAAATGATCAACATGTTTGTTTTTTCATGCTTGGACTGGACCTATAGGAAGAATAGTTGGAGCAAAAGCAAATGCTGAAGCCCTCACTTATAACCAAAAAAAAACAGCAAATGCTGAAGGCTCAAGTTCATGAGTTGAGTTGCAGGTCACCCATTCTGTAACTTTTGCAGCTTTGCCGTTCCTTATCATAAAGTTGAACACAATTTTTTTTTGCATTCAAGCCATCATCAATTTGGGCCCAAGGAAAATGTTTTGTTCTCAGCAGGCATTGCTGGCGCCAAATGAATACTTTGATCTTCTGTGGGAGTTCCTGAAATAGAGATTGCAGATTACTTGTGAGAAGATCTAGCCTTTTGGAGACACTCATTTGGTAATGATCATATACTTGCCGATAGGTTATTTGCATAAATAGTTGTATAAGGTTTTGGTACTATGTCAAAACAGTTTCTATTCACATTCTTAAAACAGTTGACGAGAATAACTAAAATAGTTTCATCATCTCTGATATATGTAAGACTAAATACTCATCATGGTTTTAATTATCATCAATGGGATGGGTAAGTTCAGTTGCAATTTTATTTACAATTGCCATTTGTTAAAGAACATGCAGAAATAGTTAAGCCCAAAGTTCTCTCACCGTCAGCATCAATAATTCCATCATCAAGCAGTTTTGTGGTGCTGAAGCACAAGGCCAAGTGCCTGTTTAGATGCATGGTTACAAAATCAATTTTGGGCAAAACTTAAGTTTAGAAAAATTTAAAATAAACAGTAATTTTTGTCTAAAATTGATTTTAGCAAAAATCTCGATTTAAAAAAATTTAAAACAAACAGTCATTTTTGTCCAAAATTGATTTTGGTCAAAACCTCAGTTTGAAACTATAATTTTGAATAAGCTATTGAAAATATATTTTAAAACAGTAAAAGAGTTTATGGACTATCAAATTACTATTTTACTTTTACTTTTTCTTATACCCTCTCTCCTCTCTCATCTCTCTTCTCTACCCTCTCTCTTCTCCCTCATATTTCTTCTCTACCCTCTCTCTTCTCTCCTATTTATTCTCTACCCTCTTTCTTCTCTCATACTTTAATCAAATCATACCCTTTTTAGTAATTTATCAATATAAAAAATGATTCTACTACTAATCATCTAAATATTTCTATTTTCAAAATATATTCTTCCCAAAATTTATTCTTACTAAAATCTATTCTTTAGACATCTCTTTATTATAAATTGCTATACTTTTGTTGGCATGAAAAGTGACCCATCTTTGTTTGTCTCTCCAAATGGATCCTCCCCAACAAGAGAATCTGAACCCCTTGTCATGCTATGAAGTTGCTGCTGTCGTTTGGATCAAATTCAATAATATCATTAAGCCGTTCTTTTGTTTTATTTATGTACCTTTTTCAAGAATAAACCCTTGCTGTTTTGCATCTTTCAATAATTAATACTCATTTATAATATAATTAATGAGTTGATCTCGATTCTAAATATAATACATATTTTTTTAATTTATCAACTCTTTTCTAAATTATTTTTATTGATATTTTTTTAATAATAATTAAATAAAAAAATGAGTTAAAGAAGATAAATAATATATTAAAAAAATATACTATATTAATTAATTTAATTAATTTTTTAAAATTAATTAAATTTATTAAATATGTTATATATTTAGAGCAAGAGGAGTGGATGCTTTCAAAACAAGTTTGCACTTTTCGGTTGAACTGGTTTTGTCGTCTGCTTGTGAAACCCTTTGAATGAAATTGACGATGATGGGGTTGCATTTGCAATTCTTGAATTGCATCTTTACATCAAAGTTATAAAACTACCAGTATTATTGTTATACTCCCTTACACCCTTGACTAATTGTCACATATCAATAAATAATAATTAAATTATTAAATTTGTTCTAAATTAATAATTTTTTTTAAGTTTGCCCCTTATAGACTTTATACCTTGTTTGATCTCACTTCTCTCCTCGATTAATAAAAATAAAAAAAATAAAAAAATAATAATTAATAAATTAGTTAGTAATTTGTATTTGGAACTAAAATTACTTTTAGTTCACGCTTTATAATAAGGATCAGTGAGAGTCTATAATAATCATGATGATGATTTTTTTTATATATACCAGAGTATCTCCCACTCGATAGGTGATAACTAATCTTTCAAGTATTGCAAAGGCTCAGTTATGGGATGACCCTCCTAAACACGCTAGCTCTATTGCTATCTTATAGGGATTGAACTTGAGAGTGATAGTTAAGAGACATAGTGCGATGGTTTATGATGATAATTTTAATCATATAATGCAGTAATCAAGTTGGTATATGATTCAACTCGTTGAATAGGATACTATGAAGTCTCATAGAAGAAATGTAATTATTAAAAACTTCTAGAAATAGTAAGTAACTATAGATCTGTTGTTATTTTCTACATCAAAATTTATCATTTTTTGCTCATTTGTTATAGATTTTTTTAGTAATTATATTATTCTTTCCTTAGAATCTTATAGTAATTTTTTGTAGATTCTGGTTAAGAAAAGTAAAACATCACCTTGTTAAAAAAGGACCCTTAGGGAGAGATATCCAGATCGCAAAGCTTCAATCCGGATTTATTGAAAATATAGAGACTAAAATACACAGTTTAAAATTTAAGATATCAAAATTAAATTTATGCAAACTGGAGTGATCAATATAACCCTATTTTCTTATGTATAAAATGTAAATAGCATTGCTCAAGAGATATTGAATCACTTTTACTTACCGCACTCGTAGTTGGTTGTCTCCTGGTTACCTCTTTTCCATTAAGAATTATATTGCTTATTCTTTGCTTTCTTCTCAACGTTCTTCTGTCTCGTTCAATCAAACAGTGTTATATTCAATGGCTTCTGTACATTGTGGCTTGAATTTTACTGTTATCATGTTGCATCCTTCCATTTATAAGGGAGACAAATTTGCAAAACTAAGAATAGCCTCCGTTTGTATTTGATTTGGTAGTTTGATTGCTTTGCCAAGTAAAATGTGCTTTTTGGAATGGAAAATGTGCTGTCCTCATAGCAGGCATTTCAGGAGCCAAATGAATAGTCTTATCTTTTGTTGGTTTTCCTACAATAAAGATTAAATTCACTTTTAACAAGTTCTAACTGTTGGATGCACTCATTTGGTACCCCCCCTCCTCTCTCTCTCTCTCACTAACGCACACATTGCCTCTTAACTTATAATTTAAGCTATAAAGCAAAAATAAAAAATGATCTTTTGTGTAATTAGTTTAGTTATAATACCTTACATACTCATTGAAGGTTTGGGTACCACTCATTCAGTCTTTAATATAAGACATATTTAACTAATTTAATTATATTAAAGATATTAGTTAAGTTAGTTAATATGATATTTTTTTAAAATATCCTAATCAACTTCCTTAATCTCATTTTCTTAATTATTGTTGAGAGAAATTTAATAGAGGTAATTTAAAAAAAATGATAAATATAAGAAATAAATCTTACATTTATGACCCAAATTAATTTTTTAATTATATCTTATATTAAGGACTTAAGGAGTATAGCAGGAAGATTTTCTATTCAAAATCTTCAACTGTTCCAAGTAAGAAACTATAAACAGTGTTTTCACTTTTTATATTTTTAAGGCTAAATATCATCAATGGGATGATGGTAAAGTTAGTTTGCAATTTTACTGATTCCCAAATGTTGAAGAAAAAAATGCAGAAAAAAAGTAAAATTTGTTGAAACACACGGTCTCACCATCAACATCAATGATTCCATCATGAAGCAATTTTGGGGTGCTGAGAAACAAGGCCATCTATAAAGCTGAAGCAGGCCAGAATAACTCAGCTCGTTGGATTCCCATCTTCTCTGCAACTTCAAGTGACCATCCCATGCCTGCATCTGCAACCACACAACTAATCTTGTCATTATCTGATTCTTCATTTATCTCTTGGATCAGTTTTTCCAGCTTCATTGGCATGACTTTCCACATTGACTCTACTAATATCTCCAGATTATTCCTGTTTTCCTCTTGTTCCAGGATGTCTGGGATTGAAACTAGTTGAATCTGATCATTCCCCATCACTTGTTCTTTATCTTCTTCACCTTTTGCTTCTTGAGCTTTCATGATTTGCTTGTGATTGGAATCCGTGTTCACGAATGTGCTGATGCCATGTTTGAGCAGTTCATGTGAAAGATCCATAATAGGATTAACATGTCCTTGTACTGGAAGAGGCAGCACCAGAACAAGTGCCCTACTCGTATTTTTTATCATGTGCAAGCTGTACAGGAGTGGATCCAGCATTGTCATTCACCATCAGCTCTTTCTTTGCGCCTGAGTGTACAAGCACAGTGCATGCCTCTGCATTTCCTCTTACTGCAGCCCAGTGCAACGGCGTACAAGAAAAAAATGCTAGACAAAGATATATTATGAGACCGACAAACTTAGATATTTGTAATGAGATCGACAAGGAATCTAAATCGTATCAACATTAACAATATATGTAGCCGCCCAACATGTCTAACATTTTATACGTGTCATATCTTGTATGAATTTGACAGAAAAAAATCTGTACACTTGAAACAAATTGACAAATAAGACATCAAATAATTAAAATCACATGGTGTAAAATTAAAAAAAAAAAAGGAATTATATATTTTTATATAATTCAAAATTTATATTAAAAATATTATTCCACAACAGTAGATACAGAATGAATTGTCAAAAAAAAGTATACATTATTTAAATTTCTTTGAAACTATTAGTAATTTTAAATTTATAAATTAATCCATCAAATCATGTGATGAAACTTGAAAATATATAATGAAATTGTATTGTTGTTACTTGTTATTTTTCTCTTGATCCTTGATAAGAAATTAAATAATTAATTTATAGAAATTAAATAAATTTATTAAATTATCTGCTTATAAAAAAATATGTATTAGTTTCTCTAAAATAAAATTTTTAATTATTTGTATTAAACTACAAATTTGATAAAAAAAATTATAAATTTTTTAGATATGATGAATTGAAGTTTTATAATCAAAATAAACTCTGTACCTACATCTTATATTTAGAATTAGAAAAAATATTAAATATTATTATTATTTTTTGACTTAAACGGGAGTGGTGGGGAGAGCATTATAGTAATGTAATATTTTGTGGAGAATATAAAAATGGTTTTTAGAGAGCCAACTTGGCAACTTGCTTCTTTTTACAAATTGATACGTTGAAAGTAATTGATCCTCTCTCTCTCTCTCTCTAAATATTTTGTTTTTTTTTCTTTAATATTATCCTCTCCACAAAAAAGAATTGAATCTTAGGGAGTGATGATCCATTAGCTTGCACGTTGTCTCCTAGTTATTCAGTTCTTTCATCAAACTAATTTTAAAAATTACATTATTTATTTTTATTATATGTGTGGATATCCATTTATGTGGTCTCTTCCAAAATTTGGGGAAACTAATCTCTATCGTTTGAGGGATTTTTTTAGAAAATAAAAAAGAATATTACGTGGATGACAGTTTGAATTATATTGATTTTTAATATGGTTTTATTGGCTTAAAAAATGAATTGATCATGCAAGAATAAAATTCAATTTGATTTACCAACAAAAAATATTCAATTTGACTTATTCCCACACTCATACATTCAAATTTTATTATTAATGTGAATTTTATATGTAAGTAATTTGTAGGTACTCTTTTTTATGAATTATTATTATGATAAGTGAGTGAGGAAGTGGTCCTTTGATGCAGGTTTCATTCCCCAGCTAAGAAATTAGGTATTTTGGGTTGGAATTGGAATGGGATGCTCTCAACTTCCTTCAACCGCTTACCTTCTCTTTATTTTAATCCAGCTAAGCAATAACACCCACCCCCTCTCTTTTTTCATGTGAAATACCACTTTTGACCCTTCAAAACACAAAATCATGATATATTCCCTTTTGTCCTGTTCCCCTCTTCAATCCTATATCCTCTTCCTTGCCTCTTGTCCTCATCATGAAATTGCTAATGATAGCGATGGACTTACCCAATATTGAGAGATTTTCTTTGAGTATGCATCTTATTTGGACAATTACTATTTAATTTTTAAATTCATATATATAAATAGTTCTCTCCTTGAATAAATAAATATTATTTCATATTATATTTTTAACATAAAGCTATACGAATTAATATAATTAATAAAAAAGTGATACATTTTGAATTTTTAACATAATTTCAATGGATAAAATTATGATTAAAACACAAAAAAAAAAAAACAAAGCTTTTGCAATGTATAGTAATTACATCATTCCAATTATACTATTCATTAAATTGAGAGTTGTAATTAAGAATTATTAAACATAATGTATTATTTTTATTTTTTAAAAAATATATTAAAAATTCTAAACTGTAGGAATCAAATCAGAAAAAGCAGCAGGACAAATACTGAGTCCAATAAGAGGGTATGCAATTGGGAGTTGGGACATGCCCTACCCTCAAACCAAAGGCAACTATTTGTCCCTTTCTCTATTTTGATTTGTTTGCTTTTTCATTTTTTCCACCTATTTTATGCAAATTGTTAGACCAACAACTCATACCACTCCCCAGCTTTACCTTCAAAATATATTATTTGCATGAAACATTTTATTAAAAGAAAATGACACCAAAAAGTATTTTGCATAATATTTATATTTTATAAATACACTCCTTTATTTATTTATTTTTATTTTCTTTAATTGCATCACATGCCTTTAATTTTAAGAAGGCATACGCTTAATCATGCACTTCCTTCTGACCAAACAAAGAATTTTCTGAAATATTGTTTTTAATATAATGACTGTTTGAATTTTAAAATTTGACTTTTTAATTAAATTTTATCTTATTTTGATATTTTTTAACTATATTTCTTCATTACCACATTTTATTATAATTATATATTGTTTAGATAAAATTTTAATAGTAAGAATTAACTTATATTTTCAAAAAAAATATCAGATTCAATCTAGTGAGCTAAAATTATAGGGATCTCTTAAGAAAAATGATCTCCATCAGCTTTTGCTTGAATTATGCTCAAGTTGCTTTTTCAGAGAGTTTTATTAGTTTGAAATTGCCCCTTTATTCATTCTATTTAACTATTTAATAAAATATTATATCATATTAAATATATTTCTTAAATTTTAAAAAGTTATATATCTGTAAAATATCACATCATCTTTTAATAATTAAAAATATTAGTCATATCAATTTCTCTACTGAAGTTTCTTTCTATTTGATCAAACTCTCTTTTTCCACTAATCCAATATCCATATTTCTCTCTATATAAATTATTTTCATTATTTGTTAATGGGAATCATACTTTAAAAATTCTTTGATTAATTTGATACATTATAGAACAAATATTCAGAATTTGGTTAAGGATATTCATACAATATTTTTTTTCTAAAAGCGATGCATACACACACATAAAAAACATTTTTTTTAATTTTCGATTCCTACAAATTTCTGAAATAAAATACCATTTAATTAAAATTAGGAATAGGACAATCATGAGATAACCACCAAAGAATATTAGAATAACTTAAAATGGCAAGATACCCTCAAGATCATTTATTGAGAACCGAACTGGAATTCAGTACTTATGTTTTTTTAAGATAAAAATTGAATTTTCTAATTTAATTTATCTGGTCAAAATTTACAGTTTTTAATTCCAAATCTTTTAATAATAATTTCATTTTTAAGAGCCTACTTCCAAAAAAATTGTATTTATTTTATCTTTTGTATATACTAAAATAATGAAATATTAAAAATATAATAAAAAATAAATTAACTAACCATAAAAACTAATAATATCTAGGTTGATTAGGATACATGTTTTGGGTCTAAGCTCATCTCAAATTTGAATTAGTTGATTGTGGAAATATCAAATGGCTCTTAAAAATCATACTTTCTTTAAATTTTGTAATTATAAAAATAATTATCCAAAAAAAGATTTTTATCAGAATTATTTATGATCATATTATTTTTATCTAAAGGTACAGAAAAATCCTTTTTCTGTGCTGAGATGTAATGACAGGAAGGATATTATCCCAAAAAGTGACTCGTGAAAGTAATATGGCCAAATTGTGAAAATAGAAAAAGCTTGAGGACTTGGGAGCAGTATTACTTATCTTGGGTCTCCAATACTGCCTCAGCCTCAGGCAGCTTCAAGTCTTCAACGAGAAGAGAGAGAAGGGGTGCTAAGTACTGGGGCGCGCAGAGAGAGAGAGGGAGAGAGAGCTTGGCTTACAACAACTACAAAGGGGGCAAGTGAACCCTAGGAGAGAGAAAGGTTGCTTTGTTCTGAAGCCTTTTTCGCATTGCATTTAGCGATCTGGAATCTTCAATCTGCAAAAGGTGGGTCTCTTTCGTTTGTTGGATTATCAAATACGAAATTGCCTTCCGATAGTTGGTTGCAGGACAGTCAGTTGGCCCCAGCCTCAGTCTCATACATTGCTGCGTACCGTCTCTGCAAACTTCAATTTCCATATTTCGGAATTTCTTCTCTTGTCTTCTGAATGCATGCTGTAGTCTGTTGTGCAAATTCTTGCTCTAGATTGATGGCTTTAGGAAGGCAGCAAAATGAAGTTTTGATCTTTAGTTTTTCCTGATCTGGGACCTGGAGGGGAAAATGGGGAGAATCTTTGGGTATCTGAGAGCAACTTTACTTCTCCCTTTATAAATTTTTCTAGACCTGGAAGCTGAGCTGTGGATTGTAAGTTTCTTCGCAGTTTCTACTTATGGTTGCCGAGAGTTTTGATTTTGCTTCTCCATGAAAGCCTGGTGATTTATTTGGTTCTTACTTGAGTTTTCTGTTACATTGGTAGTAGTGAACAATTCATATACTATTCGCCTTTCAAGATTTGGTGGGAACTATTGTTTTGACCTGGGATTTTCTCGTCAAATGTGCCAATCGATAAAATAGTGTGTTCAGCATGATAGCAGAGACTTAATCTAGACACTTCGATCATTATGAGCTGTCCAGACAAATTGAGAATTTTCGTGACAAGAAAATATGAAAGGAGAGATCCATAAAGCTGCAAGCATCATGCTGACTTTTTTTTCTGAGTGAAGCATATGCTCAATGGATTATCTACTTGTGCTTATTGCCATGTCAATTTCTCTAAAATTATTTATGATTATAATTTTTAATAAAGAATTGAGGATACTGGCTTCTATTTTTGTAATGCTTTCTTGATTTCATGTAGTTTTTCCTGATTACTAGTTTTTCAAATATATGTACATGAGTGGATGCCCATGTACGCGTTTCTGTTTTATTTATTTATTTATTTATTTTCATGGTTGGCATACATGTCTGCCGTTGTAGAATATTTTAATTAGGTTGCCATGGAGAAATAAAAACACAGCGCTCAGCATTATCATGTTAAACCATTGATTTTGTTTTTAAAAATATTGTCAGAAGATCCCAGTTTGAAGTGGTATATTGAGAAGACACATCACATAACTGCCTTTGATGTTTTATTCTGTTCTTTGTTGTTAGCTAATGGATTCACATGGTTACTAATTTGACAGGTATTATTTCTACTTCTATGGCTAATTCAAAGGCTTCATCAGGCATGAGAAATTTTATGTATTCTGGAAAGCATGCCTTCCTTCCTCCTAAAAGTCCATTTCCGAGTATTTCTGGAGCATATGCTGATTATGTCCCAAATACGGCAATTGGTACCAAGATTGTTCAGAAACCTAGAGAGGGAAACATACACCACCAACGGACTTCATCTGAGAGCCTTGTCATAGAGGAACAACCTTCTTGGCTTGATGATCTTCTTAATGAGCCAGATACACCTATCCATAGGGGTGGTCATCGTCGTTCATCAAGTGATTCTTTTGCTTACTTAGACACAGTTAATGTTTCTTCTAACATTAGCTATACAGATCAGGATGATTGCAATTATAAAAATTTAAAATCTATTTCATCTGGGGCATATCAGGACTTTGATTATGGCAAAGATGCTCGTCATTTACCAATGTATTCAGAAATCAAGTCAACCAAAACGAACAATAGAGCATGGGACTCTTTAAATGCTGTCTCGCATCAAACACGTGTTCCCTCAGGCAGAGACAATGGTGCATTTCAAAGTTCAGAATCACCTAGCATGCCATGTGAAGCAGCAGATGGGGTTCCTTCAAATGCTAATGAAAAACTGGATTCATCAGAATCTAGCTCACATGATATAAAATTATCTTCTGAAAAAAAGGATGGTTTGCATGCAAAGGCACATGCTTTTGAAACAGATACAAAACGAGCTAAACAGTATGTACTTATTTTGTGTGCTTTCTGAATTTGTGGTTGTTGCACTAATTTGCTCAATTATATCGCTAATATATGACTTGCAAGTTGTAAGTTCTGTTGAATGGCTTGGTCCGCTCCGCCACCATTTCCTTTGTAACTTTTCTATGCAGAATGCTTTCCTGTAGTGCACCCGTTTTATTGTTTCAAGCTTTTTTAAAAATTTATCCAGATAGTGCTTGACGTAGAGCTATATTCTTATATATGGGTATCTTGTGAAAAATTACAAATTTCAACGGATGCCAATGTGATGTAGAAATTTTAATAATTTACTTGTAGCAGAAAAGTTTAAGGCATGCCTATTATATCGGATTTGAAGAATTAGAGTGATCATTATTTAAGGCTGAGGGGATGTTAAGAGAAAGTTTTTGGCTGTTGTTCTTCGTGGTATAGGGGGTGTTGTGCCATTATCAGTTATACTGTGTCTTATGCCCTGTTAGGTGGCTGTTTGCCTTTACTATGTTCTAAGCTTACTTCTGTTTCAGCCATATATTAATGCATGAAAAAAAAAAATCTGAAATGTATATATGCAGGCAATTTGCTCAACGTTCACGGGTCCGTAAACTACAATACATATCTGAGCTGGAAAGAAACGTACAAGCTTTACAGGTAAGTTCTAGAAGATACAAAATTCTGAATGATTTTGAAGCAATATTTATTCAAATTCCTGTATCCTCTGCATTGGAAAGTTCTGATTCTGATCCTTTGTTAATAGGCAGAAGGGTCCGGAGCATCAGCTGAGGTTGAGTTTCTTAATCAACAGCATCTTATCCTGAGCATGGAGAACAAAGCCCTTAAGCAACGTCTAGAAAGTTCAGCACAGGAGCATCTTATCAAACGCTGTAAGTTTTTATCCTCGAGAATCATGCTCAAGTAATCAGGATATATTTTTGTATGTTTTCAAATTAACATCCTTGATGGTTGATACTTTGCTTTAGGGGAGCTGGCAAATATTAACTCACCATACTTGTTCTGGGTATGATGTCATGATGCATTTTATTTTATGTATTGGACATGCTTTATTTATTCATTTAAGTTTGATGTTTATGAAGATATACATAAATAAAGGTTAATTTTCTATAAACTTGATTTTGACTGTATGCAAGAAGTTTCCCTTGAATGAGATTGAGTAAAGGAAGGTTTGATCTTAAGGACTGTGCTGAAATAAATTGGGGCAGGGGCAAAATTATAATTCTAAGACCTTACTCCATTCTGGGGTGACTTGTTGTAATACGAAGGCCTGGCTGGCATCTTATAACTGAAGCGCCCTAAGGCATGATATACATCTAAGTATAATATCTATATACAATATAATGTAATAGAAAGCCACACTATTTTAAAGCCATAAATAGTGTGACCGACCTCAAATTCCGCATAAAGTATGGGCTCACAATCTAGTTTGCACTGAAAATGTTGTTGTTGACTATTGTCAGAATGTTAGTGGTAGATGTATGCATTTACTCTTGTAGTTGGCAGGTTATTCTTCCTTTATATTTTAGTTTGTATTTTCACTTTCCATGAATAAAGAAAATATATAATCTTTTGTCTCTCTCATTCTTGAAATCTCTCAAACTCTTCATGGTATTAAAGCTTCTGATAATTTTTCATCACTCCAATCAAGAGTGTCTCTCTTCCCTTGGCTTTCTTTTTCTCCTTTTTGACCTTTTTCCCAGGAAAACCCTGCCTTCTCCAGTGGTGTGCTCCATTTCCACCACTTTGCAGCCTCCACACCATCACATGTGCCCCGCCATGAGACTCAAATGATGCTGGCGGATTAGTTGCCCACCAGCAATTGGAGCTCTGGCCTTTCCTTTGCAGTTCCATGCAATGACTGGCCAGATCTGTCAATTATCCCACACAACCTTGCCTACATGAGCAAATGATGGTGTGGTGTGGGATGAATTTAGCATTAGCAACCTTGTCAAATACTCGATTTTTACTACTTTCATTTTTTCCCTTTTCTGATCCAATCTGATAAATTGATGAAAGTTAGGTATGCAAGACTTTTGGAAGACGTAAGATTTTGGGCTCAAGTTCTTTTCATCCATAATTGGTTTCATCAGATGTGGAATGATGTTTTTACATAATGAAGATATTTAAGGAATTTGTTTTGTTGACTAATACAAGCAATGTGCAATTCAGTGGAGCAGGAAGTACTAGAACGAGAGATTGCTAGATTACGTGCGTTATATCAGCAGCAACAACAACCACCGCAACAACAACCATCTGGTGGCCTCCGACGCACTAAGAGCAAAGACCTTGATTCCCAATTTTCAAACCTTTCCTTAAAACATAAAGACAGCAGCAGTTCAGGTCGCGATCCCATGACAGGTCCAGTCCGTACTTAGATCTGCTCTCTAGTTGTATCAGTGTTCTGCCTCTACATTCAGCAGATGTTGCTATGGCTGCGAAACTGTCGAATCTTTCCACCGTGCGTGATTGTGCAGAGATTTCCAGTGTAGGCATCCTCTCTCTGCCCGCTTTGCTTATTTCAGGCTTTTCATGGTCTTTGCCGTTAGCTCTGTTTAAATTAATATTAATCTTAATGGGCACCTGGCGGTCACGGCTGAAATCTTATGATATTTCGATCTGGGTTTTCCTATCAGATGACTTGCCGGAGGTGGTAATTCAACATCCCCAGAGTATGTTACTGATGAACTGTATCTCCTCCATTTCTGTTGTGATTTATTCATGGTTGTGGAAACTCAGCCTAATGTAATCAGCAAAGATATTTAGGGCTGTATTATGGATATGTCCATTATTTTATTTAGGGCTGTATTATGGATATGTGCATTATTTGTATGGACTATATATGTGTGTCTGGGAAGGAAGGGCTAAAATCTAGGTTTTAAATTTAAATTTGGATAAAATTTAAGTTTTGAGAAATTTTAAAATAAACAGTTATTTTTGTTCAAACAGGCTTTTAGACTAAATTATAGTTTAAAATTAAGGTTTTAGATAAGCTGTTCAGAGTAACTTGTGGAACAATAAAAGAGTTTATAAATTAACTAATTACTATATTATCTATATTTTTTCTTATATCCTCTCACCTCTCATATCTTATCTCTCATTATTTAATACTCATATTTTTTATAATTTATCAATAATAAAAGTATTTATGTAAATAATTATCTAAATACTTATTTATTTAAAATTATTTTTTTTATAAATTTTTTTCTAATTTTTTTTTCTCTAAAAGTTGGTTAAAAAATTTTTTATTTTATAAATCTATTTCTAAAATCTTATCTGAACGCCCTATATTAAGGTAGTGTTTGTTAAAATGATTTGAGAAAGTTCATGTTTTCTCACGAGATCTTGTTTCCTAGTGTTGAGATGATTAACTGTACCTACCTCTTCGGACTTTCAGTGATGAGTATGATGTACCCACTAACGATAATTCAAAAAAATAAATAAATAAAAATAATAATAAATGTACCGATGTCTCTGGTATTTCCATAAAGGTAAACGGCTTCAAATTTATAATGTCATATTTAAATAGTTAAAACTCTTTCACTTGTATTTGTTGGTTAAACGGATCCATATCTAATGTGTTTGATATACGCATATTTTACTTTATGATATATATATATATAATACATTCTAATTTTTTTGAGCAAATCATATATTCTAATTTGTATTACATCTTGTGTTACTTGAAAAAATTAATATTTTGGTTGATTGTTATCAATATCTTTATATTAATTATCATAATCGTTATTATTTATTTGTACAGAAGTATCCATACCTTCTTGCAAGTTTTTTTTTAGGTTACAATGCCTGTAAGGTATTAATGCGGGTACAAGGATATAGAGATGGTCAAAACATTTCAGGCAACCAAATGAGGGGTCAAGTAATCACGTTAGCCATTACTATCATTGAATGAAATTTGTGTCATGGGAATACTTCCACTGAATCAGTTCTTAACCTATTATGCAGGCATATCATATCTTCTTCAAGCTTTATTCTTCATTCAGTCCTTACTATAAAGACCCAATAACCCTCATACCCCAAAAAAAAGAAAGACCCAAAGACCCAATAACTATTTACTGCTCCTATATATATATATTAATAAAATTAGTTAAAATAGTTAAATGTAAAACTTTTTTTTTTGTAATTGTTCAAAATTACTCTCAATAAAGTTAAGGTGAATAATGAGATAGATGATAATAGTGATAAAAGAAAAGATATTTTTGAAAATAAATTATAAATATTTTATTATTTTTGGAAAAATATCTTATATTAAAGCATCATCATTCAGGAGGAGTCTAAAAAAAAATAGAATCAGACGAAGTAGCAATTTTCTTCCAGAAACTGCTATCATGAAGTTTATTCTATCAGGAGAATAAATCAACTCAAAGTACAACACATCTTCCATAAGAGCTCCTTTCTTTTCAGTTACTTGTCCTTTTGCTTTGTGGTTACTTGCAACGGATAAATTCAAATTCCTCTTGCTGTAGAGGTTCTCTTACAGAACTGCAGTTATATGCTTTGAAAAATAAAAAAAACAAACCATTTAAGCACCGCCTTATGTGTGCCTACGTCTTTTAGTGCTGTCTTCAGTGAAAAATTCCCAACTGCTATGACCAAGATTGCTCAAGTCATCAAGTTCTGCAATGGCCATCAAGTACTGTGTAAGCTTTACAAGCTCCCGATCACTATCTCTATTTGCATGAGCCTTCCTGAATGGCCTGATTATCAAACCATTCTGTGGGTTCATCACAAAATTTCTTCGAAGATCATCAAATTTGTAGCATTGTAGAACTGAAATGAAATGGCAAATCACCATCAAGCAATTTAATTCATTGTTGGCCATTGCAAAAATTCACATAGTGCAGGAACATGGAAAGAAAACAGATATAAGGGTTTTTTTTTTTAAAAGATATCCAACATAGTGATCTTATCCACATAGGTTTGCTGACTCAGGTTCATCCTCACAAGCATGGTATATAGATGTCCAGGTTTTCAGAAAGATGATAACGCAGCTATAGTTTATTAAGGTCTCTATCTAACTATACCTTTAGCTGGAGATGAGCATGTGGAAGACGGGTTGGAACTACTTTATGAAGATAACGGGGGATCAAGTAAGAAAGTAGTTTATATTTATACCTCAGGTAAATGAGCCCAGATCAAACCAAGAGGTTTGCAATCAAAGACCCCATGAGAACTTGATTGGACAGTGATCATTGCCATGTGATCAAGAAGTGCAGTGATTTTGTAATTAGGATTGTCCAAAACCCCAAGTTGTCCCATTTTCAGGTTAATCCACTTCATGCCGCAAGAAGTACACAATCAAAAATAAATATATGAACAAATAAAATAGAAAGAGCTTATTTAAATATCAATCCTATGTTGGTTTTTGCATGCATTGATTTGTATGTCATTTATAGTTTAGTACCACCAGCAGTTATTCTCCCAAAGGAAATTTAGAAGAAATGATAAAGTTATTTATACCTGGTTGCAGACCATATCATAATGTCATATTCTGAATAAACTGAAGTAAGAAACTCATGAAGATCTGCAGAAGATGACACCAGGAAGAGCCATTTCGGGAAAACAATGTTAAGAAGAAAAAAGATGGAAGCAAGCAAAAACTTGCCATAAGTTGACCACTCACAAGGTCTCACAAGTTCAAGAGGATTCTCTGCTGTTGATCGATGATCGAATAGGGTATAATCAAATATCCAGAACAAGGAGTTTCTTCCCTTTCCGACATGGATTACGGAGCTCAATCTGTAACAGAAGACAGACCATGAGAAAAAACACCATATATTGCATACAAAGGAAGATTACTGGGGAAGAATTGAATCATTATCCAAACTTGTTTGACAATTATGCAGCCATGCTAAACAATTACATTTGGGAAGTAGGCATAAACTGCTTGATAAGCAAACAAAGCATATTGCCTAATCACCTGTCACAGTAGAATGACAGCATCACCATTGATTGATAGATATCAGTATCTATATTCCCAGCTCCTTCTTTGGGAAATATATATCGGTCTTAAAACTAAGGCGCTCATTTCAAGTATAAATGAAGTGAGAAGAGGCATAGACACTGATGCCCTGTTTGGTATAATCAAAGGGGGCATATTTCCCTTATTCTCACAAAAAATGAAAAAAAAAACAAGATATACAATATTTATTATACCTCTATTAAGATTACAAAATAGTAATAAACTTTTTCTGTTAAGATTAAAAAGGGCCCAAAGACCCTTGTAATTTGACCCAGCTGCAAATAGCCACTGTTCACTTTAAAGCCTAGATAATAGGTTTATAGCAAAAGTGGGAGCAGACCCTCGCATTGCTCCCTCAAATTTCAGTTTGTGAATCTTTGAATCCAAACACATGATTTCGACAAAAGACCATGATGCAATTTGTTTCATGCTCTAAACATTCCATTAACAATTTCGAATCCAAACACCTTTCTGGCCCATCAAGATAGGTAAAGCTTCAATATTATTCCCCATTGCAATTTCAAATGCTAAATATTCCAATTGCAATTTCAAACTCAAAAACCCTTCTTCCACAAATTTCCATAAAATATCTAATGAAAGTGGATTGCAGGGTTCGCTCCCATGTTTGCCAAAGGCAGCGTATTATCTGGAATTTGAAGTACATGCTGAATATTTGCCAATGGGTGTGTATCGACGCATTTTCCTCTATGCATAAATGTATAAATGTGTGTCAGAGAGAGATAGAGAGCTGATGCAGTCCCCCTTACCAGCTTTAGATGATATAAAGTATAGGTTTTACTATGAATTAACATCAAATTGTTCAAGGTCCCTTTGACATATCTATAGTAATGAAATGATTGTGCTGAAGAGATGATTAATGGAGCTGAGCAAATTGAGAACTTGATACAATTTTCCAACAACAATTTACTTCTCAGATTTTATAACTAATGAGCTAGTAAGACTACCTGATTTATAGAAGAAAATCACCTCCATGCTTAAACCAAAGAAGTTACAGCCTCACGTTTTAACATAAAGAAATCATCAATAAATTGAAGATCCTCAACAAACAGAGCATAATACAGAGCTGCTAGAATCAGCCGCGGCTGAATAAACAGCTTCATCATCTTTGAGCATAATGCTAAGCAAAATTATAATATCATAACATGTGACACAAGTTTTGTGCAGAAAAACACGAAAATTTTCTCAACGCCAATTCCATGGTGACATTGTTTTGAATTTTGATGAGAACCAAGTTAGTTAGATAGTAGAGAGTTAAACATAATTATTACACATTGAACCTCCTTAAAACTGGAAGGGCCAGAAGAAAGTGTAAAACAAAATACAAATAAGGACCCAGTAAAGTAAACCAAAATTAAACTGAATGATCCTTATGCATATAAAAGATCATTGGGGAACCTTGTATTGGTTTACACGTCTCTTCAATTTTTGCTTGTCCACTTCCAGGTCTTTGATGTCTACAACTTCTTCTTGACCAAGCTCAAAATCGTCGACAATCTCAGACGCTTCCACTGGATCAACAATTATATCTTCTTCAGTAGTACTGTAAGTTCAACCATTTTTTACCAACATGTTTATACGCAAAAAATGCGTTCTTTAAGGGTATTGATTTTCTCCACTAGTTGAACAAAATCTTGGCATTTTCAACTTCGGCCATCAAATCAAATACTCAGAAACCTCTTAAGCTATTGCCCATTTTTCAAGTCACACTTAACTTCTTTATCATCGAGAATTTTTACTATCATAAACAAAAAAGGAAACATATGTGAATCCCCGATCATGGTCATCTTAAGAGAAGACTTAAGGGGAAGCTGAGAGAGCAAGAGAGAGTCATCGGCGAGCTTAGAACCGACTTTAGGGTACAGAAGCTTCTGGCGATTAGGCAACACATTGGTGAGCTCGCATTCGGCGCTCCAATTCGCCGACTGTGTCGTCTCCGCAGACTAGGACGTTGATGCAGCGTTGGAAGCCATGGCCGAAGCTAACGCAGCACTCTCGCACTGCACCACTGCTTTTAGTTCGATAAAAATGATTCCTTTTCGAACATAAAGAATTAAGGAAATGATTATATTATCCCTAATAAAAACACTAAAAATATTTATATGATAATTTTATTTTAATATTTATAAAAAAATTGTCTGTAAAACTTACTTATTCATGCTTATGATTAATTTTAATTTTTATAAAATTTATTAATTGATTTATTTAATTTTATCAATTTATTTTAAAAATAATAATTTTTAAATTAAAGATTAAAGAATATTTTTTTAAAAAATAAATACTTTAGTGTATATAATTTTTTAATGGTCACTTTTTTTAAAAACAATTTTTGTTTATTTAAAATTATCACTTAAAAATTTTAAATATAAACTAAACAATATCTGGGTTCATTGCATATCTCCCCGGCAGCAATTAACTCTCATGTTATTAGATTTTGACTCCAAAAATTATTATATCTGATACTTTAATATTTATAAATGTAAAAAATGTGTTAGGATACAATCTGTAATTTTAAAATTCAAAGTAAAAAGATCAAAATGCCCCTGTTTATTATAACAAAAAAGTCATCCAAAAAGAAAGGTTACCGTCGCCGGTCATCTCAATCTTCTTCTGCTACATCAACGTCGGCCACCTCCTCCTCCTCCTTAACCTTGCTGTGAAGCATAGCAAGATCATGGAGATTGAATCAACCAAGTGTGAGTGTTCTGGATTGAAAGAGGATTGTGCCCAAGATTACATCTCCCAAGTTAAGGCCAAATTTGATGAAAACTATCTCTGTGGTATCTGTTCTGAAGCTGTCTGAGATGAGGTTAACAGAGCCAAAAAACCTTCTCTGCCATGGATGAAGCTTTTTGACATAATTAATCTGCGTGAGTCGAGTAGCATTATAAGAAGACTAATTCAGCCATCTCTCTGGAGAATTTGCCTGCTAGTAACATGCAGATAAATTATGGTCTTCGTTAGAATCATTGCAGATGGCCTCAGCAAACTCCATTCTTGAGAATTTGAGATGATCAAACAGAGAAACCTAAAAAACCAATCCTTCCTTAACAGGCTCATATCCTCTCTAACCAAATTCTCATTCTCCCTCTCCAATGCTTTTACTTTTTGTAGGAAATAGGAATAGACGAATCGTTGGCGGGGAATGGGAAGAATGAATTAAAATTAATTAAAAAAAAAATTAACTTAATTTTTTCAATTTTTTTTAAAAAAATGAATTCATTAAAATCTTTTCCCTCATTCCTATGGAATGAAATAGGCCAGAAAAACTAATAACATCTAATATTTAATTTGATCATTTTACAAAAATTAATACTCAGTATTTATAACAAAATGTAGATTGATGTTTTTGGTGATAAGATATGAAATATAATTGTATAAATAAATACAAATCAATAATTATAATAATGAAATCATATATTATTATATTTTTTTATTCCCATACATTACTTTTAGTGATTAGAAAATAGAAATAAATACCTACAGGTATTGGTTTGACTTTGACAATTTAAACACACTCCCCATTCTATTAAATCATTAAATTATTTTGAAAGAGTTACTTTAATTAACAATACGCAAATCTGTTAAATAGTATTTTCAAAATAATTTCATACAAATTATTTTAGAATTTGTTACCATGTTGATTTGTTAGTTAAAATTATGTGATCCAATATAAATTGAGATTTAAACAACATTTTTTAGTTTAGAATTTATTACCCGAACATGTAAATAAATACTGGCTTTATTTGAGAATAATTCAGCCCAGGCAAATTACAATATAGATAACTTATTCTATTTTATAATTTGTTAGCCATGTACAATATTTTATTCCAGAATTTATTGTTCCTGCAGTCTGTATAAAGAAACATGTCTAATTATTTTAAAAGAAGCAAATATAAATACATATAATTTTCCAACAGAAGTTTAGCCAATTTGAGGATTAAATAGTCATAACTAATTAGGATCAGGGTTATTTAGAACATCTTTGATAATTTAAGAATATCATTTTATTATAATTAAAGTTACATTTAAAAAAATATCATAACTCCTAAATATCTAAATTTACGCTTAAAGGTGATTGATAGTTCACTTTGCCCAATATTAATATCGCTTAGGAGTAAAGTAAATTTCGCTCTGTCAGATCGTGGGTAAACTTAACCCTTTTCTAAGAATTATTGTCCCCAAAAAAAAAAAAATCAAAGTCGCAGGAAATAGAGGCTGCCTTGAAGGAAAAGGTAGAAAATTCACTGCAAACTCAGAATCCATTGAAGCATACAACAAATATAAACGGAACTGACTCAAAAATACCAGCCTGGAAGAGAGAAGAAGAAAATCATAGAACCTCTCCATTCTCCTAACTGAAAGGGATCTAAATCTTATGGCCGAAGCATGAAAAGAGAAAAATGGGTGGTTGGGGAGGGGGGAGAAACAAACAAAACCTACCAAGTGTGCCAATTTCATATATAGACCATCTTCTAAGGACCTAATGAAAAATATATAAATTACAAGCCAAAGCATTGAGTACACAAGAAATATACCTTCTTCTAAAATACGAAGCTTCAGGATTTCAACCATATACTTGACTAGCATATGCCACAAAACTGGATGATGCATGAAGAACTTGAATTTACCCTGTACCTCTGTTTGAACCAGCTCAGAAGCACTTACGGTGAACAATTGCAGGACCAGATTCATCATATTCACCCTTGGAAATCCACATCTGCATAGTAAGAAAAGGATAATCAATGAGCAAAACATTGTATAACAATCATTAATCTAATTGATCAACTACATGTAAAACCGAAGACAAGAGCGTTGCAAACCTGTTGGAAGGTGCTGAGGGATGCCAAAATAGAGCCACCAATCCACACACTGTACTTTCTCTCGGGAGGTGCAACCACCTTGATCTTCATGCTACTTGGAGCAAGGGCAGTAATTTCCTTGCTCATACGATCAGCAATCCCAGGGAACATAGTTGAGCCACCACTGAGCACAATATTTCCATATAGATCCTTCCTAATATCAACATCACATTTCATGATAGAGTTGTAGGTTGTTTCATGAATTCCAGCAGCTTCCATACCAATGAAAGATGGCTGGAAAAGTACTTCTGGGCATCTGAATCTCTCAGCGCCAATTGTGATAACTTGTCCATCAGGCAACTCGTAGCTCTTCTCCACTGCAGAACTACTCTTGCAAGTTTCCAACTCTTGCTCATAATCAAGGGCCACATATGCTAGTTTCTCCTTCATATCACGTACAATTTCCCGTTCAGCAGAGGTTGTGAAAGAGTATCCTCTCTCAGTAAGAATTTTCATCAAGTGATCTGTCAAGTCACGTCCAGCAAGATCCAGCCGTAGGATTGCATGAGGGAGAGCATACCCTTCATAAATGGGCACTGTATGGCTCACACCATCACCAGAATCGAGCACAATACCTATTTCAAAAGTCACAAGTTCAATAAGAATGTACCATGAAAGTAGGGTTTAAAGCTAACCAAAAAAACTATTCAATTGTGCATGCTGGTCATCATTCAACAATCTTCAAAAACAAATAGTGCCTTAGAGTTTCTTTCAGCAACCAGTTCAAGTTCAATATCTATTATCAACCAGCCTCTCAAAATTACAGCAATTAGCCTAACTTGAATAGACTAAAATGCGAGGAATAAAATCTACACTTGTAACAAACCTGTTGTACGCCCACTAGCATAGAGAGACAGAACAGCCTGGATGGCAACATACATAGCAGGCACATTGAAAGTTTCAAACATGATTTGGGTCATCTTCTCTCTGTTGGCCTTGGGATTAAGTGGTGCCTCAGTAAGAAGTACTGGGTGTTCATCAGGGGCGACACGGAGTTCATTGTAGAAAGTGTGATGCCAAATCTTCTCCATATCATCCCAATTGCTTACTATGCCATGCTCGATGGGGTACTTCAAGGTAAGGATACCTCTTTTTGACTGGGCTTCATCACCCACATAAGCATCCTTCTGACCCATCCCAACCATAACACCAGTGTGGCGGGGACGCCCAACAATGCTAGGGAACACAGCCCTTGGAGCATCATCACCAGCAAAACCAGCCTGCAAGCATTGTACAAAAAATGCATCAGCATCAGCCTTCAGGCCTTCTCAAAATGTAAAGGCTACAATTTTCAATTTCTACATCTTCATTTACTCATTCATTAAAACCAGATAGACAAACCTTGACCATTCCAGTTCCATTGTCAACAACAAGAGGTTGAATATCCTCAGCATCAGCCATGTTTTATGATCTGTACAACAGAAAGGAAATCAGAGTTATTGCTCATTGACTAGAAAAATGAAACAGAACGTTCCAGTAAGCAGTAACAGTAACAATTAGCAAAAGAAAATCTGAAATGAAAAGGATAAAAATTAATACAAGTCTATAAGTGTATTAGTTTGATCATACATACCCATACAATACAATATATTCCTGTAACAGTCAAACTTCATTTAACAAATTTTATAAAAGCCATCATTGCCTCAAGTATACTTAGAAATTTGATTACAAAATTCAATACATTCATTATTCTCCAGAACATCAAACGCCTTAATGAATTCGAATAGTTACTAGTTAATCTAGTTTTAAACCAGCACAAAGAGAGAAGGGAGAAATTGAAATTTATGGGACTCAATTTTATGCATATATTACGGAATGTTGTTCCATTCTATTTTACAATATTCAATTCACTGGAACCAAAGGTAGAGGTAGGAAGCCCCAAGCACGGAACCAGTGCACTATAAACAGTTTCAATTGCTTTAAACGAAGACCAACAAACAATACAGTTTTGCTTTGCAAGAACCCATGACATCCAACAGACTTAAAGATCAGATGTATGCATAGCAGAAACCATACACAAAACTCCGAATATAAAAGACAAGTCCAATTTTCGACCCTAGATCATCCAGTATCATGGAGAAAAACGAACCAAACATCAAAACCACTTCATCACAGACACTACACATAAAAAAATTAACACAATACAATTTGCGCACACAAAGAATTGAGCAAGATCTAGATCCTACAGACACAAATAAAGATCGGATCCAGCACACATTATCAGAGAAACCATGCAAAACAAAATTTACTCCAAAATTCACAAGATTAACCAGCTAAAACAAGAAATAGAAACAAGGATCCAAACGCACCTTTCAAACTTCAACTCTCTGGTTTGCCGTTAAAGGAAGAACATGAGAGAATCGGTTCGCTGAATTAGCAGCTGAAAGCGAAAGTATGTGACAGAGAGTACAAGAGCGAAATGCTCATTTGAGCTTTTATATTAGATGCGCAGAGCTAAATGAGAATGAAATGCGAGTGAAATGAAACACAAATGCACGTAGAAGATGCCCGCTAGGCTCCGTTTGGCTTGAGCAGTATATAAACATTGAGTGGAAGGAATTTGCAACCGCTGAATGGCAAAGGAAAAGCTACATTTTTTTAGACAAAAGTTGCCGCAAGGTTTTGACTGACATTAATTTGTCCTCCTGTGAACCACTGGCGCATTTAGATCAATTAATTAAGGATAATTTAGCTTAATTAAAAATTTTAAATTTAAGATTTGAGTATAGAGTAACACAGTAAGATAATTGTCCGAAAATATCTTTCAATTTCTGATCTAAATTAATTTATTGTTATTATTGTGTCTTAAAAATAGCTTAAAAAATCTAAAAAATAGTTCTGTTACAAATTTGTTTACTTACCATCATGATATATTTAATATTTTTTTGACTAAAACATGAATTTGACATGCTATTAGATTATTTTTATTTAAACGACATCATTTTAAACTTAATAAGCTGGGAAAAATATAAAATTAAACCTACTTAATATTATCTAAAATTCTTAATTAAATCAGTTAAAAATTAGTTTACTGTTCAAGAATCAGACTGAACTATTTTAATAGCATGATAAATATTTTTTTTTTAAATTTCGGTTTTTCCTAAATGGAGATGGTTAAACAAAACCAAACAAGGGATAGAGACTAGAGAGAGAGAAGAAGGGCGCGAGTGACGACTTTTTGCCCTTTTGGGGAGGGGAGGGGAGGGGAGGGAAGGGAATCTTGGGTGAATTTGGAATGCAACAAAGTTGTCAAATGCCGTCCATGTCCACGTCACTAGGCGGCTATTATGGGCTGGCGGCCCCTTTTGGGCCCACTCTAAGCCGACCAACTCTTCAAAGTCTTGCTGTACAATATCCCTGCCCACCTCCTCCTCTTCTCATTTCTTCAATTATTCATTGTTTCATGCACTTCTTAATAATTCTTAAATTATTTCTAATATTTAATTATGACCAGGCATATTTTCTTTATTACGAAAAAATCATTTTCCATATATAATATTAATTAAAATATGTTTTATGTTGATATATCAACTGGCTTAGTTAAGGTCTATATATGATATATGAGGGTTAATGCAAAATTTAATTATTTAAAATTGCTGTTACTTTAATTTTATTTTTTAAAATTTTAAACTATAAATTTTAGGCCTTCAAATTTTTTATGTTTAAAAAATTGGTCAATCTAACTTAATAAAAATTTAGACTATTTTATCCCTAAAAAAATTAAAACTAAAATTAAGAAAAATTTGAGAGATCTATTTTTATATTAAACAGAGATATTATATAGGTAAATCTAATGCTGTTTCAATATTCTAGAGTTAAAAATCCTATTTTTATTGAATAAAAATTGAAAAAAGTAACTCAAACAAAGTTTGTATGTATTCTCATTTTTGTCTATCCAACAATCTATCATTTTAAGAGTATTTTAATGAATATGATAAATTATATCGTCATACCGATAATTTTATTCAACTGGTGATTGTAATTTAATTTGTTCAATAATTCAATCAATATTTTGTTAAATTTTTAATTTTATTTAACTATATATATAATATTAAGGACTTAAATATATGTGATTTATATTATAACAACTAGCTTGCAATAAAATACTATAACAAAGTCCAATGAATATGATAAAATTAAAATTTTATTTGAATTATAAGTATTTGACTACAATATTTTCAATTATAAAGTATATTTTTTGGCCAGAAAGGTTTAAATTTAAAATTAAATAAAAGTATATATATATATATATATATATATATATATATATATCTGTATTAAATTTATGTTCACGCTAAAATTGGTGTGACCCTTAGGTTTTATTTTAACTTTGGAATGGTGAATTGTGTTAATTTAAGAGAGGGTGGGAAAAATTATGGGTATAAAAGTAGAGGAAGAAAGATGATATTTTTTATTTAGTTCAAAAGAGGAGGAGAGAAGAGTTAATTAAAAGTTAATAAATATACTCTTATTTCTTTATTTAAATTTATTTATTTTTTATTTATAATATTCATATCAAAATTATTTTTTATTAATTTATTAATATTAAATTTTTTTATCCCATTCATGTTAAAATTAAAAAATTAAAAAATCTCATAAAATTTTAACATGGTCTCTCATTAATTTTATAATTATTATATATATTAATAAAATATATAAATTATTTAACATATTTATTAGACTTTAACAATTAAAGTAAAAATTATTAAAAAAATAATTCATAATAGTACAAATGAAACATTAAAAGAATATAAAGAATAATTTTATTAAAATTATATAAAAAAAATCTCCCCTTCTAAAAATTTTTATTTTTAAATGAGAGGTGGGTATATAAAAATAAAAAAAATTATTTTTTTTATTTTTTCTAATTAAATATATTTATATCTTTTTTAAGAGTTATGTGGCTAAGAAAATGGCGTAAATTTATTAAATTCATTATTATTCAGTATTTCTCTTAGTTGAAGTGATCACATGAGAATGGTTTTGATAATCATCAAAATTCAATTCAAAGTTTCAAAACCGCGTAACGTAAGGATTTTTTTTTCTTTAAAAAGAAAAAAAGGCATACGAATCATGCTAGTCGTCATTCGAGTACAAAAGTGAGTTATTGGGAGAGGAAATGCAATGGCATGTATTAATATAATAATATAAAATGTAATGATAACTAATTAAGACTTAACCTTAAATTATAGGGCATGATTTTCAGAAGGTTGCTTTGTTGAATGTTTTGCTTATAAAATAAAAATATAATCCCTTCATTTTTAATTATAAGAATCATTTAATTTTTTTAGATAAATTTAAAAATAATTAAATTAATTTTTTTAAGATAAATTTATATTATATACTTTTTAATTATTCTAAATTAATCAATTAACTCTTATATTAGTTATAATTAATTTATTTAATTTTATAAATTTATTAAAAAAAATAACTTTTATAATTAAAATATAAAGTGAAATTGAGAAGTAGAAGTGAAATCTTCTACTTCCTTTATTTGGTATAATAGAAATTACTTTCACTTCCACTTATAATATTATAGGTCATTTCAATTTTATAAAAAAAGTTAGGAAATAAGATGATGGAAGTAAAAGTAAAATATTTTAAACTATTTAACCTAAATTATAAAATTTTTAAATAGCTTTAACCATTATCAAGTTATTAAAAAAAATTTAAAATATTTTATTCTAAATTATAAAAAAATATATATCAAGTCACTGCTCATTTTTGTCTTATTAAATAAATTTTTAAATTTTATTTTTAGTCTAATTTTATTTTTACTTCTATAAAAAATAATCCTCCATTCTACCAAACACATCGAAATAGTTAATTTTGTACATCACTTGTTCACATATAACTCTTTTTTATGATTTTTTTTCACACAACTTTAAAAATTAGGAGGTTACCTACATATAAATTAAAATTTAAAATTTTTTAAAAAGATTGCGTATACATCCCTTAGTTATTGATATATTTGGTAGGATATAAGAGTTTTTTTATGAAATTGAAAGTAGTAGTAGAAATGAAATTAGACGAAAAATGATATTTAAAAATTTATTTGATATGTTAGAAATGGGTATAAAATTTATATATATTTTTTATAACTTAAAGTAAAATTGTCTAAAATATTTTTTTATAACTTAAGAATAGTTAAAATTTTCTAAAATTTTTATAATTTTAAAGAAAATAGTCTAAAATATTTTATTTCTATTTAATAGAATAAAAATAACCTAAAATACTAAAAAATATAAATAGCTTCCATTATATTAAATAAAAAAAATTTTGAATCCACTCCCCTACTTCCACTTCCATCTACTCTAACCTTGCCCAAGCATGTGACTATAGTTTAATCATCAAAACTAAACTTATTAATGTTCACATGGAATCTAAGTGCATTTGTTTGTTTTTATCATTAATTGCTATATAAATTAACTACAAATCATTATTTAATTATTTATTAGTTTTACTAACTATATATTAATTAATATTATCATTTAAATTGTATCATTTTTAAATCTATAATTTATTTTTAAATTAAATTATATAAAACTCTCTTAAATTTTGAATCACAAGAAAATAAGCCCTCCGCTTTTAAAGTTTAATAAATAATAACTAACTTACTTAAACTTATTTATAACTCCGTATTATAAACTCTAACTATCAATTATCTATCTCTTTAAATTATATATTTTTTTATATGAACCTTTTTTGATTGTTTACATACAAGGCTTGACATTATTCATAGAGCCTTGTTTCCTAATATATATATATATATATATATATATACCTAATATATATATAACACATCGTCTATATATTTAATTAATGAAAGGATGTGATATATGATCATTTAAAATATGTTCAATCTATAGAAACTATTATTAAAAGTTTTATCATATCTTTATATTGTGGATAAATCTATTCTCTATCCAAAAATTCTTAGATTTATCTGTCAAGGGTTCAAAGTTCAATTGTTGAAATCTCATCAGCATGGTTTAGGAGTTTGCCTATTTAACATCGTGTTGCCATATTCTAAATTAGAGATATGTATAGGTAGAGTTGGGTAGATAGCCCTCTACCTGATACCCTACCTAAAAAAAGTATGGGCTATATTTTATAGCCTGATACCCAATAAAAGTTCTAACAGTTTTGGGGTAGGTATGAATAGGTTAAACATGGACGAGCTGGATATACTCAAGTCGTGATGTCATGCTTATGTTGTGAAAAAAAATACAATTATGAACTTTTAAAATAATACCATATTCATGTGTCTTCAAGAGTCAAATAATATCTATAATCCACTAAAAATAAGACAACAAAGATAATAATTAAAATATTGAGATCTATTGTATATAAAAAATAAGCGTTGAAATCTAAATAATTTGTAATTATAACTTTGCATTAATCTCTCTAATATTGAAAAAGATAAATCATCTAAAAGTAAAATAAATAATTATAATTTATAATATAATTATATGATAGTTAACAAAGTTAAAAAAAATTAGTATAGTTATAAATATTAAAATATACAACTTACATACTTAACTACTTATATTTTTAAACTTATCTTCTAGTCACTAGTAGCTATCATATTCTCCCTTTTAAGATAGGGAAAAAAATGAGTGCTCATAGGTAAGGCAACCCCTATACCTGGTGTCCAACCCGAAAAATACATGAGCTGTATTTTATAACCTGATATCCAACCTTATCTTATATTTATCGAATTGGACAAAATAGTTTTATTGTGGGTTCAAATAGATATATCGAGGGTTTTATGCATAGCGTTATTCTAAACTAATTAATTAGGAATAAGTCGCAATTTCAAACAGGACAATTAATGTCATTGGAGGTCCTTCAATACAAATAACCTGATATTTTGGTTCTTTAGCGTAATTTTCCTGGAATCATCCTGATCGGTTGCTAGGCTCCGCTTGAAACTAACGATCACGGCAGCCGTACCTACAATCCCCAACTGCCAGATCTCTTTGACCTGCGACGCTAGTCTTCTGCTTACTCCCGCAATGTACGCCCCAAGTCCCTTGTTCATTCCGTTTCTTTTCAATCAGATCTGCGTTTGTCTTTAATTTTTCTTTTTCCGGTGGCATATTTGTCTTCAATTTGAATGCGGTGATTCTTATAGCTCTGTTTTGCAAATCTAGGGTTTCGGAATTTTCTGTAAGTTGATTGTTTCGGTGGTTCTGCTTGTATACAACGCATAGAATGTTTTTCGATAAAGGCCTGATATTAACTTCTAGTCCTCATTTGATTCCTGCGTAAATGAAGTTATAATAGGAGCTGTAAATTGAAGCACTGGAGTTTTTAGCTGTATCCATTTTTTTTTGGGTATCATAATCAATGTGGGGCCGATGTTTAAGCCAATAAATTGAGACTGTTATACGCTAGATTTCCGACTTAGTTGGACTTAAGCTTCTCTCTGCATTCTTCACATTGAATATTGGAGCTTGATATGCTGCAGCCTTTTGGTTATAACCCCTCGAAAAATGGATTATTCTAAGGCTGGAAATGATGGTGGGGGAGGCTTGTAAAGTGTCTGCTAGTTGCTGATTCTCATAAAATTTGTTCCTACACAATATGTTTTGCGGTGCTTTGGATAATATCTTTAAAAGGAAAAAATGTATGTCTTCCTAGTGGTTGATGCTGGGTTTGTGGTTTAGTGCACATATGTTAGGAGACTCGGCCAGGCCCCATCTAACTCATTCTTTTTCTTGTATTGGTTTAATATATCTGTTTCCTCATTTTTGGCTGCGTGAGTTTTATGTATACTTTGTTCCCTGGATACATATGCTTACCTCCTTCATTTTGGAAATTGACCCTTTATTCTCTGGGAAATAACTGCTTTCCTCATGATTTTAATGATCTTTTTTTTGTGCTTATATGTCTGTGTGTGTGTGAGTGTGAGAGAAAGGCATCTCATTGGATTCACATTGGATTGCATTTTATGTTACTTTCAGTAAAGGTATAATACTATCCTTAAAATATGCGCACAGCTAACTAATAAAGTTTACAAAATGTATGAATATGTTTGAACTCATTTTTGCCGTATTTCTGTACTTATTCTCTTTAGGGTTGTTGAGTTCTCTAGGTCTGGAGAGTGATATGAATTCATTGTGAATATAACTGGCACAACTGGACATAGGTAGTGTATGAAAGCCAGATACTTTAGAAATTCTGATATTTTAAATATCTGCATTCTACGGTAATCATTTGGAGCTATGGTATTCCAATAACTGGATTTGTTTTGGTAGGATATTGAAGTGAGCTATTGATTGCAATATTGCATATCTGCAAGACTGATCTAAAAGAACATATCAATATCCCAAATAAGTAGTAATTAAAGTTGTAGTATCCTTTGCCAACAAAGGTTAGTTCAGTTAGCAAGAAGTTGTCTCATAACTTACAAGGTCATGGGTTCTAATCCTACTACCGACGTGAGGATCTTATTAGAGGGCGACCTATAAATATATTTGAAAACTCTTTTTGAGCTTCGAGGCATGTTTTGGCCTTGGGGTGAGTCTCCAGAACCTAACTCACCTAAATTTTAATCTATCAAACAAAAAAGTTGTAGCATCCTTTATAAAACAGCGGAGGGTGGGTGGGGGAGGGGGGTTGCAAAGTGAGGAGGCAGCTGCTCATGGTGCAAACTAGCTTTGGATGAATTTTGTAATATACAGTTGCTTATTGAAAATCCAATGTCATTATATTTCAAGGTTACAGATTTTCTATGAGGTATTCCTCCCTCCCCATGAAAATTATTCCATATTTAGGAATTTCAGTTTTTAGATATGGTTCTTTGTATCATGTAATTGCGGTATCAGTTGCTTCATTTAAGTTCTGTTGCTTGTTTATTTTGGCTCTGGTCGTTGCTATGCTATTTAGTTTTCAATATTGATTTCATCTTTGTGTTTTATTCTGAATATAGGGCTGACGAAGATTCTGTTGATCATAAGGGATATCTTGAAGAGTCTTGCAAACCAAAATGTGTGAAACCATTACTTGAATATCAGGTATGCATTTTGAATATCAGCTTCCTGCAGTGTCTAAACTAGAGGTTTTGAATGATTGTCCATGACTTTTTTTTGTCCAATTCTGGTCTGGTCTTGTATTCCATGATGAGGATATGTCCTTAATTTGTTGATTTTGCAACGAAGACCAAAGTGAAATAACGTCATGAAAGGGTTTTGTTGATAATTTTTTGTAAAGATCAATTAGTTTAATACGTTGTGCTGGATGCTGTTGGAGCATGAGGGTGTGGTTTTTTGTCTTGGAGTCGTGAACATACTTGTAAATTTCAACAAGGAATTTTGCAGCAAAGCCATAAAATCACCATCATGATGCAGCATGAATTGCCCAGTATGTTCCCTTGTCTATGTAATTGATGGATAGGGCTGCACAATGACCAGACCAGACTGGGTTAGTGCCTAACCCGTGGTCTGATCTGGAAACAGGTTCAGGCTTGGGGAGGCTGCCCGTGGTCTGGTCCACCCTGAGCTTAGCCTGGCACCAGGCCAGACTGGGCTTGATTCATTAGGACTAGTCTGCCAGACTGAACTGCTTTCCTTTATTTTATTTGGAAAAAAAAAAACTTTGGGCCTGTACAATCAGTCAGGATGAAAAGAGTGATGTTGTGTATCTTCCATCTCTCAAATTTTTTTGGCAAAGAAAAAGTCCAATTGTCTTTTTTTGTGTGAATGCAATTTTTTATAGCAGATAAAGTTAAATTCCTCAACTTTCTGCAGGCATGCGTTAAAAGGATCCAAGGCGACGAATCTGGCCATAAACATTGCACAGGACAATATTTTGATTATTGGGCATGCATTGACAAATGTGTAAGTATCGCTTTAGAGAATATCAAACATTGTTAGAGTCACATTCTACCTTTGTATTCAATGCTAAATCATAGTCCTTGAATGCAGGTTGCACCAAAGCTATTCACCAAAATGAAGTGAAGGCAGATGATTAATGGTATATTGTGATGATTATCTTCTCATCTCCCACTTTGTTGGAAAATGACTGCTCTCTGACATTTGATTTTGTACCCAAACTATATTTCTGTATCCATGTTATTGTGGTTACTGTGAAAGTTTGAACTCACAGTAATCATTGCTCCTTTTAATTTGGAAGAATGCTTTTTTACTTGATAGTGTTGGTGGATCTGACTTTTTGAGTTAAGTGGGACTTTGTCGCATAATGAATAATTAAGTTTACATTGAAAGGTCAAATCTGGCATGTAGACAATGTGTTCTTTGTGATGCAATGAATGAAGATCCTCCATATAAGCCATTTTGTTTTGTACTGGCTTTTCGTTTTATTAGATTATCTTTTAGGAATTGGTATTCTCAGTTTTGTGTTGTTTTCAATTTTAGCAGAGCTAAGAGATTATTATTCTTGTTTGCCTTCTTTAGTGATGCCGTTTACTTTCTTTGAATTGAAAATGAATGTTCCAATTTTAAGAGGATCCTATCATTTCTTTTATCGAAATACAACATATATTCTAAAAATCAAATTTCAGCCAAAGGAAGAGGCTTAATGAAGACCAATTTATTATTTAATGATTTTTAAATTCTATGATATGTTTGTGATCATTCTCTCTTGGCTATCATGTCCAATTACTTTCAAGCTTATCAAATAATAATGGATCTAATTTAGTACTTTATATGTCTTAATTATAAGAGTTAGTTTTTTTTAGTAGATTAAAGATACTCAATAAATTAGTTAGTTATAACTAATATAAGAATTAATTGACTAATTTAGATATATTTATGAGTATATAATAAGAATTCATCTTGAGGGGTTATAATTAGTCATAATTAATCGATTTATTTAATTTTTTAAATTTACCTTTAAAAGTAAATTGTCTTATAATTAATATCGTAAAGAATAATATTATATAGCATGTATATATATACACACACACACACACAAGTAGTTTAAGAAATAATCAATTTTTTAAGACTTTTTTGGCTACCAATAATAGCTTTACCAGCAAACCATGTAAAATTGTTCAAAAGTGATTTCTTTTGTAAAAAATTCTCAAAGAAATGGGGATCATTGTAGTGAAAAATATAGAGCTAAAAATTTAAGTTGAGTTTAACGCGCCATTTTATGGCGGGAATTGATAAACCATTTTGATGCGGGCCTTTTTGACCCGCACCCACGGCGGGCTAGCCCGCTTAACCCACTTTTTTTTTTATAAAAAAATTATTATTTATATTACACTTTATTAATTTTAGAATTTTAACTAAATTAAAGTTTATATTATACTTAATTTATACTAACTTTATCTTATTAGTCATTTCTTTAAATATATATTTTATTTTATTATTATTTTACTTATGAGAGATTTATATATGGATAATGATAAAGTTAAAAAAATAAATATTTTGATAATTTTATATCATACTTTGAATCCAATTAATATTAATATATATAAATTATTTTTTAAAAAATATATATGAAAATAATTTTTTTAAATAAATAAATAATTAATTAAAAAAACGGGCAGGTTGGTGGCTCAGGTTGATAATTTACCAATCTGTTTAAAAGTGGGCTGATTAAATTTGGCCCACTTTCAGGTTAACCCATATCTAACGAGTTTGTCCGTATTTTGAAAAATATACTGTACTATTCTTAATGTAATTATGAGTTGAGTCGGAAGGACTTGAGAGAAGACGACGATTAGGCAAAATGTAATTAGTGAAAAATGTAATTATGCAAAATGGGAAGGACTTGAGTCGGGAGGACTTAACAGAAGAAGACGATGAGGCGAAATTGGAAATTAGGGTTTGTTATTGGTAAAATAACAAAATTACCCTATAATGTAATTATGAGTTGTAAATTGGAATAAATTAATAAAATAATAAGAATTATATGTCATCTGTCAAATAATTTTAAACAATCTGATATGACATTTGTTCTGTTAGATTTAATGGTTATTTTAATATATGGGGATCAAATATCAAACTAGAGGATGCTAGTTTTAAATTTGTAAAAGTGAGAGGGTTATATACAAATAGGGTTAAAGTTGAGGGGCTATTTGCATTTTAGCCTTAATCAAATACAATTAACTCTCTTAAAGGGAATTGAATCAAATTAATAGATGTCAATTAATTATTTTTTTATTTGATATATTATTTTTAGAATAATAATTACGTTAAATCATTAATTAATTTTAACGTTTTGCAAAATGTATTAATTGAAACATAAAATTTTAAAAGAAATGCCTTACAAGAGTAAACAAGAGAGTATATTATATATAAAAAATATACCAAATATACTATTTATAAATTATAAACAATACAAATTTATTTTAATCATGGAATCACACAAGGCTATAGTAGTGCTCCTAATTTTAATCATAACAACACCACAATATAGCAAGATTTTAATGAAATAACAACACATAATCACCGTAAATGGTCTGAAAATAGAAATCTATTGGATTTTTTGGGATGATCAATTTTTTTATTGATTTTTTTTATAAAATTTTTCCAGCCTTCTGTTTTATCAAGCCCAAAACGTGTTTGGTTTTCTAAAAACCACTCAAACTCCTAAGCTAATTTTGTGATTCGCGTCAATGACAGGGTCAACTCTAGTAACTCAGATTAATCATGAAAGCAGTTTTCTAATGACAAATGCTGGTTCGTTCCAGTTCTTTAATCATTAGTTTCTTATCATATTTTTCATATAACAAATTAATCTACCTCATATGGTAGGCAGAGGGGTTGAGCACCATTACAGGAGGAATACAAATTCTGCGATTAATCACACTAATTAAGGACATGGAATAACATTGTTTCATTGATAACATTAACACAGACGATATACATATATATATATATATAGAGAGAGAGAGAGTATATATGCATACAAGCATGCAGATGCAAACAAAAACAGACAACAATACAGACATCTAGACTCGTTCATGGATTCTGGCCCCTCTTCATTAAGACAAGAGACCCAAAACGACACACAAAGATCTCCAAAACCAAACCAAGCATAATTTTAGAAGTTGGATAATTGTTCAAGTTTCCCCATTACATGATCCAATTCGTCAATGAACCTCTTCATAGAATTGAGCGCCAAGTAGAACGGCACAACTATACCATCCTCTCCTTTTGCATTCTTACATGAAACATATATAATAGCTTACTCCAGGAAACGGACCGGCTCCGGCCGTCGCCAGCCCACCATACACCTCCTCAACCCACCTGAAATCCACATCTCTGAACCCTAGCGCGACGTGTCCAACACAATCCATGTTCCAGGCATAGTGAAGCATGGTTGTCCTTCAATTACCATAAAATCAGCCACAGCAGATTATATACGCTCCACCGTTGCCTCAGATTTCGCCTTCTTCACCAACTCTAAAGCATACCCTAATGAATTCTTACAGAGCTTCCCTGCAGTGGTGACTGCAGCTGGGTACACAAAAGCATTGCCGTGATAACCAACTGGCAATGATGGCGGCTTTGACTTGTTCCTTAGATTATTGGGACACATAAAGCGAACCTCCTCAGAGGGTTGTAATTGCAATGCTTTAGCATGACGACGCTATAGGAAAGCTGACAGAGCTTCAAACCTAGTAGTGTGTTGTTGAGCTTCAAACAATTGATGGATGGCTTCTAGCTTTTTGTGTCCAAAGAAGAAAGATTGGTGGACCATGCTTTGTTGGGTCCATATTTGATCGTAATTATTAGGAACTTGCTCATACTCACGATGCGTGCAAGTAAGTCGAGGTGGGTCTCTTACTGATAAGAGCTCTCTCCACCAAATCGGAGCAACGGATGGTTCGCTTGCACCGCCAACGATGTCCGCGACGGCATTTAGGAATTGTATTATACCGGCACAGTCACTCAGTGTGTGATTTAGGCGGTAGGCAAAACCACACTTGATTCTGGTAACCTATAACAACAACATAAGCATGCTTTTATAAATATCTTGACCATATTTAAGATTAGATATGGTTGAAATCGAAGTGTCGGGCAAAACGAAGACATGGATGATTAAGAGGGGACTGTTGATAACTCCTTCTGAACAAGGAACGTTATAAAAAAGTTCATCAAAATATGGAATGGAGGTGTTGTTGAAAAGTGATATCAGCATCGGTATCAATGAACATGACTCCTTCTCCATTACATAAAACCATGAGCTTGCGTGCAGGTCCTTCCCTGAGTCTACCTGCAAATGGATAGTAAAATACCAGAGCTTGATACAGTGCCTTCTTTATGACTTGAGCTGGGTCCTTCCCTTTCATGGAAGCCTTGTGACCATAAATGTGTATCATCGGTATCTGAAATCGTAATCCATCTTGGTCATCTATGTCGGAGAGCAGTTTCATTTCACGAGGGGTGGGCTTCGCCGGAGCCACTAGTTCTGGTTGGCGCCGCCTCACATTAAACGCTACGTCGCCAGAAATGCTGCACGTGAAGTCATGTTATGACACAAACAAGATTGCAAATGCATCGGAGACTGAGAGTTATGTTTTTTTTTTGAGCTAGGTAGCATTATTTATAATGATAATAAAATAATATCGAAATGTTCTTAGTGGCTGTGGTAATCTGGCCTTGTTGGCTAACGTTTGCATGCATTCCAATTAACGAATATTGCCACTTGGTTCTTATGGCAATCCTTTTGTGTACGCAGCCAGAGTCTCCACCGCATGCAAGCTCTGCCAAAATTCATTTGAGTGGGGCACGGCCGTTCATGGTGGGCCGGCAAAGGCTAGAGCCGACAGGAAAAGTGTCTGAAGCATCCTACATGAGACCGGAGGTGTCATCGATTGCATTGCGGTCTTGTGTCTGTTTTATTTTTTTTATTGGATGTCTTACTTTTCATATACACATAATTACATATATATACTCATCCCGTACTTAAAAAATTAATTAATTTAATTAATATGATATATTTATTTTAAAATATTCTAATAATCTTTTTTAACTCCCTTCCTCATTCTCTTATTTGATTATTATTGAGAGAGTATTAATATATAGGGGTAATTAAAAAATTAATAAATATAGAAAATAAATCTTATATTTAAGACTAAAATTAACTCCTCAATTATACAATATAATAAAAAAATAAATCTTAAATTCTATTAACTCTATTTTAAAATTTAATAATTTTTTAATTTTATCCCTATCTAATATAAAAAATGAGTGCGAATCGATTAGTCTAAGAATAATAAATTAGAGCTAAAATTTACATTTATATAATAAATTTAATTTAATGAGGTGACTTATATTAAAGATAAAAATATGCTTTTTTGTCTTAAAAATAGAACCAGATAAATATTAAATTTAATGATGTGATTTATATTAAGGATGAAAAATATATTCTAACTAGATGAGTGATGACTAATATCTTTTTTTACTTTATAAATAAGATTAGAGGAGAAACTTAGTATTATTCAATGTCTCTGGTAATGGTGAAATTTGTGTTCACCTAAAATGTACAAAAAATTCAAAAATATTTAAGCTAGTGGTATATTAATAAAATGGGAGAACTGAAATTTGATTATTACATTATTTAAAAAAATGTGTAAGGAGCAACCATGTGAAGCAATTATTCTTGAGACAATTGTGACAGCACATGAGTGGGCACGTCCTAGAGTACTATATATGTATAATATAAAGGGAGAATTAATTAAATATTCTGTAAAAGATAATTAATTATTATAAAATCTAATGACAATTGAGTAGCATGTAATGACAAATTATACGATAGGAAATGACAATATATTTATACTGTCTACTTGTTAGTATAATTGTTTGAAAATTAAATATTTTCTATGGGATTTCTTAGTAATTTTGCAATATATATAGATCATGAACATGGGTACGTACAATATAATGCCAATTAAGACCAAACATGTGCCTCGTTACTGTACGAGAGTCGCATATTTCTCCAATAATTTTCCCCAAGAATGCTTATCCCATGATACTTGTTCCGCTAATTAGAGAAGATGCACGCGTGTCAATGGCTAATGTGGTCTCTTTATAAGTAGGAGGTTGTTGGTTCAATTTCATGGACAATCCTAAGTTGTTAGTATCTGCTTCTTTAATCTAAAAGAAAAGAGAAAAAAAATACTTTTAATTCTTCAAGTTCTAACTTAGTTATGGTTCAATCTATCAACAATAACTCAGTGTGTCTTAATACTTGAATTTTTAACTCCTCTAAAATTTAGTCCTTATATTGCTCTCCTAGATAAGTTTAGCCTAAGACATACTCTGTCGAAGGTTGGAAAAACATTTGAATGTTCATATGTTTTTGCCCAGCTTGGAAAAAATGTTTTTTTCCCCTGCTTGGATAGCTCAGTCATGTCTTAGGTTAAACATTTTTGAAGCGAGTAATAATTAAGGACTGAGTTTAAAGTGAATTAAAAATTTAAAAATAAATTATAGCTGAGTTATAATTGAAGAATTAAATTATAACCGAATTAAAATTTAAAGGAGGAAGACATAATCAAAAGTAATGTTTTATATATATATATTATCTCTTTTTTAATAATATTATTTAAATATATTTTTAATAAAATTATGTTACCTCTCTATGCGTTTGTTTTTATCTGCATACGCTATAAAAGCAGAAATAGCTAGTGAAGGAGGTAGAGAGGTAATAATATTTAAGCTTAGTGGTGGATCTAAAAAGCGAACTCTGAGTAGTTTAGGGTGTGTTTGGATTAGCTTTTGGAGAATAGATTTTAGGAAGAATAGATTTTGGGAAGAATAGATTCTAAGAAAAAAGTGATTTTAAAAATTGGAGATGTTTGGATGATTAGTAGCAGAATCACTTTTCTATAGACAATTTACTAAAAAAGACATAAACTAATATGATAATTATGTAAATAATAAATTTGATTTTAAATTTTTTTATTTAAGTGATTACAAAATAATACATATACATATGTATTTGAATAAGGTAAAAATTTATACTATTCACCTTAATTTTAATTTTTTTATACTGAAAATTTTATTAGGGTTAACTAATCTATATAACCGTAAAAAAATATGGAAGATGATAATTTTTATTGACAAATTTATATTTTCTCCAAAATTTTAAAATTTTAGATTTAAAAAAAATAATATTTATTTTTTAAATAAAATTTAAATTATTAATTATAAATTTAAATAAAAATAAATTATTAAAATTAACCAATCTAGATCACCCTATAAAATTTTAGAAGATAGTAATTTTAAAATAAAAAATTAAATTTTTAGATTTTAAATAGTATTTATTTTTTTAAATAAAAATTAAATTATTATTTAAAATAAAAATAAAAAAAATAAACCCACACACACTAAAAACCGAAAGCTGGGCACAAAGCTACCCAAGAATAGATTTTTTTAAAACCATGGTTTGAGTCTTCAAACCATGGTTTCAATTTTAAAATTGATTTTAAAAAAAAAAACTAGTGTTTGGCTTACATGTACTCAAACCATAGTTTTGCCAAAGAATCTATTCCTAAAAGCTATTGCCAAACACACATTTAGTCACTATTAGTGTCAAAACTAACTCTTGACTATACAGAAGAAAACAAAGTGAAAGAATATAAAAAGGAAAGTTAAGCGCAAGAGAAGATCAAGAACGTGAAATTTGAAAGGGAAAAAAATTAAGAAATGTTAAGTTATGTCAAGTGTAAAAAAAAAAAATTAAAAGTCAAAATATAATATCTGATATGTAATATACGTGTAACCAATATGCATTAGTCTAAATAGAATGGATTTTGACCGCCTAAATATAAAATCTCAAATTCCAATCTATCTTGAGAGAATTATCCTCGATTAATTTTGATAATACTCACTTCTAAAAACTCAATTAAATAGTCATATATAAAAAGGAAGAGTATGCGTGTGTGACATGTACAACAAAAAAATATGTGATGCACAAGTCAAACATGTTAGAAATATTTGGTTGGAAAATGGGTGACTTTAAAATAATATTATCAAATGACGGAGGTAATAATATATTTTTTTTATGTGTATGTATAAAAATAATAAAAAAAGACTTTAATAATATATATATATATAGAGAGAGAGAGAGAGCATCATTTTGCCTTTTTATAAAAAAATCCAGAATATAAATGACTTTAAAAATAATAAAAAAGACTTTGTGTTCTTATTTTTTAAAAAAGTAATAAAAATATTATATAATCCCTCCCATTTTAAATATATGAGTTAATTAAAAAATTTATTATAATCTTAAATATAATACCCCAATCTACTTTATTTTTTAAATTTATATTTTTTTATAAACTATTTTTATTAGTAGTTTTTATATGAGATAATTTTAATGTAAATAATTAAATAAAATATTTTAAGAGACATTCTTTATAAATAATTAATTAAATTAAATTTTTAATCCCTAGAAATTAATTATTTTACTTTTATATCAAGGGAAGATACTAAATATGACAATACAATAAATGCTATAAAAAGAATAAGAATCTTATTCACCGACTCAAATGGAACATGACCTTTTATAATGCAAGAACACGTTTCCACAATTCAAACATCTTTAGTAATGTCATTAAAAACATTGCTTTTGTCCTTAAAAATTTAAAAAGGTAAAAGAAAACGTACAAACTACAAAAGAAAGAAAAATAGTACCGACCAAAAACAGATAATTAAGCTTTTAATCAAATATTATTCTTTTCATATCATCATATCCATTTAGTATTGGAACGCATGTTTCCGAATCAACATAAGAGCATTTCAATTATAAACATTTACAAACAATTTTTTTTGGAGCTTCACGCATTTTTCCTATGTATGAAGCTAGCATATTAAATTTATTTATAGTTATTTAATTAATTTCTAAAAAATTTAACATTAAATCATGTCTACTTATATACTTTAAAAAATTTGACATTTATTTAATATTGAAAATATCTTGACCTAACAATAAAAAATAGCGCGGATTATATTTGGATACCCCATCAATTGAGGATAAAATCTTTAACATTATTAGATCACAATCTAGTGATTAATAATTCTTAATTGAGTCCAGGCTTAATTAAGAGAGCTCAATTGAGAGAAGAAAAAAAACACAGGCACAAGACAGCGACATAAAAACAGCGGGAATTTTCCTTTCGGTTATCCAAGTTACAAACAACACTACAAAAAAACAGACTTTTGGCGACGACCTTTCAGCGGCGACACAATAAGTCGCCGCAGAAAGGCATGCTATTAGCGGCGACAAAATAAGTCGCCGCTGAAAATCAACTTTTAGCGGCGACTTATTTTATCGCCGCTGAAAGTAAGACTTTTAGCGGCGACTTATATTGTCGCCGCTGTACGTCAATGAATAAAAAATGTATGTTACACTTTTCAGCGGCGATAAAAGCAGTCGTCGCTGAAAGTAGGACTTTTTGCGACGATATATTGTTGTCGCCGCAGAAGGTAGGGTAAAAAAAGGTTCCAGCGTTGACTTTCAGCGGCGACAAAAAGTTACTTTCAGCGGCGACTTTTGTGTCGCCGCTGAAGGTTGTTAGTGTTATTTTCCTCCAGGCGCCCTAACATTTCATTTCGTCAGGTTCTCAGCGAGCGGGGAGCGATACAGAGCCGAGCGAGTGATACAGAGAGCGCGCGATACAGAGAGTGGGAGCCACGGGGGTTTTGCTGGAGAGTAACGGAGGCTGTCGTAGGGATAGTTAGAGGTCAAAGAGTGTGGATTGAAGCTTAGAAGTGGGATTGAAGGTTAGAAGGGGGATTGAATGCGATTGTGGATTGAAGCTTTCAGCGGTAGCTACGGTTGATTTGGCCGATGGAAATTGAAGCTTAGAAGGGGGAAATCTTATTTTGGTCTTGCTCAGTGGATTCGTAAGCTGTCTGGCGTAAACCGATCACCGTGCACTATGGATTGCTTCTTTCAGCTCTGCAACAGGAGTCACCGAAGAAGGTGAGTTCTTCCTATATGTCATCTTTGTCTTCTCTAATCTGTGATTTGGCCATTGAATGCTAGCTGTTGAACCCAATGTATGGTTAAAACCCAGCAGCTGGGGGTGTCTTGCGCTCTGTCCTGTATAAAACCCAGCAGCCGGGGGTTGTTGTACAGTGTGGTAGCAGTTCAATCGAGTGTGTGTGTTTGTGTGTGTTTCATTGTGCGTGTTTCATTGTGCGTGTTTCATTGTGTTTGTGTGTGTTTCATTGTGTGTGTTTCAATGTATGGTAAAAGTGAATGTTGAAGCCTGAACATACTTGTTTCGATTGTTGGAGTACAGAAAAGAATAACAAAATGAAAAATGTTGAAGCCTGAAAATTGTTGGAGTACTGAAAAACATGCCCTTTACTTTCAGCAGTTCTGTCCACTTTTTCCACAAAATGAATCCATTAATGAATGCTTTAGCTTATAATAGCATAAGAATTGTGAAGTATATTTGATCTATGCACAACTTCCCATGACATAATTATGATAATTACGTTAAGTATGCAACTATGTGTTATTATGTTAAGTATGCAACTATGATAATTACTTAGAGATAATTATATATACGTGTTATTATTCATATACTGATATGTTTGTTAGATTTTCTTGTTGTATCCTATGTTTAACTGTTTAGGGAATACAAATGGATAAAAGTTGGCTACATATTAGAGACAGAGGCAACCTATCATATATTAGAGGAGTGGATGCTTTTCTAGAATGGGCATTTAGTCAACCAGGAGTGGTAAATCAAATACGTTGCCCTTGTAAAAGATGCATGAACGTTATATTTAAAGTGAGAAGAGATGTAAGGACAGATTTATTGAGCAAGGGTTTCTGGAATAGTTATACGGTGTGGGAGTTGCATGGGGAAATTAGAAGACTGCAGGAAGATTGTAGAGTTTCTAGTAATGACGTAGAAAATGTTACTGATAATGAGAACTTTACAAGGATGGTATGTGATGCATATGGAGTTCCATGTATGGATTATACTAATACTAATGACTTTGAGAGTGAAGAGCCTAATGTGCAGGCTAAAAGGTTCTTTGACTTGTTAAAAGATGCTGAAACAGAACTTTATCCAGGTTGTATTAAGATGTCCAAACTTTCTTTTATTGTAAAGTTGCTTCAAGTGAAATGCCTTAACCATTGGAGTAATAAATCTATGGATGTGTTGTTGGGCTTGTTGAAAGAAGTTCTCCCAGATGGGGCTTTAGTGCCAAACTCATTCTATGAAGCTAAGAAGATAATTCGTGATTTGGGTTTAGATTACCACAAAATTGATGCTTGTGAGAATGATTGCATATTGTATTGGGGGGAGCACACAAATGCAGAATCATGTCCTAAGTGTAATATGCCTAGATGGAATTTAAACAAAAAGAAAGGGAAGAAGGTTCCGCATAAAGTCTTAAGGCATTTTCCTATAACACCAAGGCTACAAAGACTGTATATGTCAAGAGATACAGCTAAAGAAATGAGGTGGCACAAGGAGAAACACTCGAATGATGATGTTCTGAGGCATCCATCTGATTCTTTAGCTTGGAAACACTTTGACAACCAGTACCCTAACTTCTCTGCTGATCCAAGAAGTGTTCGACTGGGTTTAGCAAGTGATGGGTTTCAACCTTTCGGGAATATGAGTGTCAACCATAGTATCTGGCCTGTTGTCTTAGTGCCATATAACTTACCACCATGGCTTTGTATGAAAAGCCCGTACTTTATGATGACACTTCTTATTCCTGGTCCAAAGTGTCCAGGTGATGAAATAGATGTTTACCTCTAACCAATGATTCAGGAGTTGAACCAATTATGGGAAGTAGGGGTACAGACGTATGATGCATACTTTCAATCAAATTTTATAATGCATGCAGCAATATTGTGGACTATAAATGATTTTCCTGCATATGGAAACCTTTCAGGGTGGTCAACTAAAGGTAAACTTGCATGTCCATGTTGCCATAAAGACACGCATTGTATTTCGATAAGGAGCAAGTTGTCTTACATGGGGCATCGACGCTTTCTTCCACAAAATCACCCATGGCGTAAAAATAAGTTATCATTTGATGGTAAAGAAGAGCATATGGATCCACCAGTTGCATTGACTGGAGATGAAGTACTAAAGCAACTACAACAATTAGGTGATGTGTCATTTGGGAAGGGTACAAAACGAAAGCGTCATACACATAATAGTGCTTACAATTGGAGGAAAAGAAGTATTTTTTTCCAATTGCCTTATTGGAAAAACTTGCTAATACGGCATAATCTTGATGTGATGCATATAGAAAGAAATGTTTCTCATAACATTGTGTGCACGGTGATGGATTTGGTTGGAAAGACGAAGGATACAATTAAAAGTAGGTACGACTTAATGGACTTAGGTATTAGGAGTGATATGCACCCAATTGAAGATGGTAATAATGTTTCTATTCCTCCTGCTCCTTACACATTGTCTCTTGACAACAAACAAACCCTTCTGAAATTCTTGGCTAACTTAAGAGTGCCTGATGCTTTTTCATCTAATCTTTCAAGATGTGTCAACATTCAGGAGCGAAAATTGTTTGGTTTGAAGTGTCATGATCACCATGTGTTATTGCAAGAGATCTTTCCAATTGCAATACGTGGGTTATTACCTTCTAAGGTGTGTGAACCAATTATAGAGTTGGGAAGATTTTTCAAAAATCTTTGTTCAAAGTCTTTGTCTTGTGAAGTACTTGATAAACTCCAAAGTCAGATAATATTGACATTATGCAAGTTGGAGACGATCTTCCCACCTGCTTTCTTTGATGTGATGGTTCACTTGCCAATACACTTGGCAGGGGAGGCAAAAGTTGCTGGACCAGTTCAATATCGTTGGATGTATCCAATAGAAAGGTAACATTCGTTAATTGCATTGTATATTTATAATTCATATTTATGGAATGTTGATTACTTTTAATGCATTAGGTATTTGCGGACACTCAAATTGTATGTTCGTAATAAAGCTCGGCCTGAAGGATCAATTGCAGAAGGATACTTGGCAGATGAAAGTCTCACATTCTGTTCAAGATATTTGAAAGATTTTCCTACAAAGTTTAATGTGCAACGTAGGAATGATGACACCAACGATGATATGAACCCTGAGTTTACAATATTTAAGAAAAATGGGCAAGCTAGGGGGCATTGTCAGTCAATTTCTCTTCCCTATGAAGTATATTGTCAAGCAAGAATGTATGTGCTACAAAATTGTGAACAAGTTTGGCCATTTATGGAGTAAGTTGCCTGACTAGCACAAAAATGTACTTGTCATATTGCATTTTTGTCTTACTGCTATCATATATTGTAGGGAATATGCAACAGAGCTTGATGCGTATGGATTAAGGAGTGAGCAAAGCCAATATGAGTTTCCTCAATGGTTTCGTTCACGAGTAAGTTATAACATTGTGAGCCTTAATATTTATAGCAATTACATTTATATGAAATATCTAACATATAACTTTTGTCCTAAAAGGTGACATCATTATCCACACAGAGCCATGTCAGTGATGAACTCATAAGTTTATCAATTGGTCCATTGACGATGGTGAATCGCTATTCCATGTTCATAGGCAATGGATTTCGTTTTCACACGAAAGACTGTGCAACAGGAAAAAGAACCCAAAACAGTGGTATTCTAGCTAAGGGTGATGACACTAATGCTGACAAAGAATATTATGGTGTGTTAGAGCATATTTATGAGTTATCTTACATAGGCAACAGAAAAGTATATTTGTTTAAGTGCCATTGGTGGGATGTGGCTCACCATGACAAAGGATATAAGGTAGATAAGTACGGGTTCATAAGTATCAATACGCGATACTCATTACAAACAAATGAGCCATTTATTCTAGCATCTCAAGCTGAGCAAGTTTTTTATGTGGATGACATTGTTGCACCCGGTTGGCTCGTTGTTGTCAAAATAACCCCACGCGACTTGTTTAATGTACCAACTGGCAATGCTATTGATGATGGTGGGGTTCATGATCCTATGGTTGATACAGAACCTTATCAGCAATTGGTGGTAGACTTAAATGTGTATCGTGCGAGTCCAACACAACTTGATGATATTATCATTGACTTATATGGAGAAGATGAACAAACGCATACCTTAGCTCAAGGAGAATCATCACAAATTCATCAACATAATGCCATAAATACTGGTTGTAGTGATGAAGAGGATTTGCTTGACGACTTTGATAGTGATACTGAAGCAGAAAGTGACACAAACATTGAAATAGAAGAAACAAATGAACCAGAAGACATCGATGAAAGTGACAGTGCGACAGAAGATTCAAATGAATGAAATTAATTGATACGGTATATTTTATCTACATTAATTATTGTTTGATTGATTGTTTTTTTCTAAATGAAATTGTATACTTTTGTAGGATATGTCAGGATTAAAGAGAGGTCGAGGGGGGAAAAGTCTTTCTGTTAGATCTAATGACAACACAAATAGCGGAGGTACATGCTCTACACCTCAATCAAGACCTGATATTTCACCTCTACTACTGCAACAACAATTTCAGGAAATGCCTGTCAACTCTCCTCCTACTCCCCATACTCAAAATAGTAGTGCAGGTAAGTTTGTTTCAATTTTGTAATAATTGATTTACATCGCTTGTAACATTTAATTGTTCTAATTCAACTTCAATGCCAGGCTCTTCTACTGTAATGAACAAGCGCAGAGGAGCTTACAAGTCTATTAATGTGAATTTAAAGACCGCACAAGGAACGAAGATTCGAGTCAAATTTTCAGATTCAATGTCAAGAGCAATTGGTCCAGAAGCAAGAGACTTTTCTAATTATTGTGGTTTGACTCTTAGAACCACAATCTCGTTCAGGGATGGTGGAGGTAGCTGGAAGAATATTTTTGAAAAATATGGTCAGGATATGATTTTAAAAATAAAGGTATTTATGTCAAATTTGTATACTTATTTAAGTTTATTTTTATTATTAGACAAAGTGTTTACATTTATTTGTTATAGGATAAGTTTGAACCTGCTGATGAAATTAGTGAAGAAAAGTTTCATACAGCTATATCAATTATTTTACAAAATGCATTCAGAAATTGGAAGAACAATTTGCACTCTCACTACAAGAAATATGAGACTGATGAGGATAGGTTGGCTGATCCTCCTCAAACTATTAGTTTTGAAGATTGGGAGTGGTTATTAATATATTTTAAGTCTGACATATTTAAGGTATCTCACTATCCTTCTAAACAAATTATATTTTTTCTAATTATTAAATTCTTATTAATTTCTTATTAGTTACTACATTTTGTTGTAGAATAAAAGTATAAGGAACATGACAAATCGAGAAAAACAAATGACTAAACATACTTGTGGTCCTCGATCATTTGCAGAGATTGAGTATGCCAGTGTAAGTTCAATCTATCATCACTATACTTTAAATTTTCAATCATTTTTTTAAATCTAATTTTTGCATTTTCTCGTATGTTATTATTTTGTAGAGAGATCCTACTACTGGACAACCTATTCCTCCTGACCAGTTGTGGGAGATAACGCATACTAGGAAGACATTAGACGGACAAGTAGTATGGGCTGATCCACACTCTGAACAGCTTTATGTACGCATTGTTATTTAATATCTTATTTTGATTTACTATTATCAATAATCTAACAGTTTTATGTTTTTATTATAGAGTCGTATGCACGAACTTTCTCAACAACAAGATCAAGATTTAGAGAGTGATGCTCGAATGACGTCAGAGGAGATATTGGCGACAGTTCTTGGTGAGAGGTCGGGGTATGTAAGAGGGAAAGGGTATGGAGCGGAACCTTCAAGGAAGAGAAATCGCCCTCAATCTACTGATAGTTCAGTTGTGGAGAGTGTGCGTGCCCAACTGCAGGAAGAGTTTGATAAAAAATTTCAAGAGGAGAGAGAAAAATTGGAGGCTGAGCGTGCAAAGATGGAAGAAGAACGTGAAAAGATACAACAAGAACGTGTGCAGTTCGAGCAAAGACTAATGGAACAAATGGAGCAAAGAATACAAGCTCAATTTGCAGCCTTGATGCAGAAAGGACAACCACATGGGGCTACTTCTAGTCATAGTATTGAACCTTCTACATAAAATTTATGTACAAATTAAACAATTTTATTATAATTTTAAAAATTATGATAATAAAAATATTTATTAATATTAATATATTAGAGTTTATTTAATTATTTATTATTATATTATATTTTTCCGTATTACATAAATTATTGGAAAAAATATAAAAAATAATTTTCATTTTTGTATCTTTAGGCGGCGACACAATATCGCCGCCGAATCATCCATAAGCGGCGACATATTTGTCGCCGCAGAATGATATTTAGGCGGCGACATCTTTGTCGCCGCTAATTCCATAATATGCGGCGACATATTTGTCGCCGCTAATTCATCTTTAGGCGGCGACTTTAATTTGTCGCCGCAAATATGTATAGGCGACAGTCGCATAGGCGGCGACTTAGCGGCAACAAAATGTCACCACTATAGTGATTCAGCGGCGACTTTTAGACCTTCTGCGGCGACAAATGTCGCCGCTGAAACTCATTTTTTTTGTAGTGCAAGGTGGCATAAAAAAATTACTCGTATTTTTTATTTTAAAAAAAAAGTCTTTATATAAAAGGGACTATCTAAATTCTTTATATATATATATATACTTACAAATGGGAAAGCATAATTCAGATTCTTCTGCGTATACCCCCACCACAGTTTCCCGCAATATCTATAAATAGCTTAATATTGGCTGCGTGTGTCCTCCACCCACTCTCTTGTTCAAATATCTCACTCACTATAATTTCTTCCTTATTAAAAGAAACAACACATTCCTTTTGATCATGGCAGATCATAAGCTCAGCCAAATTGCTTCATCTTCTCCTCCAACCAGTTCAAAATCTGACATAGAAAAGCCTCATACAAACCTTCGAGATGATCAGCAACATGAGAACGACGACGTCGTTGACTACACCCAAAGGGCCCAGTGGCTTTGAGCTGCCATTCTCGGAGCGAAAGACGGCTTGCTCTCGACAGCGTCGCTCATGATGGGAGTTGGAGCCGTACAGAAGGACGTCAAGACCATGATCCTCACCGGAGTTGCAGGTCTTGTAGCCGGAGCTTTAGTATAGCAATCGGAGAGTTTGTGTCAGTGTATTCGCAGTATGTTATGGAGGTAGCTCAGTTGAAGAGAGAAAGAAAAGTGGTAAACAAAGCAAGTTACCGAATCCATTTTACACAGCGGCCACCTCCGCGGTCTCATTTGCCATCGGTGCGGTGGTGCCGCTTCTTGGAGGGACCTTTATAAAAGAGTACAATAGGTTGGTGGTGGTGGTGGGTGCGTTAGCCTGGCGTTGTTAGGGTTCGGAGTGTTGAGTACTGTTTTGGGGAAAGCTCCGGTGGTGAAGTCGTCTTTTAGGGTCTTGGTTGGAGGGTGGCTCGCCATGGGAATCACTTTTGGCCTAACAAAGTCTCTGGATTCCATGGGGGTTTGATCATCACATGCACTTTAGAAGTTTCAGTTTATGAAGGAAAGAAAAACAAAAACAAAAAAGAAAATAAATATAGAATAATTAAGAGAAAAATACAAGAAAAGTCCATTTCAATTTCAGAAATACAATTTGGGCATTTGAATATTTAAAAAGACAAATTGGGCAGGGGGCCCAATTTATCATTTGTAAATTTATGTGTAAATACCAAATTAACCCTGGACTAAATGAAGAGTATACTACAGTAGCATCACTAGATAGAAGGTACTATTGCGTGAATGAGAGATAAAGCTTATAGGAGATGACTTTGGCTGAGCTGAAGCTGGAAAGGAGGAAATGTAAGTAAATTTTTGACATAAATCTTCTTGTTTTACTCCTCTGATAATCAATTATATTTTGTTTATTTTGATAGTTACCTTGGGAGAAGGAGTTTTACAAATATTGTAGCTTCTACTAGTTTAACAAAGCAGCATGAGAAATGGCAAAAATTCCTGAGCAATACTTAAAGGCATGGAGAAATCGGTGTATTTATGGGGCAAGTATGAATATGGTTAGTGTGAATATGTATGTGTTTATGTGCTGCAGTCCATTGGGGCATTTTGCATTAGGGCATTCCTTTTTCACCCATTCAGATTGAGCAGAAAATAGTAGTCATTTGGGAAAGAGCAGTCATTTGCTTTTTGCATGACTCATAATGCTTATAGTAAGACTAACTTGCAAGTTGTGAAACTAATTAATTAGGTCATTTACTAATCTTCTAATGGTATTTACAACTTCATGAATGAGTTTCACAACTTCAGCTAAGACATTTAATACTCTATAGAAAAAGTTAGGTGTAATTAGTTGGGTTATTTATTATTCCTCTAATGGGATATTTTCATAAGTACAACTTAGACATTTAATACTCTGAGAAAAGTTATCTGCAATGAGTTGGGTTATTTAATCCTCCTGTAATGGGATTTATAACTTTAGTAATAATTTTGACAACTTAAGCTAAGAAATTTATAACTATGTAACATTCAGGTTTGCAACTCTTGTATGGAATTTGCAACTTCAATAATTGTTTTGACAATTTGAGCTAAGACATTTACTAATCCGTAGAAAAACTTATAACCTTCATTGCTTCAATGAATTTTGTGTTGTGTCTATCTTGTAAAGTGTTGATTGATGATTGTTAGGGGCGTACGATTGTGATGAATGCTTGGTTTGTTGCAGTTAGTGGGTAAGATGGCATGTAATATTGGGTTGACATATTCAAAGAAAATTTGTTATTTTTTCCATGTAGGTGGGAACTTTGTATATAATATTGAAGGTGAAGTTAAATATAATGGTGGGGATATGAAGGTAAAATGGTTAAAGGAGGGGCGAGACTTAAAGAATTGAAGGTAATGATAGGTAGATGGTTTGGTATATATACTAATAGTTGTGCCATGAAATATAGAGTAAAGTTTGATGAGAGGATATTACTAGATCTTAATGATGATGGTGAAGTTTATAATATTTTTCAGTTTAATGACAGCAGTGCACATGTTTATGTAGCAGTTAAAGTAATGACAATATACTGGAACAAAGGGATGATCCAGACATGTAAGTAAAATTTTTTGTGTTTATGGAATTTGTTAATTATTTTATTGTGTTAATATTTTTGCAAAACTTGTTATTTTACCTCAAGTATTAAGGATTTATTCATACTATCAGAACAAATGTGTCCCTCTTTATGGAGCTAGGGTAACAATTTGGAGATTTTGTTTAAGCAAAGTACTATTAGATCTATAACTGATAGGGGTGGTGGAGGATTTAATTTAATCATACCATGTGAAGTATACAGTGGACAAACATCAATGCCCATTATGAACTATATGAAATGGAAGGAAGAATTGTTTGGAGGGATGCAAATTTTTGCAAATGCGGATACATTTAAGAATGTATTGCACAAGTTCAGTATTGCGCACCAATTCAAGTACAAATATGTAAAAAATTATAAGGACAATATGTATGTGAAATGTAAGGTTAAAGGTTGTATTATAAGGACAATATTGCGCACCAGTTCGCAATTGTGAAGGGAGAGACAAACGATACAGATGACCAAATATGTCTAACATCATCTTTTACAAGTAGACCACCAGGAAAGCCTAGAACTAAAAGGAGAGAATCTCAATTTCAAAACAAGAAGATATATCACTATAGCACATGCCACCAAGCTGGCCATACTAGAAGAACATGCAAAAATCCAAATCCAATGTGAAAGTTAACTGTCAGTACATAAGGGATTTTTTGGTATTCAACTTATCATTTTTGTACATAATAATGTTTAGGGTATAAGAAGAAAATATATAGTGCATGGAATATGATATATAATGTTAATGGTTGAAAATAATAGGCTCAAGTAGAATATTAATGTATGCTTGTCAGTTGTTCATATGTAATGTAATTGCTGTCATGGGCATGATGGTTTTTTATAAGTGGCCTAAATTAAGTGGTGAATGACATCTATAAAATTGTACAAGAGTTGCAAATACCATTGTGAGACTTGCAAATCCCATTGTGTAAGTTACAAATACTATAGTAGGAGTTGCAAACCTTATTAGCGGAGGGATATCCCTCTGTGGGACTTGCAAATCCAATTGTGGGACTTGCAAATACTATTATGTAATTAGTTGTAAATACCATTGGGGAAGTTATAAATATTATTTGCGGAGTTGCAAATAATATTGGCAGAGTTGCAAATCTAATTATGGGTGCAAATATCATTGTGAAATTAGTTGTAAATACCAATAGAGAAGTTGCAAATACTATTGTGAAAATTGTAAATACTATTGAGAAAGTTGCAAATATCATTTGAGAAGTTACAAATCCCATTTTAGAAATTGTAAATCCAATTGTGAGACTTGCAAATACTATTGATGAAGTTATAAATACCGTTGGCGGAGTTGTAAACCCTATTGTGGAAGTTGCAAATTCAATTGTGGGATTTGCAAACACCATTGTGCAATTAGTTGCAAATACCATTAGAGAAGTTGCAAATCCCATTGTGAAAGTTGTAAGTTCAATTATGGGACTTACAAATACCATTGTGCAATTAGTTGTAAACACGAAAGCAATATCTTGCAATTTCACTTGTAAATATCCTAGAGAAAGTTGCAAATCATATTATTCAACATAGTCATTACAAAATATGATCATAGTCATAGTCATTACAAAATATGGTCATACTCTTATTCATTACAAAATGTGGTCATAGTTATTACAAAGTTTAATATTACAAAAGTTGAATACTAAAAAGTGATTACCTAAGTTTGAATTTCAGTTGGTCAGTAGTTGAATATTACAAAAAATTGAAACATCTTTTAATCAATATGACAGTCTCACTTGGTGGAAGTAGGTTTAATGCAAATTCTCGCATTTAGTTGAGCTCATGATTTACTAGACATCACATTAGGTTTCGTCTAAACCCTACAAATCCAAAAAGACAACAAACACCACATATCGATGAGTGTAGAAGAACAACTCAAAATTCTGCTTCCTCACTGGAAAAAAAGAGATCACCAACATCAATAAACCAACTATAATGCTGATAACTCCCGGAACATTAGCAACCCCAATATCTGTCCACTATATCAACAATAAAAGGGGCCCCAACATATTTGATTAGAACTTAGATTTTAAAAGTAAAATATTCATATCAGCAGAAACAAGTATGTTAAAGCAAAATCACCTTTTGAGCAACTTTACCTCGTGGCAACCAAATAAATCTTTTAAAACTACACCACATTTGTACCAACCATGTTTACATTCTATAAATAATACTAACAGACTTGCAAGCAAACCTTATTATTAAAAGTGCAACCAGCACCAAGTCAAAGTCATGCAATATAATCCAATCAAATCAAGTCTAACACCTAGAATTTTCCATATTAGTATGTTGAAAAATAAAAATTGGAGAGACAGATAATTATTTTCTTAATGATAGCAAAATATTTAAAACCTATGGAGTATTTAAAGTGATTGGCAACTCCTGCAATAGAATTTGCAACTAGTTTAATGAGATTTATAACTTCAACAATGAGATTTATAACTTTCCTTAGACATTTGCAACTTTTAAATTGCAAAGCATAAATAGTTATAATACACAAAAAGTAATGGACTGTAGGACACAAAAAGCAATGGACAGAAATAATTGAATTTTTTATATCTCATACTATTTTCTTAAACTAGTCGAATATATAGTAAAAATTACAGTCTTTCTCCTAAGGTAATCTTCAGAATGAACAAAATAATGGTAATTATTGGAGGAGTAAAAGAAAAAGATTTGTATAAAAAAATTTACTTTCACTTCCTCTTTTTTAGTTTCAGCTCAGCCAAATATGTCTCCCTCAAGCTTTGTTTCCGTGCGAGCTAACAGTTCCTACTTCAGATTGATGCCTTAGTCATACATTTCATTTATTCTAAGGGTAATTTGGTATTCTCACCTAAATTTACAAAAGACAGATTGGGCATAAAGCTCAATCTGTCTTTTTAGATATTCATATGCCCAAATTATTTTTTTTAAAATTCATATAGTCTTTCTTTATCTTTTTCCCAATAATTAATATGCCTTTTCACTCATAATTAGATCTATATATATATATATATATATATATATATTTATTTGTAGAATATTGTGATAATGATGTCATGATGAGGGTAGCTTAATTAGACACTTAGGTACAGTATATAGATAGAGGTATACAACTTAAACTTTGTTTTTAATTTATGTAAAAAAATATTAATAAATAATCAATTATCCTTAGCCCTCACCTCACTTTGTTTAAATTTAAGCTAGCTACTTGATAGATAATTATAATTAAAAAAAAAGTTAATGTCCTTACAATTTCACCAAATTTTGGTTTTACAAAAGCTTAGTCTAAATTAACAGCGTTAAATATAAGGACTAAAACTAAAATCTATTAAAAGTATAGAGACCAAAACTAAAACTCGTTAAATATGAGTTTTAGTTTTTATTCCTATACTTTTAATAAATTTTCATTTTAATCATTATATTTAAAGGTGTTAATTAAAATTTAATGTTATTGAATTCATTACAAGTCTCTGTGAAATTATAGGAATAAAAAATTATGATTTGAAATTATAAGATTAAAGCTAAAATTTGATCCAACTATAAAGACTACTAATATTATTTAGGGTTAAATAACACCTAATATCCTGATCTTATTTTTTATATGTATCTAATATCCTAATCTTATTTGTGGTATAATTTTACCTATAATCTTTTTAATTTATTATAATTCTTAGTATTAAGAAATAAGGTTATGTGTAAAAGAACTGTACGGGCAAAATTGTGTTACAAGTAACAAATTTAAAGGAGAGCTCATCCAAAAGACTTGCATATTAATTACCATAGCCACAAACAATATTTTGGTATTGATATTGTCCCGTTATCGTTGAATTATCATTATAAATATTGCTACCTAGCGCAAAAACAAACCCAACTCAAAACATAGATCATTATTATCACTCTCAGTCTCCTGCCTGTGCAATCTTGTTTGTGTGATCACATGGCTTCACCGGCAGCATGTTCCGGTGAGGTAGCGTTTACTGTGAGGCGGCGCCAACCAGAACTGGTAGCTCCGGCGAAGCCACCCCCCTCCCCCCCTTTTCGTGAGATGAAACTGCTCTCCGAAATCGACGACCAAGAAGGTTTACGAGTTCAGATTCCAGCGATACACTTGTGTGGTCACAAGGCTTCCAAGAAAGGAAAGGACCCAGCTCAAGTAATCAAGAAGAAGGACTGTCTCAAGCTTTAGTGTTTTACTATCCATTTGTAGGTCGACTCAGGGAAGGACCTGCACGCAAGCTCATGGTTGACTGTAATGGAGAAGGAGTCATGTTCATGGAAGCAGATGCTGATATCACTCTTCAACAATTCGGTGACACTCTTCAACCTCTATTTTCATGTTTGGATGAACTTCTTTATAATTTTCCTGGTTCCGAAGGAGTTATCAACTCTCCCCTCTTAATCTTCCAGGTCTTCATTTTGCCCATGACTTGTAGTGATGCTATATACACACACACATATACATATACATGCTAAATATAAAATCTTAATTAATTTTATCTCAGAATCTATAACATTTTTTCCTAAATTATCTTTATTAATTGAGAGAGCTTTTAATAAGGGATAGTTTCTAATGCAAATAACTAGTATTTAGAGAAACCAATACCCATATTTTATAATTAATTAATTAATTTTTTTAATCTATATAATTTAGTCATCTAGCTTATATAATTAATTAAAATCGAATGGAGCAGTAATTTTACTCTCTAGTTCTAAATATAAGAGTTAGAAATTTATAAAGAATGAAGAAATTATTAAGTTACTTATTTATAAATGAAAAAATATATATATTTTTTCCTAAAATACTACTCATCTAGTTCTATATATAAGATCTACTTGATTTTTTTAAAAAAATAAAAAATTAAATTAATTAATTAATTATAATTAAATTTAACATCTTAAGATGAATTTATATTATATACTCCTTAATCTAACCAAATTAGACCCTAGTTTTTATATTAGGCACAATTAATTGATTAATTTAACTTTCTTAATCAATCTAAAATATTAATTTATTTTTATATTTAGAACTTGAGAAATAATTTCTAATTATTTGTGTGTGAAACTATTCTATTATTAATAGAAAATTCGTTTAATATATCCAATTAATAAAGATAGTTTAGAGAAAAAAATATTTGAGTTTGGGAGTACTTAAAATAAGCATTTTTCACTTTATGAGACAAAAAATAGTCTCCAATTTATACGATACTAATTTTTATATTAATTATAATGTCTATAAAATATGGTCAAGAGATTTATACAAGCATTGTCGTTAATCGTTGCACATTTTGTTACAGGTTACACGTCTCAAGTGTGGTGGATTCATCCTTGCCTACTGCTTTAATCACACTATCAGTGACGCTGCCGGTATACTCCAATTCCTATACGCCACGGCGGAGATCTCCGGAGGTGCAAGTGAACCTTCCGTTGCTCTGGTATGGTGGAGAGAGCTCCTATCAGCAAGAAACCCACCTCGAATTACTTGCACACATCGTGAGTACGAGGAAGTGCCTAATAATTGTGATGATCAAATGGGGACCCAAGAAAGAATCGTTGAACAATCTTTCTTCTTTGGACACAAAGCTAGAAGCCATCCGTCAATTGTTTGAAGCTCAACAATAGTAACTACGAGGTTTGAAGCTCTTACGGCTTTCCTATGGCGTTGTCGTACTAAAGCACTGCAATTACAACCCTCTAAGGAGTTTCGCTTTATGTGTTTCAATAATTTAAGGAACAAGTCAAAGCCTCCATTATTGCCGGTTGGTTATTATGGCAATGCTTTTGTGTTACCAGATGCAGTCACAACCGCAGGGAACCTCTGTGAGAGTTCATTACGGTATGCATTAGAGATGGTGAAGAAGGCGAAAGCAGAGACAACAATGGAGTATATACAATCTGTGGCCGATCTTATGGTCATTAAAGGACGACCCTGCTTCAATACTATGCCGGGAACATGGGTTTTGTCGGATATATATTTCGCGTCTTGGGTTTAGAGATGTAGATTTCGGGTGGGGTAAGGAGGTGTACGGTGGACCCACAAAGGCCGCAGTCGGTCCGTTTACCGGAGTGAGCATTTATGTTGCATGTGAGAATACAAAAGGAGAGGAAGGTGTAGTTTGCCTTTCTACTAGCCTCTCAATGCTATGAAGAGGTTCAATGACGAATTGGATCATGTACTTGTGAAATTTTGAACCATTACCAATAGTTATTCTTCTAAAAAGGAATTTTGACCAAAAGATATCAAATTTAAATATGTGCGAATACAGAAAATATTTTCAAGAAAGTCACTTCAATTGAATTTGACAATAGTTAAATTTGATCTACTCAAATAATCATATAAAAAAATCTATATGATTAATTGGGTCATGCTTTACTTTCATTTTTAGCTTATAATTATGCTTGATTTGGTTATAGATCTTTGTGGTTATATATATGGTCTGTGTTGTGAATATAAGTCTGTTATTCCATGTCCTTAATTAGTTTGATTAATTGAAATACCCTAATGTTGATTCGGATAAATGGTTATGAATCATATTATCATATGAAAGGAATATTTAATCAAAATCGTCTATTTCTTTTTTATTTTGGTCGTCATTCTTTTGCTTTGTAGTTTTTACTCTTTTTATTTTCTTTAAAATTCAGGCAATATCCTCCAACACTTCATTGATAATCCTGTGATCTTCATGACTGTCATCCTGTTGTCGAGTCTGCACCACAATAGCATTTGTTGGATCAGTTTCAAGTAGAACCTTCCTATAGCCTGCATCCCATGCTATATTTAATCTATGAACGCAACCCCAAAGCTCGGCCGACGGTTCATCGCCATCATGGATTCGGTAGATGAAGCCTTTCAAAAACTCACCTGCAGGGTTACGTATAAGCCCACCACAGGCATTAATATGAGATACGTGAGAGTAGGCACCATGAGTGTTCACTTTAACCCATCCCTCGCCAGGAGTTTGCCACTGTTCCAGCCCTGTACTTCGTGACGACCCCTGTATGTTGGTGCCAGTGAAGCTTCGTTGAGCATCCCGGATACTCTGCATCTGCCCTTTGGCACTATTAATCACAGTCTCATTCTCAATCTTTTTGCCCTTGAAGATAAACAAGTTCTGTCGGGGCCAAAGGCACCAGGTGATCAGCGCAAACAGCGAGTTCCACTCTTCACCATTGTTGTCTTTCCGGCCCACATTCCACCATAACCAGTCAGAGAGATTTAAGGAACAAAACTTCCTCCAGTGTTGAGGGTGCACTAACTTACGCCAAAGGAGAGCTTGGTTTGGCTGCAGTCACGAAGAATATGAACAGTGTCTTCTACCTCTCTTTTACAAACCGGGCATGGAGCATCATCAGTCAACGCTCTTCTTTGTCTTGTTGCATTTGTTAGAAGGCTCTTACGAGATGCAAGCCATAGAAACGAACTACATCGCTTTGGAACTTGCAGCTTCCAGAGTCGTTCCCAAACATGGCTAGGTTCAATATGCTCTTGCGATAACTTGACCGAGAAATTCCCATCTTTCTCCCCCCCCCCCCATCTAGCTACATTTCCATCTTCATTAAGCTCTATGCCATTTTTAACTTCTTCCCAAGTTTTCTTAATGCCCACCCAGACAGTCGATCCGCTTCTATCGATCGGTGTCAAACTTGGGAAAAATATCATTTCCACATTTATATTTATCTCACATAACCTTCAACCATAGAGCATCACGGCGTTTAACCATCTGCCATCCCATTTTCATCAAAAGCGACTGGTTCTGATATCTTGCATGTCTCAACCCGAGGCGACCACGTCGCTTTTCCAAGCAAACCGTGCCCCATGCAACCAAGGAGATCTTGTTGTGTGACTCAGTGCTTCCCCAAAGGAACCGTCTATTATTACGGTCCAGTGCATCCTAGGAGTTCGTAGGCAATAGCGCAGTCTGCATAACATGTCTAGGAGTTGCTGACGTCACAGACGAGATGAGACTAGTTCTTCCTGCCAGCGAGAGTGAGTTCGTCTTCCATCGTGAAAGCCTAGCTTTTACTCTGTCAATGGTACCTTGCAAGGAATCCTTATCCACTCGTTTGTGTAGGAAAGTGACCCCCAGATGTCTGAAGTTTGAATGAATCCCAGTGTCGAATTGATCTCACAGCATCTATTATGATTCATATTGGAGGAGAAGACGACCACACAAAAGATCCAAACAGCTTTTAATCAATTCTGCTTGTACCACTGAGGCCTCTGCCAATAGAATAATGTCATCTCCAAAGAAGAAGTGAGAAAGTGGCGGGCTAGTCCTTGTTAGTCTGATTGGTTTCCAATGTCCAGCTTTCATCTTTTCTTGAATTAAGTGAGCCAGTTTCTCCATACAGATCACAAAATGGTAAGGTGACATTGGGTCTCCCTGTCTCACTCCTCTGGATGCCCAAAACTTCTCAGCCTGATTACCATTCCCGAGTAATTGTAGATCAGCTATACTAACACAACTCAAAATAATTTCAATGAAGTGTAAGGGTAGCCTTAGTTCTTTCAAGCATCCTGCTAGGAAATTCCAATTTACCCTGACATAAGCCTTTTTAAGGTCAATTTTTATCGCCATGAAGCCTTTCTTCTCTTTCATAGTCCGCATTGTGTGTACGACCTCTTGTGCCACTATTATATTATCTGAACTCTGGCATCCAGGAACAAAACCGAATTGGTTCGGCGAGATGATTAAAGGGAGGAACTTCTTAATTCGATTTGCAATAATCTTCGTAATAGCCTTGTATATGACGTTACAAAGACTGATAGGTCTAAGATCCTTAAAAGTCTCCGGTGGCTCTTTCTTTGGGATAAGAACAATCAACGTCCCGTTTACTTCTCTAATAGCATCTGGGTTGGCAAAGAGAAATTTAATAAAGCTCACCACAGAGTTTCCAATAATATTATGCCATTGATTTTGATAGAAAAGAGCATTAAATCTATCTAGACCCGGCGATTTAAGAGAGCCCATTGCAAAAATTGCATCTTTATTTTCCTGATCGTCCACTTCCCGAGCACAGCTTCTAAAATGAACCTCATCTAGCAACGGGTATGACACATCACATTGCAACGGTTGAAGCACACTAGCTTCTTCAGTAAACAAGGATGCAAAAAAGGAAGTCGCTTTGCTTTTGATTTCATCACAGTCATAGCTCCAGACCCCATCCTCCAAATAGATTGCATCAGCTGGAGAAGACCCCTTTTCATGCACGTGAACAGTGTTTACGTCAGGGTGCACGTACTCCGTCCCATCTCCCTATGACCCCCCAGAATCCACGTCAACTGTCTCCATCGTGGGCTTTGAGCATTCTGCCATCTCGTCTAGAAAAGGGATTGGGCCGTACTATTGACATTCCTCCTTTAACAGGATTCTCTTTTCTTTTCACTTTAATTATTCCTGTCGGCCTGTCCTCCTTACATCACATAATGGGCTTTTTGTAATCCTTTCCTTTTTGAGCCCCAGACGTACTAACCCACACTGCCTCCTTATTTACTTCTTTTCCAAATTTTCTATTTTTAGTAGCATCTGACCCCACCCGAATCTACTTCCAATCCGATTCTGATCCCATTGACTTCTTCATATCACCCCGAATCTATCCTCGCCCTTCAAATCCGGCTCCACAACTCCCTTACGAAAATCTCGCTTAATCAACATTTGCGGACCCAAGTGATTCACATTGTTCGGAGGTCCACTTCCGGTGACCGCAATCTAGGTAGGAGCTAGATTCTCCTTCTGCGTACCCGACGTCGATTTTTTGTTCACCCCCCATTTTGCATTTTCAGCTTTATCCTTCACCACCTCGTCATCATTCACCTTCATCTGAGTCAGACAATCCTCCTTGACGTGCCCTTACATCCCACACGCAAAACATACCTGATGTAGACCTTCATAGGCAATCTGTCTATCTTCCTCCCATGCAGTGAACGCAGGAAGGAGAGGCTGTTGTAAATCGATCTCCACACATATACGTGCAAATCCCTCCCTTATCATGAATCGATGTGGACCTGCCTACTTTGAGGGTTTTGCCTATCATAGTACCGATCATCCACAGGGACTCGACATTGTAAAACTCGACTGGTAAATCCGGAATCCGAACCCACACTACTATCCTTCTTTGTGTGTCGGCTTTCCAAGGGTTAAAATTCGATCTCCAACGCTGTACTAGAAGATAATGATCATCAATCACCAGGGTCCTTCTTGGTATGCATAATCCCGATCCTCTATACTCGTAAATGAGACAATAGAATATCCATTATTCAAAGGTGTGACTTTCACTGATTGCTGGGGTTTCTACATTCGCTTCACTCGGTCAATCAACACATAATTCGGTATTTCAGCTCCCAATAACTTAATGATGAGTGAATTCATCCGAGGTTGACACCATGCTGAATATTGTTCAGCCGACACCTTCAGCACGGGGGTCTACTACTCCCATTCATTCTATTATTATCCTCCTCGTCCGACCCCTCCTTTTCTCCTCCCTCTTCCTCAGCGGCATTCTTTTTGGCAAAAAAGGCCTTCCACCCATTGGCTATGTCCTCCTTTTCTCCATTCGATGAGGAACTCACCTTGGAATTCAACTTCTCCATATCCGACTCTCCCCCCGACCTCCGAATTCAAAGTTCATCAGTGTACTTTGCTCCACTCGTTTGTCTCTCTCCCTTCCACCGCCCTTGTCGCCGTCACTACCTCCACGTCCCCCTTTCGAGCGCCTGTTCACTCCTACTCTCTCAGATCTTCTATAACTTTAAGTGGACTTATATTGAAGTTGAGGAGAGTTGCTATAAAAAATATATACTATTGGCATTGCCACCATCATTTGATAATATTATTTTTAAATTCACCCATTTCCCTACCATATAATTCTACATATTTGATATATGCGTCACATATTTTTATTTTACATGCATGTCATATGTCTATTTTATACATCACATATTTATTTTTTGATATTTTGATTTTTTTTTGCATAAATGAATATTTCTTGACTTTTTTCCCTTCAAAGTTCACCTTCTTGATATTCTCTTGTGCTTATTGTTTTTTCTACTCTTTCACTTTTTTTCCATGTATTTAGGTTAAGTGTTGGCTTTGATACTACTAAGAACTAATACTACATAGTTGAAAAAAAATTTTTTTAGTTATTTATAAAAAAAGTTTATTTTAATTTCCTTAAAATACCCTTTTTAATAATTTTTATTTTAACTACCATTGATAGAAACCCCTTAATATAAGAAATTAGTAAGAATAATTTTAAAAAAAATTATAAATTTTGAAGACAAAGTGAATTTAGAGTCTTACATTTAGTATTAAAAAAATAAATTTTTTAACTAGTTTATATATTTAAAACTAGAGGGAATACTAAAAATGGGAGATAATTTAGACCAAAATAAATTCACCAACTATAACTCTTAGGGCAAGAAGCAGTTTTAATCTTACTCCTAGTCCTTAATATTATTCACAAATTAGCTTAATTGCAATCTTACAGGTTGTAAGTAGTATAAAATTTATCGTTCCTATAGAAATTAAGGCAAAAGACAATGTATTCTTACAATTATATTTTTCATTAAGTTGAGAAATTAAACATTTGAGAAAACAATATTTTAACAAGTAAATGAATATAAAATTAAATAGTTAATTAACTAAAACTAAATTAAAATTCTTAGTTCAAGATAAAAGACATCCTTAAGGTAATCTGTCCCTTTTTTATTTCATGAACCTTAATAAGATTACCTTCCAATCATAAATAATGGCAATATATGTTTGTCAAAGGATGCAAAACACTTAATTAAACTTTCTCAAGTCAAAATTAAATACCCTTTTCTATTAAAATGCCAAATCTCTTTATCTAATTAATGAAAACTAAGTTAAAAAACTAACCTTTTCTTAACAATATAAATTTAGAATAATATCTCTATTCGTACAAAATAAAATTATCAATTCTCAAAAAAATTTCAAATTAAACATGAATTTAAACAAGTTTAACACTTAAACTAGTTTTCTTAAGTTTAACTCAAGTACACAAAATAATTTAATAGTGATCAAATATTAAGAAGTATTAAGAATATATTAAAATTAGCACATATAATCACCATTACTCATAAATGAGATAAATACAATATTCAACCCATAAAATAGTTCAAGACAACCTTATAAATAAAATATTTAGCTACTCATAGTCTCAATAAATACCAAACTAAATGAAATAATATGATTCATTACAAATCTAAGTAAAAAAAAAATGAAAGGATAAGTAGAAAAATCAAGAGTTGTGGCTCCAAATCTCTTCTTAGCAAATATCCTAAGCCTCCAAGCCTTTAAAATTTTATTCCCAAACTTAAAATCTCTCACTCTTGGTCTTTGGAAGTGTGAAATGACAGCCAACTCGAGCTTCTTCCATAAAAACCCTATTTTTCGCATCAATTTCTGAAACATGGAGTTTTAGTTTTTATAGAGAGGGGAGTCTCTTTTTATGAGCTTCTCACCGCGATGAGGCTATAGCTCATTGTAGCGATAGGTACAGAGAGTACTAATCTTCACTTTTGCAAAGTTGGCTGCGGTGAGGGTGATTTTGGTAGTGGCCATAGGTACATTAGGGGTATTTCTTCATCTTTTGAGCTCCAACTTGCTTCCCTTGCTTCAAGCTTCAAGCTTCAAGCTCCAATGCTATGCTTCTTTCTTGTTTCAAGGAGTCTTTTGGCTCTTTTCTTGAGGTTTTCATCCATCTCCAAGTTCCTAAATCAAATAGAAAACCTTATGAAATTCAATCTTAATTAAAATATTAACATTTTATATAAATAATTTAGCTTTTCGATTTTGTTAAATGTCATTCATATTTTTCTAAGTATCTACAATATGAAGAAATATATTCCAAAATGCTCATAAGAGATGGAAAATGTGCAAGAATGATAATAATTTTTATGAGTTATTAAATATAGAACCTAATTGAGGAGTTTATCTTAGTCCTAAATATAAAATATATTTTTTATATTTATTAATTTTTTTTAATATAATCAAATTAGTTAAATACATTTTTATATTAAGGATGAAATGAGTATTAATTATCAATATGGTAAATATGATGTGTCATTTGCCCATAGTTGAGTGAACTATGGTAGGCTATGGAAAGTAATGGAACAATAAAATATATAAGGCAGTAATGCGTTGTACACACGATACTCACAAGCCATTATATTTTATTAATTTAAAAAAACTGCAAAGTCGTAATGCAGATGAATATAGACAGAATCATCTGCAAATTGATTACGCATGTTGTGGATTACATATTCAAACATATATATATATATATATATTCGTATTTGTAAGTATTTTAATTCTCTCAGATGTATATAAAGTCAATCAACTTATTCTTAATTTTATGTTCATTAAATTAAGAATAAGTTGATTGACTTTATATTCATATGACAGAGAGAACTAAAATCACTTACAAATACAAATACACACACACACACACACACACACGTGTTAACTTGTTACGATGTTAATTTTGTTAAAGTAGGTGGACACCTGCAAAGTCGGTTGGACATTCTATTGCATATCTTGCAACCAGTGACATAAAAACGTTTACAAGCACATCACACCATAAAATATAATCAAATTGTGGTGATAACACTATTTATAAAAAACTATACTATATTAATTGATTTAAATATTTTTTAATATAGTTAAATTAATTAAATATATCATATATTAAAGACTGGGGGAGTATTAAAATAATGTGTGATCCAGGGCTGCAAAGTGCAAGCTAATTAATCTTTTGAACCTTTTATCTCTTATCTCTAAAAAACCAAGAAGAAAAAAACAAAAAGAAAGAAAGAACGGTTCTAAAATAAGTTCGTGTCATCCAATAAAAATCTTCAGAGAATTATTGAAGTTGAAAATTCTCATGGCATTTTATTGGGGGGAAAAGAAAGAAACACTCGTGGAATTCAAATTGTAAAGCATATTTCTATATCATATTAAATGGTTTAAAAGTGTTAGGAGATCCATTATCCCTTTAAAAGTTACTACATTTTTGTTGCTAAATTAATACGATTTAATAAATCAATTAATTATAATTTAATTTAATTTTTAAAAATTAATTTATATTATATATTTAAATTAATTAATTAAATTATATATTAGTTATAATTAATTAATTTATTTAATTTATTTAAAAAATTAACTAATTTTTATAATTAAATACTAAAGTACATAGCGTTTATCAGGTGGTCAACAACCTTATCCACTGACGTGAGGCAAAAGCACTAGGCGCACTCAAATAATTTTATATAGATTTCAGTTTTGGTGAAACTTCCATAGAGTTACCATAAATTGTGGTCTTGGACATTGTTTTAACTATATATATTTAATTAATTTAATTTTTTTTATGAGGGTTAAAATTAATACACCACCACCACCATAGCAAGGCGAGAGGCTGTGCCACTGAACCTGTCACGACCCAAAATTTGGACCGTGACCGGCACAGAATATAAATGATTTCATACTCCGAAAGCCTAAAACCTTAAGTAAAATGTTGTAACCCATAAACCAGATTTGTATTTCATAGTTCAAGACAAGTCTTGTGTAGGAATCTCGGCAGGATCGTCGATGGATAATCGACCTCCCGATGATCCTACCACAGACTAGCAACATTCAAGTTTTCAAAATGTTTTCCAAAATCAACATAATATTTTCTAAGGTCAAGGTGGAGCTTCACCCTTTTCAAAGTAATACAAGTTCTTAGGAAAAGCAATTACATCAAAAGTAGTATTAAACGGCGCTTCGGATCGACAACGGGCTCTTTACTGCTCAGCGGGAAGATTAGGGCCACCTGCACTATCTGAAGCCAAACAAATCTACTCGTGAATAACGTCCCAAAAACATGATTAAAATAACGCAAAAGTCAACAATGTATCATCATGCTAGAAATGTATTACATAATATTTCGTAATTTGATACAAGCCTTTCTATAACACATTTATATTTCAGGAAAACCACAATCCTTTCAAAAACCATAATCTTTCCATGGGACTTCAACAGAACGAAAGCAGGCATGGACACACAGTCCACGAGGGTAAATAACCAATCTAGCAGCTCAAGGCCACTAGCCGTCGCGAGTATGAGACTCACGTAATAATCTGGTGGCTCGAGGCCACAATCCGTCGCGAGTACGAGACCCACGTGTATCCGTCACGAGTATGAAACCCACGTATATCCGTCGCGAGTATGAAACCCACGTATATCCGTCGAGCTCGGGTAACCAAGGTGCACCAAGAGCTAACAGTACTGCTGTTAGCAACCAGCGTTCTGTATTCCATCCTAAAACATTTCCATCATGCGTGGGGTCCTTTTTACATGTAATGATCTCAATCGTTTCAAATACCATAATCATTGATAAAGCCATTTTGAATTTCAAAAACCCCAGCATGAATATTCAAAATCAAGTTATTGTAAAAAATATATGCAATTCACGTAGGAATATTTCATGAATAACATCAGTTTACTGTCAAATCTTTTCTAAAGCCTCTTTATCCATTTTCATGCATAATCGTAATATTTTGTAAATAGATCGAAAGAAAATCATATCTAACGATTTAAACCATACTTTCGTAAAACTTGCTTTTTGAAATCCACATTTGAAATTCATCATTTGAAATAATAATGCATTTGAAAATGTAAATTTATAGGGAACGTTATTCACTCACCTGCTACGCTCCTAAACAGCTACTCTTTTCAGCCCAACCACTTTGATTACTATCACTTCTCAACCCTCTGACATTCCAACATAACATGTTAACCCTCTAGGTATACTCTTAACGGCAATCAATCATACTAAATTTACTATCAATCAGAGACATCGCCATTGGCCACGATTAAGTTGATTAAAACACTAATTCATTTCCAATAAATCCTTAAACAGGATCTTAACACAGATATGAAACCTTCCTCATTACAATCATTAGAATTTCAAAATCTCAATTGGCAGTCCTTCCATTTATCATAACACTCGGATCACAACAATTTGCCAAAACAGCAGCATATACCCCTGTATGTGTATTTACATATTTACCAGAAAAATGATCAGGGTCATATTCTAATTCTTTTTCCTTCCTGCCGCCACCCCCCAAGCATATTTAATCCCAACGCAAGCAAACATAGCAACCATAGCAGCACAGGTATATGAACATACATATATACCCAAATATATATATCTCCACGGCCTAGCAAACATAATGCATATATATATACACAATCGTTCCCAACAGCAGCAGCAGAAATCATTTCGTGTAACCACGACTTTAACAGAACAATGGCCCACACATACATAGCGTACCAAACCAGCCTTACATACATATACCGAAACCAAACCGGTGACCATCATCACCGTTGGCACATGCAACTCTGTTTCCTTTACCACAACTAAGCACATACCTATCTATCACCAGCAGGAATTCTCAGCCAACACAGCAGGGGACAACGAATGGCTCAAGACTCAGAATCTGGAACCCACCTACGGCCATTGCAACAACAAATTTCAAAGTTTATCTTCCCTGCGATTCTATCTGAAAACAGAAACAGAGGAATGCAGAGATAAAAGCAACCAACGAGGAATGATCGATGGAGGGGAAAATGGTGTGCACTTACCTCCAGTGGAAACCACAGAACCAAAACAGAAGAATTGATAGAGCCAAGCTTCCCAATTCCCTCCTCTCTGTCACACACAGAACTGACCAAATAACCTGCGGAACCCAACAACAGCTACCAAGCAGGAACCCAAACTCTAACATTTCCTAGTGACAACAGAGGAGATGCGACGACCATGACTGGCTACGGCAATCCCCAAACAACGACGGCGACAAGACAAGAAGCTGGACAAGGACTTGCTACAGTGCCACAATGGATCTCGCGACAAGGACTCACCCACACGACCGTGACCCAGCACTCCAAAACAGAGGAACCCAACACTGACGACCGCCGCACCCCTCGCTGCCTCTCCCGACTGCCTCTCCCTTTCATTTCTCCCCTGCCCGCGGCACTTAAAGAAGAGTAGAAATCATGCGATGCGCCGCTTCTGGGACGACGGCACAGCAGAGGAGATTGACAACACACTGCGACGACTGACCACACGCAAGGCTAGCCGAAAGCTTCCAACCTGCTCGCTATTTCCCCGCCTGCGTCCTGCCTGCGTCCCGCCTGCGTCGCTGCTGAAATCAGAGATCTGAAGGGAGAGGGGTACGGTGCAGAGGAAAAAGAAGGGGAGGGCAAAATAGTAATTTCGCATGCTGAAAATTAAAAATAAACCTCACCCCGCGGCAGCTGAGACTCGAACGCAGTACCTCAGAGACAACTCCCGCGTCTTCAGCCACTCAGCTGCCCACGACCTTCTGAAAAGAATTGCAAGATCTACTATATATTCGCTTGTTGAATAAATTTATCTAATAAATTTTTGAAGCCATAACATTCTTCCCCTCTTAAGAAATTCGGTCCTCCGAATTTGAAAATAGGCTCACCTTAACCCTCAAATAAAAATGGGTACTTGTCCCGCATTTCACTCTCCATTTCCTAAGTAGCTTCTTCCTCTGAATGATGTCGCCATAACACTTTCACCGAAGGAATCTCTTTCGACCTTAACTTCTTTACTTGTCTATCAACAATATCTACCAGGTATTCATCATATGACAAGTCTTCGCTCACCTGAACCTCTTGATATTCCACCACATGAGATGGGTCGTATAAGTACTTCCGTAACATCGATACATGAAACATTGGATGTATCCTCGATAATTCCGGTGGTAGGGCTATTCGATACGCTACCGATCCAACTTTATCCAAAATCTCAAAAGGACCAATATACCTTGGACTCAACTTGCCCTTTTTCCCAAATCTCATGACTCCTTTCATTGGCGACACCATTAAGAACACTTTATCTCCTACCATAAATTCCAATTCTCTACGACGATTATCCACGTAGGATTTTTGTCAACTTTGAGCTGTTAATATCCTTTGTTGAATCACCTTCACTTTCTCTTTGGCATCTTGCACCAAATCGGGTCCTAATATCTCCCTATCTCCAACTTCGAACCATCCAATTGGGGATCTACATTGCCTTCCATATAAAGCTTCAAACGGTGCCATTTGAATACTTGCTTGATAACTATTATTATAAGCAAATTCTACTAGCGGCATATGCTTATCCCAACTTCCACATAAATCCATGATACAAGACCTCAACATATCCTCAACTGTTTGAATCGTCCTCTCTGATTGCACATCAGTCTGAGGATGAAAAGCAGTGCTAAGGTTCAATCGAGTACCCAATGCTTTCTGAAATGATTCCCAAAACTGAGAAGTAAACTGGGGTCCTCTATTCGAAATGATAGACACTGGGACTCCGTGCAATCGCAGAATCTCCTCTATGTATAACTCAGCGTATCTAGCCGCACTGTACGTTGTCTTAACTAGAAGGAAATGAGCAGACTTGGTCAATCTGTCAACAATTACCCAAATAGAGTCAAAACCTTTAACAGTACGGGGCAATCCAACGATGAAATCCATTGTTATGTTTTCCTATTTCCATTTAGAAACTTCCAACCGTTGCAACGGTCCCGCCGGCTTTTGATGTTCCGCTTTAACTTGCTGACACACCAAACAACGTGCAACAAAATCCGCCACATCATTTTTCATACCATGCTACCAATACAATTTCCTCAAATCCTGATACATCTTAGTTATACCAGGGTGAATAGTATAAGCAGAATGATGAGCTTCCTCTAGAATCTGCCTTCTCAACTCTGGAACTTGTGGCACACACATCCTGCCCCTGTATCTCAGAACACCTTCCTGGTCAATCGCAAATTCTGAATTACTTTCATTTTGACCCGAATCCCGCAACTCGCACAACTTCACGTCAGAACACTGGGCTTCCCTAATCTGATCACTTAATGAGGAACGGGCTTGCAAATGGGCTAGAAATTCCCCTTTATCCGCAATTCCAAATATGACTCCCCCTAGTTCCACTTTGTGAATTTCTTGCACCAACGGTCTCCTTTCAACCTTTATATGAGCTAAACTACCCATAGACTTTCTGCTTAGGGCATCAGCCACCACATTCGCCTTTCCCGGATGGTACAAAATGGTACAATCATAGTCCTTTAACAATTCCATCCACCTTCTCTGGCTGAGGTTCAAATCCTTCTGATCAAAGATGTACTTAAGACTCTTATGATCAGTGAAAATCTCACAAGATTCATCGTACAGGTAATGTCTCCAGATCTTTAAGGCAAACACTACAGCAGCCATCTCTAAATCATGAGTTGGATAATTTTGCTCATGCGTTTTAAGCTTTCTAGAGGCATAAGCAATCACTCGATCATTCTGCATTAACACACAACCTAACCCGACACGGGAAGCATCACAATACACTGTGTATCCTCCAACTCCCAAAGGCAAACTTAACACTGGAGCAGAAGTCAAAGATTCTTTCAGTTTCTGAAAACTTCCTTCACAGTTATCATCCCACACGAACTTTACCTTCTTCTGAGTTAATTTGGTCAATGGAGCCGCTACTCTCGAAAAATCCTGGATGAAACGGCGATAATATCCAGCAAGGCCTAAGAAACTTCGAATCTCAGTGACCGTAGTAGGCCGTGGCCAACTTTTAACTGCCTCAACTTTACTAGGGTTAACCTGAATACCGTCTTTTGACACCACGTGCCCCAAGAAAGTGACTTCTGTTAACCAGAACTCACACTTGGAAAGCTTAGCATAGAGCTGATGTTCTCTCAACCTTTGTAACACTATCCACAAATGATGTTCATGCTCCTCCGTACTCTTGGAATAAACCAGGATATCATCAATGAACACGATTACGAACTTATCTAAAAATTCCCTGAATGTTCAATTCATCAAATCCATGAATGCTGCAGGAGCATTCGTCAAACCAAAGGACATTACTAAGAATTCATAATGACCATACCGAGTCCTGAATGCTGTCTTTGGAATGTCTTCCTTCCTAATCTTTAATTGATGATACCCTGATCGCAAGTCAACTTTTGAAAAGTACTGCGCTCCTTGTAACTGGTAAAACAAATCATCAATGCGCGGCAACGGATACTTGTTCTTTATTGTCACTTTATTAAGTTGCCGATAGTCAATACACAGCCTCAATGATCCATCCTTCTTTTTGACAAACAACACTGGTGCACCCCATGGAGAAGTACTGGGACGTACAAACCCTTTATCTAGCAATTCTTGCAACTGAGTCTTTAATTCCCTTAACTCGGAGGGCGCCATCCTATAAGGCGGAATAGAAATTGGCTGCGTGCCCGGAATGATATCAATTCCAAATTCTATTTCTCTATCTGGGGGTAAACCAGGCAATTCTTCCGGAAAGACGTCAGAAAATTCCCGAACAACAGGAATCTGATCCAAACTGGCAATAGGCCTGTCAACATCTTGGATTACAGCCAAAAATCCCCAACAACCCTTAGTCAATATTCGCTGGGCTTTCAAGGCAGAGATTAAGTTGGTTGGCTTCTCCACCTCATTTCCTTGCAACACAAACGGAGTTTCGGCCGGAATATTAAACTTCACTATTTTCAAGTGACAATCAACACTAGCATAACATGAAGCTAACCAATCCATGCCTAATATTACATCAAAGTCAATCATATCCAGTATCATCAAATCGACGAGACTTTCTCTACCCTCAACAGACACCTCACAAGATCTATACACTTGTGAAACAGATAACGATTCCCCAACCGGGGTAGCAACTGAAAAAGGACAATCAAGTCTGGCAGAATCTCTACCTAACCTCTTAGCAAAATATATCGAAACATAAGAATGCGTCGATCCAGGGTCAAACAGCGCATAAGCTTTTTGAGAGCATATAGAGATAATACATGTGACCACAGCATTAGAGGCCCGAGCATCTTGCCTTATAATCGCATACACCCTCGCTTGTCCCTGACCTGAAGAAGGCTGTGCTCTTTTCTTCAGAGGTCGTCCAGATATACCTCTACCTGTCGAGGCAGAAGTGGCTCCAACAGATGGAGCTGCAAACGAAGCAGGGTGAGGAGAAGGTCGAGCTGATGCATAGCTCGAAGTAGACTGAGCAAATGGACAATTTCTCTTCATGTGACCCGGCTGTCCACATCCATAGCATGCCCCCAAGGTCTTAAGACAGGCTCCAGAATGATAATTCCCACACTTACCATAAGGAGATCTAGAATGATTCGACTGGCCTGCCCCAAACTGAGGTCTAGCACCTCCAAACTTAGGTCTTGGGTCAGAAACGCCCATAGAAGGCCCATAGGATCTAGGCACTGGATGCATGGCAAAGGACGAGGGTTGGCCCTACGAACGGTTACCTTTAAATGAAGATCCTTGGAACCTTCCGCTCTCCGTCTTCTGCTTTTTAGGAACCCCTTCTTCTTCCATGTGCCTCAACTCAATTCTCAAAGCACAGTCAACCACATCAGCGTAAGAGGCAAAATGGTTCAGCATCGGGGCCACAGCATCATGAATATGTATCGGTAATCCCTGAATAAACCTGCCAATCCTATCCCTCTCTGATGGGATCAAGGTAGACGCGTACGATGAAAGTTTTGTGAATCTTCTATCATACTCAGCCACAGACATCCCAGAAGTACACTTCAACAGAAGAAATTCTTTAACTCTAGCATCCTTCTTGCTCTGGGGAAGAAAACGTTTCAGGAAAATATCTTTAAAATCCACCCATGACACTAATGGTACTCTATCCCCCTGAAATCCTGGTACTGTCTTACTCCAGGCATTCGCAATCCCCTCAAGTCGAAACAAGGCAAACTCCACATATTGCACATCTGGGCATCTCAAAGCTCGGCATCTCTTCTCAATTCCTTCTAGGAACTCCATGGGTTCCTCTCGAGAATCAAACCCTGAGAACTTCAGAGGATCCAACTTTATAAACTCTGATAACCTGACTGCCATAGATTCTTCCTCAATAACCTGGGGTATTTCTACTTGAGTCTCATGCCTAGAGGATGTAGATATCTCAAGAGAATGTGGAGGAGATGGTTCTGCCTCATATAGAATTTCTCGAAGGGGCCTAAGGGGTCGACCTCTTCGAGCCCTAGCTCCCCTGTGACCCTGTCCTGGGCCTTGAGGAGGCACATCACTTCGCTGAACAGAGCCTTGATCCGAAGCCCTGGAGCTCCCTCCAGATGGTACACGTCTAGGCGGCATTTAACTAATCAGAAAACATAGAAAATGTTTAATTTCAAGAAAAATACGTTTTCAAAGTCATAAGGAAATAGGACACTTTTGAATTTCTCCTAGAGATCTTCAGAAATGCCTCAACTATGATTATGCCCGGGTTTATAACGATAATTGAGACCCCACCGAAGTATCCCTGCCCCACTTAGCCATAGAAAAACAAACCTGGCTCTGATACCAAACTGTCACGACCCAAAATTTGGACCGTGACCGGCACAGAATATGAATGATTTCATACTCCGAAAGCCTAAAACCTTAAGTAAAACGTTGTAACCCATAAAGCAGATTTGTATTTCATAGTTCAAGACAAGTCTTGTGTAGGAATCTCGGCAGGATCGTCGATGGATAATCGACCTCCCAATGATCCTACCACAGACTAGCAACATTCAAGTTTTCAAAATGTTTTCCAAAATCAACATAATATTTTCTAAGGTCAAGGTGGAGCTTCACCCTTTTCAAAGTAATACAAGTTCTTAGGAAAAGCAATTACATCAAAAGTAGTATTAAACGGCGCTTCGGATCGACAACGGGCTCTTTACTGCTCAGCGGGAAGATTAGGGCCACTTGCACTATCTGAAGCCAAACAAATCTACTCGTGAATAACGTCCCAAAAACATGATTAAAATAACGCAAAAGTCAACAATGTATCATCATGCTAGAAATATATTACATAATATTTCGTAATTTGATGCAAGCCTTTCTATAACACATTTATATTTCAGGAAAACCACAATCCTTTCAAAAACTATAATCTTTCCGTGGGACTTCAACAGAACGAAAGCAGGCGTGGACACACAGTCCACGAGGGTAAATAACCAATCTAGCAGCTCAAGCCACTAGCCGTCGCGAGTATGAGACTCACGTAATAATCTGGTGGCTCGAGGCCACAATCCGTCGCGAGTACGAGACCCACGTGTATCCGTCGCGAGTATGGAACCCACGTATATCTGTCGCGAGTATGAAACCCACGTATATCCGTCGAGCTCGGGTAACCAAGGTGCACCAAGAGCTAACAGTACTGCTGTTAGCAACCAGCGTTCTGTATTCCATCCTAAAATATTTCCATCATGCGTGGGGTCCTTTTTACATGTAATGATCTCAATCGTTTCAAATACCATAATCATTGATAAAGCCATTTTGAATTTCAAAAACCCCAGCATGAATATTCAAAATCAAGTTACTGTAAAAAACATATGCAATTCACGTAGGAATATTTCATGAATAACATCAGTTTACTGTCAAATCTTTTCTAAAGCCTCTTTATCCATTTTCATGCATAATCGTAATATTTTGTAAATAGATCGAAAGAAAATCATTTCTAACGATTTAAACCATACTTTCGTAAAACTTGCTTTTTGAAATCCACATTTGAAATTCATCATTTGAAATAATAATGCATTTGAAAATGTAAATTTGTAGGGAACGTTATTCACTCACCTGCTACGCTCCTAAACAGCTACTCTTTTCAGCCCAACCACTTTGATTACTATCACTTCTCAACCCTCTGACATTCCAACATAACATGTTAACCCTCTAGGTATACTCTTAACGGCAATCAATCATACTAAATTTACTATCAATCAGAGACATCGCCATTGGCCACGATTAAGTTGATTAAAACACTAATTCATTTCCAATAAATCCTTAAACAGGATCTTAACACAGATCTGAAACCTTCCTCATTACAATCATTAGAATTTCAAAATCTCAATTGGCAGTCCTTCCATTTATCATAACACTCGGATCACAACAATTTGCCAAAACAGCAGCATATACCCCTGTATGTGTATTTACATATTTACCAGAAAAATGATCAGGGTCATATTCTAATTCTTTTTCCTTCCTGCCGCCACCCCCCAAGCATATTTAATCCCAACGCAAGCAAACATAGCAACCATAGCAGCACAGGTATATGAACATACATATATACCCAAATATATATATCTCCACGGCCTAGCAAACATAATGCATATATATATACACAATCGTTCCCAACAGCAGCAGCAGAAATCATTTCGTGTAACCACGACTTTAACAGAACAATGGCCCACACATACATAGCGTACCAAACCAGCCTTACATACATATACCGAAACCAAACCGGTGACCATCATCACCGTTGGCACATGCAACTCTGTTTCCTTTACCACAACTAAGCACATACCTATCTATCACCAGCAGGAATTCTCAGCCAACACAGCAGGGGACAACGAATGGCTCAAGACTCAGAATCTGGAACCCACCTACGGCCATTGCAACAACAAATTTCAAAGTTTATCTTCCCTGCGATTCTATCTGAAAACAGAAACAGAGGAATGCAGAGATAAAAGCAACCAACGAGGAATGATCGATGGAGGGGAAAATGGTGTGCACTTACCTCCAGTGGAAACCACAGAACCAAAACAGAAGAATTGATAGAGCCAAGCTTCCCAATTCCCTCCTCTCTGTCACACACAGAACTGACCAAATAACCTGCGGAACCCAACAACAGCTACCAAGCAGGAACCCAAACTCTAACATTTCCTAGTGACAACAGAGGAGATGCGACGACCATGACTGGCTACGGCAATCCCCAAACAACGACGGCGACAAGACAAGAAGCTGGACAAGGACTTGCTACAGTGCCACAATGGATCTCGCGACAAGGACTCACCCACACGACCGTGACCCAGCACTCCAAAACAGAGGAACCCAACACTGACGACCGCCGCACCCCTCGCTGCCTCTCCCGACTGCCTCTCCCTTTCATTTCTCCCCTGCCCGCGGCACTTAAAGAAGAGTAGAAATCATGCGATGCGCCGCTTCTGGGACGACGGCACAGCAGAGGAGATTGACAACACACTGCGACGACTGACCACACGCAAGGCTAGCCGAAAGCTTCCAACCTGCTCGCTATTTCCCCGCCTGCGTCCTGCCTGCGTCCCGCCTGCGTCGCTGCTGAAATCAGAGATCTGAAGGGAGAGGGGTACGGTGCAGAGGAAAAAGAAGGGGAGGGCAAAATAGTAATTTCGCATGCTGAAAATTAAAAATAAACCTCACCCCGCGGCAGCTGAGACTCGAACGCAGTACCTCAGAGACAACTCCCGCGTCTTCAGCCACTCAGCTGCCCACGACCTTCTGAAAAGAATTGCAAGATCTCCTATATATTCGCTTATTGAATAAATTTATCTAATAAATTTTTGAAGCCATAACAGAACCATTGGTCCGGTGGCATTAATTTATTCAACATATAACATAAACCATGTACTTCTTCCGTATTAAATATAAATATTAAGAAATTAATTTTATTTATAAATATAAAATATCAATTTATTTTATTTTTTATTTATTTTTTATCAAAACTAATTTACTTAATTTATAAATTAATATATAATTTAATATTATACAGGAATATTTTTTAAAAAATCATATCACATTTATTATAATTTATTTTTTTAATATATACAACAACAACAAGCCTTATCCCATTAAATAGGATCGGCTACATGGATCATACAACACTATTGTACTCTATCAAAAATTAAATCCTTGGATAGATTATTGACCAAGAGATCCCTCTCAATGACCTCTTTGAGCGTTCTCTTTGGCCTACCTCTACTCCTTTTAATTGGTGTCCATACTGTTTGATCAACCATCTTCACCGGTGCATCCCTTGGCATTCTTTGTACATGTCCAAACCACCTAAGACGGTTTTCTACTATTTTCTCTTCAATATGTACCACTCCAACTCTTCCCCGTATATGTTCATTATGAATCTTATCTTTTCTTGTATGCCCACACATCCATCTCAACATCCTCATCTCAGCTACCCCAACTTTATGCTCTTGCTATCCTTTTAAAACCCAGCATTTACTTCCATAAAGCATTGCTGGTCTTATAGCAATGCAATAAAATTTTCCTTTTACTTTAGCTGGTACTTTCCGATCACATATAATCCCAGTAGCCTTTTTCCATTTAAACCACCCGATTTGAATTCTATGATGAACATCCTCCAAAATTTCACAATCCTTCTGTATAATTGATCCCAAATATTTGAACTTATCTATTTGTAAAATAATTTGATCTCCTAATTTGATCTCTAAATTACTTCTAATTTGCCTCTTATCAAAATTATAATGCATATATTCAATCTTACTTCTACTCAAATGAAATTTACTCAGAATTTCATCCACAGAAACAAATTTGATGGAAATATTTCCCTTATTTGAAGCCAACGTCGATGCCAACGATAACTAACTTCTAGCGGCGATAATATATTGTAGCCGATGCATACCTTTGGTATGACTTTTTTATCACCGTAAAAAAAAGTATGGCCACATCATTTATCCCCTCATACCATATGGCACCATGTTACCCACCACCTCGTGCCACATGGCACCATGTCACACACCAGTTGGTGCCATGTCACCTATCGTACCGTATGGCACGCCATCATATATTTGCTTTTTCAGCCTAAATTTTTACTTTATATATGGCTTCCTTTATTAGGGTACATTTAATTGGATCAAAGAATTTTTTATAAAAATAGAGGTGGAAGTAGAAGTAGAATTAAGTTAAAAATTAACTTTAAAAGTTTGTTTAGTATGATGGAAATGAATATAAAATTGATATGTATATTTTTATAACTTAAAATAAAATAATTTAAAATATTTTTTTATAATTTGAGAAGAGTTAAAGTTGACCAAAAATTTTATAACTAAAATATAATAGTCCAAAAAATTATACTTCAACTTTCATTATCTCAATTTTTAACTTTTTTGATAAAACTAAAATATCTTAAGGAAGTGAAAATAGAAATGAAGTGATTTCTATCATACCGATCGAGAGAAGTTGAAGATTTCACTTCTATTTTCACTTCTCTACCCCTACTTCACTCCAACAAAATATACAAAAGGTTTGAATTTGTGACATCCTTCTTTTGTATTCAACCATTTGCTATGTTCTCTCCATGTTTGGGTTCATATGGACAGGATAAAGGGCTAACTCCCAATTAAATTGATTTGTTTGGTCTGGTCTGGTTTTTTAAACCATAATTATTTGACACTTAACAGATAGAATATTTAGATGGGCAAAGTATTATATATGGTAAGATAATATAATAAGAAATAATGAAAGATAACACAATTGAGCAACAACAAAATAGTATATATATATATTTATACACACACACATTATCCATATAACCTAAGGTTCTTGGTCTAATGGCTGGTGAACTAACTAAATTATAAAAGTTTAAGAATTAAGGTTTGATTCCTACCTTATTGACAAAGTGACTCTTAAAGAGAGGTATTCTGATCGTAAAACTTCAATTCGAAATAGTCAATTATTCATATATTTAATAATAGAATTTAGAAAAATTGTAGAGTACTAGTGACCTAAAAAGTTATATATAGATTATATACCCTATACGTATCAACTTCTTTTTGCCCACATTGAAGCTATTGTTTATATCATATACCAAATGATGGGTATCTAATAATGGCCATTGAAATAATTAAATTCATTATGATCGGTAAAAAAATATTTAGCTATTCAATTATAAATTATCAGTGCAAACTATCTTTTTATATATGTACGTAACCAATCAATGCACAATATTTTCCTACTTAGCCATCAACTGGAATTACACAATCAATTTATTTTAATAAAAAAAACAATCTCTGGTCAAAAACTGTTCTTTTCATCTTTTCAAAAAAACGAAAGCAATATAAAAAGGACAACATTGGTGGTGGTGGTCGTCGCTGGTACGTAATTTATTTCTAAGTGTGAACGCGTAAGATTCCACCATCCCACTACTACTTCCATATTCTCTTTTCTTTCTTTCTTAATTTCTTTCCTTCTTCGACATGTAAAATTTTTTTAAAAAAAATCGTTATTTCCACGTAAGCCCTACTTTCTCTCTGCTATAAATAGAATCTTCCCAAGGCGTGTGTCCTCCACACTTGCATATATCCAAATCTCATTAATTCATTACCTTCCTTCTTCTTCTTCTTCCAGAAGCAAAATCTTTAAGCTAGCTTCCATGGCTGATCACAAACCAAGCCAAATCACTCCAGCTTCTCCCACTGAATCATCCCCAACAAACCCTTCGAAAACCTTAATTTTCGACATAGAATCACACCAACAAAACCCTAATGATCTTCACCAGCAAGATCAGATTGAAGTCGTTGACTATACCCAACGGGCTCAATGGCTTCGAGCCGCTGTCCTCGGAGCCAACGATGGCTTGCTCTCTACGGCTTCACTCATGATGGGTGTCGGTGCTGTAAGAGAGGACATCAAGACGATGATCCTCACCGGAGTTGCCGGCTTGGTCGCCGGAGCTTGTAGCATGGCAATAGGAGAGTTCGTGTCCGTGTACTCACAGTACGACATAGAAGTATCCCAGCTGAAGAGGGAAGGCAAAGAGGTAAAGAAAGCCGACTTGCCGAACCCATTTTACGCAGCGGTGGCCTCAGCAATCGCCTTTGCCATGGGCGCAGTGGTGCCGCTGCTTGGGGCGGCGTTCATTAAAGATTACAAGGTGAGGTTAGGGGTGGTGGTGGCCGTCGTGAGCCTTGCCTTGTTGGTATTCGGAGTTCTAAGTGCAGTTTTGGGGAAAGCTCCTATGATAAAGTCGTCTTTGAGGGTTTTATTAGGAGGTTGGGTGGCCATGGCAATCACTTTTGGCCTAACAAAGGCCGTGGGTTCCATTGGGTTTTGATAATCATATATATGTGTGTGTGTAGTTTCAATTTAAAAAAGCTTTTAATTTTTGTTGTTCAAAAAGTAGCTACATCTTTATGTATGTATCTCTATATATGTTGATGTAATTTTAGGTTTGAAGGTTTCACTCAAGTGACCATATCAGATAAAAGTTATGTATTTCAATAGCTTTCATTATTCCTTCACTTGCTGCTATTTTAGGGTTTCACAGATTCTGTAATAGGTTCTGTAATTCACTTATTGAAGGAGTGTCAAACTAACAATTTGGACAGTGCTTGTCTGAATTTTGATAGTAATAGTGTCGTGAGGGAAATATTTATGAATAATATAATATGAACTTGTGCCTCACATAACGAATAAAAAGTGGAAGACACATGTTAGTATATAATTGGGGAACATACCTTAATCCACGAAAACATGGGCACACTCAACATTCATATATATATATGTGTGTGTGTGTGTGTGTGTGTGTGTGTGTGTGTGTGTGTATGCGTGTGTTTATAATGATTTAGATTACTATGGACTATCACTAGGCGTTTGTTAGAGTTTGTGGCACAAACAATATTTTTAAGAGAGTTATTTCTAATTAATTTTGATATTATTAAAATTTAATATAATAATACTTTTCTGATATTTAATATAAGAATAATTATGATGTTAATCTGATCTTAAATATAAGGTATATTTTATATATTTATCTATTTTTTTTAAAATTATTTATATTGATACTCTTTTAATAATAATCAAATAGAAGAGGAAGGGAGAGAATTAAGATAATTATATTGTTTTAAAAAAATATAAAATATTAATTAATTTAATTAACTTTTTTAATATAATTAAATTAGGATGTTTCATAATCTTGAATTATTCCCTCACAACCGCTTTTGCCATTGTCTAAAATATAACCATCCACCTTGATGAACTTCCCCGTGTGTCCCATTGTTTTGCACCTTAATACTAAAATAATACTCTACTAAATATTATATATATATATATATATATATATATAAAGTAAAGATCACTATGAACTGGAATGAGCCATTGAATAATTAATCACCAAGCAATTATGGTATATACAAGTTATTCTTTCTTAATATATTTCATTATATGTCTAGCCAATAATATTGCATAGTTTAATTTACCAAACACAAAAAAATTCTTCATTCATCTTTTTCTGTGTACTTTTTTTTTTTTTGCAAGTAGTAGTACAGAAATTAATTTAGGGCCTGCTGTGTTGATCACAATTATATTTCTATATTTTGGTTTAATCATTATATTTGTTGGTACGTCTATTTTAAAATAATTGCATGTCAGATTAAACAGTCAAATTAATAAAAACATTAAATAATCTAAATTGTAAAACCAAGATTTCACTAATGTTTCGTGAAAATCCAAAAATAACAATTATTTTAGTGTAAAACAAAAAAAAAATCAAAGTAACCATATATATATATATACAACATAGGACTTGTTTGGATAAAAGTTTAGAAAATGACTTATAAAAAATAACTTTTAGACAGCTATTAGAAAAGAGCTTTTGAATAAGAGTTTTATGGAAAAAATTGTTTTGAATAAATGAGTATTTGGATAGTTATTACTAAAAAAACTTTTGTAATTAAAAAATTATTGGAAAGAGTATGAATTTATAAAAGAAATATGAAAGAAAATAGATGGTGGAAAAGATAAAAGAGATAGGAGAGATGAGAGAGGGTGGAGAAGAGAGATGATAGAGTAAAGAGGAGAGATGTGGAGAGTAAAGAGGAAAGATGGTGTAAGAAAAATTAGGTGTAAAATAATAATTAATTAATTTATAAACTCTTTTACTATTCTAAAAATTAGTATAAGTAGTTTATCTAAAATATTAGTTTTAAATTATAATTTAGTCTAAAAGCTATTTTGGACATATATAGCTGTTTGTTTTAAAATTTTTTCAAATCAAGATTTAGGCCAAAAAATTTTTTAAAACCTTAGTTTTGTTACTTTCCAAACCCATACATAATGTTGATATGATAATTAGCGTTTCAAAGGAATGCAAAATTGCTCATATATATATATATATATATATATATATTAAAATATTGATTAAATTAAATATTATATGTAGTCTGTTTCTTTCTTTACAAGAAGGAATCCCAGAAAATGGAGATATAAAGTTAAGATAAAGAAAAATAAAGGCAAAAATAAAGTGATTCCACATATTATTCCAAAGCAAATTAATAAATATTCTTTCTTTTGGTGGTGTAACATCTAAATAAAATGCAGAGGGCCCTATTAGACACAAATTTTTTCGTGCAAGGATCAATGAAAAGGACACTATATTTAATGTTTTAATTTATTTATTTATTTACTTTTAAGCTATTTTTCATAGTGAAGATAATTATTGCTGTTGCTAATTAATTTATCAATGGCAAGCTATCTTTCATTGACTCTCAAATGAATTAAGAAAAATTAGGTTATTTTGATTATATTAAATTCTATTTTAATTTAGATCATGGGAAGGATTTTCATAAATATGTTATTTGGAACTATGTCTGATAAATATTCATTAATTAAGGAGTTTGTACACACATATAAAGACTTTGTATAATACAATTTTTTATAAATTTTATATTCTAATATTTATGTTGATTAATTATATGGCTGGAAACTGACTTTATAATTCTCACATATTGGTTATCTATTTGGGTACAAATCCACTAGCTCAATTATAATTCAAAACCTAAAACATAAGACTGTTTTTTTTCAAAATATAAAACATCAAAACCTAAATACAATGAATTTGAATTACTTTGGCTAAAACAATAAAATAAAATTTCAATCTCATTAGAAGAGTTTATACCTTAAAGGCCTAAATTTTGTAAATCTCAATGAAAATATTTTAATAATTATTTGCAAGGACTGAAATTACTATCAAGTTATACTAGATTTCATATTAAAAATATAAGTATTAGAAAACTTAAAAAACAAGTTTTTAAAAAAAACAGTAATATATGAAAAAAAATTGGTAGTTCCTTTATGTAAACATGATAATAAGGTTTTTGAAATATACAGTAAATCTCTTAATACTACCTTTAGTCTAATTATAAGATTCAGTTAAATTTTTTAGATAGATCTAAAAAATCAAATAAATTAATTAATTATAATCAAATTAAATCCAATCTCTCAAGATGAATTTATATTATATACTATTCAATCTATCTAAATTAGTCAATTAACTCTTATATTAGTTATAATTATTTTTTTATAAATTTATTAAAAAAATTAATTAGATCTTATAACTATGACTAAAAATATTATATTTCAATGAACAGAATCTATTTTAAATGTACACTAATATGGTTTGAAAAGTGTCAGTACTTTACTAATAAAACTAAATTTCAAAAAATTGACCAAAAAAACTATAATTTTTTTTTGAAAAATTGCCACATGTATATATGAATAGTAAAATCACAAAAAGCACGCAAGCATCCACAAATACTTATTTGTTATAATATGTTTATTTCAGACCTTGAGTTCAATTGAGCTTTTTTTTGTGTGGATAATTTGCAATTTAATATAAAATTTACAGAATCTTATCAGTGCTCAGATATAATTTTTCATATGACAAATCAGTGCGCAAAGTGGTGTTTTATTATGACCATACATTTTAATTTTATAAAGTATTATTGCTGATTGATTGAGGATATGTCAAATTTCTTTCTTTTTTTTTTTGTGCTTTGCTGACTGAGATGATGATGATATGCATTTGAACGCAATTTAGAAATAAAATACGAGTGAGTAATGTGTTCCCCACACGAAAGCCACAAGCCTTTATTTATTTATTTTTTTAATCTTGTAAAACATGATAAAGGGAAATTTCTTTTTGATGATCTTCATCTTCAAGGCGAAAATGCAAATGATCGTGTAATCAGCACCATCAACACTATAAAATATAAAACTTATAGTAGTTATTTGTGTTAATTGGATGATAAAAGTTTATATTTTATCATCTAACTTGAATAAGATTTCAGTTTAGTCTCCTGATTTTATAAAATATATTTTTTTAATCTTTTAACTCTAACATTATTAGTTTTAAATAATTATTTTTTTATCAATTATTATATTAACATTTGTTAATATTTTGTTAACATTTAAAATTTTAATTATAATATATTTTTTGTTAATCAAATTACAAATATTAGAGTTAGAGGACTAAAAAATCACTTTATAAAATTATTAAAATTTTAATATAAATTAAATATTATTATTATATACAATAACTGTAGTTAAATAAACTTTTATTTATATAAAAAAATAAATAATACTTAGAACATAACAAGTTTTTATTTTTCATAATAAATATTTCTTAATATTTAATTTTTTTTATAAAAATTAAATCACATACCACCTCAACTAACAATTTAATTATCTTTTCTTCAAGATATTCTTCATTTAATGTTTTAATGGATTGAGCCCCAAAAACACTCTTTCCTAAAATGGGTCAGACTTTATGAAACTCCCTTCTTTAAAAAAAAAAACAAAAGAAAAGAAAGAGCCTCGGCCAAATATTAAAACAAGCTAATCCTTATGCCTTGTTTGGTAACAGGGAATTGGAGGGAGAGCAGTGGACGTGGAATAATGATTTTCGTATGTTTGGCAAGATAGGAGAAAACCGGTTCTCCATGGAGCTCAGTTTCATTCCATCAAAGATGGTGGAACTAATTTTAGCTCCAACTGCTTATATCCAAACGGGCACTAATGCCCCCAACAATCACGTTTTTGTCTGAATTACAAACAGCCGCTTCAGCCCCAAACACACTCTAAATGCTGTGGCCTCTGGATATTTTACGTTGTGATTTATATTCAAGACCATGCAAAGCCTGTAACATAACCTATAATAGCGACTGGTTTATAGAGTCAAGAACCAGTAGAATATTATTACATCACACAAGCTAAAAACAAAATAATCATGAGATCTTTGTTTGAAAGAAATGTTTTGAGCCCCCCAAATTTATTATAAATCCTCACTAACAACTCAGGTTCTTATGTTAACAGTAACAATCTTCTGCTATTCATATAAGTAGCAGTCTCTTCATAGGGTGACAAATAACTACTACTAAAGCAAGCCTTCCCACAAAGGATGGAGAATGTGAGATTCAGTGTATCACATTTTCATCAAAGCCTCACACACAATAGAAATGAACAACATTATAAGAATCCTAAGTAGTTCCTAAAATGGCTAGCCAAAGATCTCACTTGTGCAAGGCACAGAGGCAACTCTTTTCACCCACATCAGACGCAATGCAGCGGGGCTGACACCTGCCATCTTCAAACCACTTGGCCCGTTTCTGAACAAGCTCCTCTAGAAAATCGTCGAGCTTCTCGATTGTAATGTTTGGCATCACCACAACATGAGCAATGTTGCCTTGGCATGCTAGTTGCCACCTGCGTGTAAACTCCTCATCGTGTGGCCGCTCAAACACAACTGTGCTGCTCAGCTCATTAAGCATTGCCCCAATCCCCGCGTCCCTGAGGCGGTCTTTCAAGTAATGTGCATTCCTCAAGCATTTCTGTACTTCTTTCTGGAAACCTCGGTATCCCTTTCGGTTTAGGGTGTACCAGAGGAAGATGGGAGCGTGTCCGTTTCGACTGCCCATGATTGTGGCATCCCTAGAAGCTAGGTACTCCACATTCCTGGAGAGAACATTGACGTGCTCCAATCTTGTTATCTGCACACCACAAGGCATAGGGCACCCCACAAATTTGTGGCCAGATACACTCACACTGCCTATAGGCTTCTTAAAGGAGACTTTAGGAGCCTGCAATTCCACCAAAAGAAAAACCACATATTTGTCAAGTCAGTTATCAGGCAGAAGCTACTATAAAAGAGATCAGCACATCAAAGAAACCAAATTTCTTTGTGCCACATCAGTTATTAGATGGTCAAAAGGAAGCATAATAGAGCAATTCAACACTTACGAGTTTGACAAAAGGCATCATCAGACCAAACAAAGCTCCATCACAGTGGATGTAGAATCGGTCGTGCGAAAATCCTGCTTCTTCAAGTGTCTTTATTACTAGATCAAGATCATCCACAGCTCCTTTGACAGTTGTGCCTGGAAGATTCACGTGTAAGCGCTAGTATCAACAAAATGAAGGGGTAGTGGGCAAGTACAAGAGAGAGAGAGGAAGAAACTTGCCTATATTCACATTTACAATTGCTGGCTTGTCTTTGTTACGAATAATCTTGGCCTTGAAATCATCACAATCAATCTCCCCAGTACAGTGTGTGTCAACTTTCACACATTCCATTCTGTACATACGAGCAGCTTTGAAAATAGAATAATGTGTTTCCCTTGAGGTATACAGAATCCCATCTGGGAAAACCTCTCTCCTGCAAAGGCATTTTCATCATATTAGGCATTCATTTCACTAATTTATAAAATATCATCCTGATTGAAATTTATGAAACTAACCCAACAAGAATGCCATGTAGATTCCCTTCTGTGCCACAGTTTGTAATATAGCCCCAGTACTCATTTTTCTCAATCTCCCATAATCGGGCAAACCAATCCAAAACACCTACTTCAAACTGCCGTGAGTGGACGCCATAGTTACTTTCAATAAATGGATCTCCCAAGTTGTTTATAGAAAAGTGCTGCAGCTGGGCAAGGGCACCATAGTCGAAATTCAAATTATAGGGATAACCTGCAATAGGTAGTTCACAAAATAAAAATTAAAAAATAAAAAGAAGACCGCAAAGGTTAATAGGAAAATATCTGAACTTCAAAAATTGCCCAAACTCGTTCAAAGTCTTGCCAAGGGGAAGCAAAGATTACATGAATGAATTTTTGTAGATTATTAAATGATAAAGTCCCTGAACATGAAAGATCATAAACATTTTCTAGTTTCCTCTAAAGAATGAAGAACTCTTCATTAAAAAAGAAAATGCAGTCAGCAATAAAATAATAAAATGCTCTATTAATCTACTTCATATCTGTATAATTCAGCTAACTGTGACATAATTTTCTGAAGCTCTTATAAGATAACCAGACCAGAATCTCACAAGTCACACCAAAACCTAAAAGAAATTTTTACATAACAAGAGCTTTCCCATTATGAACCATTTTCATAACACATCAAATAGAACAACATAAACATCAGAAATACACCAGAGGAAGCAATTTGAGTACGAGGAGACATTGTCAAACCTAAATGATGCTTCGTCCTTTCCATCAGAGATTTCCTGTATCTAGCCAAAACACTTGCCATATAAGCTTCCCTGTCCCCTGTCACCTCATCATCAGCATCTGGTTCTGTGACTTCCAAGCATGTGGTATGAACATTCCTGCCAAGTACTATCTCTCTTTCACTTCTATCCTTAGTCATCTTATTCACCGCATGACCATTTCCATTATTTCCAACTATGGGTGGTACAGGATCCTTAATCACAGCCGTTGGATCAAAATCCTCTGGCAACGGTTCAACTGCTTTCATGATGCTCGACTCATCAATCACAATTCCAACACTTCTGTCCATTTTGCTAGTCCTTGCACAATAATGACCTGTAAGACAAATAATACAGGAGGTATTTTGAGCAAAAGAACTGCCAGTGCAAACAAAATATCAAGCAAAAGACAAACCTAAAATAAAAATGGGCACGCAGGGGTTTTAAATATAAAACCAGACCTTTATGGGAGGAAAAGAGTAAGCGATTCAATATCACATTCTGACTTTCTTGAAAAACAAATCTCTGGGAGCAATATTATTATTTAAAAGGAAGTAAACTAGCCTAAATTGAAGCACGCAGCCCACGAAACAAACAACACCTCAGACATCATGAACTGCCTCTACAGAAGAAAGAATTCTCTGAAATATTCATTTCAATTCAAACAAATTGGATACTTTCTACGGAATTTAGCTTACAAAGTGTTAATTGCTATGGCATGACAAACCAAAAACAAACTGAAATACCCCCATCAAACAAAGAAGTTAAGCAACATTTACGGATCTAAGCATTCAAATAATGCTGTATATAATCTCAATTAAAAATTCAGGAAACTCATTTATCAAACAAGATTACTGCACCGCAGAAACTGGAATCAAATGAAATTGAAGATAATAAGGCAAACCTCACAACAGGGGTCAATCGGCTAAAGAGAAAAGCTACAAGCGGGATTTCCGTAGACTGAAGCCAGCTTCCGACAAAGTGTGCCCGTAAATATCAACTTCCCGATTACTAAAATGGCCGAGACGGCCTGAGAGGCAAGATTAAGGCAGTGATTAAGCCGTTCGAACAATAAGAAATGAGCTAGACAGAACGTAGCTCGCTAAAACCCAGATCTGAAGAAGATCCAGGGAGAAGGAGGAGGAGAAGAAACCTGCAATGCTTGGAATGGTTCAAAGAACAAATATTGGGACAGAGGCCGCAACGCAAGGGCTCGGGATGAAGGACGAAGCTTGGAAAGAGGAGGTTGGGATTTATGGATGTGGACATCACGCGCTTTCGATGTTGCTTGAAGTTGAAGGATCCCATCGCATGTGTTTCACAGTAAGATTCCGCTGACGTGGACCATCCCATGTGATTCTGCTATGTGGAATCTTTTCATTGGGCCTACCAGATTTTTAACACAATCACGGTTCTTGGTTTCGCACATTACCGAAAAATTATTACATATCTGTCATTTTTTTTAATAATATTAATACCTTTTCAATAAGAAATAGACGCTTTTCTCAAATCTGGGCAAAACAGAGGCTTTTCTCGACATTTCACGTAATAGCCATAACATTATTCAAGACTTTTTTTATATTTTGTGTTAATAATGTAAATTAATTCAATTATTTTTTTATACAAAGAATTTAAAAGAAAATTACTCAAAAGTTTAGAATTTATTATAAAAAATCTAATAAAATTATTAAATAATTAAATAATCTTAAAAAATTTAGAGATAATAAATTTAATTTGTGCAATTATTAAATTATCATTATATACAAATTATAAGTTTTTTAGCACACGATACAAATTTAAAGTGACACAAATAAAAACTGGAGATAAACAATAATAACTTAAAATAATATAAATAATAATTAAAAAAATATGATAACAATTTATTATGCTACAAATGACAATTGGAAGGTTATTGTCGCATGCTCTCAATTATTATTTGTTTCACTTTAAATTGTTATCGCATACTCTCAAGTTATCAGTTGTACCACTTTAAGTTATTATCATGTTTTCAGTTATTTGTTATTTATGTATAAAAATAATTTGATAATTGTATAAATCGAATTTATTACCCCTTAATTCTCTATAACTATTTAATTATTTTATGAGTTTTTTATAATAAATTCCCTTCCAGAATTTAATGCATGATATTTTGAGAACATTTTTTTAAAAATAATATTTTATTCATGCATATAATTTTTTTAAAAAAATCCATAATTTCATTTTGTCAAAAAAAATTACATGATTTTATTATTATTTTGTACTTTGAATCTTAATTTTTCTGCATTTCTAGAGCTTCAACATGATTTAATTTTTAGTTCTTCAATGTTAAAATAGAACATATAAATAAAAAAAAAACTGCTGTCCAATTGAAAATGACGGATGAACTGATTATATGTTAATATCACATAAATAATTCAATATTGTAATAGATAATGTTAATGTTGTTTTTCTTATAGTTTACTTTTCCTGTTATTGAGATATGTGGTTTAGAATATAATAGATAACGAATGATCTGATTTTGCTGTCACATCATGTTTAAATTGTCACACATGCCTTGCTTGATCGCTAACAATATTTTTTTATTATTATAAAATTTTTTAAAAAAATTAAACTCACTTTAAAATAAAATTTATCTTTCTCCTAAATAATACTAATATTAGAAATAACAAGTTCTCTATTATCCTCAAATATAAATTTAGATATATAAAAATTAGAATATCTCCCTAAATATCATGATTGAAACTATAATAAAATAATATTTTTTTAGAGATTAAATATACTCTAAATAGTTATATATCTCATTTTTTTATCAATTGAATCTATCTACCATATGTTATAACTAACAATACTATTATCACATGTTACATCTCTATATTTATCATAAGACATTTGGTTATTTAGCCCTATAATCATATATGAGAGGCACATATAATTTGTCACATGATTCCGTTGGCCGTATCAGTTTTTTCACGCAATCACAATTCTTGGTTTCACACGTTACCGGAAAATTATTACAAGTATGTTATGTCAGTTTTTATTAATATTAATACTTTTTTAAATAGAAAAAATGGTTGAAAATTCGTGATAGTAAAATTTATTATCTAATAACATATAAAATTTATTTCAAGACTTATGTATAATCTATTGAGTGTAAAAAACAAAATTTAGTTATATATAATATATTTTTAATTATATATAAAATAAAATATATTTATATATAGCTTGATAATAAGTTGTATTTATTTAAAAATTTAAGTAGAAATAAAATATGTTATTTATATATGTACTTGAGAATGCACATATAATATGTGACAATATATTATGCAGTATTTTTAGTACAGAAGTTAACTAAAATATTATATTTTATTTTAAATATAAAATTTTAATATATTTTATAGATAATATTTATAATTTTTTAAAAATTAATTTATTTATATTATAAACTAATATATAATTTAATATTATATATGATTATTATAAGAAAATTATTTTATATTTTTTATAATTAATTTATTTAATTTATTTAAATTAATTAAGTAATCTTTATATTAAAAAAATATTAAAGAATAGAAAGAGTATCAATTTACAATTAATGTTATAGCTAAAGATTTTTTTAACTACGAGTCCTAGTTAGTTGACAAGCCAAATTGCAGATCCATTTCATCCTCCAATATGTTTCCTCTAAGTGCCTGTTTGGGAACCAATTCTGGGAATTAATTTTGGCCAAAATCTTAATTTGGGAAAATTTCACACAAATATCAATTTTTGTCCAGAATTGATTTTGGGCCAAAATCTCAGTTTGTAAAATTTTTTGCCAAACAGCCATTTTCGTCCAAAATTGATTTTGGGCAAAACCTCGGTTTGAAACCATGGTTTTGAAGAAGCTATTTTTCAATAGATTTTAGAACTGGAAAAGAGCTTATAGATTATCTAATTACTATTTTACCCCTACTTTTTTCTTATACTTTCTCTCATCTCTCATCTCTCCTCTCTCTCTCCTCTCTCTCCTCTCTCCTCTCTCTCCTCTCTCCTCTCTCTCTCCTCTCTCTCCCCTCTCTCCCCTCTCTCCTCTCTCTCGCCTCTCTCCTCTCTCTCTCCTATTTATTCTCTACCCTCACTCCTCTCTCATACTTTAATCAAATCATACCCTTTTTAGTAATTTATTAATATAAAAAGTGATTCTACTATTAATCATCCAAACATCTATATTTACAGAATCTATTATTCTCAGAATCTATTCTTTCCAAAATCTATTCTCCATAATCTATTCTTCCCAAAATCTATTCTTTCCAGAATATATTCTCTCCAGAATCTATTCTCCAAAATCTATTCTTCCCAAAATCTATTCTCCAAAAGCTAATCCAAACACACCCTAAATTCACTAATATTCTAAATTATTTATTTATATATTAGTTAATTGAATATTTGACATTAATATAGACATTTAACTTTAAATCAAATTCTCTTATAATCTTAAATATAAGATTTTATTAATAAATTGATCTTAGTCTAAAATATAATATATATTTTTTAAATTAATTAATTTTTTAAAAAAATTATCCCTATTAACATGTCAGAGAAGATAATTAAATTATTTTTTTAAAAATATATTATAATAATTAATTTAATTAATTTTTTAATTAAATTTAATTAGTTAAAATTTATATACAGAACTAAGAGGTGCTTTTATCCTCAATTATTTAATGAGATAATAATGTTGCTTTTATAACAAGTACCAAGGGCGAGGAGCAACATTTTTACCTCATTAAAATGATTGAGATGAAAAGCACATTCTAATTTTGTATATAGATTTTATATAAGTATCCAATATTTATGGTAATGATAAAATTTTTCAAGATTGGCTTGTTCTCATTTTGTAAAATGCAAATTTTTAAGCTATACAAAATGACGGTGTCTAATTCACCATTTTGGGGAAGGATGCTGAATTTTTGTATTTAAAAAGTATTTTAGAGAGTATCCCTAAAGTAGATAGTCATTGTTAATTAGAGTGATCTTTGCATAATTGCTACTATGAGTGTAACACATATTATCCTGCTGTTGAGACTTAATTCAAGAAACCTTAAAATCAAATGTCTACTTTAAAATTATTATTTTTTATATATAAATTTTTAGAAGACGCTAAGCGTATTAACAATTTAAGGGTAGTGCAAATTTCTGTTCTTTCTAAACGATATTAATATTAGGTAAGGTGAGTAATCAATTATTCTCAAATATAAATATAGACATAAGAGAGTTAGAATATTTTTTTAAGTGTTGCGATATGAACTATAATAAAGTGGTACTACCTAAAAAATAAATAAATTATAAATAATCATATATCTAACCTTTTCGTCAACTAAATCTATAGACTAATAGATATTTCCTTTAAATTTGTTAAATCTTCTATTCGATATCATGTGTATATATAGATGTATGTTTATATGTGTATGTATATATATCATGCAAGTGACTGCTCATGATATTATCTTTTTTTTATATAAAAATTTTTAAAAAGAGATTAAATTTATATACGATCTAAAAATAAGATAAAATCTCTATTACGAATATCAGATAAAATGAATTATCAATTACTTAAATATAAATTTAAATATTTAATAATTAAAATATATTATTAAATATTGTGATTGAAATTATAATAAAAATAATATTTTATAATAATTAAAGGGTTAATATTACCTAAGTGACATGGAATCAGATATGTCTCTTCTTCAACGTAATATATAGGTCTCGATAACAACGTAATTTAGCCCATATTTCGATTTTCCATAATCACGTGTGTATTTTAATATTAACGGCAAAAAAAAAATTAATATATTCGACAAGTAATGTGCGTGTGCCTGTGCGTGTATCATCCATTAAAAATTCGTTTTAGAGGAACCAGGTAAGTTCTTTTCATACATCAGCATGTAATAAAATTCTATTTGGCCTCTGCAATTTTTTTTATTTTTTTTTTGAGTAGTGATTATATTGTGATTTTGAGTAGGCCATAAATTTTAATTATAAAATTTATAATTCAATTTACTTGAATGCCTGATCTAAGGCATAATAATATACTGGCCTTGGATTGTTTCTATATTAATGAAAAAGATAATAAATAATATAAAAAAGGGAAAATTATTAAAAATTATTAGCTAAATGACACGTGTGTAACTTATGTTTGGTGGGTACAATTTTAATTTATTTTTATATAATTTAGCTTAACTATATATAAAATAAAAAACGAATGTTGCATAACTAAAAAATTACGCCCTCAAGAATATGAGTATTTAGGTAAGTTGAGCAATAAATTTTTGTGACGGAGATTCAATTTTTCCAATTAGAAAACATACAGTTTTATAAATATGTAGGCATTTTGTTCTTTTACTTATTTTTTTAATTCTAAATAACACAATTACGTAAAGAACAAAGTTCTTTCAGATATTTTGACAATTTTGGATTTCCTCATTCCCCAATTTTAAAACACGGACGCACGTGTTTCATTTCAAGGGAAAGATGGGACAGAATCTTATCTGTCTGGATTCCCTTCTATCTCCATGCTTACATATGTTTCACTCGCAGGCACAGCGCGTGTTTGTAAACGCCCAACGGCCTTGGAAAATTGGCGCCTCCCTCAAAACCCTAAAAATTAAAATCTCCATTGCCGGCCGATGTGCCCTCTGCAATACCTTGATAATCCATCTTTCCGATTCACATTGCTCAATCTATTAGAGAAGGGTATTAGTGGGTTAATTGGTTGATTAGTTAATAATACAAGTGGTTTCTGTTAGAGAGGTTAGGGGGATTAATTATAAATACTCCCGACTACAGTTGTAAGAACTTATCTATTGATTGAATGTACACTTGTTCTACTGTTTCTCTCTTTCCTTCCTAACATTGGACTTGGCCAACGATGATGATAAAGCTCAATCAACCAAGGAAGCGAAGGCAGCTGTACTATAGAATCCTGTAAGCTTTATAGTTACTGAATATCTTAGTCAGTTGAAAGTCCTATGCATTCCGATTCCAATCCTCCATTGTAGAAGAAAACAAGGGTCCTGCCCGTCTTGTGGCTTCAGGTTTGGCGTTTGCTCTGTACCGTAAGATCGGACTCTAGAACCTTTTAGCAATTGGTGTAAAGTTCATCTCTGCGGGAAATGTTTTCGTTTCAACGAATATTTCCAATTATGCTCGTTATTTTAAAATCTTATTTAGGGTATCTTCGTTGTGGCTAATCAAAGTACTCTGTTCACAATTTTTTCGAATTACAAAAATGATGCTCCTTTCAAGAGCTAAAAGAAAAAAGGGCAAAACAAAGACATGATCCTCCGTGCCTTTATGTTTGCTTGGGCTGGGAATTTTCTGTATGTGTGGATTGCTGGAATCCCGAGTCTAAAATCAAGAAATGTTAATAGTATTGGAGAGCTCAGGATAAGGTGTATGATTAGATTAGAAGAGGGAATATCTAAGGTACTGGATGGGGGAAATTCTGCTAAGTTAATTGACTGTGGTTGAGGATGCAAATTGCGGTGGAGAAGGTGATTGAGGCAGCTTCTTTGGCTGGAGGGGAAGGATGTGATGACTGAACAGTGTGCTTGTCTCTGGGTTTAGTAGCAAACTTTAATTTTTTCAAGGGACATTAATTTTGGGACAAACTTGGTTATATCAATGCTGCTTCATTTTGACTGTATGATCTGCGACATGTTTTACTTTCCCTCTTTTTATCATGTAAAGATATTTGGCCTTGATGGGGGAAAAGATATTTGGAAAATGTGTGATGGCTATAGTCACTATACGCTGAAATTGTGTCATGGATGACTTTGGAAAATGTATAGGAAGGAGTTTTGGTGATCAAGACTAATGCAATACTCTGGAAATAGTTAAAATTCTGATAATCTGTGGTGATATCTAAGCTTGACAACAGAGAGAAAGAGAGAGAGAAGAACAGAAAGACCTTGAAAAGATAGAGAGATTCGAGTGAGACAGGGGGATAGAGGGTAGAAGACAGAACTAAGCTGAATACTACACTGTATGATTCCAATCAAAGCATAATATGATTACAATTATTGATGAGGACCTTATTTATAGACTAGAGATCCTTACCTACCCCCAAATTATCTCTAACGGCTATATTCTCATAACAGTAACTAATCATAGTAATTATAATTTACATGGAAGTAACTAACATATATATTTCTTATATTTCATAAGATAATCCCTACCAGGATTTAATATTATTGGACAGTCTACTAATGCTCTTTAATCTGTTTATTGTTTCATGGTTATGTGGTTTTCCACTTCAGAAAGTTCTGAATCTATTAGGTTGATGTTTCTTACAGATGTTTTAACATATTCATTCAAGTAAATGGCACCAGATTTAGGTTTTCAGGAAATTGTAACTGTTCTTTTATTTTATTTTTCTGAAAGAAACTATTTCTCATTCTGGTCTTATGTTTTTTTATTTAATTAATTTTTTCTCAAAATATTTTAATTTGTTTCAATTAAGGTATTCCTTATGCTTTTAGAGTCTTGTTTTTATAGCAAGGTATACCAAATTACTGATGGACTAAATTGAATCGCATTAAAACATTCAAGCAGTTGTTCAAAGTTCCAAACTAAAGGAACAGTATCTGTCAAAAACCAAAACAGTAGTTAATTTAATTCTACAAATGGCTAATGGTATGAAGAAGCTACTTTAGCCTAAATGTTCTTTTTGTGATCTGAATTAAGATGTGTGTGTGTGTGTGTGTGTGTGTATGAGTATATGACTGTGATCTTCATATTCTTTATAACACTTTAGAACATTTGTTTGAGTGGATTCATTAATGGATTTGCTAGGCCTTGGCATACTAGACTGTGAAGGTTCTGATGCCAGGATTGATCCAGGTTTGTTCCCTTTTTTCACTATTAGTCCATGCTTAGTTGAGGCTTCATTGCCACTGGCTTCAAACACTCGTTCATGTGCACACTTTTCTTATATTTCCTAATGTCTGGATGTTGGTTTAAGTAACAATAGTAGTTAAATAATACTTGTTAGATAGATTTAAGGCAGATTTTGTGTAGTTCTGAGATATTTTAAGTCCTTAAATAGAAGCAATACATGTGGAGAAACTCTGTTGAATAAGTTGATCGAGGGATAATAAATTGTAAAAGTTGAAATATGTTAATTTTGTTTTATTAAACTTAATAACAAATGGCTAAATAATTTAATAGTATAAGTCTTGTCCCAGTCAAAAATATTCTTAAAATAACCCATAACTCCAACATGGATCTATAAAATATAAAATGGGAAATAAAAAGTTTAGAAGGAAATCCTATTTTGGTCCTTGATAAATTGGTAGACTTTCAATTTGGTGCCCCACAAATATTTTTTTCTTTTTTGATCTAGTCTATCAATTTTTTTGAATGCTTGCTTGTTGCCTTTCCAAACAAAATTTATCCTCACCCCTATTAGTCTATTGACTTGAAAATTATCAGGTGTAAAATATCACCCTGGAGAGGGTGGGAGGAGGATTATGTCCAAATTAGCAGATTTTGGATTAATATAGAATGGAAGGGAAATATTAAAACCATTTTAATGATTGGGAGACTAAATTAAAAAAAATAATTGGAAGTTTAACTATACATCAGAGAGTTAAAATATAAAATTCCTCAATAAAGCAGAGAAAGACAAAGACAAATATCTTGTTTGTGGTATCCCTAGTTTTATGCTTTTTTTACTTATGGTCTTATTAGTTCCGAACTTCTGATAGCCCTAGTTTTGATGTGTTGACTTGTGATGAAGGACATAAAATGCGTTGTATTCCTTGGATTATTTTCATGGACCAAATAACTGTTGACCTGAAAACAAGGAATATTGAATCTGTTTGCTGCGAGATGTTTTGTATAAAAAGGCTTCCAGACTTGCATTAATATATTAAATTATTAATATTATTGGCCAAATTTTTTAAGATGAGATGGGAACTATGTACATATGGTTCAATGTGCATGCCAAAATTTATTTTCATAAACTACATTCTGGAAAAAAGATCTATTGTGACCTTTGCAGCATCATTAGGTATAAAAATTGACATTTTCTTAAATAATTTTATTGAAAGGTCAGTAATGAAAGGGTTGCATTTTTTCACATAAAATAATTAATGGGTTTTCACACAGACAGAGTGATGGAACTAGAGATTGGGGCAATTGGAATATATTTTACTAATGTATTCCCAAGTTGACTGTAGCTAATTTAACCTTTAAAATTATATTGTCCTGATAATACTTCTTTTTTTTGGTTGCAATTATAGAGTTTGAATCCCATTAGTGATACATATTCTTATCTTACCCTATCCTCACCACTCGAGCTAATTTTAAGTGGCCGATTTGATAATAATTCTAAAAACATATAATTTTAATCATAAACTTATGGTTAAATGGTAATAAAAATCATTGAGTTAAAACCCAAATGGATGGTCAATTGAATGCCCTCACTCCCAAGTCTAACCCAAGATGAGAGCAAAATGCTCCCACCAAGGAGTCAAAGGTTGAGTTGGCCATCACTGAGCAAATATACTAATAATAAGTTGATGGTAATAAACTTCAAAAAGTTAAATCATACTAGTATTTTTCCTGGGAGTTTACTCTTAAATAAAATCATCAATGCTTTTCTTTTTTGCCCTTTCGTCCTTGTTGTTAGCAGGATGCGTTAAAATATTCGTTGGGGCCAAAAGGACAAACCAGATCGTCACATTTTGTTTTAAATACATGAAACCCCCTGAATTGGTTCAACCTCTGCCTCTCTCCCCTCTCATTTCTTTGTTGATTCGCGCTCACCCACATGGCTTCCCATGAACCTGGAGTTCATATCTCACTGAACAAGGTGGGAGCAGTTCTAAACCATGCAGATGAAAAAGGTAATACTCAAGAGGATGGAAGTAACAATTTTGATTACTCTCAGAGGGGACAATGGCTTCGAGCTGCAGTTTTGGGAGCCAACGACGGGCTGGTCTCGGTTGCTTCATTGATGATGGGTGTAGGAGCTGTGAAAGAAGATGTGAGAGCCATGCTTCTTGGTGGTTTTGCAGGTACAATCGCAGGAGCCTGTAGTATGGCCGTAGGAGAATTCGTGTCTGTGTACACCCAATACGACGTAGAGCTTATGCAGATGGAGAGAGATCAGAAAGACATGAAAGAAACTGGGGAGACCGACGAAAGGAAGAAATTACCTAATCCATTTCAGGCTGCTTTGGCTTCCGCATTCTCATTCGCCGTGGGCGCGCTCATGCCTTTGCTTGCTGCTGCATTCATAAAAAACTACAAGGTGAGGCTAATGGTGGTTGTGTTTGTGGCTAGCTTGGCTCTTCTGGTGTTTGGAGGTTTGGCAGCTGTGTGGGGAAAGACTCCTGTGGTTAGGTCTTGTTTTAGGGTTCTGGTTGGAGGATGGATAGCCATGGCTATCACTTTTGGGTTAACCAAATCATTGGATTCTGGAGGAGTGCAGTTATGAATCTTGTACTGTGTTGTGGCTATTATAGGCACTCTGCTACACTTTCTCTTCATTCTCTTTACATCATCTCACAGATTATATTTTATAAATTGTAACAGTTCAATTTCTTTCAGAATGTCAAACAAATTCTCCTTTAGTTTGTTCTTCTCTCTTTGCTACTTCTTGATTCTGTGCTTGTTCTGCAACTTTTTTTTTTCTGATGACAATGAAGTCTGGAATTGTTGGCTGAGCGATTATATTGTCAGGAAATTAATAATTACTAGTCAATGATATGTTCCATTGATTTCTGTTCAGTTCTGGCCAGTAAATTGATAAATTGACAGTTTCTGTTTCAGACTTCTCTTGCAGATAAAGAGTAATGATTTTGTTATGTTGAGCGCAGGATGATCTTACAAGTGTTTGAAGAATCCGAGATTAATTACTATAATATTCCTATCAATTAAGGAAGACAAATTAATCATAAACACTTGTAGGTATTATCAATATATTTTGCCGACTTGTTTTTTTTTTTTGGCACTTATCAACAAGCTGAGTTTATTTTTTTCCCTTTACATCCAAACTAATTTTAAAATTTGTACTTCAATATTAGAATGATATTTCAAATTGTTAAAATATCAAACGTTAACAGAAAACGAAGAACTATATAATCTTACAAGAGCGAAATTAAAATACCCTCTATATAAAGCACTCGAATATAGGAAGACAAAGATTGATATTCCTTTTAATACTAAATATAGAACATTTTTAATTAATAATTTGCTAAAATTAAAAAAACTAGTTATTTGTAATTTATGTGTCTAATATTTATGCTACTATTCCACAATTATCCCTAGTATTTAAAATGAATGGGATGTCTTAACTCTTAACTAGTATTAAGAGTATTTTGGTAAAAGAATACATTTAATGTAAAAGACATAATATATAAAGGAAAGGAACAAAGCAAAGTAATACTCCTCTCTTTCGATCTTTAATATATGATACTTTTAAATTCTTTATAAGAATTAAGAAAAGTAATTAATATAATTAAAATGATTAAAAAAAATAGTAATACTTATCAAGATTACCCTTCAATTAAAATCAACCTAAATTACCTTTAATTTATTTCTTATATAATCATCTCTCTTTACAATACAATTAATAAGGGATTTGTGGAAAAAAAGAATTTAATGCTATTTACTTTATTTGAAGTATATTTAAGGCCATGAAAACCTTCTAAAAATAATACTGTGCTTTGTGTTTTCCTCCATAAATGATCCAAAAATTAAGTCTTGAATTCATCACTTCCTTTAACTTTTAAATGGGAGAATAGAAAAAGGAAAGAAAAAACAATGAAAGTGGAGAGATCTGAGAAGACTACAGAAATGAAACTTTGATTAAATTAATGGATTCTCTTATAGCCTCATTATTGATCCTTGTATCCTTTTACATGTCCTGGAATGCTGTCTTGTATACATCTAATTAAGGATATCTATTGCACATGTCTTGGATATACCCATCCTAGGTAATGAAGTACTAAAGTAATGGGTGTATACAACATGTTCAAGTATTTTGTCAGATAGTTTAATTAAACAAGAAAAATGAGCTTAGATATTGTCTTTAATTTACAGTTTCAGCAGGAAACAAAATTCTGAGTGTCAAAATTGGATTGGAACATTTATCTCTAAAAGTCCGACAATAGAAAGATCCTCATGTCCAGAACCAGGAGGCACTTTAGCGGCATCGAAACAAAAAGTTTGGTTCTTTATAACTCTCTTATTTATTTATTTACTTACTTATTTTTTATGAACTTCCATTATTTTACAGATTGGAAAGTCTTTTATTTTGCATCATCTTTTGTTTGTTCTTGTAAAAAAATGTTGGTAGTTTTGTTTGTATAAACTTGGATCTATCTTCCGTTCATGGGAATATAAACCCATAATAGGAAAACCTCACTAACTTTAAATAATTATCACTGATGTATACTAATACCTAAAACTCAAACATGAGGCTACTGATTAAACAGGAACAACCCACAACCAGTCAATTCAAATGTTTGTGATCTCATGATTAGTTATTACTAACTGACTTGGATTCACACTTTCTTATAAATTCATATATAAGGGTAGCTGAGTTCTCTTAGCAATTTTTTAACTTTTTTTTTTGTTTTTGGCTGAAAATTTTTAATCTTATTTAAAAGTTATCAAGACTCGTCTATGTGAAACAACCCTTGTGGCTTCACAATTCTCATTTAAACTTAAATTTCTCTATATTTTATTTTGGGAAAAAAGGTTTATCAAAAATAGAATATTGTTGAAAGATTAGTTTTGAACTTTTGATCCCATTCGGTAAATTATAAATAGAGCAAGATCAACTACTTCATGATTCTTTAACAGTAATACTTGGTATCCTTAAAATCTTAGAAAAATGTATACTTTTTAATCTTGTTATTCACTGAAATAATGTCCACAATAAAGTGATGTATTAAAATTAAAAAGTATATATATGCCAGCAATTTTGTATAATAAAAGAGGGAGTAAGATTGGAAAAAAGTAATAAACACTACATATTTACCCTATATTTTAAATCAAGTAGAAATTTTTAAAATTGTCTTATAATTATGACATATATGTTCATTAATTTTGACACTTAACCCATTATTTCTAAATATGTAGTTTTAACCATAAATTTGTGTCAATACTTCCAAGTATTTTACATCAGTTTTTTTTTTGTACAATTTTTTTTAAAAAAGATTTGGACTCACATAAAATCTAAGGATAGGACAAAGTCTTTATTCTTTCTAGATAATACTAATGACGGGTAAGTTATATCAGTTGATACTAAGCTCCATCTTATTATAATTTGTCAATTGGGCTCCCACTAATGGGTTAACAGAAATTCAAAAGCCCAAATGTATTTATTAAATTAGTTAATTGTTAATTCATTAATTGATTATGTTTTAAAATTAATTAATCAAGCTCAAACTATATTTTTTAAAAAATTATTCAAATTATATAAAATTTTTCTTTTTCTTTAAATTTGCACAAATTTATTTTTAAAAATAAAAAGGGAAGTTTATATAATTTTTCTAAAAATATTCATAGCAGAATCTAAAGTAAAATTTGCTTAAATTTTGATTTTTTATTTGTAAGTTTACAATAATTATATTTTTTTAACAAATCTTAACTTTTTCTTTCTCACTTGCACTGTGTTTTTATGATTCCGAGATTGTCCAATAATGTCTTTTAAGTTAGTTTTTCAGAAGTATTTGCCTTTTATTTTCTTTAAATGTTATCACTCTACTTCTCCCTGGCTTATTAATAAAATTTAAACTACCGTCCTCTTTCTCAAAACATTATAAATATAATATAACTTCATATAAATTGTAGTATTGCATAATGATTTTTTTAAAATATATAAAACGTTTAATTGAATTGGATACTCATAACTCAATATAGTCAAAACATACTTAGGACTTAACTCATTTTTAACTGGGTCAACTTTTATTAGTGTTACAAAATGATTATTTAAAAGATTCAATTATAAAATGTAAAGTTATTAAAAAAAACCCACGAGGCGCGCTAACACACGCACAAATATATATATATATATATATATATATATATATATATATATATAGTGAACATGATCCCACTCATCCAAACATAATATAACCTTTTTGTGAGTATTTCGTAGCAGAGGACATCAGAGAAATGAAGAGCAAATTAAAACATCTAAGTTCTAATTTTGAAGAACATGATTATCTCAGAAATCTTCACCGATGGAATCCGGATTATCACAAAACCACATATCTTCTATATGAACCCTAAAATCTGCAGGAACAGCACAACAACGTAACATATATATGCACTCTTTCAATAATAACGCAATTATATAAGAAAGTACTTGTGCACTTGGTTGCACATAATTTAACAACAAGACCAACACACAGAACACAACCAAATCCTCTCATAATAAAGCTTCCTCGTTCTCTCACACACAGTCTAAAATACAATAATACATGCAAGTATATATATCTTCACATACGTTCGAGATATATATTGCACATTTATTATCATCAACTTGGTCTCTCTCTCTCTCTATCAGATTTAGACCTATAGCTAGCTGATAATGATATATATATATATTCAAAGACCAGTGGCTCCGATCAACTTGGTGAGGCCAAAGGTTATGGCCATGGCGGTCCAACCTCCAATGAGAACCCTAATGCACGACTTCTTCACAGAAGTGTTACCAAGCACTGCTCCTGCGCCTCCAAACACAAGCAAGGCCAAGCTCACCACTGCGGCAACCACACTTAACCTAATTTTGTAGTCTCTTATGAACACAGCTCCCAGCAATGGAAGCGCTGCTCCTACAGAGAACGCTAGTGCTGATGCCAGAGCTGCTTGATATGGACTTGGCAGCTTCTTCTTCTTCTCTTCAATATTATCAATACTTTCGCCTTCTTCTTCTTCTCTTTTGAGTTGTTCTTTCTCTATGTCGTACTGTGTGTACACGGAGACAAACTCTCCTATGGCCATGCTGCAAGCTCCGGCGACGAGCCCCGCGAACCCGGAAAGGAGCATGGCTGCTATATCTTCCTTCACGGCTCCGACGCCCATCATGATCGAGGCGACGGAGACGAGCCCGTCGTTGGCTCCCAGCACGGCGGCACGAAGCCATTGAGCCCTCTGAGAGTAATCGGTGTCATCGTCGTCGTCCTTGTTAGGGTTTTCTCTGATGGCGGTGGCTGTGGGTAGACTACTGGGCTTAGGGTTAGGGTTTGGCTGAGTTGTTGTTCCATTTGTATGATGGTTGGGAATCTCAATGACAACGTCGTTTTGTGAAGTTCTATTGCTGTGAGTGGTAAAGGAAGCCATGAGAGAATGAAGAACAAGAAGGTGTTTGGTTCAGAAAAATGGGATTAATTAATGTGAAAGTGAAGAGAGAGCTTGAGAAGAACACACGCTTGTAATGGAAGATATTTATAGAAGGAATCAAACACATCGATGAGTAATTAAGTGTTAATGAACCTAATTTGTTTTTTATATTTGAAAAAGGACAGAGTGTGTGTGTGGAGGGCACTAAGTAACAAGTGGAGGATTCAATTATATATATTAATGAATGAGTAATGACGATGTGGTGAATTGAAATCTGAGTATCATCCTGGTATGTTATAAATTATTAATAATTACATAGAACAATAATTCGATTAGTTCAACATATTCAGATATAAGAACAGAACACCTGAATTCTTATTCTATTTTTTTTTTTTTGTTCATCACGAACACAATTATAGTGAAATCTGAGCATAATCTGATATAGATAATTAGTCTACGAAATTTATTTAATTTATTTCCCACAAATTCATGTCTCAAAAATACCAAGAGTACTAATACTTTCAATCATTAATATAAAAATTAAATAATTAATTTACAGATATTAAAGAAGTTAGTTACTTTTTAACACATTTATTGATTTTCTTAATTTATCCTCCTTAATCATATTCATTATTTGGATTCCCTTTTATGAAAATCCCTTAACATATACAATCAATAAAAATATTTTTAAAAAATTATAAATTTAAAAAATTGGGTAAATTTTAGTCTTATATTTATGATAAAATCTAATATTTAATTAGTTTTTATATTTAGGATTGAGCGAGTAATGTATCTATATGCATGCATGCCAAACAGAATCAGCATATGGGTATATTCCTTTTGCTAATTAATTAAATAAGCATTTCACTGACACATGAACATAGAAAGATACCAAAGAGAAAGAGAGATATTTCGTTAAGCAAACAATATTATTATTATTATTATTATCTGTCTATTGTGCACTTCATGATGATATATTATATATAGAGGCATGCTTTGGACATAAATAAGAATTAATTAGTGAAAGGAATCAATTAGTTGAGATTGAATGTTGTATGTCATAGTATATTAAATTGGAGCGAGTGTGTGCATTCCACACGAAAGCCACAGGCCATTCAAATTTAAAACCATAAATCCAAACTTGGCACACCCCAATTTCCCCTTTATGCAATTCTTTCTCTTTTTCAAATCTTAGTGATCCATCCATTAGTATACGTTGCTTTTATTTAATATAATTATTTATTTGTTTTCCATGTTTTGGGAAGTAAAGTGATGTTGATCACAAGCCTGGACTAATAACTCACCACTGAAAAACCATTATTATTCTGCTCAACACGACACCCTGCATATTGGACTCTTTACATCGGTTCTTGAACTAATATAGAAAAAGACTTACCGTTGTAGAAAGGGATAATAAAAAAAATCGTTTCCCTTCTCTACGTTGTGCTCACAACAATCTGTGTAAAAATCCTATGGTAAAAATGGTCTTTGTACTGGTGAAGTCTATAAAGATTGGTTTAGTTCAGTAAGAATTTCATTCATAAATGTCGATTCAACTTCTGTTATAAATACTAGCTAGTTGTTTGCCTGGTAAGCTTTAGAAGATTTAGTGCTTGTTTAGATTTATCTTCAATAAGCATGTTCATGTATAAATCGTAAAAGTACGATTAGAAAGCTAAGCGAGGATTTCCTAATTGCTAATCCAAGCAGGCACTTAGAGATTTGATGCTTTAGAACACCACCATCTCTCTATATGCTGCTATTTTCCAAAGCAACTAAGATGCCTAATTTGAGAAAAGTAAAATCAAATATAAACTAATTAATCCCTTAAAATAGGATTAAAGCCATCAAGGCAATGTTCATTTTGAGAATGCTTTTATGAAAATTGAATCAGAAAGCAAATCTCAGAAAGAAATCTTGTATTATTGATTGTCTCAAAGTGGCGTGTGCCTGCCACACACTCTTGAATATATTATTAATTGCATTATATTATACAAACCACAGATCCATAAAGTTAATAGCTTCCATTGTAGATCATATCATAGCTAATTGATTTAAAAGGATTCCTAACCTAATTTGTGGAAAGAGACACTATCTATTAATCTAATATCTTATCATTCTTCATTCTTATAATCTTGAAAGAACATTTGATACTGCTCTTCCTTGATGGATAAGTCCGAACCCATCACAAGAGGGGCACAGATAATGAATACGGAAAGGTTTGGGCGAGAATATGTAATATACCTCATTTTATTTGAAAATTAGTTTGAACGATTAGCACTCTACGAAAACTCTGTTTTATGTATATTTGCCTAAGTGATTAGAAGGATAGACACAAAAGACATAAACTCCCTCCTTTGCACCCCTACTTTCTATGTTCCTCCATCTATGCATTTGCTGAGTAACTTGAAAAGGAACCGCTTTGTTTAACTCTGTTCCGTGTGGGTAGTTAAACTATTACATCGGATTCAAAGGTATGTTCATTTCTTCAACAATAAATGTAGCGAACATATATACTTGGGAATTTTATGGATTCATAGGAGAAATGGTATAAAAGATAGAATATAAATATGTTCAGCCAACATTGACCAAAATTTGTTGCTGAAGCTTCCCATATGAGGTCCCTAAAACTCACGAAGACTGGGGAGTCATCTCTGAAGTTAAAAGCATGTTGCCATAAACTTGGCAAGTTGACATCCAAAATATAAGTCGATATAACAAGGGGATGGCAGATTCTCTTGCAAAAGGAGACTGGAGGGCAGCTATTAGTTTGCATATAAACTTTTTTTTTTGTTACAAAAAAATGGGTTCGACACCAGTCTCCTACTAAGATCAGAACACAGTCTTAAGGCTTAAAGAGCGCTTACAAGAAACTTACGAGATTATATATTAAAAAAACCCTCATAATAGTAATATGAATTAAACTCTTATCCTTGTAGGATATAAGTTTGAAAATTTTCTATATACGCTAAGGCTCAAACTCAAGACCTCACTTAAGCGATATCAAATCGCTTACCACTCAAACTAACTCCCGTCAGTTTATAGGATATAAGTTAAAAATGATCACTACTTTATGATAATTTTGTATTTAAAATAGGCCCTAATAAAGGGGCCTGCCCCTATTGGTTTTTATGTAAGAATAAAAGCCTTATTGCAAAGAATGAAATGGGAAACATCGATGATGCTTTTGAGTTTGAAATTATATGATGATCAAAATGATTTTTGATTTATGTTGATCTTTTTAATAACGTTGTATTAATTTTAGAACTAAGGATACTGCTTCCAATGAGAAGTTTGAAGTAGATTATCATTTAGAAGACATAATATTTTAGCCTCACTTATGTCGACTCCCAAAGTTAATGCTTTTGTTATTGATAATTATTAAAATATAATTAAATAAATGTTCATAATTTAGGTAATGTTTTGACTGAGAGTTTCATAAATTGTGTTTAAATTATCTAAATTGTTATTCTATGCTTTGAATTATGATTCTTGAGTAATACATTTTTCATTTCAGAAATTTTCTTTTAAAAAAAATCATATAATTCCTACATAATCTTTCTTTTTTTTTTGTACAAAATTTTTTAAAAAAAGGTTAGACTCATCCATGATCTAAGGATAGGACAAAACCTCCTTTTCTCTTAGACGATACCAATGTCGGGTAAGGCAAGCCGTCTATTACCCTCAGACGTAAACCTAAACACTCAAGAACTAAGATACCTCCCCAAACATAAAATCACAACAAAGTGATAATCGATCCTTTAACCCTGTGTATAAGGGCTGGGACTAACAAAATTAGGGTTATTCAGCAAGCTAGCCCATTATGATCAGGCTTGTTCACATTAATGCACATCGGTATTTAGAATAAGACTGCCTTTAATAAAAAATGCATATACTTTAGCCGAAAGACTTTAGTAAAACATAAATGGATAATAAAAAAATTAAATTATTCCTACACATGTAGAGACAATAAACTCAACCTGACTAGCTTCATCGTGACCTTTTTTTGTTATAAAAATTTTTAAAAAATAGTTAAATTCACCTATAATCTAAAGACAGAACAAAATCTTCTTTCTCCTTAAACAATACAATATCAGGTAAAACGAGCCATTTATTACCCTCAAGCGTAAACCTAAGCATTTATAACAGCTAAGATGCCTCCCCAAAATCGTAACTAAAACCACAATAAATTAATACTATTTAGGGATCGAACACGTTTTATCAAGAATTTTACCGCTTGGCATTACACCAAATGATTGAATGGGCTTTAGTCAATCCAAAATCTCTACTTTAACAGGTAAGTAATGCATATAATCTATAGGGATGGGTGAATCCAATCATTTTTTAAAAATTCTTGTACAAAAAAAAATCCATAGGGAGAGAAGTATCAAAGAGACAACGAGCATTTAAAATAAAATTTTAAAAAAAGAAAAGCATATATAATCCCCAAACAAGTTTATTGCATGAAAAAAGAGATCCAATTTGCAAGCCTATTGAATGTCCTTATCCCATCCAAACAAAAATATTATCAAGTTGCTTCATTCTTCTACCAGATTTCCTCATCAGATCATCCATTTACATCTAATTCTCTCCAAAACCATTGGATGCAATTTACATAGGAATTACCCCAACAGCATAGATCAAGTAAATCTTATTACTAACAAGTATTATCCCATTAGGTTAAGTCAGCTACATGAATGGAACGGTGTCATTGTGCTCAAGTAAATCTTACTACCATGCTCTAATAACTTATGCGGTGGCATATCAAAGTATCAAACACTAAGGAAAAGGCAGTGCAACTTATTCCTCACCCTTCATACGATATGAGAGAAAAAATGTGCTTGCTTAATCATAAAGCAAAACTGTATGGGGGGTTAATCCCTACAGTGTTCAGTTAATCAGAACACAAACTCTCACCTTCAACTCCATGACTTGAGTATGATTTATTTATTCTCTGGACATAGAGACAAACAGTATAAATGATAGAGCAAAGGTTAACAGGGCAGCAAAAAAAAAACAATATTCTAGGGTGACCACAGAACTTCCTTTCAGAATCACTGTATGAAGGTCAAGGCAAAAGGCAGTACTCTCAAATCACTTTAGATGATTAGCCCATCTCGCAGAACAGAACGGAAATTTTGGAGCACAAAAGGATTAAAGGACAAGGCAGCAATCTCAAGCCCATGTTGCAGTAACAGTATTGGAAATTTGGGACCACAGCTCAGGTTTGGAGTAAGACCACTTAATTGAATCTCAGCAAACAAGCTCAACAAACCACATGTATGAAGATAAAATGTATGCCCAGCACACCTTTCCATCAGAGCCCATGCAGAAAACAAAGGTGGCGGCATGATTACTGAATGAAACTGCAGATGGCTTGTTTAAATTTAGAAAATCATGCATAACCAATTAGCAACAAAGGACCACAAGGATGAATCCAAAAGGACCACATTAAGCCAAGCACCCTGCCAAAATTTAATAACATTAATAAAGCACGAACCAAAAACTGGAATCTAAACAATTAGAAGGTACGCATATGAGAAAAACATATCAATAATTTACCCACTGGATTAGTCTAATTCAAAGATCCAGAAATAGTATAGCCAAACGGGACCTCTAACCATACTCCCAGATACGGACTTCCAGATTGGCCCTCCAAAAATCCATCCACTACCGAATAACTTTCCAATATACTGAAACTGGGAATCCGGTAGCAAATATTCCCCATGCATGAAAGTCACAACTCACAAGGTACTTTATCAATAGCATAGAGCACAACACCAATTTGGATAGCAAGTCAATCATGCATAAGATTTCAACGGACCAAATAGTCAGCATTTTTGGAACATAAATGAGTTCAATATATGTGCTGAGTATGGCATATCAAAACACTGTCATCATTGATCCCCAAACAAGAATTCCCAGAACATGGCCATTATACAAGCAAGTTGAAGCAGCATGGCAACACATCCAATTTTGCAGCTGAAAAAGTAATATAGAAATTTCTATTAGCACAATGCACCTTATGGAAATAGGAAAAACCCAGGAAAAGGAGAGACCATTCATGTTGCATACCTCAATGAAGATTATACACTATCCAGAGCGAAAGCCTCCCGATGCCCGTCGTTCATAAGGTCCAGCACGATCACGAGGGTACCGATCAGTTCCTGAATCTCCGTGACTACCTGAGTCCCTGTTGCGCCCACCAGAATAACGATCTGCATTCCTATCAGGACCATAGTGTCCACCACCACCACTCCTACCACCATATCTACTTTCCCTGCCACCAGACCTGCCCCCTGCTCCTTCACTAGGGCACTCCCTAGCAAAATGACCAGGCTTACCACATTTAAAACATTCACCACCATTGGAGTTTCGACCACCTCTATAATCTCGGTCACGATCGCGGCCCCTTTCACGGTAATGATCACCACCATCATCTCTAGTAGATCCTTGTTGAGGCTGTGCTTTATCAACAGTGATATTTCGACCATCTAAATCCATCCCATTCATAGCCTCAATAGCCTCTTCCATTGCTTTCTTTTCATCAAATGTAACAAATCCAAAACCACGAGAGCGCCCAGAGAATTTGTCAACGACCACCTACATCAAGGATATAATTAAAACCATAACTGTAAGAAATAGACAACTAGAAAAAGGGTGAATTACAGCAACCAGCCTCAAAGTTCAAAGCAATCGTTACTAAAAAAGATATAATTGTTCAGTAAAGCCAGACCAAATCCATATTCTTGTTATAGTCATAGCAGCAAAAATAAAATTTGAAGCATGATCATGAAATGTGGCTGTAAGAACAACAGAAACTAGGATAACTTATAATAGTGACATAGTAATGTAATAGCATTGAATACCTTTGCCTCAAGAAGTTTGCCGAACTTTTCAAATGCATCCTTCAGCTTTCTATCAGATGTTGACCATGCAAGGCCACCAATAAAGCAACGGTACTCATCCACTTCTGACATTTCAAGCTACATATTTTGCAGGAATCAAGCATTGAAATATAATAATTTGAATCAGTTATTTTATTCACATGAGTGGAAGAAACCCACTTCACATGAATAAAACCTATCATCTTCAAACAAGAAACAGGAAAATGTGAATCCCCATAAACAAGAGGGCGCACAGTATTATAATTTATTATTACAATATATATTTTTCGATTTCAGCATTCTTTTTACCGCAACATGTGCATCATCAATATGATACCCAAAAATGATTCCACTTATCTGGAAAGAAATAAGAGAAAATGTTCTCACACAAACACTCTGTAAATTAATAAGTAGTTTCTCTTGTCAACAAAACTCCCAAGAAAGAATATGTTACAAGCTACTATAAAAAGTTGGCAGAAAAAAAGTACAATTTAACTTAGGGGAGGGGGAAAAGAAAAGGGAAGTTCTAGAGATAACACTGTCTTACTTCTTGACAATTAGATATTATGAAGAACACCGAGTTAGAGGTACTATTTTGACACAGATGAATGACCCTAGGACTCTTGTCAAGTAGTGTGTTCCTGTTTCTCAGATTTATGTGAAGATTTCATTTCATAAAAAAATAGACCATCAGTTATTAATGTTGATGGAGATGGAAATTGAACAGAGGAAACAGAAGGAAGAAGGAAATTATGGAATATAAAAGATGTAATGCAACAATTAAGCAGAGTATGTATCCTAAATGAGATTTTTTGTCATATCAAAGACTAAATATTCTTCATACAAGAACCGTAGACAACATAGGTACATAAATGAATTTGATAAGCATGTCGCATGAGAAGAAAACGTCTAAGAGATGGCACGGCAAGACCATCTTCACATGGCAATAATTGATTTTTTTTTACAACTGAGGATAAACATCACTAACACAAATAAGAAGTTAGTGCTTATCCAAACTTCAAAACACAATGAATTTATAACTATGAACAAATTTCCTATATTGGAATAGCTAACGTTGGAATTCAATTTTACTCATCATACAAGGTATAGTAGTTATTAGTTGATAGTTTGTTTCTATCAAGTACAATTCTTTAAAACAAAAACATAATACACGCTTATCCCATTGCTCCACGCATTCTTGCTACCCTAGCTACTTCCAACAGCATTAACCATTAAGCACCATAAACTTCAGTTAAAACAACTTACTACGAAAAGTATAAAAAAAAAAACTTACTACGGAAAGTATCAGGTTGAATAACAAAACAGAGGAGGAAAAAACCATCACCTTCGCCTCCGCATTCTGACTTTTGGGGCCTACCCAAGCTTAAATCAATAACCCACGAATTTTGTACACAATTCAAATAAAACCCATCAAAGTCTTTCCCTTCTAATTGATTTTTTTTATGCAAAAGGTCACACAGTAAACCACGTCCACCAAAAAGTAAAATCCAATTGGAAAACAGAAACGCAAAAATAACAATATACCAATCTCCCGGAAAGGAAAGGGAAATTGAAATCGTATAAAGGATGTACAGAAGTATACCAGTGGTGCAATGATCCGCTAAAGGGAACCTCTTCTCTTATCGTCGGGGAATAGCGGAAAACCTAGCGGAGAAGCTGAAGCATGAAGTACAATTCACTTTAAAGAGGGAGAAATTCCCCAGCGTGGTTACCGAATTAGCCCTGATGCCTTTGGATTCTATCTCTATCCTCGTTGTCGTAAACCCAATTCCACAAGTGCTCATATTACGACATCGTTTAGTTAGCGTAAGGAAGATCAGGGGCCAGATTCTACGTTTGCTGTATTTTTTAAAAATTAATAATACTAGTACTATGCAATTTTTAATTAGATTATTGTAATTTTTTCTTTTTATCATATAATTATTATTTTACTTAATTTTTAATTAGAGATTTATTCTTGTCTGACGGATAAAAAATATTACAAAGATGTTATTATAAATTATATAAAACTATAAAGGCCTAATAAAAATAAAAAAAATTATAGAAATATGGTTAAAAATTAAATAAAACTATAAAGATTAGTAAAAAGAAACAAACAACAAGGATCTAATTAAAAAATGAATAAATTTATAAGAATTTATATATTATTTTTTCTTTTTTACGAGATTGTAGCCTCCAGTTTCCAAATTCATTGCACTATTTAAAAATAAGATGAATAGGCATTACTACTCAATGATATGTCTAGTGACTGGTGTAGTGGAATCAACAAAAAAATATATAGGAATGAGGATGAGGATGAGGATGTATATATGTTTTAACTAGAGAAGAATATTTTTATATTTCTATGTTTGGGAGAATAAAAATATGATTGAAATGGAAAAGATATAACCGCAATTTAAAAAAGATAGATTGTTCATGACTTTATGCCCCTCTAGAGATAAATATAGAACATGATTAATTAGTTAATTTTAATTTTAAATATAAGATATATTTTTTAAATTCATTAACTATTTTCTAAATAACCTTTATTAGTACTCTTCTAACAATAGTAAAATAAGAAGAGGAATAAGGGATAGAAAAAATATTATGATATTTTAAGAAAAATACATTAACTTAACTAATTTCTTTAATATAATTAAATTAATTAAATATATCTTATATTTAAAAGCGGATGAGTAGTATAGTTTTTTATGGTTATTATAGGAACTAAAGTTTAGAAATATATTTTTACTGGTTATACTTCATTTAGTATGATAAGAGAAATATAAAAAGGGATTTTTTTTTATAAAAAAAATTAGGAGGAGGTTAGACTTACCCACAATCTACGGGTAGGGCGAAGTTTTTCTTCCTGTTAAGCAATACCAATATTAGATAGGGTAAGCTGTCAATTACCCTAAGGTATAAACTTAGGAACTCAAGAGTTATAATACATCCCTAAGTGATGTAACTAGAACCACAATAAAATAGTACTCTATAGAGATTGAACACGCTCCTGAGTTTGAAGTGATGAAAGACCAAAAAATATGGGACAAACCCCTTCACCATCGTCCGTGGGTTTAACTAATAAAAAGAGTGAGACATGCGATTATTTAGAGTATATTCGGTTACTGGAGAGTATCATTTTGTTATAGTTCTAGTCGTAGCATTTGATGAGACATCATAACTTCTGAGTTCTTAGATTTAAGTATATGGGTAATTGATAGCTTATCCTACCTAATGTTAATATCGTATAGGAGGAAAAAAGACTTTACCCTATCCTTTATAGATGATTCTAACTCTTTTTTAAAAATTTTGTAGCAAAAAAAATTTAAATTCTCATTAAGAGTGTTGTCTATATTTAATGCTTAATAATATTTTGAATATGATTATTTGTAACCCTAGTTAAGATAATTAGTTATAAAAATTAAGATAATTAATTAAGTTATATATATGTAATGATTGTTTTTTTTAAATATTCTTTTTAATTATTAATATTAGAAAAAATTATTCCTACTTCCTTAATATATTGGGGGTCATATATTTAAAATTAAAATAAATTATTTAATTAGTTATTATACTTCAAATAAGAGGGAGTAATAATAATAGAATTATCAAGATTTGTAGTATTTTGTCAATGGCTTTATAGAATATTAATTTAGTGGCATGAAAGTTCTTCTATAATTGAAAGATTATTGGTTTAATCTTAATAAAAACTTTTTGAATATTTTTTTTAATAAAGGAGAGGGCTAAAACATCCAAGAAAATAAATAATTTAAACTATAAAGGGATCATGTTTCAAAATCTGAAGTAACAAGACTTCTTAAATGTGAATGAGAGTATAATATTACTGTAGAATTTAAGCCTTCCTTTACAAATGCATTAGTAAGTCTATTTTTATCTCTAATTATATATTGAATTTTTAATTTTTATAGTAACTTTACTTTTATAACTGAACACGACGTTCAAAAAGGAAAAAAACAAAGAATAACTCAACTTTTGATATTCAATATTAATAAATTCAAAAAATTCATCAAAAGGGTAAATTCGATGAGAGTCGGAAACTTCATCCCAGTCATTTGCAACTCATCACAGTTAATTTTAATTAGCCATTCATCCCCTTTATCTTAGTTAGTAAACATCTAGAAATTTAACTATATATGGTTATTTTTTGAGATTTACATGATGGCTTAAAATATTATAATTATTTTTTTTAACTATATCTCTTTCTTTTAATTGATTATTATTAAAAAATATTAAAAGAGATAATTTAAAAAAATTAATATATATAAAAAATAGAATTTATATTTAAGATTAAGATAACTTTTTTTATTAAATCTTGAAGATTAAAAAAGTATAATCTTTCCTTTACATAATTATCATACTTTTATCCTGATGTGGATTTATATCATCTCCGTCCCCCTATGTGATACACATACTATTATTTTTATATTATTATCTAACGAGATTATATTTAAATATTATTAAATTTAATTAAAAGTAATTTTTTTTAAAATATTTTTTCCCATTCACACAATATTTTTAGTTTTTACTATATCATCTTGTACTTCCTATCCATCCATGGCGAACATAGAAACAAATATAATCAATAAAAGGATTTATACTTATCTTATATACCTTTTAACCTCTTGACTATTTTGGATACTAATCTATAAAAGGTAAAATGCTAAAATTCATTTGTCACTTGGGAAAAAAAATTAAAGCCCGTGAACTATTAAAATTGAAAATTATATACTTCAATTTTCTCAATGTAAAAATTATTAAAAAAATCATTCTTATTACATCATTTTCAAAAAATCAGATATTACCTACTGCGGTTAAGTTGGGTGGAAGGGACTTCATTCCCCTTAAGTAAGGTAAAATCATATATTAAAAAATTTACATCTAATTAAATTCAATAATGACCGAATTTGATCCAATGGTAACTAAAAGTTAACATATCCAAATATTTAATTTGAATAATTTCAAGAGTTAATTTTGAAGTCAGCAAAACTAAAAGAGGAGGAAAATTGGGCTATGCCAATACATGAAACTAAGGTAATGAAAATTGGACTGACTATTCAACCAATTGGAGTAGTAATTCAATAATTAAATTAGAGTTAAATCTATCGTAACTAAAATAATATAATTTAATTAAAAAATATAAAAATATATTTATATATAATAAAAATAATAATATTTAAGTAAAAAATATAAATTTATATATTTATATAATAAACTAGTTTTTTTAATTTAAAATGACTTCGTTTTAAATTTAAAAGAAAAAAATCAACTCAATTGACTAGTATAACTTTGTAAAACTAATTAGATTGATTTTAGTGAAAAAAAGTTGAGAGATTAAGCGGGGGAAGTATCAAAATTATAACTTTAGTTGAAAGCAGATTAAAGTAGAGTTGGATAGAAGCAAAAATGAGGAAAAAAGGATAATAAATAAGAAGAAAAAGACAACCTGTATATTTGTGTGTGTTGGGTTTTTTCTAAAGTTAAGTTTTAATTTTTTTTAGGTAAAATTTAGTTTTAAATTTTTTTAAAAATAAATACCTATATTTATTCAAAAGGCTTTTGAATAAAATTATAATTTAAAATAAAAATTTCAGATAAACTAGTTAGAGTAGCTTAGAGAATAATAAAAGAACTTATAGACTAACTAATTACTATATCACCCCTACTTTTTCTTACGCATTCACACCTCTCTCTTCTACACAATCTTCCTTCTCTCGTTTCTTTTCTACATTATCTCTCATCTCTCGTTTCTTTTCTATATTATCTCTCCTCTCTCATATATCTTTTACACTATATCTCATCTCTCATATATTTAATAATCATATATTTTTTTAGTAATTTACTAATAATAAAAATATTTCTATAAATAACTATCTAAACACTAATTTATTTAAAATTATTTTTTAAAATCTACTAATTTTTTTTAAGAAATTATTTTTTAAATTCTTATTCAAATATACCCCGTATATATATAATGATAAGGTGAAGGAGTGAAGTACAGCTGTTGCAAGAAAAATACAGTGATATAATTAGAAGTTGAAGTGCGTGTACGCAGCTGCTTCTCTCAGTCCTTTAGTATTAAAGTAAACTCAATCAAAGGAATAACATTCACAAACCAACCAACCAAAAAAAATATTTTTTGACTTTGGACAAAAATAAAATAATATAAAGCAAACTAGGATATGTTTCACCCTCACACCCTAAAATGTACGTTTAGAAATATAAAAATAGAAGTAAAAGGAGAAATAAAATAAAAAAATTCTTATTTAATATAATAAAAGTGACTTTAACTTAGAATTCTAATATTTTGAGCAACTCTATAAAAAAAAGTTAAAAAATAATATTTAAGAAATAAAATATTTTAGACTATTTTATACTAAGTTATAAAATTTTTGAATAATTTTAACCTTTCTCAAATTATAAAAAATATTTTAATCTATTTTATCCCAAATAAGTATATATCAATTTTATACTTATTTTTAATCTATAAAATAAATTTTTAAAATATATTTTCAACCTAATTATATTTTTATTTATACTCCTATTTCTATTTTAACTTTCATAACAAAAATTCTATCCTACCACAAGTACCATAAATATACTTCACAGATCAATTTTATCAAAAGAGTAAAATGATACTCATAAAAAAAAGTTCGCACATCAATGTATTGTTACCGCGAATCGCCACCTACAATACCCTACATATATAAGTTCATACCATTTTTATACATAGGAGTACCTTGATTTAACAGATACAAAGAATTCACATTATTTACGTTTCATACCATGTGCAATAATACGAAAGTTTATAACTTTGTTTTTATGAATATATATATATATATATATATATATATTTATTTGAAACAATCATAAGTAAAATATTAACACTATTGGACATAAAATATAGCTATTTTTCTTAACGAAAATTTAAAACTTAATTCTTGAGAAACTAAAATTTTCTATCATATTAGATCTAATAATAAAATGAAAAATCTGTCTTCTAAACTTTATAATAGTATAATACCCTTAATTATATTAAAAAATATAAAAAAAATATGGTAATCTTTTCCTATAGAATCATGACTAATTCATACACACAATATATAAATAGATATAATATTAATGCTTGAGTACATCTATAATTAATTCCCAAGAGAATATTTTTCTTTGCTCTTGCTGACAAAGAATTCTTTCGTTCGTTCATTTACTTCTTGTTTGACACATTTCCATTTTACACTCAAAGGTGTCGTATAGATCTTGAATTGCCGTTTGCATATATAACAGCCAAATTCTGGCATTCATTCGGTGCTTCTCACTTGCCCCTCAAGCTCCATCATCTTCACTCTGTGTTCTTATCATCCTGCAACCACCAGAAGCAGCCATTGATGATCATGATGATGGGGTTCTTCGTTCTTCAGGCACTCATACTTGCTGGGCTTTGCCTCTTAGTGACGACGATGTTGAGCAGTGAAGCGCAGCCTCTTCTAGCGGGTTTCTACGCAGAAACATGCCCAGACGCAGACTCCATCGTGTCAGCTGTCGTAAACGACGCCGTCTTCTCCGACCCCAACATGGCAGCCATCTTGCTCAGACTTCACTTCCATGACTGCTTCGTTGAGGTCAGCCACCTCCTCCTCACTTTTTCTATATATCTCGTATCTTGGGGGTAAGGTATCCAGCACAAGAAGTTTCTTCCCAAATACCTCTAGTTTTTTAAAATATTATGTGATAGACTAAGTATTTTATAGTATAATTTTACTTTTAAATTATTAATTTTTAAAGAGAAATTTTGCCTTTAAAATATTTTTAGAAGCTATTTTAACATGGATATTAACTATAAAAAATTCCTTTAACTGAAGGTACATACAATATTTAAAAATATTTTTAATAATAAAATTAGAGTATTAGATATACTTTAAAAATATTTTAAAATATTAGATAAATAATGAAATATTTTAGAATATTAAAAATAATTAAAAATATATTTGAAGGTATTAAATGAATTATAAAATGTTAGAAGAAAAATATTTTAGAAACTGATGTGAGAAAGAAGGCAGTTTTAGTTAAGAAGTGTTTGGATGGTGTGAATATAGAGGGATGTGATGGGTCGATTCTGATAGAGAATGGGGAGAAATCGGAGAAGAATGCGTTTGGGCATCAAGGAGTGAGAGGATTTGATGTGATAGAGCGAGCCAAAGCTCAGTTGGAAGACACTTGCCCGGGTGTCGTTTCGTGTGCTGACATTGTCGCTTTAGCTGCCAGAGACGCCGTCGTCTTGGTACTCTCTCTCTCATTTTCATCTCTTCCTACTACTTTACTTCGTTACAATGTCGTCAACGTTTGAAGTTACGTGTTAGTTTTGTCGTATCACAAGATGTAATGGTACTTCGTCCAAGAAAACCAAGCAATTATTATCATGCTTATGTGTGCTGGTCAAATGCAAGTTACTACTATTAGTATCTTGCCGCCTCGCATCAAATTGGCACGCAAGCGCGCGCGCACAAATATATATATATATATTCACCATATTAACAAGTTATTTTCTTCTTCCCTCATGAATTGTTATAATTTTATAACGAGATATTGATAAAGATAACATGCTTTAATTGTACATCTTGATACAAAACACACACGTGTATATATATATGCAAACATTATATGGAGTGTGAGTAATGGATTAATTGTTACGATAATAACACGTATCTGTATCTGATTTTTATAAAAAACAAATTTAAATTTAAATTTTAAAAAATATTATAAAAGGTAAAAATTCTCCACATTCTAGATATAAAAAATATGACGATATCTTTAACTAAATAAAAAAATATATAAATAGTGTTAATATGATTCTTTATAAGTAGGAAGTTGTAAATTTGATATTTTTTATAATTAATTTGATATGATTAATATTTATTCTTTAATAAAACAATAGCATGAATATTTAAATAGTAAATCATTTAGAATATTTTAATTTGTTATATTTATGAATCATAAATAAATTTAAATAATGAACGTGTATGTATATGTGTGTAGTTAATGAGATAATAAATGGATTGTGGTTGAGATTGAAATGATATATTTGTAAATAGGCAAATAGGATATCATACAGAGTGCCAACGGGAAGAAGGGATGGATTGGTATCAAATATATCGCTGGCAGATGAGATGCCAGAGGTGTCGGACTCCATCTTCCAACTCAAAGCTAAATTTCGAAACAAGGGCCTCTCTGATAGAGACCTTGTCCTTCTCAGTGGTACTTCTCTCTTACATATGTTTTAAAACGTAATAATTAGATAATTAAATAATGAGCATTAATAAAATTAATTAAGATAATTATTTATAATAAAATTATTTTAATTTTTTTAAAATACTATTTTAAATAATGTATATTTAAATTATTAATTAATTATGAGACATCTTAATATGGGTAATTAATATGAATATTTTTAATAATAAATTATACAAAATAAACTGTGATTTTATATTTTAAAAGATGGAAGAATAATTTTGTTGTTGTTGTTGTTACTTATTTATTGTAGGATATTTTTTATAATTATTTTTTTCCTTTGAGACCTTACAGTGATTTGTTTTGATCTCTTTAAAAATACCTCTATTTAATGATTTTTTTTCCAATCCCTAATAAATGATATTTTCAAGAACATACCTATTTAGTTAGGGGTAGATTTTGAAAAAATAATAATAATTATTTAAACATAGACAAGCTTCTTGATTTATATAATTTTGGCAACTATGCTTATATATATTTATGGATGAAAGAGATTCTTATTTATTATATATATTTTGATTCCAAACTAATGACATTCATACCATGTGCCAATAGAGTATTTTTATCTTGAATTGTGTGTTATTTCATAATTGGTTTGTTTTTCTAAATTTAAATGTTTGACATAAATATCCATACAATAATAAATTTAATATTAGCTACATAAAAAATTACAAAAAAAAAAAAGAATATGAAAAATGGTTTAGTACTATATGTATATTTCACAAAAATTAAATATGCGTTCAAAACGTTATACAAATATAAAATCTTTTTCCTTGTGGCAAAAAAAAGCTTTTTTGACTATTTAGTATTTTTAAATGGTTTAAAGATTAATTTTTTATTACAAATAATTTAAACTTAATTAATTAAAACTAATATTTATAATGGTTGTTTTTAGAAAAAAAAAATTGGAATTTGTATGTCTTTTACTTTCACTTCCATTTTTGGCATACCAAGATAGTGACATGATGGTTGTTGAGAAGATAAAATTATACTTCATAAAAAAAACAGAAGATAAAATTATATGAATTAAGAAAAAATAAAAAAAATACAATACATAGGAAAAACCAATAGCCATATATTCTATTAATATATTAATTGGAAAAATCAATTACTTACATTTATAGAAATCTAGGGAATTTTTAGAAATTATTGTATCTCATGTAAGACTTCGTGTTTATCGGAAACATATAAAATACAACATTGATGTGATGATGATAGCTAGGTTACTTGTCAACAATCAACAACTCTATTATTATTTATGGAGATTTTTTAAATTAAATTCATTTTAGTCATAAAAAGTAAAATTACTTAAATTAATCATGACTAATTATATATAAATCCATCAAAATGAGTTTTATTGCCTAGTGTTCTGTTATTAATGAATTTATAGATTTTTTTTCATAAGTAGTAAAAAAGCGATATCAAGATTAATTTTTACAAAATGAAAATTATAATTTTAATTCTTATAATTTTATTCAAATTCTCATTTAGCTCTAAGTATAAAAGGGCAGATTTAAGTCCATTATTTTGTTACATAACTCATGTATGTAAGTTAATTTGATTTTGCAAGTTATATATTCACATTTTTTATCTACAATATGCATATTTAAATAGTATATATAGGGTCTATTTGGATAGATTTTTAGAAAGGGCTTATGAAAAAATGATTTTTGGAAAGTTTTTAGAAAATGGTTTATAGAAAATAGTTTTTTTTAAAAAAAAAATAGTTATGAAAAAATGAGTGTTTAGATAATTATTAGTAAAAAAATTTTGAAAAATTGCTAAAAATCATATGAGATAAAAATAAAAAAATCATCGCAGCCTCACATCCCACTGTCACTGTTCATCCTCATTCCTCTGACAATGAACCAAGACTGATGCCGAAGTGGAGACAACAGACAAAGGCGAAGGTGACGACGAACAGAGGGCGATAATGGAAGGAGGCAAGGACAGAGAGACGACGGCCCCCCAAGCAACGATGGTGACCAAATCTGCGACAGCACCCAAGTAGTACAATGACCCCTAAGAAGCGATGGTGGAGTTGAAATATCGACAAGTAGAGGGAGGAGAAGGGAAGAGAGAAAAGAGAGTATAAAAAATAGGATAAAATAATAATTGGGTAGTTTATAAATTATTTTACTGTTATAGAAGTTATTTCTAATAATTTATCTAAAACTATAGTTTTAAATCATAAAAATTATTTTACTGTTTTAGAAGTTCTTTTAAAAAATTTCTAAATTAAAATTTAAGTTAGAAGTCCTTTTAAAACTTTAGTTTAACATTAAACCAAACACACACATATATTATCAAAAGATAGTAGCATCAATCAAATTTAATAAAAATATTGATAGAATTTCATTTTATTCATAGAATAGAGATTAAAATTACACTTTTTGTAATTTTATATTTTCCTAATTTCTATTTCTATTTATGTAGTTTTCTTGCAATTACTTACATATTTATTCATAATTATCTTGACTATACAATTGTTTAACCTAATTGCATTATTTTCATCATTTGTAATTAATAACTCACTTCACTCGTTTTTTTTACAGCTGCACATACGATAGGCACCACAGCATGCTTCTTCATGACCAGAAGACTCTACAACTTCATGCCAGACGGAGGATCCGACCCATCAATTCGTCCATAATTCCTACCAGTGCTGACATCAAAGTGTCCGAAGAACGGCGACGTGAACGTCCGACTAGCAATGGATGAAGGGAGCGAAAGGGAATTCGACGAGCACATATTAGAGAATATAAGGCAAGGATTTGTAGTGTTGGAGTCAGACGCAAGGCTAGTTGACGATGAAAACACAAGAAGTGTCATTGAATCATACTTTGATCCAACGTTTGCAGCCTCTTTTGAGGCTGAATTCGTTGATTCTATTGTGAAGATGGGCCAAATTGGAGTCAAGACTGGTTCATTGGGAGAGATTAGGCGTACTTGTTCTTCATTTAATTAATTAATTAATTAAACTTTGATCACTACAAAAAAATGATTTTCAGCGGCGACAAAAGGTTTAAAAGTCGCCGCTGAATACCTATAATGACGACATTTTATCGCCGCTAAGTTGCCGCATATGAGATTGTCGTCTATACATATTGACGGCGACAATTTAAAGTCACCGCCTAAAGTGGAATTAGCGGTGACAATTTAAAGTCGCCGCCTAAAGAGGAATTAGCGGCGACAATTTAAAGTCGCCGCCTAAATAGGAATTAGCGGTGACAATAATGTCACCGCCTAAAGAGGAATTAGCAGCGACAATAATGTCGCCGCCTAAAGATATAAAAATTAATATTATTTTTTATATTTTGTTCTAAAATTTCTGTAATACCAAAATATACAATATAATAATAAATGATAAATAACTAAATAATATTAATAAATATTTTCATTATCATATAAAATATGAAGACATATTTAAAATTAAAATAAAATTGTTTAATATACATAAATTTTATATAGAAGGTTCAATACTATGACTAGAAGTAACCGCATGTGCTTGTCCCTTCTGCATCAAGGCAGCGAATTGAGTTTGTATTCTTTGCTCCATTTATTCCATTAGTCTTTGCTCGAATTGTACACGCTCTTGTTGTATCTTTTCACGCTCTTCTTCCATCTTTGCACGCTCTACTGCACGCTCAGCTTCCATTTTTTCTCTCTCCTCTTGAAATTTTTTATCAAACTCTTCCTGCAGTTGGGCACGCACACTCTCCACAACTGAACTATCAGTAGATTGAGGGTGATTTCTCTTTCTTAAAGGTTCCGCTCCATACCCTTTCCCTCTTACATACCCTGACCTCTCACCAAGAACTGTCGCCAATATTTTCTCTGACGTTATTCGAGCATCACTCTCTAAATCTTGGTCTTGTTGTTGAGAAAGTTCGTGCATATGACTCTATAATAAAAACATAAAACTATTAGATTAAAAATAAAAGTAAATCAAAATAAGATATTAAATAACAATGCATACATGAAGCTGTTCAGAGTGTGGGTAAGCCCATACTACTTGTCCGTCTGATGTCTTCCTAGTATGCGTTATCTCCCACAGCTGGTCAGGAGGAATAGGTCGTCCAGTAGTAGGATTTCTCTACAAAGTAATAACATACAAGAAAATACAAAAATTAGATTTGAACAAAATGATTAAAAGTTTAAATTATAACGATGATAGATTGAACTTACTATAGCACTCTGCAAATGATCGAGGACCACAAGTATGTTTAGTCATTTGTTTTTCGCGATTTATCATGTTCTTTATACTTTTGTTCTACAACAAAATGTAGTAAATAATAAGAATTTAATAATTGAAAAAAATATAATTTATTTAGAAGGATAGTGAGATACCTTAAATATGTCAAAGTTAAAATATATTAACAACCACTCCCAATCTTGAAAACTAATAGTTTGAGGAGGATCAGCCAACCTATCCTCATCAGTCTCATATTTCTTGTAGTGAGAGTGCAAATTGTTCTTCCAATTTCTGAATGTATTTTGTAAAATAATTGATATAGCTATATGAAACTTTTCTTCACTAATTTCATCAGCAGGTTCAAATTTATCCTAAAATAAATAAATGTAAACACTTTATATAATAATACAAATAAACTAAAATAAGTATACAAATTTGATATAAATACCTTTATTTTTAAAATCATATATTGACCATATTTTTCAAAAATATTCTTCCAACTACCTCCACCATCCCTGAAAGATATTGTGGTTCTAAGAGTCAAATCACAATAATTAGAAAAATCTCTTGGTTCTGGACCAATTGCTCTTGACATGGAATCTGAAAATTTGACTCGAATCTTCGTTCCTTATGCAGTATTTAAATTCACATTAATAGACTTGTAAACTCCTCTGCGCTTGTTGATTGCAGTAGAAGAGCCTACTATTGTAGTTGAATTAGAACAATTAAATGTTACAAGCGATGTAAATCAATTATTAAAAAATTAAAAAAAATTTACCTGCACTACTATTTTGAGTATGGGGAGTAGGAGGAGAGTTGCCAGGCATTTCTTGAAATTGTTGTTGCAGTAATAGAGGTGACATAACAGGTATTGATTGAGGTGTAGAGCATGTACCTCCACTATTTGTGTTGTCATTAGATATAATAGAAACACTTTTCCCACCTCGACCTCTCTTTAATCCTGACATATCCTACAAAAATATACATTTCATTTAGAAAAAAATAATCAATCAAACCATAGTCAATGTAGATAAAATGTACCATATCAATTAATTTCATTCATTTGAATCTTCTGTCGCACTATCACTTTCATCAATGTTTTCTGATTCATCTGTTTCTTCTATTTTAATGTTTGTGTCACTTTCTGCTTCAGTTTCACTATCAAAGTCGTCGAGAAAATCCTCTTCATCACTAGATCCAGTATTAATGGCATTACTTTGATGAATTTGTGATGGTTCTCCTTGAGCTAAGATCTGCGTTTGTCCATCTTCTCCACATAATTCAATGATAATATCATCAAGTTGTGTTGGACTCGCACGATAAACATTTAAGTCTACCACCAATTGTTGATAAGGTTCTGTATCAACCATAGGATCATGAACCCCACCATCATCAATAGCATTGCCAGTTGGTACATTAAACAAGTCGCGTGGGTTTGTTTTGACAACAACGAGCCAACCGGGTGCAACAATGTCATCCACATAAAAAACTTGCTCAGCTTGAGATGCTAGAATAAATGGCTTATTTGTTTGTAATGAGTATCGTATATTGATACTTATGAACCCGTACTTATCAACCTTATATCCTTTGTCATAGTGAGCCACATCCCACCAATGGCACTTAAACAAATATACTTTTCTGTTGCCTATGTAAGACAACTCATAAATATGCTCTAACACACCATAATATTCTTTGTCAGCATTAAACATGAGATGAAGCATAACAAGAACTAAAAACATGTTCTTAATTTAAATGAATATTTGGGGATACATGTCATGGGAAATTGTGCATAGATCAAATATACTTCACAATTCTTATACAAATTCAATCACCTTTTACGTCTGTGAACAAAAGAAATAATAATAGTTTGCTGAAATTAAAGGACATGTCACTGATCATAAAGTTGTGCAATAATATGAACACGAGGAAATATAATAATTGCAGTGATCAATCAAGTATCTAATCATGGAGACTTGGAAAAGGAGAAGGAGGAAGGGACAAGATGAAGTAACTCAGGAAGTTTGTGTGGAGTTATCATGAGGCACCCAACCAAAGAGGAAGAGATAGATATGAGTGATAGAGGAAGAAAGTGGTTGGATTTTGTGGGCATATATTTGTTCTCTCTTTGATAATTACTTGATGATGTTAAGTTAGTTAGTCGTAATGGATCTACTCATCACTGTCTCTACATGGTTTTTATTTTTCTTTGCATGTTAGGTGTGTTCTTATTGTCAATTCTATCATAAGTTTTTGGTAATGAATCTATTCTCCTTAATCATGTCTACTTCATATATATGGCTCTCTGATCTGAGAAACATTCCAATAATGAAACACACACAAACACACACACTCGACTGAACAGCTACCACACTGTACAACACCCCCAGCTGCTGGGTTTTATACAAGACAGAGCACAAGACACCCCCAGCTGCTGGGTTTTAACCATACATTGGGTTCAACAGCTAGCATTCAATGGCCAAATCACAGATTGGAAAAGACAAAGATGAAATATAGGAAAAACTCACCTTCTTCGGTGACTCCTATTGCAGAGCTGAAAGAAGCAATCCACAGTGCACAAACAGATGACGGCGTTCGGGTTAACGTCAGACAGCTTACGAATCCACTGAACAACACCAAAATCAGATTTCCCCTTCTAAGCTTCAATTTCCATCGGCCAAATCAACCCTAGCTACCGCTGGAAGCTTCAGTCCACAGTTGCATTCAATCCCCCTTCTAACCTTCAACCTCGCTGCTAAGCTTCAATCCACACTCTTCAACCTCTAATTATCACTACGACGGCCTCCGTTAGTCTCCAGCAAAATTGCCGTGGCTCCCACTCTCTGTATCGCTCGCTCCTCTGTCTCACACCCCACTGAGAAGCTGACGAAATAAAATATTAGGGCGCCTTCTGGAAAATAACCTTAACTACCTTCAGCGGCGACACAAAAGTCGCCGCTAAAACTAACTTTCAGCGGCGACATTTTTTGTCGCCGCTAAAAGTGCTAATTGTACCAAATACTTTTACCTTCAGCGGCGACAAAAAAGTCGCCGCTAAAACTTACTTTCAGCGGCGACATAAAATTAACTTATATGTCACCGCTGAAAGTGTTAGTTTTACCAAATAATTTTTAAGAAATAATCCACTTAATAAAATAATATTTCTTTCCCATTATATTCTTGACCTTATTAGAAAATTTATATAAATTTTTTTTTGGATAAATGATAATTTCAAATTATTTTTCTTCATATTTCTAAGAAAATAAGTTTTTTATTGTCCAAAAATAGCTATTAAATCATTTCAGTTTCTTTTGGGGGAACAAACTCTTTCATAATTTTTTAGGCCCCAAAAATACTAATTTTATGAATTTTTCTTCATCCCAAAATATTTTTAACCATTATTCTTTCCATTGTTCTTTCTCACAAATATCACTTTTCACACTTTTTAATTTGAAAAAAAATACTCTTACACTCGATAATACTTTATAATTTTTTTTATAAAATATATGATGTTATATGGAATGCAGCAACAGAGGGTAAATGTAACATTAAATAATAATGTACTTATGTATTTTATGTTCCTTCTTTCTCCTGATTTCTTACGCGCGCGCGCGCATCTCCTTGTCTCTATCTCTTCCCTCACATTATTTATAACACACAGATATTAACTCTGACGCTCATTAACACATAGATATTAACTCTTATACTCATTAACACATAAATATTAACTCTCACGCTCATACAGATATATATCTCATACATATACCCCTAATTCATCTCATTCTTTTACAAACATCATGTTATTAACTATATAATCTCTCCTCACTATAATAACATGTCAAACTACAATATTTATTATTTAAAAATTATATTATTTAATAATTTAATTATATGATAGATAGTTGCTTTATAGCCTTTAAATGAGTTGGAGGAGGAAGAATAGGAAATTCTTACTTTCAGCGGTGACAAAGAAGTGTCGCCGCTGAAAATAGACTTTCAGCGGCGACTATATTTTGTCGCCGCTGAATGTCATCGTCGAAACCTTTTTTTACTTTACTTTCTGCGGCGACAACAATATATCGTCGCAAAAAGTCTTATTTTCAGCAACGACTGCTTTTATCACCGCTGAAAAGTGTAACATAAAATTTTTAATCATTGATGTTCAGCGGCGACAATATTTGTCGCAGCTGAAAATCAACTGTTAGAGGCAACATATTTTGTCGCCGCTAATAACATGACTTTCTGCGGCGACTTATTTTGTCGCCGCTGAAAGGTCGTCGCCAAAAATCTGTCTTTTTGTAGTGGATTAATATGAATAATAACTTGTTGATACAACTACTGAAAGATTGAATAAAAGGCTAGGTCTCGTATCTATAGGCTGCAGAGGATTTAAGTTGATGATTATGCTTTTTTTATTTTATTTTATTGTTATATGTATAATTCAAAACTCTTGTATTAAAAAAAATATGGTGTTTTATAAGAGATAGGTAATATTATTGGAGTTATCATAAATTCTTGTAGCATTTCTTGAACGACCTAAGCATGACTATTTTGTTGATAGAAATAATCCTGTTGACACTTTTGCTTCTGTTCCTTCTCAAGAAAAAAAAAACAAAGAAAAGGATTGAGGAGAAAAATCAATTTTTTTTTTAAAAAAAAAGGTAGAAATGTAGATTTAGTCTTTTAATTTCAGACAAAATTTTATTTTGATTCCTTAATCTTATAAAGTAAATTTTTAATCTTTTAATCTTAATGATGTTAACATAAAATCTGACATTACAATTTCAAATGTTAACTAAATATTTTTCAAATCTGACATATTAAGTTAAATTTTTAAAATAGCAATAATTATTACAAAAATATTATCATTTGAGACGAATGATGTAAGGGTTAGATGATTGAAAATATATTTTATAAGATTAAGATATTATATTAAAATTTTATATGAAGTTAAAGGATCGAAAACTGCAATTTTGATTTTAAAACATCTAGAGCATAAGGAGATTTAGGGCTTACTCTATTAACTTCAATGAGCATTAACTTTTCCGAATTTCTTTCAGAAAAATGGAATTTGTGGATTTTTTTTCTAAAAAATGAATTAAAACTTAAAAATATCTTAGATTTAATTAAACCACTTGAGAGATATTATATTTTTTAGCAAAATAAAATTGACCATGAATTGGAAAAGTAAAGACGCTTCTTGAAACATTTGAAAATGTCAGAGAAAGACAAAAATGTGTCAAAGATGCCACTAAATATAGAAGAAGAAGCCAAGAATACCTCACAAAATTCCCGATTTTTAATGCTAAAAAAGGGGGTCATATGGTTGGCTAATCTGAAATTGATGAGAAAATAATAATAACATGCTTTGACCCAATAAGGAAAAACGGAGGAAAAGAAAAACAGAAAAGAAGGAAAGAGCTGTGAAAATTGAAACACTTCAATTCTCTTTCCTTCTTTCTTTCTTTCCTCTAATTCATTAAGGTTTGAAATTAACCAGAAAGCTTGGGTGTTCTTCTGAGTCTTTTCATCTTTTGCATGCAAAAAAGATACATAAATAAGGAGTGATTCTTATGGCACCTTGATCCTTTACATTCAGGTATCTACTTTGCATTTTGAAACTGAATTGATTACTATCTTCATCCCATTTTATTAACAAAAGATATAAAATTTATTTTTATTTTTGTGTGTTAACCTTACGTGACGTGCAAGAAATTGTTTGCAGGTGATATCTCAACCAAATCCAAAAGCCGTAGCTCCCAGATTGTGACCGTATTGATAAATGACGAGCAAGATCTGGAGAGGGGCACTAGGGGCAGTGAAGGATCAAACAAGCATCGGTTTAGCCAAGGTTGGAAGCACTACCACCCTTGCTGACCTCGATGTCGCCATTGTTAAGGCCACCAAGCACAATGAGGCCCCTGGCGATGAGAAACACGTTAGGGAGATCCTTAGCTTAACAAGCTATTCCCGCTCCCATGTCGGCTCCTGTGTCTCTGCCATCTCTCGTCGTCTCAACCGAACGCGAAGCTGGACCGTCGCGTTAAAGTCCCTTGTCCTCATCCAACGACTCCTCCAAGAGGGTGATCTTGCCTATGAGCAGGAGATCTTCTTCTCCACACGGCGGGGCACTCGGCTCCTCAACATGTCAGACTTTCGGGACAGCTCAACAGCCAACTCCTGGGACTTCTCAGCGTTCGTGAGGATGTATGCATTGTATTTAGACGAGAAGTTGGAGTATAAGATGCTGAATAAGAGAGGAAGAAGAAGCTCATTCGGATATGAGGAAGAAGATGAGGATGCAAGGGATCATAGGGATAGATATATGCTTACATATAGGGATAGGGACAAAGACAGAGAAGGAGAGAGAGACAATAATAGATCAGAAAGCATTGGGAGGTCTACACCATTGCGTGAGATGAGGACAGAGGCATTGTTCTCTAAGATGCAGCATTTACAATTATTACTTGAGAGGTTCTTGGCTTGTCGTCCCACAGGTTTGTTTGTACATCATATTACATATTGCAGCTTTGAATTGGATTGTATTTGATGTGGGTATGATTGGTAATGTTGTACTAAATCTAATAAACTAACATGTGTTTGTAGGGCTTGTTTGAATAAGAGAAGGGATTATTGAAAAAGAAAACGGTTCTTAAACAACTTTTAAAAAAGAATTTTTAGATAAGAATTTATGAAAAAAAAATAGCTCTGAATAAATGAATGTTTTGATAGCTATTACTAGAAGTATTTTTATAATTAAAAATTTACTAAAAATTGGACAATTTTATCAAAAATAGGAGAAATGAAAGATGGTAGAAAAGACAAAAAAGAAGAGAGAGGGTATAAGAAAAAATAAGAGTAAAATAATAATTAGATAGTTCATAAATTCTTTTACTATTATAGAAACTAGTCTAATATCTAAAATTTTAATTTTAAACTATAGTTTACTTTAAAAATATTTTTAAACAAATATAATTATTTATTTTAAAATTTCTTAAAATTAAAATTTGAATTATAAATTTTTTTAATCTACGATTTTAGTAGTTACCAAACAAGCACTTAATGAAGAGAGAATAAGATCAACCAAGTAGCTTAAACTTTTGATCCCCATAATATATCTTTAAGTACGTAAACTAATTCACATTCTTATTCTTCCTGTTGTCACAGGAGAGGCAAAGAACCATCGAATTGTTATGGTGGCTCTCTACCCTATATTGAAGGAGAGTTTTCAAATATATTATGAAATGACAGAAATTCTAGGTGTCTTAATCGACCGTTTCGAAGAAATGGAGGTTCAAGATTGCATCAAGGTTTACAAAATTTTCTGTCGAGTTGGAAAGCAGTATGATGAGCTAGACCTCTTTTACACATGGAGCAAGAGTATGGGAATTGCGCGCTCCTCTGAGTTCCCGGAGATCGAAAGGATCACCTCAAAGAAACTCGAGATCATGGATGATTTCATTAGAGAGAGAACTGCCATGGCAAACTCCAAAAGAAATGCAAAACCCCTAGAAGAGAATATTGAAGAACCAGAAAAGCCAGAGCCACCACAAGAGGATATGAATGCAATCAAGGCACTACCACCACCAGAGACAAAAGAGGTACCGATAGAAGAGCCTAAAATGGAGGAACCAAAAGTTGTACAAACAGTAGGTGACTTGCTGCACTTAGGAGATGATGACATGGTGACAAGAGAAGATCATGAAAATAAACTAGCCTTGGCACTATTTGACGGTGCAGGACCGACGACTTCTGAGGCGTCTAGCACTACACTAGCTCTTCCATGGCATGCTGTTGAAGATGGTTCAGATTGGGAAAAAACATTGTTGGAATCAGCTAGCAGATTGTCAAACCAGAAGCCAACATTAGGAGGTGGGTTTGATACACTGTTGTTGGATGGGATGTATAACCAAGCAGCTACAAATGCAACCATTCAAGGCTATAACTACGGTATTGGAAGCGCGAGCAGTATGGCTCAAGGTTCAGCCGGAAGGTCTCCAATGCTCGCCCTGCCCGCACCACAGACAGCTTCTTCAAGATGGGTTAGCAATGCAGACCCATTTGCAGCTTCAATGGCGGTGGCCCCTCCAGCTTATGTTCAAATGTCAGAGATAGAGAAAAAGCAGAGATTAATGACAGAGGAACAACTATTGTGGCAGCAATATCAAAGAAATGGCATGCAAGGTCATGTTGGAATGACAAGGATGCAACCTAGTAATTACATGGGAGGGTTCCCAACAAACTTTTATTATCACTAATTAGGAAGAATTTTCAATAGTTTGTACCCAATAATCACTCTCATGGTTCTCCTAAGGTGTTGTGAACATTCCAGCGAAACTCAACGAAAGAATGCCAGTGTAATTAAATAGTGCCATTAAATTATCACTCCAAATTAAAGTGGTGCTCATTTCCCTTCTTTTTCTTGCCAGTTTTCCTTTGTGATAGAAAAACTGCAATCTTCATCTTGAATAAAATGACTCAAACAGAATGACTCTTACTAAAAACGCATCAGAACACTCCCAGATTAAATGGAGCATCAGCACACTTCCTTTCAAACAAATTGAGGAGAAAGTGATAGGACTACAGTTCACAAGCATACCTTTAGCTTGAGAGCAAACAATTCAGCTTCAATTATCATTAAACTTGTTTAGGCTTAGAATAATTTGCGTGTATCACGTTAGATTTTAATTCTTACATAAACAAAAAAAAAAATCTTTCATTCAAAACCTGAAATTCTCAGAGGTACAACAGTATCAAAATTGACTGCAACATTTGAACAGGTTCAGTTAAGTGCTCCAAAAAAATCTAGTGAAAACACTACGTAACATATGGATAAGAAATGTCAGGGAAGACAATATCCCATACTAAAACAAATAGAAATGCAAAACATAATAGTAAAATCCAGCAGATCCCATTTCTCCACCTAAAACAGAGAGGTTCCCTTCCCCTTCTTATCACCACCGATCTCAAAATGCTTACATCTCTGCAAAATATAATAATGAATTAGCCATCACCGATGAAACCTGACAACGGAACAAAAGTATAATCATCCTATGATCTACTAACCTTGATTGCGTGTTGGGACACGTGTTTGCACACCTGACACTGCAGCCTCAAGACAATTTTCTTGGTGGTTTTTGCCTAATTAATGAAAAGCAACGAGAATGATAGTAAATTAGGAATACGTCTCAAATAACCAACCACTACCCACTGTGGAATGCAAATTATACAGAAACAAGGAACACTGAAACAGCAAATTGACTTTACCTTCTTGTGGAATACAGGCTTTGTCTGGCCACCATATCCAGACTGTTTACGGTCATAACGCCGCTTACCCTGAGCTGCAAGGCTATCTTTGCCTTTCTTGTATTGTGTTACCTTATGTAAGGTGTGCTTCTTGCATTCTTTATTCTTGCAGTAAGTCTTTTTAGTCTTCGGAACGTTCACCTACAGGAAAGACATCTCATTGCATGTTATTATATATACATAAACTAGTTAAGTTATCAAAAGAAATAGTAGAGATCCTGTTTCTTAACTTCAAAATCCTATCTAAAGTATTTTTTTCACATGTAATGCATTATAGTGAAGTTAATGAAATAACAGGATAAACTAAAAAATTTCACATAATACATAATGGCACCAATTTACAATTAATTCAAACAAAATTGAATAGGATCTACCCTAATCAGGCATTGCAAATAATTTTGAGTTTGGGGCATTGAAATTAAAAAAAAAAAAAAAGCTAGCAAAACAACTTCAGACGGGGGACAGTTTAAAAACAACGTAGAGAGGAAAATAGTTCACCACCTAATAGATGCCAAGATAAATTTTCAACGACAAGCATGTGAACAACAAAAAAGGAAGCATGACTGAGCCCTTTATCTCACAAAATAAAATAGTTTGGAATTAGATGACTGACAAAATTGAGATTTCAGGACTTACAAAAACAGGAAGAAGCACGAATGAAGAAAGACAATGCCCACCCTCTTGATAACGATCAAGGCTATCAGGTTGAACTTAAAAGAAATGTAAAGATGAAAAAGCCAGAGCTACAGTGACTTCTTGGCATTAGAAAGACCGATTTTCATGGTGTTGAAGATAACCAATTATGAATTTTTTTTTCGTAGCTTGGATTTATAGATTCATGATTATAACCTCTAGGCTTTACACACAAACCGGTAATTTTTCCTGTGAATGGATATGCTGTACACTAGCACCCCTCAACCACCCCAAGAGGGGGGTTTCACTACTTTGAACTCCTGATTATTCCGACTGAATGCAATGTAAAATCAGTGAAGCACAAGGTTTTATTTTTCTCCCGAAAATAGAAAAAGAAAACGGATTTTTAAACAACGAATACAAAACATGGTAAATAAAAAGTGCCTTAGCTTTCAATACACATCCTTCATCAGTTCCGACGAGACAACACAAGCTATTCAATCACAATGACCCAGATATCACGAAATGAAAATGTATAAATGAACCCTAATTTGCATTTTAGTTAGTAAATAAGAAACAGAATTAAGTCAATAATGCAGAAAGAGAGAGTCAGCCGAGATAGAGACGGTTACCATGTCGACGGCGGGAAGGAGAGAGCTAAGCCCTAAGCCGCTAGGAATTCCAGAAACTTCAGAATCAAACGAATACGGAGGCGCTGGTTCTTATGTATTAGGGTTAGCTTTAGAGTTTCTTGCTTCTTTTGTTTTTTTTTTTTGTTACAAGTTTTTGGTCGAAAACAAGTATGGGATGTAATTGGGCTTGAATAAAACTTGGCGGCCCATTACTATTTTTAATATTTTATTTTGATTTGATGATTCAAGACCCAATAATATTAATTCCAAAATATTTAAATATATTTAATAATAATTTCCTTTTTAGTGAGTTTTGTCATTAGTTTCAGTGTTGCTTTTTATCATAATGTCTTTTTTTTTATTTGTATTATATTTAAAATAATATAACAATGTCATATAAAAAAGCAATAGATATCTAATAGGTAAGATAACCATAATTTACTCTTTTTATGGGAAAATATTTATATAGATGTTGAAAATAAAAAGAAGATTTATACAATTTTAGGAAACTTCAGAAAAAGTTAATGTAGTTTTCTTTGTCAAAAGTTTATTTTCTTAAACAAAGTCTGTATTTTGGGAAAATAAACAAATAAACAAAGTCTGCATAACAGTATATAAATAAACAACATATATGGTCAAGAGAGACACTGAATTCTATATCACTTTATTTTATTGGATACTTTGTCTTCCACATTTTGGAGTTTAACTATATTCAACTTATCAACCTACATTAGTCTTCCCGTCTTTTATATGCATTTTTGCATCACACACACACACACACCCACACACACACACACACACACACACACATAAAAGCTATTGCATTCTAGCAAGTTACTAATTTCTCAACAAAGACAAGTGACTCGTGTGATACATCATCGTCCACCAGCCTTCATGCTGTGCTTAAAAGGAAAAAACTTGAAATTGACCTTTTGAGAAATGTCTGGTTTTATATATATAATATGTTTGAATCAGCCTGTTATTATATGCATGTGCACAAAGTCACACTACTTCCTTAATGCTTTTTAACTTTATGCCTCTAGCTTTATTTAATATTTTTCTGATCTTAAATATAAGATATATTTAATTAATTTAATTATATTATAGATTATAGATGTTAGTTAACTTCGTTATTATATCATATTTTTTAAAAATACTTTAATTATTTTTTATTATTGTTAAAAAATTATCAATAAGGGTAATTTCAAAAAGAATCGATAAATTTATAAAATATATCTTATATTTTGAATTAATATGAACTAAATAATTATGCTCTATATTTAAGACTAAATGGGTATATATATATATATATATATATATCCTCTATTTTGTGGTCCTCTCTCTTTGGGTTGGTGTTGTTCTCTTCAATCCTTATGGTGATGAAGAGCACAAAGCTAGTCTCTGTGTCATGTGCCTTTAGACCTATTTGGTTGCACCACAAAAAAATATCAGTGTCTTGTTTTCTAATTATAAGAGCTAACTATATAACTAATACGTAAAGATTAAAAAAAATAGATAAATTAATTATATATGTATTTTTAAAGTATCCCTTTTAATTATTTTTGTAAAAAAATATTTATTTAATAAAAACCTCTTTAATATATACAATCAATAAGAATAAGAAGTATATATAAAAAATTATAAATTTATAAAATAGAATAAATTAAAATTTTATATTTATTATCAAAACAAACTCTTTCATTACTAACTCTTATATTTAATATTAGACGAGATACTTTCCTATTATATAGAAATGATATATATAACACATACTCCAGTAGTCCTTCCATTTATAAGTTATTTCTTATATAATTTATATTGGCAAAAAAAATCTTAAATTTTATCAATTCTATTTTAAAATCTAATCATTTTTTAACTTTATCTCTATTTAATATATATTATATATCATGAAAATAAAGTTAATATAATAATAAATAAAAAAATAAAATTATGTATTCATATAAATTTTTTTAATAATATAACTTATAAATAGAATTAAAAAAATATTAAATTATGGGTTGACCTTTAAGGGGTAGTCGCGTGGGGAAGAATGTGGAGCAAAAACTAACTTCACTTAAAAGTTACACCTTGGCCTCACAATCATTCTGGCACCACAGTTTCACTTTTGCCTTTGTCAAAAGTCAAAACCCATCATCATGCCACAAACCCAGCCGTGAGGGTTTTGGTTTTAATTTTCTTCCCTTTTTCTAATATACAAACTACTCTATATTCATAATTTAATTCGGATCGAATAGAATATGTTGTGATTAAATTAACATATTATAATTGTTATAATAAATTTGATAAAATAGTGGCATATATAGTTAATTAGGACCATAATTCAAACTCATCACGAACTCCTTGCCTTTTGTATAATATAAAATATTCCTCCAGTCTTTAGTATATAATTTATTTTTTTTATTTATAAATTTTTTAAAATTTTTTATATTGATCAATACTCCCTCAATAATAATTAAGAGATAGAGTGAATGAGTTAAGGAAGATGATTAGAGCGTTTAAAAAAGTACGTGTTATATTAATTAATTTTCTTAATTTAATCAAATTAACTAAATATATCTTATATTAAGGATCGACAGGATATTATATAGTGTTGGTTTGGGCAGTGCATGTTTGTATAACTTAAGTAATGATGAGAGCTTCCATTTTGATTTGGCATTTTCAACTTTTGAGAAGGAACATGCTTCTTTATTTTATTCTTTTGAATCGTGAGAGAGAGAGAGAGCCGCAAAGTATAATCATGTTTATTCTCTAATCTATGCTCACTTTCAAGTTTGAAATTGTCATTTACCTCTTTATTATCTAATAATAATGTGTGGATTGGAGCAGAAAAATGATTATTCGACATATTTGGTTTCATATTTAAAATCAATAAAATTGTGGTTTTGGTGAAAATAGATAAGTCCATATAACTACTGCAGGGAGGACTTTCTAAATTAATCAGGGATGGATTTTCAAATCAATACGTGGATGGGTAGTATATAAGAAGTAAAATTTACATAAAAAAAAAAAAACCGACAGAGAAATCAGTTTATGTCAGTTACAATAAGTAATCGAAGTAGAAAATGAAAAGTTTGAGTCGGTTAGTTCACTATATGAACTAATGTTGGGTTTGATGTCACGTACGTGACTCCAAAATCATGAATATTTGCTTAGTGAACAAGCGTGTTTTGATGGTATTCTCACAATTACATTTTTTTTTGTTATAAAAATTTTTAGAAAGGGGTTAGCTTTGTCCACAAACCACGATCTAAGGATAGGGCGAAATCTTCCTTCTTTTTAGATAATATCAATGTCAGACAAGCGAGCTATATATTATCCTCCGGCGTAAATCTAGACACTTAAAAACTAAGATATCTTTTTAAGTATCGTGACTAGAATGATAATAAAGTAATACTTATTAGAGATTAAATATACTTTAAATAGTTGTATATCTTACTTTTTGCTAATTAAACCGACAGTGGGTTCTCACAATTAAACTAAAAATATGTGAAGAGGTTTAGTGATGAAGCCCATTAAGAAATGAATTATAGCTAACCAAATAACGTATATTAAAATATTAATTTAAATTAGTTAAAAATATATAATTTTTTAAATATATTTTTATTTATGAAGAGAGTAATATAGAAAATGAATGATAATTAAGTGACAGAATTATAGAGTTAAATTTATAAATATAAATATCATTTTGTTAGAGATAATCACATTTAAGATATTATCAGGCATTAAATGTAGATAGACGTTTCTCCTAGTGAGAATTTAAACTTTAACTTATCACATTAGAAGGAATTGATCTCTTCCGCTAGATTTAATCTCCGTTAATTTTATTTTATTTTTCTTTTTAACTTAATTTCTTTATAGTAGTACTATAATAATAACTTATTCGCTCAAGAAAATGCAAAACAATACATAAACCTAGTTCATCCTTAGACAGAAAGAAAATAATAAATACATATATTAAATAATTTTAAATAAATATTCTTAAAGCTTTATATATCTTTATTTACGATTCACTTAAATCGATCTACGTATCTTTCGGTCAAAATTAAACAATGTAATGGAAAATAATTGACTATTTGCAGTAAATATTCTGGCTAGTAATTTTAAATCTTCCTGTTTTTCAAGGTAATCTTAATTTCTTCTCTATCGAATCACTTTAAAAGCGAATATGTTTACAGAAAAGATTATGTAATGTTCATGATATTGATCATAGCATTTCATTCATTCATTCATCAAAAAACACAAACGAATGAGCATTTTATGAAGTTGAAAAGATCGAGAGAACTGTAAAATGTGTAATGATTATTGACTCCATAGTTGTTATAATTAATTATTTTTTCCCTTAATTTTTAATTATTAGATTAAAAATATATTTTAATAGCAATAATTTTAATTTTAATTTAACTTAAAAATGGTGAACGTGCGTATTCGAATAATCATGTATTCTAATTAAGGTTATATTCCCCTGATTATCCAAGCATGGACAATGGTGTCAAATCATCTTAAATATTATAATAGTATAATAATTACTAACAAATCATTTTATTTGATGTTTAATTAATTCCAAGTTTCAAGATTTTTTTTCTTAAAAAAAAATCCAAGAAACAGGGTCAGATTTAAAATTGCCCAAGTAATTGAATCTAATTATAAATAATTGATGGATTATTATTGGTCCAACTCATCAAACTTATGATATCAAGTTCGTCTTAATTTGAAAAAAAAAAAGAAAATAGTGATATGTAAATTATTTCATAAACTTATTAAAATAAATTTATATATCGTTTTTGGGTGAAACAACTACTTTTTAAAAGCTGAATTAGGTCTTTAATTACTTTAATCTAGATTAAGTGGAATCTTATCACACGTGTGTAAAGCTCTATTAGTGATAAATTTCAATAAAAATGATATCTTTTTTTTTTGATAAATTAAATTGAGATCTTACCATAGAAGGACCAGCGTTGTACCAATTATTGCCGCTAAAATTTGTTAATATTTATTCTTCGTAAATTCCATTTTTATTATATGGTTATTATCTAAAAATAAGATATTAGGCCCTTCAAAAAAATAAGAATAAGATATTAGTGTTGAAGATAATTGCATAGAAATGCCATATAAAATACATTGAATATATATATATATAAATAGAGGACTCCCTTTGATTTAATTAGAGAGTTTATTTTGATCATAAATATAAAATCTCAATTTACTCTATATTATATATTATAAAGAGTTTCTATCAGAGAATAATTTCAATATAAATAATTAAAAAATTAGTAATTTAGGGCAAATAGCATACAGTTTTTTTTACAAATGATAAATAATTTTTTTTATTTTTTAAATTAATTATTTAGTTTTTACATTTAAGATTGGAGATATTATATATTTTTTTGATAAAGCAAATATGAATATGGTGCAAATATGAATAGAGGTGCTTGCATCACACATGACTTGATGCTTCCATAAGCATTTCCCTCATTATGAAAAGAAAAAGGGAAAAATATATACATGTTTCATTAGCAGTGTGACGCAAGACAAGTACCAAATAATAGCAGCAAGGTAGACAAAAAGCTTAATAATAACAATATAAATATATATCATTGATATAATTCTCAGTTCCAAAGCTTCCTTATTTCGGCTCCACTAAACCCCCTTCTCTCTTAAAAGATTATACTAAAAAAATTAACCTTTTACAGATTCAATGTAATCTGAAAATTTTTAATTTAATTTTGTTAAAAGAAATTTTATTTTTTATTTTAATTTATAGTAGTCTATTATCATGTCCTTGTCATCCGCTTCATTACATAAAATGATTCCATTTAAATGATTGAACAAATTAAATAACAAGACAAGAAGACATTCAATGAACCAAAATATGAATGATATAATTTTGTTTTGATAAATTTTAAGCATGCCTTCACTTAAAATAAATTGAGTTTGCTAATTCATATCCAAAATTTTTAACTAAGTAAAATTTAAGAAAAATTAATTACTTAATTTTTATATAGTTTTAATTCAGTTATAATTAATTAGCTAGTTCTTCAAGATTTAGCCATTTGATATGCTTGTCTCTACACTTTAAAAAAAATAGTCTTTTAAAAATTAAGTTGAGTTAAATTTAAATTAAATTATAACTAAGTTAAAATTATAAAAATTAAATGATATTATATTATTTTGTGTTAAAAAAATAAATAAATAGTATATTACTCATCACGGTTTACATGAGTTTTTATATTAATCATGTTACATGAGTATATATGTTGCTTTTTAGTGTATCGAGCTTCGCAAGTGTACCAAACTACCTAACTTTCATCCAATACTACTTAACTATACAAAGTTGCCAAAAATAAAGAGAAAGGTTAAATGCCAATTTCAAAAGGTAGATCAAAAGTTTATAATATATATTTTGTTGATAATATTAATCGGATTATATTATTAAATTTTTGTAATATAAATATTTTTTTAAAAAGATTGAACTTGAAACAAAAAAGATATAACAGAGCTTTACATTACAGGTCAATCCCCATATTGATAGTTTATAACATATATTTTAATCTAATTTTAATCTTTAAATTTAAATAGGACTCTTTTTTGCTTCTCTGTTGCAATATATGTGGTATTGAATATGGACAAAATAAAAATTTATTTTATTTTCAAGCATAATCAATAACTTACCCACTTCTCTTTGGTTATAAGATGTCTTATAATAGAATTTGGAAAGATTAAAAAGAAGAAATGCAAGTATGTTTGTTTTAAAAGAAACAATAATTTTAAATTTGTAATAACATATAATATGATAATACCCACATGTTAGATCATGCAAAATATATAGAATACGTTTATTTTAATTTCTGGAGAAGAGTTTATAGAGAAAATTGATTTAAAAATAATTATAGAGAATAGTTTATGAAAAAAAATTATAAAAAAATATTTAAATATTTATTATCATAATGACTTTTTTATAGATAAATTACTAAAAAATATATAAAAAAATAATAAAAAATATAGAGATAAAATGTTAATTACACAATTAAAAATATTTTTATTATCTAAAATCTATTCTTATAAATTTATTTAAAATTATAATTTAATTTAAATATTTGTCTACATATTTGATGATGATAGTTATTTATTTAATTTGTTATCTAAACTATAATTTGAGTTAAAAGTATTTTTTAAACCCAAGAGGATAAAATTTGAAAGTGATTTGTGTGTGTGGGGTAGTGAAATGGATGTGTCAAAAGCATAAGGACATAAAAGAGCACATTGTTTGGCTCTGAATCCCACGAAGTGCCCCACTTCATGGGTTCTTTCTTGAGATCATTTAGCTACCACAGCCTACCAATGGCCCCCTACCTGCCTACATATATTTTGTCATCTTTTCCTTAATCACAAAAACTTTACCATTTGATCAACTTAACTTACATGGCTAGATGATCATTAAAGTTTTTTAATTTTAAGAATAAGTTTAAAGTATTTATTTATGATAGAGAAATTATTTATTTTATAACGGAAAAAAAATATCATTTTACATCGTTTAAAAAAAGTTTTTTAAAATTAAATTTTTAATTAAACTATTGAACCGATGAAGAAATAAACTATTCTATGTCTATTGTTGTAGAAATAATAACTAAATATAATATCTTCTATTTATTTAATTGTCAATTTTATTTAATACTGAAAGATCACCTATTCTGAGAGAAAACTAAATATATTATTAATTATATAATCATTAGATATAATGGATAATTAATTAAATGCACATATGTGATTATGCATGAAGGGATGCATTGAGAGAAAATAACACACAGAAAATTCATTTCATTGTGAAATATGATTAACTAATTATGCCTATCTCTATAATTACAATTAAAAAGAGAAGATCAAGGTTAAGACAATTAATCTCTCCCTTTCTATTTCTCTAGAATAGGACACACAATAAATTCAGTTCCTGCATGTGCTAATAACTATTGGGTAAGCTTATTTCTTCAAGATCATCCATGGACAAGAACACTTCATCCAAACAAGACAGCTCTATTCCATTATCACCACCACCACCTTCATCATCGTCGTCGTTGTCGCTATGTCCTTCATAAACTCGACAAACCACCCACTTACTGTAATCCTGCTCACGGGTATCAAACAAAGATAAAGCATATATTAGTAAAACTCTCGCGTGGTACTGTTATATACGTACAATACACACTCACTCACTGGTTTTGGTTGTGATCTTCTTCTAGAGGAGGAGGAAGAGGAAGAAGAAGAATCTGAAAGGCGGTACTCTTGCATTACCCAGTTGGTTTTAATACCAGAATTAGGAGGTTCTCCTTCATAAAACACAAAATATTTCTTCATTCCAACTCTCTTATTATTGCTTTCTGCAATCACTGCCTCTTCCATTCCCATTGCCTTCCAATACCCATTCACTGTAACCCTATTCTGAGTCCTCCTGCTATAGAAGTACCATTGGTTTCCCTCCCCAAGAGCCTTCCCTACAAATTCAAATGAGAATATTCTTCCATTGAATTACAGAAAAATATCGAAGATGATGATGAAGAATTGGGAAATTTAAGAGAATGTACCTTGGAGGTCCCATGGATCGTAGGGATAGAGCTCGAGGTCAGGGATGACATCAGGTTGGCAAGGTAGGAGTGAAGCTTTTCTATGAAGGAAATGAACTATCAGTTCTTCATCAGTGGGATAGAATCTGAACCCAGGAGGAAGATTCGCTGAGTAATTATCTGCCATTGAAGAAGAGAGATCACAGAAGCTGCAAAAATCACTGGTGATAGAGAGAGATCGATGAAGATGAAGATGATAATGATGGTGTCAAGCTTCTGGTTTGGAAGTAATGGTATTTATAGAAAGCTAAGGGAGGGTAAGAAGGAGAGGAAATATATTATTATATGTAGTTTTTGATACCAAATTATTCTTAAAAGAGAATATTTAATGTGTATAATTGGATAGGAAGATGGTGATATGGCAGAAGACTTTTCTGAGGAGGTTTTAAGGAAGAAAAAAGGGAGGCAGTAGTTTGGGAAAATTAGTAAAAATTCTTATTTAAAAATTTTATTAGTTAAAATATCTAAATTTAAGTAATTATATAAAATTGTAAGAGTTTCAATACTTTTTATATATAAATTTTGTAGAATATCAATATTTTTTATTTTAAATATATCATATTTTTCTGACCTTTTTCTCACTTAATTTTGAGAAAAAGAAGAAAGGGAAAATTGAGAAAGTGGGAGATCATCACATCATACTTCAGGCTGACATCATGTACCTGTAGTCGTACACGTGGCACATGGAAGGGGTGCGTTTGGTCATGAACCAATTCAACAAGGGGGACCCGCCTGGAGGAGTGTACCCATGTATCTTAGTAATAATTACTAGTAATTATCGTAGTTTGTTCTTAATTAAAGTTAAATAAATATATGATGATGGCCTTTTGTTTTATTCTAAGCTCTTTTATTTTTAAATTTTTAGGATTTTCTTAGTAGAAAGTATTATTGGGGTTTTAATATTGATATTAAGATTAATAATAGCTCATTTTTTATCATATTTGGTATGACTCCATCAATAATTCTTATTTATTTGATGATTTCAACTGTTTATAATTTCTTTAGTAAACTTTTTGTGAACCTAACTGTCATTAATTAAATTAATTTTTTTACAGTTATTAATTAAATGTGATTCCTCATAAGATTTATAGCACAATTTATTTATAACTAAATATATTAAATATTAAATAATAGTACCAATAACATGGAGTAGATAACAAGCAGGGTTATGGAAAACTAGCCTGGAGAGTGGATAGTGAAATTTTGTATGATGAAGTTATTTTATGGAAAATTATAGAAAAGTCTTTATTATAAATTTTATTAATAAAAAATATCTGATAAATTTTTATAATATTAATAATGTGTAAATTTTATGCATATATAAAATATCTATATTTTAATTTAAGTCCTCATTACTAATAAAATATTTAGGGTCTGTCTGATAACCTTTGAAACTATAATTTTAAAAGCTATTTTATGCAAAATTTAGGTTTAATTTTTTTTAAAAATAAATAGTTATATTTATTCAAACAAGTTTTTGGACTAAACTATAGTTTAAAATTAAAGTTTTAGATAAATTTATTAGAGTAGCTTATGAAACAGTAAAAGATCTTATGAACTAATCAATTACTATATTACCCCTACTTTTTCTTATACCCCCTCTCCTACTTTTTCTTATACTCTCTCATATTTTTTCTTACACCCTCTCTATTTTCTTTTCTTACACCCTCTCTGCTCTTTCCTCTTATATCTTATCTCTCCTCATTTAATAGTCATACATTTTTTTTGTAATTTACCAATAATAAAGGTACTTCTGAAAATAATTATCCAAATACTCATTTATTTAAAATTATTTTTTTTCATAAGCTCTTATTTAAAAACTATTTTTTTATAAGTTACTTAAAACTCTTTTTTTTTTTCATAAGCTTATTCTCAAAATCCTATCTGAACACACGCTTAATGTTATATTTTTTTCTTTTATTTTTTCTATGTTTTAAGACTTAATAATGCATATCCCTGATCACTTCCTACCTTTCTATTATATTAAATATCTTGTATAAGATTATATTTAATAGGAATATACATGCATTTAACAAAAAAAAAATTAATTGAATTATTAAACATTCATAATTATCAGACTTTTTTTTAATTCATTCTGATTATATGTTTTCCAGTAATGTCACGCTTGACGTGTATAGCATGAAATTTAGGAGTGACTCAGAAAGTTGAAAGGACGGTCTTATTAATTAGGACCTCAATCAACAATTATTACGAACAATGATAGTTTAATCAAACCTACAATAAAGTCATATTTACTCACAAAAAAAAGTGTCTTTTTTAAGGGCCATCGCATCAATGTTTAAAAGTCAGACTGATGTAAAATAAAATAAAAAGTTGACGAGTTTTAATTTGTATGATTCAACTAATTAGTCAGGCAAACAAACAATAACATAACAATTAAAAATTATATGCATGTATGATAATATATATAAGAAATGAATTTATAATAAATATAATTTTAAACATAATATATAAAAGAATTTTTAAAATAACATCATATGTCTATAAATAATCTAAAAATATATTAATTTTTTTGAGAGAATGTTAATCTTTTTATAGTTTTTAAAATTATTTTCAGCTTTTGTTGTTAGGCTTGAAAATTGTCTGATTTTCTAAAAGTCAGTTTGGTTCTCGATCTAATTTTAGATTTCGACTTGAGTAGCTCATTTATGATTCAATCTATCTCAATTACAAAAATCAGTTTTTGATCCAAACTGAGCCATTAGAAAGTCCGATTAAATTCAATTATTTAATCATTTCATCCAACAATGTGTCCTATATATCTTGTTCTTTTTGTGAAAAATTGATGGACTCAGACAAAAGAAGCATAATTACAGTTAGTGCATATAGATTCTCTTGTGCAATATATTATCCATAAATTTAATTGATAAAATATAAGATACATGACTATTTAAAATATATTTAATTTTTAAAAAATATTATTTTATTGTGATTTTAATCGCAGCACTTAAAAATATATCATAGTTTTTGAGTGCTTAAATTTATACTTGAGGGTAATAATAGGAATATTCACGAGACAGGTTGGGACCGAGACAACTCTGTCCTGTGTCCCGTCCCGATATAGTACACGGGATATAAAATGCGTCCCGTATCCCGATCCTGTTGGGACCAGGACTGGACTAGAATTCCCGACCATATTTTTAAAAAAATAATATTATAATAAAATTATCACAATAAATTATTTCATATAAAATACCACGGCAACTTCCTCTAAATACCAACATTTCTCCCTAATATAAAATAATAACTTACATAGATAAGAGGAAAAAATAACAATAAAGAAGAACAAAAATATGTGTATAATAATATTTGTAAATAAAAATATCTGTATAAAAATATTTATATGAGAGTGACGATTATGTGACCGTGAGCAAACAAAACGTAAGAAAAGAGAGACGGAGAGCCTGAGATAAGTAGATAGAGTGAAAAATATAAGAGAATGTAATATATTTTTTTATAAAAAAAAAATTAGTGTCAGAACAGGACAGAAATCCCGAGGGTCAGGCTGAGACCCGATTTGTCCCGTCCTGACCCTTTCCTCTGTCTCATCCTGATGGTTTCCTGTCCCAGTCCTTCTTGGGATAGGATAAACCCGTTCTGAAATCATCGGGACTGGGTCAGGACACCTAGGATGGGACAATCTTAGACACCCCTAGGTAATAGACAACTCGTGCTGTCTAATATTGGTATCGTCTAAGAGGAAGAGAGATTTCATCTTACTCTTGAATTGTGAGGTAAGCCTAACTTATTTCTAAAAATTTTTATATAAAAAAAACTTCTCTTGTGCAAATGTATTCCATCATGTAAAATATAATAATTCGGGATCAAAATAAATTAATTTTAATTAAAAATTAGTATGTTGAAGCATAATTTTTCACGAGTTCAATAATAGAAATTGAAAGCATGTTATCCACCAGTTTTTGAAGAAAAGTGGCCACATATTATCCATATAAAGCCATGCTTTTCGTCTTTTTGGTTTGAGCTATGTCATATGTCCTATCTTATGAGACTAATAAGACATTCTGCTACTAACTTTCACCACTATCACTAACCAAGCCCCATAATTTGCTGTATTCTTGTCTCCATTTCCTTTTCTTTTTGTTCTATTAAAATTAATACTAATTAATTTATAGAAGTCTAGTTAGTTGTAAACTAACATATATTAATCTTAGTGAAAAGGGTTTTAACCGCTTAAATACAAGATCTCAAATTTAACTTCGTGTGAATATAAAAAATAATTTTAGAAGAGTTATTCCTAATTGGTTCTGACAATACTCAAATCTAATTTAGTGATAGTCATGTAAAAAGAAAAAAGAATCTAGTTGGTTGTGAATAATCTAAACCTTTTTAGCTTGAACCATATAAGTGTAAAACTATCCAATAACAATAACACAATAAATTTTATTCTACTAAATGGAGTTAATTATATGAATTACACGATATTATTATGATCAAATATTTATAAATATTATTAACTAAAATATCTCATTCAATAATTTGATTGATTGTGTTCTTCAGTCTTCTTTATTACTCATTTTTTAAAAACTTCATACTATTTAATCTACTCTAAAATAGTATCTCTAACAATCTTCTTTATACATAAATAATCTATATCATATAAGGTTTCACCATGGCTTATACTCTTCTTGAGCTCATCCTCATGGCCACTTGCCATTGAAAGAAATGTCCTACTCTATTCAATACTAAATATAAGAATTATTTAATATTAAATGATTTATTTTATTTTAAATATAATATTTTAATTTAATTTATTTTTATTTTTTTAAATTATACGTATTGATTGCATATATTAAGAGTATCTTCATTGAGGAGTAATTTCAATATACTCCTCTGGTTTTAAATATATGACATAATTATTAAGTTGATCTTAATCCTAAATATAAAATTTATTTTCTAAATTTATCAACTCTTTCCTAAATTACCCCTATTAGTACTCTTTTAACAATAATCAAATAAGAGAATGAGAGAGGAAGTTAAAGAAAATGAGCATGGTGCTTTAGAAAAAATATGTTATAATAACTAATTTAACTAACTTCTTTAATCTAATTAAATTAGATAAATATATTATATATTTATGACTGGAGGAATAAATCACTAAAGAAAGTATTTTAAAAAAATTAACACATATTTTTTTACTAAATACTAATTTAATTAATTTTTTTAATCTCTATATATCTTGGAAAGTGTATTTTTCTTTATAGGTATAGTTGTTGGTGTTAAGTTAAATTAACTGCGTTAGCTTAATTGTCTGATTGGCTACAAAGAAGTTTGTATTTAGTTTTTTTTTTCCTTTTTTAAAGAATATATATGCGCATCATCAATTACAATCAACTATCCGAATAAGTATTTTTAATGATGTTAATATATGTAAACAAATTTAACAATGTTCAAGTTACAGGAACTGATGACCCTAAACAGTATAAATTTAATGGACTAAAATTTTATATTTAAAAGTTGAGAGACCAAAATCAAAATTAGAGCAAAGTTGGGGGGCAAAAGCTTATTTTAACTCTTTGTATTTTGTATGTTTCTTAGGGTGTAGATCATATATATGATTCAGGCTTATTAGCAGCAAAGGGAACTAGTTTATTATCATGCTTCTCAATAAAATAATAATCATTTTTGCACCAAAAAAAATTAATAAGTATTTTTTTTTGGATTACTCTATAATATCTCTACCTTTTCACATTTTACACTGCCTTGTATTTAAAAAATGATTATTAATAATTTTTTAAGGCTCACACAATAATAAAATAGCTATTCGTTCACTTATTTCCTAAACTCTAACCATAAATACATATAATAAGAAATGTATATTATGATGAACTTATTATAACACGGGATTAAATAAAATTAAATTAGAAAAATTTCTTAACTCATATGAAAAATTATTTATAAATGTTTTTAATTCCTCTTCATGAAAAATAAATGAATTATACTCTTCTTTTACAAAAAAAAAATATTTTATCAGTTGAAATGCACTACTTTAATGCTCGAATCCTTTAATAAAGCTTCTGCAGCCCTTCTTCGTGAGACCAAGGCCCCATCGAACGTAGCTGAGATCGCATAATCCCCAGAGATATATAAACCCGAAGCGATTTTTGGGTTCTTATTTAGATTCGTGGGTGGCCTTTGATTGGGCTGGGCAAAACCGATCCTGTAAGTTCACAAGTGCTCCAATGCCCGAACCCTTTTCTCCCCAAACCACCCCGAAAGCTCTTCCCCAACTTTAGCTGCTAAATCACTAGGGCTATGTAAGAAGTAGCTCGCATAGTGCATTTAAATTCGCTTAAAATATATTTTATTTAATTTAATATAAAATAGATAATTTTAGGCAGAATTAATATTTAGATTAAATATCAAGTAGAGATTGTTGCCCTATCTATTCAGTTAATTAATTTTTTATATATCAAAATTTATAAATTATAATATTTCATATAGAACAAATATAATAAATACTGATAATTAAAGGATAATTTTATAAATATAGGTAGTCAAATAAATAATTGCATCCTTTAAAATTTATAACTAAATTAATTTATTTCTTTATTTTTTTTAAACTGTAGTAACAGTCATATTTTTTTTCCAGATACTTTATCTTTGTCAATTTTAAAGAGATTGATATAAAATTACAATTATAAACTACTTATATTTTATTACTTTTTCATATGTCATGTATTTTAAAACTTTAATTACTATCTTTTTGTTATCTTATTCTTAGTAAATTATATATATTATTTAATTTTTAAAAATATATAAATATAATATTATTTTATAAGTTTATAATTATAAATTTTTTTCATAATATGAGTAGGGCATTATGATTTAGGCATATTTAACCCGCTCATACCCAGCCTGTCTATACCCAGCCTAAAATAGTTAGGGCTTTTATTAGATAAGGTTGAATATCGGATTGCAAAATATAATTCATGTATTTTTTAGGTAAATCATTGGATAGAGAAATTGTCCTGCCCTGCACATACATACCTCTATCAGACACACCTACGTGCGACCCGATCAGTGTTACGGATACCAAGGCCTTGTCGGGTGGGCCGTTAGACGGAGTCACATTGGTTGGGAAAAACATGTTATTCACTATTCCTTTACCGGACCCGTTCGGGAACAGAACCGGATCTTGAACCGGGATTTGATTTCGGTCTGCTTTGAAATACAAAGAGGCAGTGCTCCGAACCGGGGTCTTCTGAACCGGACCGCCTCTTCCCGCTAACAACTGGACTGCTTCTGGTTCTTCAACCGCCAGAATCACTCCAAGCTCACTCGTCACAACTTCTCCATTCTGTAATGTCACAGTCGGCGATTCGAATTCATCGAGATTGATTGAAGTTACTTTCGAGTTGAACAAGATTGTGCCGGAAGGCAACCTCGAAGCAAGTTGTTCTGGAATGGCCGATATGCCCTTGGCCGGAAGAGTATTGTCGCCGAGAGCGAGACACTTGAAGATGGAATTGAACAACCTGGACGTTGTTTCGAGCTCTCTGTCGAAAATGATTCCGCCGAAGAATGGCTGGAAGAATCTTCCGCCGAAGAATGGCTGGAAGAATCTTCCGATGATGGAATCGGAGAACCCTATTTGCTTTAACAAATCGAAGGTGGTAGATTCCTCAGCACTCAAAATCTCTTCATCAGATTTGGTCAAGGCCTGGACTCTCTTGGTGCCGATGAGTAATTTGTCAACGACGGAACCGATAGGATTCGCTAGGGATCTTGCGGAGTCCCAGAAATGGCGAAGAGGGTCCGCAACGGTGTGGAATTGGCCGTTGTAGAAAATCCGAGCTCCTGAATAGAACTTCTGGAGGTCGAGGCTTTGGTAATTGAGAAGCTTCTGGGCTTCTGGGTAAGCAGTGATGAAGATTTGAAACCCGCGGTCGAGAAGAAAGCCGTCAACGGAGTCAGTACGGACGCGACCGCCGACGGCGTCAGAAGGTTCAAGGAGAAGGAAGTGAATGTTGTTAGAGTTATGGTGGGTGGCGGAAGCTAAGCCGGCGAGACCGGCTCCGACGACGATGACACCAGTTTTGGGGATGGAAGGGGCTTGAAGAGGAAGGGTGGTGGTGGGTGAAAGCTGTGAGGAGGATTGGAGATTGAATCTGAAACGTCTGTGGAAGTAAGAAGAAGAGATGGAGGAGGGTTTGGAGAAGGGGATCGCCATTGGATAAGGTTTTGAGAAAGAGGATGGGGACGTGGCTTTCGGGCCTCTGGGAAGGGATAACGTATAAAACCAGGTACTGGCCGTTTTTTTTACATAAGAAAATTAAAATTAAAATTTAAAAAAGTTAAATTAAATCTAAACTTAGGCTTACATTTCTAATAAATTCCTAATCAGGCCTAAATGTTTCATTAGGGGTTTCTGAATGTTGTTAAAGTTTATGTCTAAACTTGAATTTTGTTATTTTAGATGGATTTAATTAGGAGTTTCCTTTAAAATTATATATATATATATATATATATATATAATTTTAATTATGTGGAAAGCATATGTCTGTAGATATGGTCTGTTTTCAATAAAAAAAATGTTATTTGGGTCCGAACTCAATGCGTCGTGAGTTTGAAAAGCTTTGAAAACGATGTTACTTTATTATAGATGACAATAATCATAATAAATTTCCATTACTAAAAAAAAAAAAAAAGATATCTTCAAAATTTGAGCGAATGGCGAGCCTGTTTTTCATCAGAGACAATTGAAGATTAAGCAAGAAGAATTGAAGATTAATATCTTCCACAGAGAAAGCTTTGCTCCTAAAAGACACCTTAGAGATACCAAGCCTGTGGAAGACACCAATCCATCAAACTTCATATAACTAAGAGTGGGTCGTGCAAGAAGCATGTTGATATTATAAACATGTGCACATATAGTTAGAATGAACGCCATGATGCTTGAATTATAGAAACTCCGGAAATTGAAGCTTATTTATAACATTGAGAATTTTAAGGTACAGAGTCTTTTATTAAAAGGGACCACCCCTTTTCATATGTCAATTAACTTGGCTAATGAGTTTAACCAAGTATTTCAACATTGTGTTGTTGTTTACGTCACAACCTTATTTAAGAATGAAAGTCATAGATCAAATCATAAACAATAGCCTAGCAACCATTCGATCAACACTATACTTACATAAGAATCTGAGATACTGAACAAGCAGCAGAGACCTTATTCACATTTGAAAATGAACATGTTGCTAATTCCTAGAAAGAATTTACAAGCTTGAGCCAACCGAGTCCCTCCAAATTACACTACACTGGCTGCATTCTTGAAATTTCCACCAAGATGCAACATCAAGTCACCACCTTGAACCCTGCCTTCTGGGAGATCAAAATCAATGTCTTTCTCCAAAATATTCTTGTTTCTACTTTCCTTTGGCTTCTTTGTAGCCAAGAAGTGCGGAAGAGAAGATGATGATGACTTCATTGAGAGTGAAACCTGCAGTTCCTCTAGTATAAAACACTGCAGTTTTTCTGGTTCTTTCGTATAATCATTGTGCTCAGGAACAACACTGACCTCTGGGGAGGAATTGTTGTTCTCAGAACCACTAAGAGTAATGGAAGCAGAAGGTACAAGACCATGGAAGAGTCTTGAATCGAACCGGCTTCCTTTGTTGGCTTCCCTCTCTTGCATCATCAAGTGGCTATGAGCAGCACAGAGGCCACTCTTACCCCTTGCGAATTTCTCGCACTTACCATCCCCACAAACACATTTCTTTCCCCCACCATGGGCCTTGCAGAACTCTGTGCTTCCTTGAGCACTCTTCCCACAACTTTCAAACTTGCATCGCTTACTCCCGCCGTACCTAACACAGCAGTCTGTTCGGCCACGGGCGCTCTTGGTGGGTTGGTAGAGTTGCATATACATTGCTTATCTTTACGTCATACCAATTGTTTTTGACTATGGACGAGTTGAATGAGTCCCTATTTAAAGTGTTAGCTTCTTGTTTAGCTATTGTTGTAGCAGCAAGGAAGATGCTTTTGACTATGTTTCTGACAGTGGCAGCAAGTAGACGTAGATGTAGGGAAATTTGTTGTTCTCAGTTTTGTGAACTTAGATTATGTTCTTGTCTGAATTTCAAGTTAGAATTATGTTGTTCGCATTTACTGCTTTTGTACTAGAATTGTGTTAGCTATGCATCTTGGTTGTTGTAAAAGTCTTTACTGTCTGGGACTTTTCTCAAATGAAGTATGCAGAATCCATTAATTAAGTCAACATCCATTTCACCATCAGGCTATCGATTTCAGTGTTCAAAACCAATTTCAGATCACTTCGGCATTTCTGCATTCACTGAATCCAAAGTCGTCACAACCCTTACCTTGTTACACCAAATCTATTTCACCTTTCTTTCAAGTCACATTAACTTGCACGTCCATTTCACTACAAAATCGATTTCGACACGATGTTGTAACTTTTCAACTAATAAACCAAGTTTAAATACACAAGACTTCGTAGTTCATATATGGTCATGTAAGTAGCATCTCCTCTTCATGGGTCAAGGCACTTGTATAATTTGTTGTTTAACTTGTTTTTTTTTGTAATTGATTTTAATAATTTATTATTTATTGTAATTTTTATTTTTATATTGAACATGTATATTTAGTTAAATAATTATTTTGATGAATTATGAATTATTATGAGTAATTGAAGTTTTTATATTTTTGTTTTTAAATTATAACATTAAATTAATATTAAATACTCATTAAGGGCAATATGGTCATTTGCATATTTTTCTACCTAATTTTCCATCACTTTTAACCAATTAAATATAATTTTTTTCATCAAACTATTTTCTTTTCTAGTATGAATCAAATATCCATTCTGTCGATATTTTTCTATTTTATTTTCTTTTTTTTCCATTCTATTCCTTTCCGTTCCCCTCCGCAGTTGAACCAAACAGGATGTTACTTTCTTCACTCTTTTTCATCTTTCTTTCTACAATTCCTTTAACACGGTCTTTACTTGCCCTTTGGTTTTGAGGAACATGGCCTCCCTTTCGGGTGGACAGAATAAAATGGGATATCTTCATTTTGCTAGAGTACGTACACATTGGAGTTCACCCATCATATACAAAATCATTCAATTACCTTAGTATGTAGTCCTCACAATCACATTATGAGCCTTATTTTATTTCTAGATGCAAATATTTTTTGGATGATCTCATGCAAAATTATTACTCCTCAAGTCTCTAATAATATATGATATATTTAATTAATTTAATTAAATTAAAAAAATTAATTAAATTAGTTAATATAGCATATTTTTTTAAAACACTCTAATCATCTTCTTTAACTCTCTTATTTTCTCTCTTAATTATTGTCGAAAGAGTATCGATAGGCGTAATTTTAAAAAAAAATTAATAAATATATGAATTGTGTTAGAATTAATATCAATTTTTTAATTATATCTTATATTAAATATTAGAGCAGTATCATTTTTAATAGAACTATAAAAGCTTAAGCATGATAAAGAAATAAGTATTGTTATCATCCTTAAGCATTTCTAGTAAATTTTAAAAACTAAATACTTGTAGGGACAGATCATTATTTCTTATTATAAGGTAAGAAACATTATAAATATATAACTAAAAGAAAAAAAAATATGGGAATGGAAATGTAGAGAACGCGTATATTGTTTACCTCATTAAATTAATTTTTATTTTTTTTTTAATTTTATTAGATAATTTAAAATGGTTTCATATGACGTATGAGTTAAGAGGTCTCATTAATGAATGAGAAGAAAAAGTTTGATTCACCTTATTATCCTCTAGATAGGGCTATATCCTGATTCCTGATTCCTGATTCCTTCGGTCAAACCAGCCAATTTAATCTAATTGAAATGTTTTTGTATTTTATTTGTTCTGTTTTTCTGTAACTATTCAGTTGTGATTATAACGCAATTCTAAATTAAAAAAACACTAATATAAGTAATATTAAAATGATGGAATGTTAAATTTAACTACACTAATACACCAATGAGGGCCAAATCTCACCTTCAATGAGAATGTTGCCCAATATCATTTATCTGGTAGCTGCACTGAAAGAGCGATGGAAATGTAGTTGATAGAAAGGAAAGGAAAGGAAAGAGAAAATTTCCAGATTTCCAGTCGTGTGCATGTTTGGTACGCAAAGTGAAGGAAAGGGAAATGATCAATTAAAGGAAAAAATAAAATACAAAATACAAAATCTCTAAATTATCCCTCACATATTAGGACGGGTGGGAGACATCATGGTGGGTAGATGGGACATTATTTACACAATAAAATACCTTCCTTCCGTATATTGAGGAAAGAGGTCTTCACTTATATATATAGGAAGAGCTCTTCCATGGAAATACATTTTTTGCCTGTCAAACAGGCCACAATAAGAAAAAAAATGGCTATTTCCTTTTCCTTCCATAAATTTTCCTCGTAAACAAACAGGACGTTACTTACCTACACATACATTTTTCTCACCAATATATGTAGGGACGAAATTTCATCCTCGGTGAGAGTGGGGCCCACAACATAGGGTTAATTAAAGAATTAATAATCTATATATTGTGAAGGTGGGTGTTTTAATCTCTCAAAGATTTCATCAAGTGAACCAGTTGAAGATTGGGAAGCAAGAACACCATTGTCGTGATCTCCTTGATAAGGTTGATTGGTGAGAGGAAGGAATCTATTTTGCCTTAAACTTGAGAGTCCATTTTTCATGGATTCCCATCTTGAAGCTATTCTTTCTAACGTTGGGGAGCTTATGTTGTCGTCGTCGTCTCCATCATTAGTACTATTTTTAATGGCAACTTTTTCATTCACATTTTCACTCAACGCAACATACTTTTTGCTCCCCAAATTTCTGCTCTTGTCACTTCGAATCACTTCTTCGTCATCATCGTCATCTGACAATCTCAGCTTACCGTTATTTTTGTGTTTTGTAGCCTCAGTGATGTTCTCTTCCTGATCCTGAGGATTAATACAACTAGATATATCAGAAGCATTTGAATCCTGATATCTCTCCACATTAATAAATTGAGAAAATTGCTGAATAATCCCCATTACAAAATTTATTACCTAATAATACTTAAAATTTGTTGAAGGATTTAAATGTGATATATTTTTAATGATATAACTCTTCTTTAGTTATATATAACTACTGAAGATAAGTTATACCTACTCAAGAATCTGAGTCATTAAGAGCATTTGGGCAATACATTTTCCAATTTGGGATTTTTCAACAATTTTTCCTATTAAAAGTTGTAGTTAAAATTGAAAGTGACAAACCAACGTAGTGCTGTGGGTGGACTCAACATCGATACTAATGCTGAAGCTCCTTGCTAGAGGGAAAACATGCTCAGCAACCTTGTGCCCTTTTTGCAGAAGGGAACGCTCTAAAAAATTGAAGAAATTTCTTTTATACCAAACCATACGATATTAGTACTAACTAATAATGGATTTAAGTTCGACTTTCATATAGTATTTATTTTTTGACAAATTGTATATTATATATCTAGTATTTCCAACTAATATGTTTTCATGTATTTTTTTATTATAAATATAAAAATTAAATAACTAATTTATAAATATTAAAAATATTAAATTATTTTTTTAAAATTATATATTTTAGTTTTTCTAAAATATCAGTTTCAACATTTTGCATTAGAAACTATTATATTGAAAGAAAACCTTTTTAATATATGCAATTAAAATGAATAATTTTAAAAAAAATTATAAATTTAAAAAATAAAATAGATTGGGATCTTATACATTTAATACTAAAATAATTTTTTTATTAACTCTTATATTAATTAAGATAAGGGGAAATATTAATAAATACAGAATGCAAAGCAGTATTTGGACTCACCCTTTTGTAAAATGATTACTCCAGAAGGGTCAAAACCATCCATATCTTCTGCATCATCTCTAAACTTGAAAATCTTCAAATTTCCAAAATAATCAATGATCCGATTGAAAAAGTTGCCTGCTATTAGGAGAGTGTATATGACCATAATGAGTGGGTAAATTTTGTTGAATCCATTCCCAAAGAAAGGTACAGCAGCATCAATATTTCCCATCCTCTGCAAAAACAATCGATATCAATATCAATATCATGTAATTAAGAAAATTCACGACAATCTACACATGCATACCAACGTTTTTTTTTTCTACAAGCAAATTTAGGCTGGTTTAGACCGATTTTTTTACCAAGGTTAGGACATGGTCTTAAAACTTAAAGAGCACTTATAAGATCGCCTACTAAATGAGATCTTATAATGGTAGATGGAATCGAACTTATGTTATTTTAGGATATAAACTCATTCTTTACTATTTATATTAACTCTCATTGCCTATACCAACACCTTTTGTTCCTTACCATATGTGGGATATATAACCTGTTCTATACCAACATTCTTGTGGGATCTAAACCTGTTCCATATCAATGCCTTTTGTTCACTTTGATGCCCTTATTTACCTTCTATAAATATGGCCCACTACATATAATACTTTCTTGTTTGGGCCCATATCAGAGACTATAGAGATCATACCATTGATGGAGATATTACATATTCTATGAGCCGAGTGGTTTAATTGAAAAAATGCTACTAGAATTATTTGTGATAAAAATTTAAAGTACCTAATAAATTTAAAGGGGAGTTTTATTAAAAGGCTAAGACCAACAATGCTATTATATATTCATAAATTTTGAACTTTAAAAGGATAAGGAGAGCATAAAATTGAGTAAGTAAAGATGATGATATTTATATATATGAGAAAGAGCTAAGATGTTGTCTATTGAACAAAAAATAGTATAAAGCTATTTCAAACGTATACAAAGAAAGATATTATAGGTATTAGTGAGGATGGTATATTAAACAAAATGTAATTTTTCTAAAAGAAGTATAGAAAGACCAAACAAATATGATCTTTTAGTTAATAATATATCTAAATATTTAATTATTGAATAAATATAATAGTATCATGTGATCCATGTAATTAATTTCACTTAATGAGATAATATTTATTATTGTTGTTGTTTGAACCTATATATCATCATGGCCATTCATGACATATCATTACAAAAGATTGGAATTTTTGTTGTATTATTAATAAGTTGCAAGCGGGGTGTGGGACTCATCATTTATCAGAGTATGAATTTATGAAATACCTGAGTCTCCCATTTTAACAATATATGTGCTATCATTTTTAAAATAGTAAATCAATTAATTAATTATTAAGGGACGTACAAAATTAAATTACCTGTTCAAAGATGGTTTTTGCACCACCATCAAGCTGAATGAGGTTGAGAAAGTTGTATGAAATAGGAGGCGCATACCTTGCAACCATCCTACAGAACACATCACAAGCCTACTTATTTAAAATAATTACACCCTTAATCAAATTATCAATATCAAATAATAATATTAAACATAAATTTTAGAGAAAATTATTGAAAAATCCTCCATTATAAAATTTGTTGTCTAAAGATACATTATAAAATTTCTTTAAGAACTTGAGTACAACTTATCTTTAGTTGGTCCAACTCTTCTTTAGTAGTGTACAACTTAATTATCTTTAACTATATATAAAAAATAAAAGATATTTGTATATAGGTAAAAATTTGCACAATTGAAGATAAGGTATTCAACTTCTTTCAAGGACTTGAGTTTTTAGATACCTTTAGACAATAAACTGAATGAGGGATTTTTTTTCCTGCAAAATTTCCCTAACTTTTATAGTTAGCGGCATAAATTATAAGCTATAAACTTTTAATGATTGAACTATTTGAATGGTCCATATTTGTCTTTTTATCTAAAAATAAAAAATAAATATTAATTTCAAATGATGAAAATAGCTTCAAATCAACTTTATTATCAATCCATTTAGAGAGAGAGGGGGAGAGATAGAGAAACTTACGAGCAAATCATAAGCAAATTCACGGAGCTGGTTTGTCTTGGAGTGAGTGAGTAGAACATGAGCATTCCCATTTTGAACAAGGAATAATATGTACATACACACATGTACATCAATGGGATGAATGATGCTAACTGCCCAAATCATACAATCCAACAAATCTATAGATAAGTCAGATTATTCTTAACCTATAAATAATACTTATCATCTATCCAACTTTGTAGAATAATCCCTCCTGTGCTATTTATAAGATACTTACTAGAATGCTTTATTAATATAAGGTATCATATAATACTTCTTTCAGTCGTAAGAGCTACTATTTAAAAGATTTATTTTAGTATTAAATATAATACTCTAATTTATATTTTTTTAAATTATCCCTATTAATTGATTATATGTATTAAGAGGATTTCTTTGGATAAATAAAGGGATATCTATAAAGAGATATATAATTCTAATACAAATGATTAAAAATAGTACTTTAAAAAAATTGACATATTTTTTTTATAAATAACAAATTTAATTAATTTTTTTAATATTTATAAATTAATTATCTAGCTCGTACGTTAAAGATAGAAGAGAGTATTATTTGATGGCTTGATATTTTTGCCCCTATGTTTTGAATGAGTGATATGGTGAATTGGTATAGAAATAATAATGATGTTTATATTCTTTCAATTCTTAAACTTTTTTTTTTTTTGACAAATTTAACAATAGTAACAAGCCTTCTTTAAGGTGCGTGAGATAGTTGAAAATACCTTATGCTTAAGACCGGAGGATCAATATACAAGAAAACGAATGAGATTTGAAATTTGCATGACGAGTTATACCTGCACAAGCATCTCTCTCCTTGAAACAGCATGTATTAAGAGAGAGAAAAGGGAGAGATCAACACCACTAGGTAGAATTGTGGCCTCTGCTAATAAAATTGCCACTGACATGCAACCCAATGTCACAGCCAATGATTTCTCAAGTTGCTTCTTCAATATGCACCTCCATACAAACTCTGACAATTAATTAAGAAATAATCAAGAAATTAGCATATATATGCTCTCTATTATCTGTCTTGATTCATCGCCTGTCTTTCACCCTAAGTTGTTTGATGCAGTCAGAAGAACAATATAAAATCGTTTTGAAGTTTGGAATCTTAAGAATGTTTCCAACGAAGTTGAACTATAAAAGTAAAAACCTACGTACTACTGTACTAAACTTTTGTTTTATGTGGTAAAGCATACCAATTGTATCCAAAAACCCAGCAAATCTACCAGTTCGTTCAGGCCTGAAGCATGAAACATATTTCCTGCAATGACAGAATATTACCTTAGTTTTCTAATCCGCCAAATAGAATAGTTTAATTAGCTGCATATAAATAATAGAATAGTTATTGATTTGAACCCTTAACACGTACAAGAATATGTTTCCGGATTTAACAGCAAAGAATTTGTCTCCCTATATGTTTATGCAGAGATTAAAAAAATCTTTTTATCGTTGTTGGACATAACTATTGAAAGAATTTTTGAAGGAAAAAATTGTCATCAAGACAAACAATTACTACACATTCTCTGCTTATTTAACTGAAAAAAGTAAAAATAATTACTAGAATTGGGCAACAGGTCTCTTTACTTTATAGTTCAGATCGAAATTTTGTACAGTTCATATAAACTTGTAGATATTTAAGAGTGCTATGCCAAATATTCAAACTTGACTAATTAATCAATGGAGACGTGAAAATCATAAGTATCAAAAGTAGGTTAAGGGCAAACCATCTGGTATTTTTGCGACTTCCAAAATTTTTTATGGTATCCTCCAGCTCCAGGGCTTCTAAGACAAACTTTATATATTCACTGCAAAAAAAAGAAGAAGCAAATAAGCCAATTCAATCAATCTATAATTAATTGAAATTTAGTAAGGTTGTATATATAGGGAACAAAATATCCAAGTCATCAGCCCAACTCTTAAGCTCTAGAAAATTCTGTCATGTGGTAGTGAAAGTTAGGGGTTGAAAGTCAAACATAGCATAAAAGAAAAGTGGCAAAGAATGTTGAAATGGATATGTGGTCATATTATAAGATATGTACTTTTATGGTTTTTAACATAAGACCTATTTAATTAATTTAATTAGATTAAAGAAATTAGTTAAATTAGTTAATATGATATATTTTTTTAAAATACCTTAATCATTTTTCTCAATTCTCTCCGTTTTTCTCTTATTTGATTATTGTTGAGAGAGTATCATTACAGAGGTAATTTATAAAACATTGATAAATATGAGAAATAATATTATATTTATGATCAAAATTAACTTTTTAATTAGGTCATATATTAATGGTTAGAGGAGTAATAATTATTATATAAGAAGAAAAATTAGTGATGTATCTATTAAGCAGAAAATGGTAAAAAGAAAACTTCAAGATGGTTTGTTTATATACAAAGAAAGCTGAAAGAGGTGAAAGTAATCAGGATTGAGCAGAAAGTTTTTAATTCTATGAAGACATCTAAAAGGAGATTAATTCAGGACACTTAAAGAAGTCATTAGTAACCGATATCTTCTAGTTAATGACTTACTGAATGAGTTGGTTTTACAATAGAGCACAGTTGATAAGACTTTGTGTTGCCATACCTCCTATATCGGTAATACTCCTCCTGGGATCTTTTAAGGTAACGTCGTAATGCTGCCATTGACTTCACATCAGTGTCATAATCCATGTCATTTTCCCCTAATCTACCTCCCTGTGGTTTGAAGGACGGATCTTCCTTCAACTATCAGAATAAATTAAAAAAAAATAACAATAATTATATCAAGCATTAATGATCGAACTCTGAAACACCAGTTAATATACATATACACTAATAGACCTTACCATCTGAAGCAACATGTTATCGATTACATTCATGTAGGATTTCAAAGGATCTCTCTTGGACATCTGCTTGGACGTTGCTTGTGTGATCTGATATATATAATAATAAACACCATAATAAGAAATTATGTCTGCAAAATACAAAATAAAGTAGAAAGGATATTGTTTCTTCTTGGTTTTTTTTGAGCAACCTGATGCCGATGATTTCATACAGATTTGTCAAATGGCTTCATCATTATTATTAACACTGACCAAAACAAGAGTAGCTACTATATCCACTAATTTAGGTTTCAAAAATAACTCTTTGGTACTATTGAAGAATCTAGATTCTAGCCCTGTTAAATCCAATTAGAGGTAGTTCTAGCTTCTGTCGTATATAATATATAGTTTTTTCTATTAATAAGGGTTTAATAATACCTTGCTTATGTTTAAGGATATTAAGCGTTGCTTTCATTCCATTGACCAAAAACCACTATTGGTACTGGTACGTAATAGAGATTTAGTTTCATTGAGATTTTCTCACTTTAGTGCTAAATGTAAGAACCAATAAAAGTAAAAAGGAACCAGTAGAAGTTACAAGGAGTAGTTTCCATACAATTTAATAGAAGTAGTGCTTTAGATAAATCAACACATATTTTTTTATAAATAGTTAACTTAATTAATTCTTTTAATCTCTAATTTAACTACATTAGTAAGGTTATTATTATATAACCTATATGTCATATGTTCAAATCTTAAAAATAATTACTTCACTTGCAGGGCTGTGTATATTTATCGGACTTCAGTGGGTGGAAGCATGTGTGAATTGGGCCAATTAAAAAAATTAACTTAATTATTTTTTTTAATTTTTATAAATTAATTATCTAACTCCTAGCCGTAAGAGCAAATATAATTTGATATAATAGCAGTAACAAGTTGCATACCACAATGGCGTTTGAAAAGTCTTCATGAGCATCATCTAATTTGACAGCCATTTTTGCAACAATGTGGGAAAGAACCTTTTGGCGAGTGTTCCAATCAGCCTTAATCCAAAGGCTCCTTGGAATTTCACTCAATCCAAATCCAAGTAGAAATGCACCAGTCACCAGCCCAAATGTATTAGAGCAAGCCATGGCAAACCCCATAATATTTCCAGTCCTAAACCAATTAATTTCAAGCATTACTAATTGGCCAACAAATTCAATCAAATTAGTCAACATGAATGCTTAAATTTAATTATAATTATCATCAAAAGTAAGAAACAAACCAGTCTGCGTGGAAAATAACCAGTAACAAGAGTCCAAGGAGCCCGACAAGACCAATAGAGAGATAGAAAACTAGGTTTCCATGTATGCTTGTCTTTAATCTTGCTTTCACAGTAAAATCTCCAGCATCTTCATAACCCTGAATAGTGGGAACCACAGCCCTGTTTAGATCAATAATTATAATTTAATACAAATTTCTATGAGCTTGTAATTCTAACAACCTATAGTTCTCTCATCAGCTTTTCATTAAGGTTTAGCTTAGGCCAAGGTTTAAAACAACGTTACATCATGCAGATCTCAAGGAAGCAGATCAACCAGACATTAACAGTTTAATGAGTAATCGTTCAAAGCTCCATAAAGAAGAAGCTTACCATGTAAGTAAGAACGTACTCCAATATGACAGACCCCACAAGAAGGAAATCTCACCGCTATAATCTCCATGAATAGTCTATTTGATGAAATAAAATGACTAGAGTAAGGTTGCATTTCAGATGCAGTTAATATATATAATAAAACACATAAGAATCCTTAACAACATATATATATAAACAGCTTTATACCACATTTGAGTTCCAAGGAAATTAAATTAAATATATATTATGAAAGGAAAATTAAAGTTGTTATGATTTCACTTAAATTTTTAATTAGGTCCTTATAGTTTGTTTTCTTATTATTGGGTCTTTATAGTTTCTAAGTTATATGCATTATTGATTCCTGTATATAATCCGTTAATTTTTGAGCTTAATGGCATAAAGGGAGTGACAATTATGTGGTTCTAACTCAGCATAGATATAGATTAAACTAAGCAAAAATAAATAAATATAACAAAATTAAAAATATCCTTGTTCTCTTCTTCTCATCGTCTTTTGGTTTCAATCATATTGAAGCAACCCATATCCAAAACTCCAAATTCCAGAATTCAAATCTTCAAATTAAAAAACCCTTTTTTATTTTGTAGTAATTTACTTGTTACTTATATCCATTATCCATATTAGCCCTAACAGAGATCTATTTAAAAATATTCAAGGAAAACTACAAAGACTAAAAACCTTTGTTTTAATTCCTAGCCTCATAAAAATATGAACGTGAAACATATATAAAGCTGTCAACAAGAATATCTTGCAATTCAACTGAATCGACTTTTATACGCTTATCAATTCAGATAATTACCAAATACATCCTTGTAATCACATATATATAAAGTTAAAATATGAAACTATAATATGGATTGGAAATACCGTCCATATGTCGGCTGGGACGAGGACGATGATGGAGAGGGAGCAGAACCAGGTGTAAGCAACGGTGAAGAACACATATTTAGGTACATCAGGTCCAGCAAAATATTTTAACGTAAGAATCACCATACCAACAGTTAAAGCCAACGAGAACATATAAAACAACCCCATTATTATGTTTTTTTTATATGATTATATATGTGTGTGTATCTCCCTTGTCTTACACATTCATATGTGCATGCATTTATATGTTGGTGTTTTTCTTCTTTTGTCTCCTCGTCTTTCTTCTCCTTTGTTTTTCTACAGAAGAAAGACAGAAAGGAGAATAATCGATCAAGTGAGGGGAGAGATCTGGGGTTTCGAAAATAACGAAATTAAAGAGCATTTTAAATTAATGCTTAAATTAAAACCAAGGAGAACCGGTCAATAGGAGATTTTTTTGCTCTTGATTCACTACCTCTAGCTCTTTTAGCATACAAGTTAATATATAACAAAGACATATGTTTACTTTATTTTATTTAGCATTGTTTTCGTTCATTATTTGATTTATTAATCACATTTCGACGTAATTAACATTTTGTCTGTACATTTTTCTTATTATGCTATAGATTGACAACCCACGCCCCCCCTCCCCCCCCCGGCGGGCGGGCGAAAGAGCCTCTTCTTACACGTAAAAATTGTCCCAAAGAGAAAAGAATAAATAGTTCTACAAAAATGTACACACCTTTTCTTATCCGTCGGAATTCTCTTGGGTTTTCATTTAGGATAAAATCTATAAAGCTGCCCTAAATTTGTTGTCAGATGCATAAACTCCCCCTGAGATAAGGAGGGATGAGGGTTTATGTTTTTAGTGATAAAATGACATTTTAATCCTTATATATGTGAAAATATATAATTATCATAAAATTATTAACTTATACAGATGTCATGTCATCCTCATTAATCTAACGTGGCAGTTTTCGTTAATAACTTAACGGCAAGGGGCTTAACATCAAAAATTAAAATATTAATAAGGTTAAATTTAAACTTCAAAATGCGAGAGAAATTATATACAACTAACCTAAAATTTAGAGGAGTTTTATAGATTTTAACCTTTCATTTATGTTATACATTTTTTAATTGTGTGATGAGGTTATATTTGTTGGAAATATATATTTTTGTATCAAGGGGTGTTGTGATAAATCATTTGCTACCAACCAAACTATGGGAACTTTCCATTTCCATTTCCAAGGGAAATCAGCATTTTCCACCCAACCAAACAGGACCAATGAGTTCTCTATTTCTAATGCACATAAACCACAAAATGAAAAACAAAAAAACTGCTTCTGAATAAGTGGGGGAACTTGTTAAAGAGTTCATATTTTCAAGATCAAGATCAAAGTTCTTATCAGGCTTAATAGAGATCGCGTCTACAGTTCATTTAATTTGCTCTGACCCACATGTAAATTTTATCTTTCGATGAAAGGAAATCATTTGGGTTATCTTTTTCTCTCCACTCTTGGACCCACTTGGCCTCTCCTTTCCACTCAAAACTTCACACCTCCCTCATCTCTCCCCCTCTCACTGTCGCTGAAGCAGCGAATGATGAGAGCTCAATCTGAAAAGAAGAAGAGGACGAAGAGGAAAGCATGGTGAATAGGATAGTAGTAGTGAATGCCCATGTTTTTTTTTTGGATTGACGTAAATGCCTAGTGTTTTTTTTTTTGACGTCCTTTGCTTAATCAAGCCATCCTTCATCCTCCTCTTGCTCTTGAAAATGGAGTCAAAGAATGGTTCGTGGCTTGATTTTTGATGCTAATCAAAATAGCCTGTCTGTAATCTTCTCGAATCGCTCACCGGAGATGTTCAATGCTCACAGCAAAATAGGTTACAAAGTTGTTGTTGAAATGGAGGTCAAAAGCCGTCGGCGAAGTCGTGCCGAATGTCGGCATAGAAGCCCCAAGGTTTTGAGCTTTTGTAACCGAGCTTCTGTCCTGCTACCTCAAATGGGTCTGAAATCAGAAAAAGGGGTTCAGAGATAGACTGGTTAGTGGAGATTGGAGAGGCGCTTTGTTTGGTTAGGTAGTTTCGGAGGAAAGGAGAGATTTTCTGTCTTTATATGCTCTCTTCCCCTCACTCCTCTCCAAAAGTGAAAGTTCTCCAAAAGTAAAATTTTTTGGAGGAGAGAGAATTTTTTTACCTATTTTAAACTAAATTACCTTTTATGTATTTTAATATTATAATTATACCCTTAAACCTTTTTTTTATTTTTCTCATACCTAATTTTTTCTTTAATTGTATAATAATTATAATAAAATTTAATAAGCATAATAAATTATTTATATATTATATTAAAATATATAATAATTATAAAATTAATAAGAAATAATGTTAAAATTTTATCATATTTTTTATTTTTTTAATTTTATCATATATATAAATGAGAAAAAAAATTTTAAGATTTATAAATTAAAAAATAATAATTTTGATATGAATATTATAAATAAAAAGTAAATAAATTTAAATAAAGAAATAAAGGTATATTTATCAACTTTTAATTAACTTTTCTCCCCTCCCCTCTTAAACCAAATAAAAAATATCATTAATTAACTTCCTTTATTTTTCTCTACTCTCCTTTAAATTAATATAATATACTCTCATCTAAAGTGAATTAAACAATGCCTTATTGAAGCCAAGTGAAGAAAGAGCAGCATCTTTTACTGTTTATAAGGTTTTTGTTTTTGTTTTTTGGCTGCTAAGGAGGTGTTCTGCCACCAGCTTCCTTTCATATTTATTTTTTCTTTTTAAATTTTTTTTGGTAATTGTTTGGAAGAAGAGGAAGAGGAGAAGGAAGAAGGAGTCAAGGACGAATGGGTCAGTTATTAATGTTATTATTATAATAATATTTTTCACTGTGCAAGACAAAGAGGATGCTGACTTGGGTAACGACATGGGACCCACGATAAAAATTAACAGACGTTGTGTTACGTTAATGGCGGTGGCATTTTTGGGCCTTTTTAAAAACTTTATAGGCATCTGTGCACCCAAAATTTTAATATGGTGTCCGTTGCATTTTTAGTGATAATTTATAAGTATTTTTATACCTTAACCCTTTATTTTTTAATAAGATGCTATTGGAGCCTCGTTCTTCTCATGGAGGTAGTGTCGTCCACAGCCCGGTAAGCGTGCGCGTCTTTGACCATTCTCCCTCTTCCGAAAACCCCCCCTCTGGCTCATTTTCCTCTGAATTTCATTTTCTCATAACTCAAAATCAAATAAAAAACAAAACGAAATTAAGTAAAAAAAAAAAAAACAATGGAGCAGGGGAAAAGGAAGAGAGAAAAAGAAGTGAAGAAATTTCTCAGTCAGAGATGTAACATGCATTGACTCGGCTATTTCAGTCATACTCTCCTTTCCATAGTCCACTTTACACAATGCCTTGCAAATTTTGAAGCTCATCTCCTATCTCGTCTACGTTTGGCACCATTTTCATCTAAATTCATCGACACCCATATGAGATTACAGCTCCCGATTCCAGAGAAAAAATTCAGGGAGTAGAAAGGTGGAAGCTACCCAGAAGGTGCTTGTGGGAAATCCTCGAGAGTTCATTTGGTCAATGAGGTCAACGTGCTTGTGAGTTTATGCTTCGATATGAAGTTCATGGGGTTCTAGTTGAAGAGGATGAGAGATATGGACAGAGTGATTTCGCCTTTCATGGGCGCTTTACTCCTTTGTGCAATTTTTGTAAGGAATTGGAAGACACGCAGCGGAAATAAACTTTAAAAATTTTCCATTCCTTGCCAGGATCTACCGTATGTGTTTAAGTCAAGTGGAAAGAATCATTACCCTTAGTGTTGCTCAGCGAATTTCACAGCTTCTCTACGTGGGTGGTGATCTCTTTCTGATCGCAAGAAATCGATGGAGTGTTCCTCAGCGACCTTCACAGATTCTCTCCGCGGACGGTGGTCTCTTTCCGATCACAAGAAGTCGACGCCTCAGGTCGGCTTCCTCTACTGGTATCCACACGAACAGCGTTCCAACCACGAACGACGTGCTAGCGTCTCCTGTCCCTCCAAGGCTTTCACAAGTCTCCGTCTCTATTTCGGCAGTTTCTTGTCTGCAAACCTTTTGCAGATTCCGTTCGGCCTTTTGTGTTCTGTGTTATTTTCAAACGTAGCTCCTCCAATCAGATATAGAGGATGCTATGCGTTTTTCCACTTGACCTAATTGGATTTTGGAGTTAATCTTATATTAATTCCGAATTGATACAATATCATATATTGTATAATTTTATAAGAAACTAATTAAATAAAATAATATTAAATCCGTCCCACAGATTTAATTACTTATTTATTTAACTTTAAATAAAGATGAGACTGAGTTATATTTGATTTATTCCCATAAATCAAATTTGAGATATCCTATCAATTTAAATTTCGAATTTCAAACGTGATAGAGATTTAATTTATCCTTATAAATTAAATCTTATAAATATCTCTTATATGAGATATCCTATCAATTTGAATTTCGAATTTCAAACGTGATAGAGATTTAATTTATCCTTATAAATTAAATCTTATAAATATCTCTTATATGAGATATCCTATCAATTTGAATTTCGAATTTCAAACGTGATAGAGATTTAATTTATCCTTATAAATTAAATCTTATAAATATCTCTTATATATAATATATATATATATACGAATTTATATATATACGAATATAAATAAATATATATACATTCACCTGGATCTTTCATTGAATCTGGACATGTCTTAGATTCAATGAATCTGGACATCATAGCTCGTGTTGGGCTATTTTGTGTGCGACCCTGTAGGCCCATATGAAGTTGGCAGTGGGCCATTTGCTATACTAGCCCACAAGTCGCAAGCGGTCTCTAGCAAGACATAACAACTACCCAAATCATATGAGGATCGATAAACGATGTAACCTTTTATACAACCATATCATGTCCCTTCTGTCACGCGATATTTTGGTCATGGATGAGGCATGGATAATGTCATCCTCCTATTCCCGACCGTTACTTTCTCGATCCCTGAGTAGTCTGACTATAGAAATGGAACTACCTTTCCATTACAGTATGGCCATACATTTCTCAGACTCACTCATCGAGGGGCCCAGTAATATCTCTCCACGAATATGAGGGACAAATTCCATCTTGACCATTCACATTCCTCCGCATGAAAAACCACTAAGCCCGAACATAGTCTTTATGATCACTCGGTCAAAAGTGACTTTTGACTAGGTCAAAGCTGAGCGTTTTGTCATGTAGGAATCCATGATGATCTCAGGTCAAAGGGCATATTGACATGGTTTGTATATGAGAGAAGCTTATGACGTTACCCATGCAGTTCTCTCATAGCGGGTCGGTCCAACACCCTGTACTCTTACATGTGCTTATGACTTTGATTTATATCTCTATACATCTTCAAAGTCATACTGGTCTTATTTCATCTGTGCTCCCACATAGATGATCGACCAGGGACATTTAGGATAATATCATGAATTATCCAAGGATGGTCATCATAGTAAACATGCAAATAATATGATAACTCAATTAATAAATTCATAAATCAATAATGTTCATAAGACAATGATTGGCCCCTAGGGCACGATTTCCAACAACCTCCCACTTGCACTAGGTACAATCATTAATTTGACTAATTCCCATTGACCTAACATGACGCTCATGCTTTGCCTGCACAAGCGGCTTTGTTAGAGGATCAGCAACATTATCTTCTCCTGCTACTTTGCATATTTTTATATCACCTCTATCGTTGATTTCTCTGATGAGATGAAATCGCCTGAGTATATGCTTGGTCCTTTGATGTGACCTAGGCTCTTTGGCCTGTGCAATAGCACCGCTATTGTCACAGAGCAAAGTTATTGGATCTGAGATGGTAGGTATCACCCCTAGTTCTGTGATGAACTTCCTGATCCAAACGGCTTCCTTAGCTGCATCAGATGCTGCTATATACTCAGCTTCCGTTGCAGAATCTGCTACAGTGCCCTGCTTAGAGCTCTTCCAGCTTACTGCTCCATTATTGAGGAGGAATATGTATCCAGACTGCGATTTTTGGTCGTCCTGGTCAGTTTGGAAACTCGCATCTGTGTAACCAGTTACACAGAGCTCATCATCCAATCCACCATAGACCAAGAATAGGTCCTTAGTCCTTCTTAAGTACTTAAGGATATTCTTGACAGCAGTCCAATGGCCCTCACCAGGGTCCTGTTGGTATCTGCTAGTCATACTTAAGGCAAACGAGACATCCGGTCGAGTACATAACATGGCGTACATGATAGATCCTATGGCCGAGGCATATGGAACCTTACTCATGCGACCTCGCTGATCAGATGTACTAGGACACAGATCTTTGCTGAGGTGAGTACCATGAGACATGGGTATGAAACCCCTCTTTGATTCGTGCATACTGAACCTATGCAGTATTTTGTCTATGTATGTACTCTGACTGAGTCCTAGAAGTCTTTTAGATCTATCTCTATAGATCCTGATTCCTAGGATGTAGGTGGCTTCACCCAAGTCTTTCATCGAGAAAGACTTTCCTAACCAAGACTTGACAATCTGCAAGGTAGGAATGTCATTCCCAATAAGTAGGATGTCATCGACATAGAGTACCAAAAACACAACTGTGCTCCCACTAACCTTCTTGTACACACAAGGTTCATCAATGTTTTGAAGAAATCCAAACTCTTTGATTACTTCATCAAAACGATGATTCCAACTCCGAGAGGCTTGCTTTAGTCCATAAATGGACTTTTGAAGCTTGCACACTTTACCAGAGTCCTCGGAACGCACAAACCCTTCAGGTTGTGTCATGTACACATCCTCAAGGAGCTTTCCATTAAGGAAGGCTGTCTTGACGTCCATCTGCCATATTTCATAGTCATAATATGCTGCAATAGCAAAGAGGATTCTGATTGATTTGGCCATTGCTACTGGGGAAAAGGTCTCATCATAGTCCACACCATGAGTTTGAGTAAAACCTTTTGCAACCAGTCGTGCCTTGAAGACATTTACATTGCCATCCATGTCAGTTTTCTCTTTGAAAACCCACTTGCACCCGACGGTTTTTACACCTTCAGGCGGGTCGACTAAGGTCCAAACCTTATTGTCGTACATGGATTGCATCTCAGACTTCATGGCACTAAGCCATTTTTCGGAGTTTAGTCCCACTATAGCTTCTCGATAGGTAGTCGGCTCATTATGCTCAATGAGCAACACATCACGACTATCAGAAATCAGAAATCCATATCTCTGAGGCTGAAGTCGTGTCCTATTAGACTTTCGTGGACCTTGCGTGACTTGAGGAGTCTCAACAACTTGTTGTGAGTCTTCTCTATTTTCCATCTGCAGTTCTGTGGTGTCTTGTAGCTCTCGAACTTCTTCGAGTTGTACCTTACTCCCACTGGTTCTTTTAGAGATAAATTCTCGTTCAAGAAAGATACCATTTCTGACAACAAACACTTTGTTATCAGCAGGGTTGTAGACGTAATATCCCTTGGTTTCCTTAGGATATCCCACAAAAAGGCATTTTGAGGATTTGGGCGCTAATTTGTCTGAGGCTTGTTGCTTAACATAGACCTCGCATCCCCAAATCTTGAGGAAAGACAAACTAGGCGTCCTCCCAGTCCATATCTCATACGGAGTCTTTTCGATTGCCTTAGATGGAACACGATTGAGTGTGAACGCAGCTGTCTCTAGGGCATAGCCCCAAAAGGAGGGCGGAAGATCTGTTCGACTCATCATGGATCGAACCATATCTAATAGTGTTCGATTTCTCCGTTCAGAAACGCCATTCCATTGTGGTGTCCCTGGAGGAGTCAATTGTGAGAGTGTCCCACAATTCCTAAGATGATCTATGAACTCTTGGCTCAAATATTCACCACCCCGATCAGATCGAAGGGCTTTAATTGTTTTGCCAAGCTGGTTTTGTACTTCATTTTGAAATATCTTGAACTTTTCAAAAGATTCAGATTTATGTTTCATTAGATAGATGTACCCATATCTGCTGAAATCATCTATGAATGTTATAAAGTACGAATAACCTCCTCTGGCATTTGTGTTCATCGGTCCACACACATCTGTATGTATGAGGCCCAATAAATCAGTGGCCCTCTCACTGTGCCCAGTGAAAGGTGACTTTGTCATCTTTCCTAACAAGCAAGACTCGCAAGTGTCATATGATTCAAAATCAAATGAGTTTAGAAATCCATCTTGATGGAGTTTGGAAATGCGTTTCTCATTTATGTGGCCCAGACGACAGTGCCAGAGGTATGTGGGATTCAAATCGTTTGGTTTGACCCTTTTGGCGGTTATGTTATAGATATTTCCATGATTGGGTTGTTCCAAATTTAATATGTAATGATCAACATGCAAATCACCATGAGCATATAAAACATCATTACGATAAATAGAACATCTACTATTCCCAGCAATGGAAGTGAAACCTTCCTTATCCAAATAAGAAAGTGAAACAATGTTACTACTTAAAGCAGGAACATAATAGCAATTGTTCAAAACTAACAAAAGCCCAGTGGGCAGAACTAATTCATAAGTGCCTACAGCTAACGCAGCAACCCTTGCTCTGTTTCCAACTCGTAGGTCAACTTCACCCCTTTTCAACTTCCTACTGTCCTTTAGTCCCTGCACATTCGTACAAATGTGAGAACCACATGCAGTATCTAATACCCATGAGGTGGAAGTAGAAAGATGAATGTCTATAACATAAATACCTGAAGCGATAGCCCCGCTATCCTTCTTGTTCTTTTTCAGATCTTCGAGGTAGAGTTTGCAATTCCTCTTCCAATGACCTGGTTCATTGCAGAAGAAGCAGACTCCTTCCTTCGGAGGCTTTGCCTTCTTTGGTGCAGGCTTGGTTTCGGGCTTGCCTGACTCTTTGGTCTTACCTGATGAGCCATGACCCTTCCCCTTGCCTTTGCCTTTCTTTTTCGTACCCTTTCCTTTCTGAACCATCAAAACACTACTGGGTTTCTTCTTAAGACTCGGCTCAGCAGTTTTAAGCATCCCATGCAGTTCAGAAATAGATTTCTCCATGTTGTTCATGTTGTAGTTCATAACAAACTGGTCATAACTTTCCGGGAGTGAGTTTAAGATCAAATCTGTAGCTAACTCCTGGCTCATGGGAAATCCAAGCCGTTCAAGGTGATCAATGTACCCTTTCATCTTTAAGACATGAGCACTGACTGATGCACCTTCAGCCATCTTGCAGGAATGTAAGGCCTTAGTGGTCTCATACCTCTCTTGCCTTGCCTGTTGCTGGAACATTTCCTTGAGATGCACAATCATCTCATAAGCCTCCATGTGTTCCAGATCTCTTTGGAGCTCCGGAACCATGGTGGCTAGCATCAAGCATCCCACATCGACAGAGTCTTCCTTATGCTTCATATAAGCATCTCTCTGAGCTCTGGGAGCATTGGCGGCTGGCTCCTCAGGAATGGGTTGATCTAGGACATGCGCCTTTCTTTCCTGCTTGAGAACAATTCTCAAGTTCCTAAACCAGTCAAGAAAGTTTGTCCCATTGAGTTTGTCCTTCTCAAGGACAGATCGCAGCGATAATGTAGCAGTATTACTAGTCGTCATGATTCTACAATTAAAATATGCAATGTAATTAGTAATCTCCCACTAAATAAACAACCCTCAATGCAATAGTTAGTGGGCTAAGATCCATATTTGGCTCAAACTTAAGTCCGCTTTGGCAGGACGCTTAGATTAAGTTATTTAGGTAGGTAACACCTTTACCAATTACATCAAATGTAACTCTTAGATATTCATGGGATCCTATCATCATATGATCTGGCATGTTCTAATCCCATCTAATGCCTTGAGATCCAAAACCGTTTTGTTAATCTCAATTAAGTCAAACAATAATGAACCTATGAGAGTAGCACCATTACTCTTTGCTTATCTCCCCAAGATAACTCAAAAGCACCCACTTTGGTGGAGTCCACAATTGAGCGATCAAGGTTTTGACAAGTGTTCATAAATTGACAGCATTATGACTTAAGATTTCTTTTAGAGGGCTTAATTAACTATCTGTTTTTATGAGGATGCATGTATCCCAGTTTGTAACTCATACAAGTAATATGCATGTGCTGATCTAATCATAAGATGCATAATTCAAACGTGATACAATATGGCTCACCTATCCTAAGTCCCCTCAAGCCAATGAGAGGAGCTCTCTAGTAAGAAAAGAGAAATTACATATAGAAACCTCTTTTAACATTCGAGGGGAGTGAGATGAGAGGAGAAGGTACATTGAGAGTATATAGAGGAAGGCACGACACGCAGGCCGTATTTTTAAAAATTACAACACTTGCAATCTAGAGCCATATTGTTCACCATACCCAAACATTCAAGAATCAATATTCAGATCTAATCGAAGGGCAAAAAACATTTACAAAGTAACATTTGTTACGGTTATGTTGCGCTACGAACAGGTAGCTACGGCGGTCCCGCTAGCCGGTTAGCGGGCGGCTGTCCCGCTAGCCGGTTAGCGGGCGGGGTCTCTGGGGCAGCGCCCCGGAAGAAATTTTTTTTGTTTTTGTTTCATAAATAATCACGAATCTGAATTCGGTTTTCACAAATAATCACAAATTCGAATTCGGTTTTCTTAGACCCCATCTATGCGGATTGATCAAATCAAAAAGCATCACCACCGATTTCAATTTCCTTTTAGATTCCTTTTATGTCATACACAACAAGGATTCCATATATGTCACACATACAACGCTTATTATATGATCGGCTACTACTAACATATATCATATAAATCACAAATCAAGCCTAACTTAAACACAAAACAGCATGGCTTTGATACCACTGTAAGGAATTGGAAGACACGCAGCGGAAATAAACTTTAAAAATTTTCCATTCCTTGCCAGGATCTACCGTATGTGTTTAAGTCAAGTGGAAAGAATCATTACCCTTAGTGTTGCTCAGCGAATTTCACAGCTTCTCTACGTGGGTGGTGATCTCTTTCTGATCGCAAGAAATCGATGGAGTGTTCCTCAGCGACCTTCACAGATTCTCTCCGCGGACGGTGGTCTCTTTCCGATCACAAGAAGTCGACGCCTCAGGTCGGCTTCCTCTACTGGTATCCACACGAACAGCGTTCCAACCACGAACGACGTGCTAGCGTCTCCTGTCCCTCCAAGGCTTTCACAAGTCTCCGTCTCTATTTCGGCAGTTTCTTGTCTGCAAACCTTTTGCAGATTCCGTTCGGCCTTTTGTGTTCTGTGTTATTTTCAAACGTAGCTCCTCCAATCAGATATAGAGGATGCTATGCGTTTTTCCACTTGACCTAATTGGATTTTGGAGTTAATCTTATATTAATTCCGAATTGATACAATATCATATATTGTATAATTTTATAAGAAACTAATTAAATAAAATAATATTAAATCCGTCCCACAGATTTAATTACTTATTTATTTAACTTTAAATAAAGATGAGACTGAGTTATATTTGATTTATTCCCATAAATCAAATTTGAGATATCCTATCAATTTAAATTTCGAATTTCAAACGTGATAGAGATTTAATTTATCCTTATAAATTAAATCTTATAAATATCTCTTATATGAGATATCCTATCAATTTGAATTTCGAATTTCAAACGTGATAGAGATTTAATTTATCCTTATAAATTAAATCTTATAAATATCTCTTATATGAGATATCCTATCAATTTGAATTTCGAATTTCAAACGTGATAGAGATTTAATTTATCCTTATAAATTAAATCTTATAAATATCTCTTATATATAATATATATATATATACGAATTTATATATATACGAATATAAATAAATATATATACATTCACCTGGATCTTTCATTGAATCTGGACATGTCTTAGATTCAATGAATCTGGACATCATAGCTCGTGTTGGGCTATTTTGTGTGCGACCCTGTAGGCCCATATGAAGTTGGCAGTGGGCCATTTGCTATACTAGCCCACAAGTCGCAAGCGGTCTCTAGCAAGACATAACAACTACCCAAATCATATGAGGATCGATAAACGATGTAACCTTTTATACAACCATATCATGTCCCTTCTGTCACGCGATATTTTGGTCATGGATGAGGCATGGATAATGTCATCCTCCTATTCCCGACCGTTACTTTCTCGATCCCTGAGTAGTCTGACTATAGAAATGGAACTACCTTTCCATTACAGTATGGCCATACATTTCTCAGACTCACTCATCGAGGGGCCCAGTAATATCTCTCCACGAATATGAGGGACAAATTCCATCTTGACCATTCACATTCCTCCGCATGAAAAACCACTAAGCCCGAACATAGTCTTTATGATCACTCGGTCAAAAGTGACTTTTGACTAGGTCAAAGCTGAGCGTTTTGTCATGTAGGAATCCATGATGATCTCAGGTCAAAGGGCATATTGACATGGTTTGTATATGAGAGAAGCTTATGACGTTACCCATGCAGTTCTCTCATAGCGGGTCGGTCCAACACCCTGTACTCTTACATGTGCTTATGACTTTGATTTATATCTCTATACATCTTCAAAGTCATACTGGTCTTATTTCATCTGTGCTCCCACATAGATGATCGACCAGGGACATTTAGGATAATATCATGAATTATCCAAGGATGGTCATCATAGTAAACATGCAAATAATATGATAACTCAATTAATAAATTCATAAATCAATAATGTTCATAAGACAATGATTGGCCCCTAGGGCACGATTTCCAACAATTTTAGTGTTTGATTTGGTGCTAAATGTTTCCGGTAATGCCGAAGGTGGGTGGTTCCTTTTTGTCACTGCTCTTTGGTTTCTTTAAATTTTCATATTATGGATTCTTTTTAATGCATTGAGATGGGAAAATTCACTATTTTGCTGCTCTTCTTGCTTTGTTAACTATACTTCTTGATTGACATATATAACTAGAGAACTTAATAGGATTTCCTCATGGAGTAGCTATTTTAATATTCCAACTTAAAGCTTCTCTGTCTGTAATGCTTTTGTTCTAGTATGAACAGAGATGATTGAAGGTTTTTCATAAAATTCGTTTTTATGCTATATATGTTGGTCCTGGCTTGAGTTGATTGTCCATAATAAAGGCAAAATTTTAGTTTATGCTCATAGTTCAGAGAAACTGTTGTGTTCTTATACTTCATTGAGAATTGATGGGTCTAAATTTTGGAAGATCTGATCATCTTCGAATGGCTTGTCAAAATGCTTTTGATATTTAGAAATAGATCATATTTTTCTTTCCCTTAACATAAATCTCCTACTGTTTGGCCCTGTTCTTGGACTTTGACTAAGGGGTGAAGTAAGAAAGTATCCCTTATCCCTTTATGCTTCTTTTTTCTGTATTTCCCACTTCCCAGTGCAGCATAAGCATTTACACCTTGTTTGATTAAATATCTCTAATTACTATAATATAATTGGTTTTTCATAATTGTGACCTGCTGAGATATTGCTTGGATAACACAATATATGATTAATTTAAAGGATTCTGCATCTGAAATTGCTTTTTTCTAAGACAGGTGATGCCCTGAATGCATTTAAGACCAACGTAGCTGATCCAAACAATGTTCTTCAAAGTTGGGATGCTACCCTGGTCAATCCTTGCACGTGGTTTCATGTTACATGCAATACTGATAATAGCGTGACCCGTGTGTAAGTTATTTCTGGGATTTTTAGCTATCATATATGACCATTCTGCATATGCTAAACATTTCTATCTATCTCTGGTCAGTGATCTTGGAAACGCCAACCTTTCTGGTGAACTAGTTGCAAATCTTGGTCAACTCCCAAACTTGCAGTATCTGTAAGTCGTGAATCGGATATGATTTTTGCACATATTTGCATCTTTTTATGGGAATATTATGATTTGACATTATTTGTTGAACCATTATCTCTTCTGTTCTTTGCTGGCTTTTTTTCTTGATTTTACCATCATTACAGTGGCTGGCTTTATAGAGTAGGCTGCCATTTCACTTGTTTCTTAGTATGACGCCTCTGAACTTCAAACTTGAGTGCGATTCATTACTCAAAGTCTCAAATTCTCAGAATTTATCTTAAATATTGTGCATATTGACGAAGTATTTTCTATCTTCCTCCTCTGCCTATGCCCTCCATCTAGCAAAGTTCAGGTGCTCTACAGTATCCATCTATCTGTACAACTTTTTCATTCTATTTGATCAACAAGCAATGGATAGGATATATTATTTTGAGGAAAAGCTGTCCATATTCTTGTGATATTTTAATACATGAATATCATGCTACACTGCCCTACTACATATTGAAACTTATCATTCCTTCTGACTATTCATTGGTACTTGTCTAGGTCTATACCTTGTTCTCCTCCTGTGTTTCCTATTGTAGAAATTGCAGCAGTTTCCAAATTTCCTTTGTTGTCCTTGCTTTAGACTTCTTTCTTATTCACATCAAGCCTTTTGATATAGGGACTTTCTGTAAACGATAATTAGTGAAGAACAAAGAGTTTCCTAGTTCAAGTTTTCTTTGATGTGCAACGACTTTACTATTTCACTGTCCTTGCAGCTCTAGGAATCTTCTTTTCTCTTGTTGCAATGAATGTGCTACTCTGGTTTCTTCCTCTCCAAGTTTAGACATCACACACAAGATAGATTGAGCCTCCAATTTGGCATATCAGTATCTAGACCTTCCTTGGATTAATGTCTCCTTGTAATTGGACTTGTAGACGTATGGGAAAGGTCAAACATAGTTAGGCGCCATCTTTAGTACATTTTAGGCTTCTGGCTCTGAGCCATGTTAGGCTTATTCCTTTGGACTCTTCATATGAGTCCTTCAAGCATCAGAACTTGGGCTCTCTTTGCTTCTTTAACTTTTCTACAAATAAATAAATCGAGTCCAACTAAAGTTTTTTCCAAATAAAAGCATGTCAAATCTATAATTTTCTCCTATAGGCAAATTAACCTAGAAATGATGATAGAATGGAAGGAAAAATCAAATAGACAAGTCCTTATTCAACGTTGTGAAAATGCATATAAAATTGAGACTTAACTGTTAGTGCATATAATTGTATAGTATATACCAAACCCCAATTTATGCAGGAAAGGACATGAAGTCTAAATTGAATGTTATTGATCTTAAGCCTACCTTATGACTGTTGATCTTCATTAGTTCAATTTTGAACCTCATGTCTGAACTATTTAAGGTCATACAAACCTTTCTTGAACCATTTAAGATTATCTCAGCCTTTGAATCCTCCTATTCAAAGCTAGAACCAAAAAACTTATCTGCTTTAGTTATTATCATGAACTATGAACTATGCTGTATATTATTCCCAAATCCGTTTGGCCAAAAAAAAAAAAATTATTCCTAAATTTTGTGATCAATCACTGGTTGTTGCTATAATTAGATCAACTTTCTAATTCATGATGTTGATATCCCAAGGCATGTTGCTGCTCCTCTGGTTGTTTAAGAGACTGAATTATCTTGTGGAGCAGTTACGTGTTAACAACTTTTGCTTTCTTCCAATGTTATGCTTGACATCAAATGGTCTTTAGAGACGATTATATAAATTGCTGAAGCAAAAGTTAAGTGTCGTATGTCATACGATCCATCAATGATTTTGTTTTTTTTTGGTGTTTTTGCTTCAGTTTTCACCTTATTCAACATAAGATTTCAACTGCTCCATACCAATTCCAGGCTCATATCTGTCATTATCTAACTATTTGTTGGGATTTTTTTCTTTATGCTCAAATCTGAATTTTTGTTCTTTTCTATGCCAGGGAGCTTTATAGTAACAATATAACTGGAAAAATCCCACCTGAATTTGGAAATTTGACAAATTTGGTGAGCTTGGATCTGTACGCCAATCGCATAGCTAGTAACATCCCAGAAACATTGGGCGAGCTTCAAAAACTACGTTTCCTGTATGGCATGCTCTTCTTAGATCCGCAGTTTATATTTGAATCTTTTTTATTCTCTTTCTTGATTAAAGTGTCTTGGTTATCTGTTAGGTATTCATGCTGCACTGCATTTTGCTTGTTTTTCTTATCATCAGACTTTCACCAGTCAAATAGTTAAGGCTTTAAGCGTGTCTGGTTGAGGGCGAGCAATATGTTACACTCGAAAATAAAGCACCTGTTGTTTTCCTGGTCTTTTTCCATGCAAATTTATCATATCAAAGTGCATTTTTTAAATTGGGAAAGGTTGTTTTGCTGTCTAATGTATTCTCAGAAAAACTGAATAACAGGAGCCTAGAAATCAAATGATCAATAATTTCTTATTTGAAATGTATACTGTATATTAATTTTAAGATAAATTATTGCTTGGATTCCAAGGTCCATTATTTGTTATCCTCAATGGAAAACGAGGAGACAATGCTCTGGATACCTTGTGTTTATACTGGAATGCTAATGAAATCTTTGCCTTGCTCTCTGGGAATGATGTAGTGGAAGCATCCAGTGAATGAGTTAACCGTTAATTCTATGAGTTTGCTTTGTATAAACAAAAAAGACAAGTTAATGTGGCATAAAACGACTTGATATTCTCAAATTTTGTGAGATATTTATGATAATATCTTCAAATTCTACAGTGGATTTTCGTTAATAACAAAAGTATTTTCATGAACAGTTTTTCAATAATGTAAGATTATTTTTTTTATTGACACCAGTGTCTATAAGCCAGGATTAGCATATCAATATTCATTAGGTTTATGCAATCCATTAATCTTCATCACAAATAATCTAGATTCAGAAATTAGGTTGTAATGGCTTGGGTTCCATCACGTTGGTACTGCTTTTAAGCTGAAAAAAAAAATCTATATTCATCTCTGATGGTCTATGGTGTGTTCTTATGTGCCATACCATGATCATATCATTAGGTCAAAGGGCAAAGAAGAAAGAATTTATTTTAACCTTATCTGTAAATTTCCAAATGTAATAATTCAATCCTTAGGGGTACTTGAAGCTTGTAGAGATATTGTAGCGATATTATAGGAAATGTAATATTCAGTAATTAGTACGTAATATTCTGTATTTAGTATAGAGGATACGATATGATATTATAGCATTAATTATTAGGGTTACCTATTGTATATAAATACCCCTTAGCAGATCAATAATATTAAGGCATTCTATAAATCCTTTCTCTCTGAATCAACATGGTATCAGAGCTCTAAAGTTTAGGTGTACGTCCGGCTGTTTTTGACGTCAGTTTCCTGCTGTTCTGTGGTCTCTGTTTTCGACAGCACTGTTCACTGCCGTTGCGCCATTTTCCCGACGTCAAGCCACGACACGCGCCAGCCAGGGACGGTCGCACAGTCCAGATCGGCGTTTCACCAAAATCTCGTGGCCGTCTGAGCAGCGCGTGACGCTCACGCGCCACCGTCAGTTTCGCCGGAACTTCCACGCGCCGGCGCGTGAGGCCATCTCCGGTGACCTTTTCCGACGGCGATTCACTCCGTTGGGCTCGTCTCATCTTCCTTAGCATACCCCTGAAGTTTCGTGCCCTGGTTTTGACTGTCACATACTGGGTCTTCCGTCTCTGTTCTGTATTTTCCGGTGGCAGATTTGCTGTTTCTGATTCCAGATCAGTTTGTTCGTTGTGGTGCATTTATTTGACCCCTGGAGTGGTCGTTCTCTACTGGTGTGAACATTTGTTCTTACGAGGCTCCCTGTGAAGCAACGGTAATCCAGTCCTTTTGGCTAATCGTGTTTGGTTGATTTTATTAACACTAATCTGTTTTAGATGGCTGCAACTAAGTCTACAACAGTTTCTGAGATGGTTCCAGTAGTCACTAAGATTACGGAATACAAATTAACTTGGAAGAATTACCTAGATTGGAGCAAATCTATTCGTATTTACTTCCGAAGTATTGAGAAGGAAGATCACTTGACCGATGACCCTCCGGAAGAAAAAGACCCCTCTCGCAAGTCATGGTTAAGGGATGATGCACGGCTTCTCTTACAAATTCGTAATTCTATTGACAGTGAGATCATGCCCTCTATTACTCACTGTGAATTTGTTAAGGAACTAATGGATTACTTGGCATTCTTATACTCCGGCAAGAATAATATTTCTCGAATATATGAGGTTTGCAGGTCTTTCCATCGCGCAGAGATGCCGGATGATCGTCCTCTTACAGCCTTCTTTATGGATTTCAAAGGCATGTATGAAGAACTCAATGCCCTCATGCCTATTTCTGATGAGAGAAAGGTCAATGTGTCTCACCGAGAGCAGATGGCTACTATGAGTTTTCTTACTGCACTTCCGTCTCGATATGCGGCTGCTCGTTCTCAAATTTTATCTGGGGCTCATCTCCCTTCTCTTGAAGAAGCCTTCTCTCGTGTATTGAGAACTGAACAAATCTCTTCACTAGCTTCTACTGTGCCTACTAGCGCCTTGCTCAGTCGTGGTCAGAATAATACTCGTGGATCACTTAATCCTCGTGGTTCTACACCAGGGGGTTCTAATCCAGAGTCAAAAGATGTGATTTGCTACTACTGTAAGGAACCTGGTCATACGAAACGTACGTGTCGTAAACTCCAGAACAAACAGAATTGCCAGAATTCTGCACATGTGGCCACGACTGCTAATGACACGGTTACCATTTCTGCTACTGAATATGCTCAATTGAAGTCTAGCAATCCTCCTGCTAGTGCTGCTATTGCATCAGGTAATGAGGCTACTGCCCTTGTCTCTTCTTCCTCCAAATGGATCATAGACTCTGGTGCTACTGACCACATGACAGGTAACCGCTATCTCTTCTCTACTTACAATTCTTATGCCAACCCTTCTAACATTACCATTGCGGATGGTTCCCAATCACGTGTCCTTGGTTCAGGCACAGTTAAACCTACCTCTTCTATTCATTTGGAGTCTGTACTTAATGTCCCTAACCTTGCTTTTAACCTTTTATCTCCTAGTAAACTTACTCGTCAATTAAATTGTTGGGTCTCACTTTTCCCTGATCATTGCTTGATACAGGATCTTTTGACGAAGAAGATTATTGGTAGAGGTTATGAATCTGGTGGTCATTACTTCCTTGATGATCAGGGGTCGCGTGCGGTAGCTTGTGCGGGTGGTCTCACTCCTTTTGAAGTACATTGTCGTTTGGGTCATTTATCTTTATCATCGTTAAAAAAGGTTTATCCTCAGTTTCAGCATTTGTTGTCCTTAGAATGTGAGTCATGTCAGTTTGCAAAACATCACCGTCTTCCTTTAGTTTCTCGAGTCAATAAACGAGCTTCGTCTCCTTTTGAGTTAGTACACTCTGATGTTTGGGGTCCATGTCCAGTTGAGTCCAAAGCTGGTTTCAAATACTTTGTTACATTTGTGGATGATTATTCCCGTACTACTTGGTTATATTTAATGAAAAATCGTTCTGAGTTGTTCTCTCATTTTTGTGCCTTTACTGCTGAAATTAAGAATCAATTCAATATGTCTATTCAAACTTTGCGCAGTGATAATGCTAAAGAATATTTTTCTGAATCATTTTGCTCTTTTATGCTTCAACACGGCATTCTCCATCAATCCTCTTGTGTGGATACACCAGCTCAGAATGACATTGCTGAAAGAAAAAATCGTCACCTTTTAGAGGTAGCCCGTGCTCTTCTATTTCAAATGAAGGTTCCTAAATCTTTTTGGGCCGATGCGGTCTCCACTGCGTGCTTTCTTATTAATCGCATGCCTTCCTCTGTTCTTGATAGTCATATTCCCTACACTACTCTTTTCCCTTCCAAACCTTTGTTTCCCATTGCCCCTAAGATTTTTGGGTGCGTGTGTTTTGTTCGAGATGTGCGTCCGAGTGTCTCTAAATTGGATCCTAAGTCTCTGAAGTGTGTCTTCCTTGGCTACTCTCGTGTTCAGAAAGGTTATAGGTGTTTCTCTCCGTCTCTTAATCGTTATATGGTCTCTGCTGATGTTACTTTTCAGGAATCTGTTCCTTATTTTGCGTCTACCACTTCAGCTCATGTTCCTTTACCTGTGGAGGAGGATACTCTTCTGGTATACTCTGTCATTCCCTCACCATCACCTGCCCCAGCTCCCGTACTGGCACCTGGTCAACCACCTTTGTCTCGGGTTTATACCAGACGTCTGAAGGACACGATTACTGCTGTTACGCCAGATTCTACCTTGCCATTATCTACTTCTTCATCAGATCCTGTGACAAGTATTCCTCCGCCTGAGCCTGATTCGGTCCCTACCTCTGAGACCCCTCCTGTTCTTGATCCAGCTCCAGATCCCTCCCTCGATCTGCCCATTGCTCTTCGCAAAGGTAAACGCACTTGTACCTATCCTATTTCTTCATTTGTTTCATATGACCACCTCTCCTCTTCTTCTCGTGCTTTCGTTGCCTCTTTAGACACAATTTCCGTCCCCAAATCCCTTTCTGAGGCCTTGTCCCACCCGAGTTGGCGTACTGCTATGGAAGAGGAGATGGCGGCCCTTGATCGTGCAGGTACGTGGTCCTTAGTTGATTTACCGGCAGGAAAGAAAGCCATTGGGTGTAAATGGGTGTTGACCCCTAAAACTAAGGCTGATGGCACTCTTGAACGTCTTAAAGCTCGTCTTGTTGCTAAAGGTTTTGCTCAGAAGTATGGTGTTGACTATTCTGAGACCTTTTCTCCCGTGGCCAAGCTCTCCTCTGTTCGTCTCTTTATCTCTCTGGCTGCTACTTATGGTTGGGATCTCTCTCAGTTGGATATCAAAAATGCCTTCTTACATGGTGATCTTCTTGAAGAAGTTTACATGGAGCAACCACCTGGGTTTGTTGCTCAGGGGGAGCATGGTAAAGTATGTCATCTTAAGAGATCTTTATACGGGTTGAAGCAAAGCCCTCGGGCATGGTTTGACAGATTCAGTACTGTCGTGAAAGACTTTGGCTTGTGCCAGAGTAAGTGTGATCATTCGGTATTCTATCATAGAACAAGTACTGGCATAGTCTTACTAGTTGTATATGTCGATGACATTGTGATTACAGGGAGCGATACCTCGGGGATTTCATCACTCAAATCATTCCTTAACTCCCATTTTCAGACGAAGGATCTGGGTTCATTAAAGTACTTCTTGGGAATTGAAGTTATGAGGAGCAGGAAGGGCATCTTATTGACTCAGAGAAAATATGTTCTTGATATGCTGAAAGAAACTGGTAAACTTGGAGCTGCCCCAACTAGCTTTCCTATGGTTTATAACCCGCTGCTTGATGCTGATGGTAGTATACAATATGAAAATCCCGTTGAAGCTGCTAAGAGCAAGTTGTTCGAAAACCCAGAGAGGTACAGAAGATTAATTGGAAAATTGAATTATCTTACAGTTACCCGCCCTGATATCACTTATCCAGTGAGTGTTCTTAGCCAATTTATGATCTCTCCAACTATCCGACAATGGGAAGCCTTAGAACATGTGTTACATTATTTGAAGGGATCTCCAGGTCGTGGGATATTGTACAAGAGTCATGGCCATATAGATATTGAGTGTTTTTGTGATGCTGATCATGGTGGATCAAAGGCCACAAGACGGTCCACTACCGGCTACTGTATCTTCGTCGGAGGAAATTTGGTATCTTGGAGAAGCAAGAAACAAAATGTAGTGTCACGGTCGAGTGCAGAAGCGGAATACAGGGCCATGGCACAATCTGTATGTGAGATAGTCTGGATATATCAGTTAATGAAGGAAGTGGGCCTTAAAACCTCATTACCAGCAACGTTGTGGTGTGACAATAAAGCAGCTCTACACATAGCTTCTAATTCGGTATTCCATGAACGCACGAAACATATTGAGATCGACTGTCATTTTATTCGAGACAAGCTCAAGGAAAATTTCATCTCTACAAAACATGTCCGATCCAGTGATCAACTAGGCGACCTCCTCACCAAAGCTCTTAATGGGGCTCGGATTGAATATCTTTGTAACAAGTTGGGTATGATCGACATCTATACTCCAACGTGAGGGGGAGTGTAGAGATATTGTAGCGATATTATAGGAAATGTAATATTCAGTAATTAGTACGTAATATTCTGTATTTAGTATAGAGGATACGATATGATATTATAGCATTAATTATTAGGGTTACCTATTGTATATAAATACCCCTTAGCAGATCAATAATATTAAGGCATTCTACAAATCCTTTCTCTCTGAATCAACAAAGCTAAAAGTCAATTTATGGATGCATTAGCCATGTCAACAAATTTACTTTTCCAAGTCCAAGTTTATGTTATCTGCAGTGGAGGGACACATTCTAGTTATTTATGAAATATTATGGTTTGTCCATTATTTTCATATTTCTCTCTGCCTTAGCTTACTAGTATTTGCAAACTAATCCTTCCTGCTATCTGAAATAGGCGTCTCAACAATAACAACTTGACTGGAGCCATTCCCATGACCTTGACTAATGTTAATTCACTGCAAGTCCTGTGAGTTTTTCTACTAAGTTTCAATAATCATATGCAAAACTACATATTAAGTTATATATCTATAATGAAGTGTAAGCTCATGGTCATTATGGAATCTAGTGATCTTTCAAATAACCAGCTAGTAGGAGAAATCCCGTCCAATGGTTCATTTCTAGCGTTTACTGACCTCAGGTTGGTGCTAGCATTTTGTTTATTTCTGGTGATTATTGAGGTGGAACATATCAAAATTTTGTTAATCACTCTGTTGCACTTGACAGTTTTAAAGGTAATACTCGTTTGAAACCACTAAACATTACACCTGGACCAATTTCACCAACGCCGCCGCCATCTTCAGGTTTGTTGATGTCTTTTTCAATAATAACTTAGATTGTTGAAAGAACTACTCTACCTTGAATCTTTAGTTAGAGAACAGACCCTCTCTTGTACAAACAAACCTATTGAGCTTAAATTATAACTAAACATAAAATTTAATTTTTTATTACGAGAATGCTTAGCTGGCCTTACCTATTCTGTACAGTGTGGGGAAGGAGAAAGGAAAGAATTGACAATTCAAAGACGACATAGCTATTTTAAATTCTTTACTGTAATCATAGATGATGCTTGATGCTTATGTGTCTGTGACTTATTTATTTTTTCAAATATTTAATTTATAGAAAAGAAGAGATCATGATTGAATATTTTGAATAGAATGATGATTTGCTGGTCAACTTGTAATCTGTAAACTGTTTCAGCCAATAGTGCTACTAGAGCTATTGCTGGAGGAGTTGCTGCTGCTGCTGCTCTAATGTTTGCAGCCCCTGCAATTGCACTTGCTTATTGCCGGAAGAGGAGACAGCAAGATTATTTCTTTGATGTTCCTGGTAAGTTGAATAATGGAAAAGATGGTATACATAATGATTAAAGAATTATATGACTGTCATAATTGATTTATCAATATTTTCCCCTTTTTACTGGAAGCTGAGGAGGACCCTGAAGTGCACCTTGGTCAGCTTAAAAAGTTTCCCCTGCGCGAGCTGCAAGTTGCAACTGACAGCTTTAGTAACAAAAACATTCTGGGTAGAGGTGGATTTGGTAAGGTTTACAAAGGACGGTTAACTGATGGGTCTCTAGTTGCAGTGAAAAGACTTAAAGAGGAACGCACTCAGGGTGGAGAGCTGCAATTTCAAACAGAAATAGAAATGATCAGCTTGGCTGTCCATCGTAATTTGCTCCGGCTGCGTGGTTTTTGCATGACACCCACTGAACGGTTGCTTGTATATCCTTACATGGCTAATGGTAGTGTGGCATCGTGTTTACGAGGTATCCTTGTTCTTCTACTTTGGCTGTTTGATTAATTTTTTCTAGGAAGATTAATTTAATTAGCATTGCCTCTACTCATACTTGAAACCTGTATGTGGTTGGCATAAAAGGAATTATTGTATTTCCTTTTCAGGTAACATTAATGTTAACTTTTAATTTCAAACTATTGTTAATGAAATATGAATTATGCTATTCTTAGAAGTTATTTGGCACTAGGATGCAAGCACGATATAGATATAATTATCTCCAAATAAAAAAACATCTCACTGTTAAATATTTAAATTATATTTTCATATTGAGATGGGTTTATGTATATTGGGTATGCCCTCAATTGTCTTCTAATGTCTTAGACCGCCCGGATACAAATCCCCCACTTGAATGGCCTATACGGAAGCGAATCGCACTGGGAGCTGCAAGGGGGCTTGCTTATTTACATGATCATTGTGATCCAAAGATCATTCACCGTGATGTTAAAGCTGCCAATATATTATTGGATGAGGAATATGAAGCAGTTGTTGGGGACTTCGGCTTGGCAAAACTCATGGATTACAAAGATACTCATGTTACCACTGCTGTGCGTGGTACAATCGGGCACATTGCACCAGAATACCTCTCCACAGGAAAGTCATCGGAGAAGACTGATGTTTTTGGTTATGGTGTGATGCTTCTTGAACTAATAACTGGACAGAGGGCTTTCGATCTTGCTCGACTTGCCAACAATGATGATGTCATGTTACTTGATTGGGTTTGTTCTCTATTTTCTCATAACGTGTTACTAACATTCTTATTTCTTCTAGTCCTAAATATAAGTTACTTCTAACTAATTCACAGGAACTAATAAAAATAGTTAAAAGTATTAAATTTGTCATAAAATTCAAGTGATTTCAAATATCACCCTTATTAACTATACTAAACTCTAATATATATTAATTTCTAGTTTCTCTCATTACCCTTATTAAATATGGGCATATATGGAGAAAAATATTTAATACTCCTTCAAACTAGTAAATACCTTATAACAAGGACCAATAACACCTTCTAGAAGGAGCTCTATAATAGGGACAAGAGGGAGTATGGGGTTATTTTATATAATCAAACATCTTTTACTTTGGATGCAGGTGAAAGGGCTTTTGAAAGACAAGAGATTGGAAACACTAGTGGATGGTGATTTGCAGGGTGAATATAATGAAGAGGAGGTAGAGCAACTAATCCAAGTGGCCCTGCTCTGCACACAAAGCTCGGCTATGGAAAGACCAAAAATGTCTGATGTGGTAAGGATGCTTGAAGGTGATGGTTTGGCTGAAAAATGGGATCAATGGCAGAAAGACGAGATGTATAGGCGAGATAATCAAACCCTTCTCCCTAATCCTAATTGGCCGATTGTCGACTCAGCTTCACATATCCCCCCAGATGAACTGTCAGGTCCCAGATGAAACACTGTTAAGCATCTACACAATCCTTTCATACCTATAGAAGATGGCTCAAACAATTTGAAAGTGATAATATTCAAGAACGTTAGTGCATATGATTTTCACTGTAGCTTGATTTTTCTTACTTTTGGATTATGCTCTCCAGATAGAATCCTCCATTGATCATGTTGTGATTGTTGTAAGATAAATGTATAATTGGGACTTTGGTCCACAAGTGACCATCACTTGTTCTGTATTATATGTATTAAAAATTTATTATAGAAAATAAATAAAAGTCTGGTTTCCCTTTCAAAATTCAGGTAACCAGACAAAGATGTAGATTTTGGGGATTTCAAAAGTCAGTACTCTTTAATTTCATTGGAATCTGCTTTTGTCAGGATGACACTGAAATGTTGTAGTCAATTTGTGTGCAATGTGGGAATTCCAGTGGACAATGACAGGAGAAAACATATGGCACCTGACTAAACATTAAAAAAGGGGAAACTAGTCACAAACAAATTTTGATTTAGTTGAACTCCCAACTATTTAAGTGAAAAGTCCCTTATCACTTACACTAACTTAAAATGGTTATTTACTTAATGCGTGTAGTTGGATAAATTTTTAAAAAATGACTTATAAAAAAAAAGAATTTTTTAGTAACTTTTAGAAAAAGACTCTTGCAGAAGAATTTATAAAAAAAAAGTAGTTATGGATAAATAAATATTTAGATAGTTATTATCAAAAGGACTTTTGTAATTAGAAATTATCAGAAATGGTATAATTTTATTAAAAATAAGAAAGAGGAGAGATGGTGAAAAAGAGACAGGAGAAAGGAGAGAAGGGAGAGAGTGAATAAAGAGGAGATATGAGAGATTGTGAAAAAGATAGAAGATAGATGAGAGGTGTAAGAAAAAATAAAGGTAAAATAATAATTAAGTAGTTCATAAACTTTTTTACTGTTTCAAAAGCTACTCCTACCAGTTTATATGAAACTATGATTTTAAACCATAGTTTGGTCTAAAAACCTTTTTAGACAAATAGAACTATTTATTTTAAAATTTTTCTAAATTAAAATTTGAGCCTAAAGTCTTTTTAAAATTATAGTTCAGGGTTTCCCAAACACACCCAATATTTAACGGCTTATACTTAAGTAAAATCAGTTTTCTTTGGATGCAATAAGAAAAGAAGAATGGACTCAAAATAAGGTTATGCCGAACTTGACATGTAAAGGTTTTTTTGGTCAAAATATAACACCTACAAGAAATTAAACATATGACAAACTTCAAATATAGACTTTGCAATAAATCCTTAAAGATTTCATCTGAGTTACAAGCAAGCATAGAGCCAAAACTCCTAGCCATTTACTAGTTTATTTGCATATTTTGATTCACTAAATGCTGGATTGATACATCGTTGAAAGGTATGGAAAATGGCAGGTTGGAGGATGAAAGACATTGCGACACTTGTTTCATTGATGGTCGAGGTTTTGGAGATGGATTCAAGCATGCTAACGCTATTGTCACCAAAAGAGTCACACATTGTGCATCTTTCTGTGAGGGCTGTGGGAGACGTTGGTCTAACACATTTTTTAACAAAATGCTTTCAGTACATGCCCTTGACAAAGATGATATCAAATCTCCAGGATGTCTTCCAATGATTGTTTCTAATGTCACAACTCCAAAACTATACACATCACATTTTTCAGTCACAACTAAGGTGTATGCGAGCTCTGCAATGGACCAACAATTAAAGAAAGTATGTACTTATCCCAAAGTAAGTAATTGTACAAATAAAGTATAATACAACCAGAGAAATAGTAGAGAATCAAAAGAAGCTAACCTGGAGCAACATAACCATAAGTACCAACTAGAAGAGTTTGATTAGAAGTATCTGGATCAATGATTCTAGCTGTGCCAAAGTCAGATAGAAAAGCTTCCATCTTTGAGTTCAACAACACATTACTACTTGTTATGTCTCGATGGATAAATGGAGCAGCACAGTCATGATGCATGTACAACGGAGCATTTGCTATTCCTCTGATAGCATTCACTCTCTTACTCCAATCCAACTCTCTAGCTTCATCATCATTATTCAAGACATAAAAAAGGCTTCCTCTTTCCATGTATTCATAGATGAGAAACATGCATTGATTATGCAAACAAAAACCATGAAGCTTTACTATATTGCGATGGCGGATTTCGCTTAACATCTTTACTTCATTGTGAAAACTCTTAGCAAAAGATGTGTTTCCATATTCTCTTCGATGGAGCTTTTTCAGTGCCACAATTTTTCCACCAAGAAGTTGTGCTCTATAAACGCTTCCACAGGCACCGGTTCCAATACAATATTTGATGTCAAAGTCCTCTGTTGCTTCAATGATATCTTCATATGCAATTTTCCCATCATAATTCCATATGGAAAACAAATCCCCATTTTTTGTTTCTCTTCTTTTAGTTATGGATTTCTTCTTGTTTTTCAAAGATTGAAATAAGATGAAACCCACAACAAATATGATGACAAGAAAAATTGTCAAAGGAATAATGATTTTCAACAAAGACTTTGAACCTTTAGAAGGCTCATCTATCTTCTCTGGACCAAGTAAGTCTTTATTACCATCTAAAATGTTATGAGGAAAAGAGCTATAAACTTCGCTTGGAACATAGCCGCTGAGAAGATTGTATGACAAGTTGATGTACTGCAGCCTACCAAATTCTCTAGGTATACTACCAGAGATATTATTGTAGCTCAAATCAATGCTACACATCCGTGGAACACTGCATATACCAGATGGCAATTTTCCATTGAAATTGTTGTGACTAAAGTCACCATCAAAATCAAAATCATTCAAAACGAAGGGCACATTTCCACTCAGATTATTTCGGGAGATATTTAGATGATAAAAACTATAAAGTGGTCCAATCTCTTCTGGCATGCTACCACTTAATTGATTTTGGGAAACATCGAAGTTTTCTAAATTTGTCATGTTGAAAATTGAAGAAGGGATATCACCTGCATTTGAAATCAGTGAATAAATTTGAGTATAAATATATGTTCTTGAGATTTGTTATAAAACCCAAAGTTAAAGGAATGACTCCAACTACATTGTTTCTTTTTTTTGTTACATAACTACATTGTTTCTAATTGATAGCATGTTGGGAGGCGTACAATACATGTATGTCATACAGAGGCACGCCCACTGAGATGTTTAAGGACAGAGGCATGACTACTCAAATTGTGCTAAAACATCAAGATTTGAGAATATTTACATTGAGAAAGACATTGATTATTGCTTTGATGATGACGAAGAAAATTATATATATGGAGCGATGTTCATGGTAGGACACCTCTAAAGCCACCATGGCATATGAGTCATTGGTGTATGCACACTTGATGTTGAGGAAGACAAGACCATGGTTTAGGAGCCGCAAAGAAGCATTTGAACTTATTAACCAAGTTATGAAAGGCCCAATACAATTATATGTGCATGAAGGATTCTGATGGAGCCATAATCTTTTAAATTGGGGCCTAAATGTATTTTGTAACAGACCATGGGAGTTTCAGAATGTAATTCAACCGTATTCAAACCCAAATAAATGTTTAAAAAGCCCATACATGTTTATGAACGTGAATAGTAAAACGAAAGTCCATTTGAAGGTCCAAGAAGTTTCAAGATGCATCAATAATGGTCTTATATGGCATTAATTAGGATTATATTTGTTTTGATCAGTTTTCTATTTTGTATTGATTGCATCTTGAAGGAAAATACTTACTTATATATACTGCATTAATTAGTAGACTTAGTTAATTCTTAAGGTTCTAGATTATTCTACTTTTGCCTACTTATAGGGCACTATGATGCACTCCTCTAGTCCTTAAGTACTTTTGAGAACATATTTGAAAGAATAAGATTTTTGAGAATTTTCTATCTGTACTTGAATGTTGGCTTGCATATTTTTGTATTCTTGTGAGATTAGTCTTACAGACTGATTAACTTTATGGTGTTTTCGTGACTAGGGTTATAACTTATTAAGGGATAGGTTCTCTTACCTTTAGCTTGGATGGGAAGAAAATTATGGAGGAGTAAAACTCCCAAAAATAGTACTACATTTGACCTTTAATATAAGATCTACTTAACTAATTTGGATAGATTAAGGAAGTTAATTATTTTTAATGATTGTGTATTGGTTTTCCTAAAATATCCACTTTTTAATCATGTGCATTTGAACTACATTTAATACAAAATCTCTTAATATGAGTAATCATATGGATATACTTTTTTTTGCGGGAATTATAATTTTGGGAGATAAAGTGAATTAGGGTCTTATATTTATGATCAAAATATACTCTCCATCTAGCTCTTATATTTAGGATCGAAGGGAGTAAATGTTTTTACTATTTTTGATAATTTTCCTTCCTAGTATTCCATCCTTTCTATTTTTCTCTTCATCCAAACATAGCTTTAGGGTCCTATCCTTGATCATCCTTCTGGATTTATGTACAGGTGGTTACAAGAGACATGTTCTCTTAGGGTCTTATTCTTGATTCTCAAACTTTTTTTCTAGATTATCTATACTCCTCATAACATTACTCAAATCCAACAATTCTAAAAAAGGTTGGCAAAGGTGGAATGTAACAAACCTGTAAGGTAGTTGTAAGATAAGTCCAAATGAGTGAGATTTTGAAAAGTTCCAATTTGAGTTGGAATGATTCCTGACAACTTCATTTAGTTAGGATTCAAAAATATTAATTTTTATAAGACTGAATATATTTGTGCAAAAAATATAAGACTTTCAATTTGTCCAAACACCAAAGCTGAAGGAATGGCTCCAAATAGATTGTTTCTACTCAAGTTGAGCAATCTATTAAGCAAGATTGATAAGGGTAGAAGATGACATACCTGAAAGGTTGTTGTGACAAAAGTTCAAATGAATGAGATGATAAAGAGTTCTAATTTGAGTTGGAATAATACCTGCGAACAACATTACATGAAAATTCAAAGATACATTTTTTTGTAATGCAATGAATTAATTTGTGCACAAATAGAAGTCTTCGATATTTATCATAAATCGCAAAGCTAAAAGAATAGCTCCAACTAGATTGTTTCTGTCCAAATTGACCAATTATAAAAAAGTAAGGTTGGTAAGGGTGGAAGGTAACACACCTATAAAATTGTTGTAAGACAAATCTAAATATAAGAGATTTTGAAGAGCTCCAATCTGAGTGGGAATGATTCCTGTCAAATCCATTTCATGAAGGATTAAATATAGTAGTTTTCTATTGCGGTGAATAAATTTTTATATAACTACAAGTCTTTCATATTTGTCATCAAACTCAAAGCTGAAGGAGTGGCACCAACTAGATTGTTTCTATTCAAATTGAGAAATTATTAATAAGTAAGGTTGGATAGGGTAAAAGATAACACACCTGTAAAGTTGTTGTAAGACAAGTCCAAATAAATGAGATAATGAAGAGTTTGAATTTGAGGGGGAATAACACCTACAACCCAAGTTCATGAAGATTCAAATATTCTAGATTTTGTAATGCAAAGAATAAATTTGTGCGCAAGTAAAAGTCTTTGATCTTTGTTATAAAACCAAAAGATGAAGGAATAACTCTTACTGGATTGTTTCTATTCAAGATGAGCAATTCTAAATAAGTAACCTTAAACATACCTATAAGGTTGTTATAAGACAAGTCCAAAAACGTAAGACTTTGAAGAGTTCCGATCTGAGTTGGAATGATACCTATCAATCCAATTTCACGAAGATTCAAATATACTATTTTTTCAATGTATTGAAAAAATTTGTGCATAAATATAAGTCTTTGATATTTGTCATAAAACTCACAGTTGAAGGAACTGATCCAAATAAATCGTTTCTATACAAAATGATAAATAAGTAAGGTTCGCAAAGATAGAAGGTAACACACCATTAAGGTTATTGTAAGACAAGTTTAAATGAATGAGATGATGAAGATCTCCAATCTGAGTTGGAATGTTACCTGTAAACCTCATTTCATGAAGATTCAAATATGTTAGTTTTTAAAATGCAGTGATTAAGTTTATACAAAAATACAAGTCTTTGGTATTTGTCTTAAAACCCAAAGCTAAAGGAATGGCTATAACAAGATTGTTTCTATTCAAAATAAGCAATTCTATAAGCAAAGATGACAAGGGTGGAAGATAACGCACCTATAATATTGTTGTAAGATAAGTCAAAAAGAGTGAGATTTTGAAGAGCTCTGATCTGAGTAGGAATGATTCCTGTCAACTCTATTCCATGAATACCGAAATATGCTAGTTCTCGTAATGTAGTGAATAAATTTGTGCACAAATATAAGTCTTCGATATTTGTCATAAAACCCAAAACTGATGAAATTTCTCCAACTAGATTGTTTCTATTTAAAATGAGAAATTCTAAATAATTAAGGTTCACAAGGGCGAATAGTAACGCACCTGCAAGGTAGTTGTAGGACAAGTTCAAATGAATGACATAATGAAGAGCTCCAATCTGAGTTGGAATGACACCTGTCAACTCCATTCCATGAAGATTCAAATATACTAGTTCTTATAAGACAATAAATAAATTTGTGCACAAATAAATGTCTTTCATATTTGTCATGAAAGCCAAAGGTTAAGAAATGGCTCCAACTATTGTTTCTATTCAAAATGAGCAATTCTAAATAAGTAAGGTTTGGCAAGGGTGGAATGTAACACAAGTACCTATAAGGTTGTTGTGAGACAAGTCCAAATATGTGAGATTTTGAAGAGCTCTAATCTGAGTTGGAATGATTCCTGTCAAGCCCATTCCATGAAGATTTGAATTTACTTGTTTTTGCGATGCAATAAATAAATTTGTATACAAATATAACTCTTTAATATTTGTCATAAAACTCAAAGCTGATGGAATTTCTCCAAATAGACTGTTTTAATTCAAAATTAGCAATTCTAAATAAGTAAGGTTGGCAAGGGTGGATGGTAACATACCAATAAGGTTGTTGTAAAACAAGTCCAAATGAGTGAGATAACGAAGTGTTCCAATTTGAGTTGGAATGATACCTGTTAACCCCAATTCATGAAGATTCAAACATACCAGTTTTGTAATGTAGTAAATAATTAAATTTATGCACAATTTGAAGTTTTTGATAGTTTTCATAAAATCTAAAGATGAAGGAACTACTCTAATTTGATTGTTTCTATTCAAAATGAACAATGTAAATAAGATTGGCAAGGCAGGAAGGTAACATACCTTTAAGGTTGTTATAAGATAAGTCAAAATGAGTGAGTTTTGTAAGAGCTTTAATTTGAGTTGGAATGATACCTGTTAACCTCATTCCATGGAGATTAAAATAAATTAGCTTCTGTAATGCAGTGAATAAATTTGTGCATAAATATAAGGAATTGATATATGTCATAAAACCAAAAGCTGAAGGAATGACCCCAACTAGTTTGTTTATATTCAAAATGCAATTTTATATAATAAGGTTAGCAAGGGTAGACTATACACACCTATAAGGTTGTTGTAAGACAAGTTCAAATGAGTAAGATTTTGAAGAGCTCCAATCTGAGTTGGAATGATATCTGTGAATCTCATTCCATGAAAATTCAAATATACTATTATTTGCAATGCAACGAATAAACTTATGCACAAATATAAGTCTTTGATATTTTTCATAAAACCCAAAATTAAAGGAATTGCTCCAACTAGATTTTTCTATTCAAAATGAGAAATTGCAATTGAGTAAGGTTGGTAAGGGTGGAAGGTAACACACCTACAAAGTTATTGTAAGACAAATCCAAATAATTGAGATTTTGAAGTGCTCCAATCTTAGTTGGAATAATACCTGTCAAACGCATTTCATGAAGATTCAAACATATATGCCAATTTTTGTAATGCAATGAATAAATTTATGCACAAATAGATGTATTTTGTAATTGTCATAAAAACCCTAAGTTGAAGGAAGTATCAACTTAGATTGTTTCTATTCAAATTGAGCGATTTTAAATAAGTAAACTTGACAAAGGTAGAAGGTAACACACCAGCAAGGTAATTGTAAGACAAGGCTAAATGAGTGAGATTTTGAAGAGCTCCAATTTGAGATGGAATGGTACCTGTGAACCCCATGCCAGTCCATTAATATTCAAATATACTAGTTTTGTAATTTAGTTAATAAATCTGTGCACATATATAAGTCTTTGATATTTGTTATAAAACCCAAAACTGATGGAATTACTTCAACTAGATTGTTTATATTTAAAATGAACAATTCTAAATAAATAGGTCGGTAAGGGTTTACGTGGAAGTATACACACCTATAAGGTTGTTGTAAGACAAGTCTAAATAAGTGAGATATTGAAGATCTCCAATTTGAGTTGGAATGAAACCTGTCACCCCCAATCCATGAAGATTCAAGTATATTAGTTTTTGTAATGCACTGAATAAATTCGTTCACAAATATAAGTTTTTGATATTTGTTACAAAACCCAAAGCTAAAGGACTAACATCAATTATACTGTTTCTATTTAAAATGAGAAATTATAAATAAGGTTCGCATAGGTGGAAGGTAACACACCTTTAAGGTTGTTGTAATACAGGTCCAAATGAGTGAGATTTTGAAGAGCTCCAATATGAGTTGGAATGGTATCTGATAACTCCATTTCATGAAGGTTTAAATATACTAGTTTTAGTAATGCAATGAATAAATTTGTACACAGATATAACGTTTTGGTTATTTTTCATTATTCCCAAAGTTGAAGGAATGTCTCCAACTAGATGTTTTCTAATCAAATTGAGCAATTCAAAATAAGGTTGGCAAGGGCAGAAGGTAACAGACCTGTAAGGTTGTTGTAAGCCAAGTCTAAATAAGTGAGGTATTGAAGAGCTCGAATCTCAGTTGGAATGATACCTGTCAACCTCATTCCTTTAAGATTCAAATATGCTTGTTTTTGTAATGCACTAAATAAATTTGTTCACATATATAAATCTTTGATATTTGTTATAAACCCAAGACTGAAGGAATGGCTTCAACTATATTGTTTCCATATATAATGAGCAATTCTAAGTATGTAAGGTTAGCAAGGGTCGAAGGTAACACGCCTATAAGATAATTGTAAGATAGGTTTAAATGAGTGAGATTTTGAAGAGAACTAATCAGAGTTAAAATGATACCCTATCAAAGCCAGTCATTTGAGCCGAAGGTTACTTTTGATTAAATAAAAATTTAGGATTGTAAGAGTGGAAGAGAAATCACCTGTAAAGTAATTAAAAGACAAATCCAGATATATAAGTTTTGGAAGAGCTCCTATCTGCGTCGGAATGATCCCTAACAATAGAGGTATCAGGTTGTGTGGAGGTGAATACAACATCAATTTCTAAATTGAGTAAATTTGCAAGGTAAGATCAATGGAAGCGGAAAAGCACATAACTCACCAATAAGATCGTTATAAGACAAGTCCAGATAGATAAGTTTATGAAGAACTCCTATCTCATTTGGAAGAGAACCTATCAAACCCAATCCAGAAAGTATCAAATCTTCTAGGTTGGGAAATGCAGTGAGGTTGAAATCTGCTAGCCGAGGGTGCCGTGCAATGATCCTGGGTTGGATTATCTCAACAACGCTTCCAAAGTGATCGCAATATATGCCTTCCCAGTCACAAGGGTCAGAGAAGTTGGAGGAACTATTGCTAAGATTCCACCATTTGGTCTGAAGTAGGGCACGTTTCTCCTCTGCTTTCATGGCAGCAGCTGCACCATTAATCTCCAAGCAAGTGATTGCAAAGCATAATAAAAACACCACTTTCACAGCCATCTTTAATTAATTTGTTGTAGAAAGTGATCACCAAATGAGTGCAGCCAGAGAGTCTTTATATAGAGCATATTGAAATCACAAAAGCTTAGTTATAATTGCTCTGCAAGTATTAATCACCCTGCTTACTAATTGATAGGGACTTTATTATCATCATCTTCGTCACCATATTTGACTTTAGGAAAATTTTGATAGTTCATCGTTGAAGTACTTACAATGGACATAATCATGTGGTGTGACATCATAGTTGAAAAGAAAATAATTCTCACATGCTATATATATATATATATTTCTTCTTGGTTTGTGTAATTTATTTATGATGACACATACATAAGGACAGAAGAAGTGTATATATATATATTGTGCGCGCGCGTGACTATCAATTTCTCCTAGAATACGCCTATAATACACAGAATAGGATGAAGTATGTACAAAGGAAAATATATGAGGTGTAGTATTTCTAGGCTTCTTCCAGTAGTTTTTAATATGATATTTTCAAGTTCTGAAATCTGAATTATTAATAAAGTGAAAGATGGATTAGAAATTTCGGGTAAGTCACGGTCAAAATATTTAGGGCATGATGTTACTTGCCTCTTACAATTTTCTTTTTTAGTACAAAAATTTTTGAAAAAGGGTTGACCTCACCTACGATTCAAGGATAGGGCGAAGTCTTCTTTCCTCTTAATCGATACTAATGTTGGGCAGAGCGAACCGTCTATTACCCTCAAGCGTAAACCTAAGCACCCAAGAGTTAGGATATCTCTCCAAACGCTGCGACTGGAACCACAATAAAATAGTACTTCCTAGAAATCGAACACGCTTAAAGATTCAAAATTCCACAACTTCTTATTTTAGTCTGTCTTACTTGGACTTTTCCAAACTCGTATAGCAAATATTCAAATAGGATTTTGAAAATAAAAGTTATTAAATTAAATAACTAATTTATAAATATTAAAAAATTAATTAAATTAATTATTTGTAATAAATTTATCTTAATTTCTTTAAAATATTTTCTTTAATTATGTGTATTATTAAAACTATTCTTTAATTAGGTGTTATTTTAATATATATAATTAATATAGATATTTTAGGTAAAAAATTATGTAAAATAGATTATATTTAAGGGTGTTGGGTAAAAAATTAAGAGCCAAATCTGTTGTGTTCTTTTACTGTATTGAGAATTGATCAGTATGAGTTTTGGAAGATCTGAACATCTTCAACTTGGCTATTCAAAATGTTTTTGATATTTAGAAATAGATCATATTTTTCTTCCCCTTTACATAAATCTCCTACCGTTTGGCCCTGTTTTAGGACTGCGACAGTAAGAATCCCCTATCCCTTCATGCTTCTTTTTCTTGTATTTCCCACTTCCCAGTGTAGCTTAAATATTCACACTTTGTTTGATTAAATATCTTTAATTACTATAATATAATTGGCTTTTCATAATTGTGAGGTGCTGAATGTTGCTTGGATAACACAATATACGATTAAATTTAAAGGATTTCTGCATCTAAAAATTGCTTTTTTCTAAGACAGGTGATGCCCTGAATGCATTTAAGACCAGCATAGCTGATCCAAACAATGTTCTTCAAAGCTGGGATGCTACCCTTGTCAACCTTTGCTCATGGTATCATGTTATATGCAATACTGATAATAGCGTGACCTATGTGTAAGTTATTTCTGGGATTTTTACCTATCATTCATGACCATTCTGCATATGTTAAATCTTCTATTTATCTTTGGTCAGTCATCTTGCAAATGCCAACCTTTCGGGTGAACAGTTCCACAGCTTGGTCTACTCCCAAATTTGCAGTGCTTGTAAGTTGTGAGTCGGATATGATTTTGTTGCCCAGATTTGCATCTGTCTAGGCTTCTGGCTTTGAGTGATGTTAGGCTTATTCCTTTGGACTTTTCATATAAGCCTCCGAGCTTTAGAACTTGGGTTCTCTTTGCTTCTTTAAATTTTCAACAAATAAATAAATGGAGTCCAACTAAGGTTTTTCTACATAAAAACATGTCAAATCTATCATTTTCTCCTATAGGCAATTTATCCTAGAAATTATGATAGAATGTAAGAAAATATCAAATAGACTTATCCTTATTCAATGTTATAAAAATGCATATAAAAATGTGACTTAACAGTTAGTGCATATTGTTGTATAGTATACCAAACCTCAATTTGTGTAGAAAATGACATGAAGCCTACCTTATGACCGTTAATTTTCATTAGTTCAATTTTAAACCTCATGTCTGAAGATGAAATATATATACAAAACTGGGAGTGATTTCAAACCTTAAGGTCTTGACCTGTTTAAGATCATCTCAGCCTGTGAATCCTCCTATGCAAAGCTAGATCCAAAAAAACTTATCTGCTTTAGTTATTATCACGAACTATGCTGTCTATTATTCCTGAATCTTGTGATCAATCATTGGTTGTTACTATAATGAGATCAACTTTCTACTTCATGATGTTGATATTCTAAGGCATCTTGCTCCTCCTCTGGTTGTTTAAGAGACTGAATTATCTTGTGGAGCAGTCACGTGTTAACAACTTCAGCTGTCTCCCAAGCTTATGCTGGGCATCAACGGACGTTTAGAAATGTTTATATAAATCGCTGAAGCCACAGTTACATATCACATGTCATACGATCTATCAATGATTGTTTTCTTTTTCTGTTCTTGCTTCAGTTTTCACCTTATCAACATATGATTTCAACTGCTCCATACCAATTTTGGGCTCATATCTGTCATCATCTGACTATTTGCTGGGATTTTTTTCGTTTTGCTCAAATCTGAATTTTTGTTCTTTTCTATGCCAGGGACCTTTTTAGTAATAATATAACTGGAAAAATCCCACCTGAATTTGGAAATTTGACAAATTTGGTGAGCTTGGATCTGTCGCTAATCGCATATCTAGTAGCATCCCAGAAACCTTGGGCAAGTTTCAAAAACTACGTTTCCTGTATGGCATGCTCTTCTTAGATCCGCAGTTTATATTTAAACCTTTTTTTATTCTCTTTCTTGATTAAAGTGTCTTCGTTATCTGTTAGGCACTCATACTGCACTGCATTTTGCTTGCTTTTCTTAAAATCAGCTTGTCACCAGTCAAATAGTTAAGGCTTTAAGCGTGCCGGGTTGAGGGCGAGCAATATGTTACAGTTGAATAAAGCACCTGTTGTCTTCTTGGTCTTTTTCCATGCAAATTTATCATATCCAAGTGCATTTCAAAATGGTAAGGGTGGGGTGTTCTTGTTTCACTGCCTAATGTATTCTCAGAAAAACTAAAACTGTAAGCTTGCAATCAAATGATCGACAATTTCTTATTTGAAATGTACGCTGTATATTAATTTTAAGATAAATTATTGCTTGGATTCCAAGGTCTATTATTTGTTATCCTCAATGGCAAACAAGAAGACAATGATCTGGGCCGATACCTTGTGCGGATAATGGGAGACTAATGAAATCTTTTTTGTCTTGCTCTCTGGGATGATAAAGTGGAAGCATCCAATGAATGGATCAACCATGTTCTACCTACTTTCATTCCATCCCTTAATTCTATGAGTTGCTTTTCTATAATGTAAGATTTATTTATTTTTATCGACACCAATGTCTATAAGAAAGGATTAGCGTATCAATATTCATTTGGTTTATTGCCCATTGCAATCCATTAATCTTCATTGCAAGTCTAGTTTCAGAAATTAGGTTGTGATGGCTTGGATTCCATCATGTTTGTAGACTTACATGTATTTGAAGCTAAACGTCAATTTATGGACTCATCAGCCGTGGCTTTTCAACAAATTTACTTTCCCAAGTACAAGTTTAGGTTATCTGCATTGGAGTGACACTCTATTTATTTATCAAAATGTTTTGGTTTGTCCATTACTTTCATATTTTCTCTACCGTAGCTTACTATAATTTGCAAACTAATCCTTCCTGCTATCTGAAATAACGCAATAACAGCTTGACTGGAGTCATTCCCATGGCCTTGATTACTGTCTATTCACTGCAAGTCCTGTGAGTGTTTCTGCAAAGTTTCAATGATCTTATGCAAATGTAGATAATAAGTTATATGTCTATAATGAAGTGTAAGCTCATGTTCGTTATGGAATCTAGTAATGTTTCAAATAACCAGCTAGAAGGGGACATCCCTGTCAATGGCTCATTTCTACCTTTTACTCTATCCAGGTTGGTGCAAGTGGTTTTGTTTATTTCTGGTGACTATTGAGGGGGAACATATCAAAGTTTTGCTAATCATTCTGTTCCACTTCACAGTTTTGGAGATAATCCTCATTTGAGACGAAGGGACCTTACACCTGGACCAGTTTTGCCATCACCACCAGGTCTATTGATGCCTATTTTGATAATAATCTAAATAGTTGAAAGAGCCACTGTTATATGCTATTATAGAGTAAGAGGGATATTATGGTAAATAATACTAAGAAGTTAGTTAGAAGAGAGAGAATGGGATTGTGATGTGTCTAAAGGGAGAGGATATAGTGGCTGTATGTCCTCCTTTCTGTTTACGTGAATGAATTATCCTCTTTTTCTGTTTACTGTGTATCAAAGGTATCAGAGCCCTTATCCGGCCAATGGCGCCGCTGGATGCACGATCAGCGAACCGTCTCACTGATTTAGAAAATCGTTTGGAGCTACACCGGACATCTGTAACCACTCGCCTGGATCAGCATACACAAGACATTCTGGAATTGAAGCAAGAGTTGAAGCAAGCTGTGGATCGTATCGAGGACTTTATGAAACACTTATCTGAAAAGATATTGTTACCAGAAGCTACTGCTGGGAAGCAACCTATACCAGGGAATGGAGGTAATGGGGGCCTTGACGGAGGTTCATCATCTGCAAGTCGGGTTCCTACCTTTGGGTCTTTTCACGAACTGCACAATATGGCTTCGGCGTATTCCATTCAGACGAACCAGAGTCAAGTCGAGTTCCCCAGATTTGACGGTTCTAATTTCCGTGGATGGGCGTATCGTTGCCGACAATTTTTTGAAGTTGAAGGAACTCCACCTGAACACCGCATTCGCCTTCTGAGTATTCATTTGGAGGGGCACGCATTAAGATGGCATCAGACTTTCATGCGCCATAGATCTTCTTCTGAGGTGCGGTGGGAAGATTATTTTCGACAGATGGAGGCTAAATTTATAAATGTCCGCGATGAGCATCCTTTGATTGCCTTAAAGAAACTTCAGCAGGAGGATGGTATAGTTGCTGAATATGAACAAGTATTTGATGAGTTGTTGTCTGAAGTTGATGTTCCTGAAGCTGTAGCTGTCAATCTTTTCATCGGCGGCTTACGACCTGACATTCAACAATTTGTTCTCAATTTTGCGCCAGCTACATTGGCCAAGGCTTCGTGCTCAGCTCGGTTGCAGGAGGCAACAATTCAAGCTATCCATGATCATGCTCCTGGACCTGCTTGTCAGCGTAAATCTTCCTCAACCTCACTTCCATGGTCCCATGGATTTGGTTCTAAGTCTATTACAGTATTGGGCCCATTATCGGGGTCCTTTTCTCATACTCTGAAGGTTTCAGCCCAAACCTCCTCCAAACAGAACCCGTCCTTATCTTCACTTATGCCATCAACTGCTTCCAGTATGAGACCTACCAGGCAATTGTCTAAGCGTGAGATGGATGAAAGGCGACGAAAAGGGCTATGTTACTAGTGTCCTGAGAAGTACAGCCCAGGCCATCGCTGCCAGGACTCACACGTATTTTCTTTGGTCATTACTGAAGATGATGACCAATTTGAGGACGCTGTAGGAGACGCGTAGCCAATCGTTGATGGTGCGATTAATGCGATTGAGGGTTGCGCTAATACTTCTACCTTGAAACTGTTGGGTCGTATCAAGAATCATCAAATTATTATCTTATTAGACACTGGCAGCACTCACAATATTCTGGACATTGCGGTAGCTAAACGCCTCAAGCTCAAGGTGCAAGATAGGACACCCATTCGACTAGCTATAGCTGATTCATGACAGGTTGCTGTTTCCAAATATTGTCCTGATCTAACATAGGAAATGGGGAGAGTAGCTTTTACCTCTGATTTCTTGGTTATGAAAATTGGGGGATATGATGCTATTTTAGGAGTACAATGGCTGAAAACTCTGGGTCATTTTAGTCTGGATATGGACTTACACTTGTTTGAATTCCAGTCCAAGGAACAGTTGCTGCAATTACAGGGATTGTGTCCTGACATTTCTGAGAGTCCAGTGGCGATTCAGGTTGTGAGGGAACTTATGACAGCTAATCAGCTCTATTTACTTCATGCTCCTTCTAAGTTGCAGATTGATCTCACTTCACAATTTCCATTGAGTGGTGAACAACCTTCTGCGTTGCAAGGTTTGTTAGATAAGTTTGCTGATGTTTTTACTGAGCCCATGGGTTTACCTGCTATACGGAAGTTTGACCACGCTATTCCTCTTGTTGATGATAGACCTATATGCTGCAAACCTTACCGTTATGGCCCTGTTCAGAAAACAGAGATTGAAAGACAGGTTCAACAGATGCTAGATAATGGCATCATTAGAGACAGCTGTAGTGCTTTTGCAGCTCCTGTGGTGCTAGTGCAGAAGAAAGAAGGCACTTGGAGGTTTTGTGTTGATTACAGGAAACTCAATGAGGCCACTATTAAGAATAAATTTCCCATTCCTGTTATTGAAGAACTTTTAGATGAATTAACTGGAGCAAATTATTTTTCTAAACTAGACCTCCGTGCAGGGTATCATCAGATTCAGATGAAGGACACTGATGTTGTCAAGACTGCATTTCGTACTCATGAGGGGTTATATGAATTTTTAGTTATGCCTTTTGGATTAACTAATGCTCCAGCTACTTTTCAAGGCCTTATGAATTCTGTTTTCAAGGCTTTCTTATGGAAATTTATTCTAATCTTCTTTGATGATATTCTGATTTATAGTCCTTCCTCAGATATTCATTTGCAGCACTTGGAGACTACCCTTTTGACTCTACGGGAGCATAGTTTATTTGCCAAAGCCTCTAAATGTATTTTTGCAGCCACACAAATTGACTATTTGGGCCATATTATTTCAGGCCAAAGGGTTCAAGCTGATCCCAAGAAATTGGAAGCAATTGCTTCTTGGCCAATACCCACGTCACTACGAGAATTACGTGGTTTCCTTGGTCTCACAGGATATTATAGGCGTTTCATTAGTCAATATGGTTCTATTTGCCAGCCTCTTACTGTATTACTTAAGAAATCCTCGTCTTTTACGTGGTCTCTTAAGGCTACTACTGCTTTTAGTGCTTTGAAGGCTGCCATGATGTCTCCTCCTATTTTGGCACTTCCTAATTTTCATGATACTTTTGTTATTGAAATGGATGCTTCTGGGACTGGGCTAGGTGCTGTCCTTTCTCAGGCGGGACACCCTTTAGCTTTTGCAAGCAAAGCTTTGCTTCCAAAAAAGAAACCTTTGTCTGCTTATGAGCGTGAGATCCTTGCGATTATTTTTGCTGTCAAGCAGTGGCATTCTTACTTATGGGGCCGTAAATTTATCATCAAGACAGATCATCGTCCCTTAAAGCATTTGTTGGAGCAAAAGGATTTGAGTCAGGAACAGTTTAAATGGCTTCATAAACTATAGGGGTTGCAGTATGAAATTGTGTATTGAAAAGGAAGTGATAATGTCGTTGCTGATGCATTATCCTGCCGTCCAGAGGGATCTTGTTGTGCTTTATCTGTTCCTCTTTCACCACTTTTTAATCGTGTCAAGACCACTTAGTTCACTGATGTTCAGTTACAGCAACTTCTTCAGGACTTGGAACAAGATCATATGTCTCATCCTCACTACACTTGGCAACACCAAATACTGAAGAGAAAGGGGAGATTAGTGGTTGGGACTGATAGTAGTCTCCGCAGAGATTTATTGACTTATTTTCATGCCGATAGCATTGGAGGTCATTCAGGTATACATCCTACTTTCAAGCGTCTTGCTTCTTTCTTTTATTGGAAGGGGATGGAGAGGGATGTGAGGAAATTTGTACGAGAATGCACTATTTGTCAAAGATTTAAACCTGAACTTGTGGCTTCTCCTGGACTTATTCAACCTCTTCCTATAACAGAATATATATGGTCTGAGTTATCTATGGATTTTATCAGTGGATTTTATCAGTGGACTCCCTAAATCCTATACTAAAACTACCATTTTTGTGGTAGTCGATAGGTTAACGAAAGCAGCTCATTTTATGGCTTTGAAACATCCTTTTACAGCTGTGGATGTTGCCCGTGTTTTCATGGATAATGTTGTTAAGTTACATGGGTTTCCCAAATTGATAGTTACTGATAGGGACCCAATTTTCTGTGGCAAATTTTGGAAAGAACTATTCAGTTTGTATAAGGTAAATCTGCAGTATTTCTCTGCTTATCACCCTCAAACGGACAGGCAAACTGAAGTCCTCAACAGATGTTTAAAGTGCTATCTTCGTTGCATGACAGGTGATTATCCTAAACAATGGGTTAATTGGTTATCATTGGCTGAGTTATGGTATAATACTACCTATCATTCTGCTATTGGTATGTCCCCTTTTGAAGTTGTGTATGGGGTTCCTCCTCCGGTTCATCTACCTTATATAGCAGGGGATTCTCCTAATATATACAGAAGTTTCTTTTAATCATTTTTTTTACCGTTGTAAAAAATAGATTATGATCATTATCAAACGGTCAGCTATTAATTTTTAATATCTCCATACATCTCCCCGGAAGTAAAATCTAGTTATTATAATAGGACAAACCAATTTTGATAAATGACTTGTAAACGTTCAAACCCATCATAATTAAGATTGTTTGCCTAAATCCTTCATATCACCAACCCTACTATAAATTCATATATACACCTGAAAGTGTCAAATGTGCAACAATTCTGCAAATCTCAATGTAAAGCAATCACAGCCTACTAACTTACAGACATGCCTTCCGCCGTAGAAAATAGAACAGAGAACGAAAAAAGTAAACAGAAAGTCAAGAATATGTTCCAACTATGTGCATAGAAGAAGAGTATTACAAACTAGGGTAATCTCTACTTCCTCCCAGTAGTTCCAAGTCTAGGTTTGCCCTTAACCTCAGATTCCTGCATCGCAAAACCATATCATATTTATTTGCATGTCGCCAAAAGCTATCAAAGAACTTTTTTTTTTAGAGAAACAAATCGAATACCTGTGGCAAGTGCAGGAAAATGTAATTCTTTGCTGTCGCAGGATTATGATTTTCAGCCCCTTTACTCCAGTCATAGCATACCTATAATCAGATATATAAGCATATCATTCGCACAAGGTTCAACAACATTCATTAAGATTTTTCTTTTGGGTGTTTCTTCGTATAGAAATTTCTATTACACAATATGAATCTGCAATAGCAAAACTTGTTACTGAACTACACAATTACATGATTATTCAATCATAACAACACAGGGATATAAACACATCATTTATAGCTTCTTATGACACTTCTCCAGTTTCTCTAATGTGTATAACTTTGTCTTTCTTACATGACATTGACAGACAAGTTCACAATGAAGAACCATCGACTAACTCTCCTTTCTTGCGATTTTTTTACATGCCTACATTTTGTCAGTGAAATACCTACATATTTCTACTTTTTCTATCTTAAATCCAAAATTCCAGACTATTTTCTTCCATTTTAGCATACCCACAAGCATACTCTGTGCAGAGGAGATTTTCAAGGCACCCTCATTACTAAATGAAAGAACAAAAAAGCTTATCTATAAATCAAAGATTCTCAATGCTACTTCGTGTAATACAAAGAGGATGCTAAAATTTATTTCAAAGAGCTGCAAACTTGCGCAGAAACAGGATGTACCGAGTAAGCAAAGATTGAACCATCATTGTTGAAGGCACTGCATGGAATAGGTTGACTGCACCTTAACATGGCCTGAAATTAGAAAAGCTTGCATTAAAAGTGGAGAAGTATTTAGGACACTTGATTAAACCAGAAAGACCACCGCAATATATATGGAACTAAAGATTATGTTGAAGACTGGAGGAGGGGATGCAAAGACCAAATAGGTTTCCGCTATTATTCTATATGCAGGTCATGCATTTGATTATGGGAAAAATGTTCGCTAATTAAAAATAAAGGAAGCATTGGAAAAACCTTAAGTCTCTGTTTACTATCCTTGTCCCAAAAGTTAAAAGCACCATCAGAACCCGCAGTTGCAAACGTGTGATGTACCTGTAACAAATGCAATGATCAACAAATAATAACACATTTATAAAGCTAAAGTTTAGGATACATAAACTTTAGTAATGATGTCTTACGTATCTATTACTGATTAAAGTGTTGGCCTTATAAGTAGACAAAAAAATTAGAGAAGAAATTTGAAAAGCACATAACTATAAATGATTGAGCTCCTTGTGAGAATGATCCCGTCCTTAAAATTTTGATAGTCCCACCGCTCATTTTAAGGATTGCAGTTCCCACACGCAAAGATAATGACATTTGAGCTTTGACTGTGCAGTCATTAAGAATAAGGGCAACCTTACTATTTAAATGAATTGGGACTTTGATGGAAGGTCATGAGGTGAGGGAATAAGGTAAGCCTCCTTCATCCCGATAGTACCAGGCTCATGTGGAACACAGACCTTAATCAGGTTCTCTTTTAAGCGGCTGATGACTCTTTAACAAGCTGCCCCTTGGGTTTACTAGATTCAACACATTTTTCATCAGTGACCAAGATATGAGATTATGGCACCTTGATTCTTTCTAATGTGCATACTTTGTAGATCTTATTTTCAGTTCATTACTCAGTTCCCTAATAGGGAGAGTTTCTTGCATTATAAAAACCCAATTGGGTTTCACCACAAAAGGAGGGAGAAAACTGATTGTGGATTCTAAGATTCCTTAACAAGATCATTTATCCAGACTGCAGTACACAATAAAACTAATACTAAGGACAGATTGCAGAACTAGGAGGCCCAAAAACCTTTGTCTCCTATTTCGGAGAGTTACTTCACAGTCAAGCGGCTGATTTTCGTTTTAGGAGTTCTTGAATAGCAGAGAAGTTCGCCCAAGAACTTCAGAGCAGATTTTGCTGATTCATATAAAGAGATTGATGATAAGAAGAGAGGATTTTATGGAGAAGTGTGATCTGTGCAACTTAAAGGTAGTTTGGTTCAAAAGAAATGCACATTTTAAAGTACAACTCATTGCCCTTGCATGTATTGACGCACAGAGTGATGTTCAACACTTCCCTTCGTAGTACAAATGGATGTTGCAAACTAAAATGGAAAGATAATAATACAATTTCACCATTTAAAGGACTCAAATGACAATTTGGCATGCATATTGATAATCGACTTAGAAGTAAAATGAAGAAACTGACGGAAAGCAAAATCTCACAGGATGGAAGTTTAAAGAGTTGACTGAGTATATCTCATTGCCCTCTCTGTGGCATTTGAAAGTGAAGTTTTTACTCTGTTGGCTATCATCCAAATGATGCACCCCGACTCTCCCTTCAATTGATCCAACCTACAATGGCCATATCATCAGATTCAAGTTCAGTCTCAATTCAATCTACTTTACAAGATTATAATTACTCAGGAAAGAAAATCCAGAAAATAAAGATAGATCTTTAGAAATCACCCTCATATATGGGAGATTACAGAATATCTTAACATTAAGGGGGTGCTTCCTAGGATGGCCAAAGACACAAGCTATAATGAACAAGCTCAAGCTTTAGTCAAAAGATTGAAACTAGCAGGAAGAAAATAAATTATATGCCCCCTTCCAGCGCAGAAGTGGAAGCATACAGATATGGATAAGAGACAGTGTTTTTCAATATATACTGATTGGGAAAAAGGAAAAGAGAATTAAAAATAAGTCTTCCAAGATATTGAAAAGGAGCCACACATATGTATGAAAAGCTTACCAAGAAACCTTGTAGATCAGGAAATGCAGCGAGGCACCTCGTCTGATACTTCAAGGGTGAAGTAATTCTCCTGAATTCAACCTGTTACAAATGAACAGATGGTCAATATAAGGGACATTTACCATAAATGACTTAATTTATTTGGGGCAAAAAACAAAAACATTCGGTTACAAGAGGGTATTTCTTAGCTATACTACATGGCACACTCATGCCCACCATGAAACGTCAGAGTACTAAACATCAACAGACTGGGATGTTTGAAGATGTCAAGCTTTTTTGTAAGCTGACAATTTGTTAAACTTTTTAGAAAGGTATTATGTTATTAAGGCTTTACCTTCAAGCCTCCATCTCCTTGAAGTGGCTAAACTATCAACTACAGAGGCAAATTGGTCATCTTACTATGAAACAAACAAAACAGAAGAATAATGAAGATTTGTTATTCAATTTATGCAAGTCTTGGAATTAAGAGACACCAATCTCAATTTAGAGCTAATTACTCAATAAACAATCTGATGGTTATACTGGCTATATTTGTTGGTGGATCATAAAGCCCATGTGTTAATTATAGACCAAAGGGACATCATATATTTGCAGGAACGATGTGCACTAAGAAGCTTTAAAGAAAGTTTTGAGGTCTCTATTCCTTTTTTATTTTTTTAATAGAAACTTCAGAAGTAAGCCCTTCTAAGAGTTGCTATCAAAATTTTATTGCAAACCAGAAGACGGGTTTGTGTAACACCATGATGTCTAACAAACAAAGGAAGAACTGCACATCTTCCACAGTCCCCCAAGCTCGTGACAACCAACTCATTGGTTTAGCAAATCAGGGATGTAACCCTGACTTCACAAAACTAGCAAGATGCGTGTTTCTCCATAGTTGAGTTTTTGGCGGTCAATTTATGGGTTTAAGCAACATGAAGAGGGAAACACTTTGTGAAGATGTAGAATCTCGACAGAAAGGAATGGCTACACAGTCAAATATAAGTCTGCAGGACAGATATGCATAATTTGTGTGGCCTCATGACCTATTTAACAGGTATTCATTAATAATATAGAGAGATCAGAGATCTTTTATTCTATTGGCTTTTGTCTTCTGTTCATTGTTTATCATTTTCTTCTCTTCCCATTCTTTCAAATTATTTCTCATGCTCACTGTTCCTGTCTCTTCTCAATAAATCTGCATACCAACTTCTTGTCTAGTATGAACTTTATACGTTATCATCATCATAGAGTAAGCACTCAAGAGAAGTATAAAATACCTGAGGATTTTGCAAGTTGTAAACGATTAGATTTCTATCAGCAGTGCCAACAACCATCAGAGGATGTCTCAATGTCATTGCATAACAGCGTTCAGGGAGTTGTTGTGTGTGCACTGGATTTGGCTGCCTAGTATCCCAGTACCTGGTAAAAGCCAGGAAAATTTCTCATGCAGAAATCATAGATGCACAAGATCATGCATAACAATGAAGAGCTACAAGTCAAACAATCATTATGGACAAGACCAAACATGGAATACATATGGATACTAAATATTGCAACTAATTGTATAAAAACAAAAGGTTGTGAAAAATTCAATAACAGAATAACTGTCACATTGATGATAGTCATATCTGACTTCGATGACATCATTATCATGCGGATGATAAAATAACAGTAGGATTGGCAAAGGGTCTTTATGTTCAAAATGTCGAAACATACACCACAGTCCGTAATCCACAATGGTAAATACTACTATAAAAGGTAGACAATGTAATGTCAAACTAATATCTAGGGAAAAATTAAACACATGCACGTACACATGGAATGGAATAAAAATTGATAATGCCTTACTTCATAGTCTTGTCCCAGCTTCCAGTTACTAACAGGCTCATCTCAGGAATCCAAGCTACTTCTTTGATTGGCGCATCATGCATAGCAACAGTCATTGGTTGGCCCCCAGACAACAGAGGCCACATCTTCACTTGCTTATCACAACCACCAGAGAAGACAGTTGTGCCGTCATCCTTCCAAGCTGAACATAAAACCTATACATGAAGATATACATTATGACCCATAAAGACTACAATAATAAATTAATGTTTAAGAAGAAAAATAAGAAAGATTATAAAAATGAAGAATAAAGACTCGAACATCTAAAGAGATGCTCAGCATCATAATAGACACCCTACCATCTGTATGGATTCTTTACCCGTACATATCGCACCTTGCTAACTCAAGATAAGGTGCACTATGCTTATTCATTGTGCAGACTGAAGAAACTATTGCGTTTCTTCTGTTTTTCATTTTGGTAATCTACAGAATCATTTATTATGAAGAAAGAAGCTCCCCACAAAAATTGCACATGAAAGGTCTAACCAACTACCCAATTTAAGTGAGTGAGGACCATTTGCATCCTAGCCATTAGCCTATTACAGTGTTCTAGTCAATGTTATTGAATCAGACATCTTACACGGAAGTAATATCTGAAATTAAACAACATAAACTTACAAACTATACGGCGATAATAATCAAATCGAAGTAAAACTAAACTTTACCGGCTGGTCATGTGATATAGATGCCTTGGGCACGCTGACAACATTTGCCCCATTCCGTGCTATCTCCCAACATCTAACCTGCGAGGAAGTTAAGGAATTTGATATGGCTTTATGAAACAGAAATTTTCTAGCATTATTACATAACCAAATAATATCTTCTCCCCGGACTCTCAAGGTTTGCTCAGGACAATTACAAATAACTAATCAAGCCAAGAGGTTGGGGGAACCTGGTTGTCCCATGAAGTGGCTACGAGAAAGTTGGCTTTGGGACTGAAGCTAAGACTCGAAACAGAATCATCAGGAGGATGAGTCACCTGAAAAATTCACAAGTCAAGAAACAAAAACTTGCATTATGTAACATTATATAAGACTCGGAGATTATCAGTAACAGTCTGACAGGTCAGAGACCAAGTGATGGAAGCAGCAACAGACAGTGAAAAAACGTGAATTTCGAATACCTCAAAGGACTTGTTGGGATTTGGATTTGTAGTGGTCGCAAAGAAGTTCGACATTGAGCATCCGATTCAGATAAACTCGCTCAATTTCCTCCGACAAAATCTCGGTCAGCAAGAGACATCGCTATTTCTAGCTTACAAGGTGGCTATGTTGTTCACACACACACACACACACACACACACACACACACACATATAGATGAGCCAGTGCTGCCTATAGCGTTTGTAAGACGCCTTTTGTTTTTGGACCAACGCGTTGGAAAAACGCTTGTATTTCGGCTTTTAGTTTTTATTATTAAAAAATCCATAGAAGGGGATAGCACGTGCGATTTATTAATATTTTTGTGCCAGCGACTTATTAATATATTAATCATCAATAATAAATAATATATGTATACCAAAAGAGTAATGTACACAATATGTATTTATATAATACATGAAAAAATATATTTAATTTTTTTATTAAGAAAATAATTATATTAACATTTGATCAAAAAATAAATGCGTCTTGAATTTAATAATATTAAATTTTTAATTCTTTGAAATAGTTTTGAAATAAAATATTTTTAGAGTGAATAATTTCAGCTTATGGATTTATAAAATAATGATTTTTTATCAGTGATGGGAAAATCAATCCTAGCTAGTTGATTCAATTAAAAAGTTATTGAAAATAAATCTTAATTTAATTCACATGGCTTAGAAAATTCCTCGATTGAAATTTAATTTAAAATTCAATAACTCAAAAACTAATGGATTTTGTTCAACTTTTTTATTATGTTCAACTTTTTTAAAATGTTTTTTTTTCATTTTAATCTATATATTGTTACATTATACGTGACTTTTAATATTGAAATTTAAACTACTATACTCTTTCTATGGGTCTGATCTGAGACCCGTTTTGGGCTTCAAATTCGCAACAGGGATCTGTTTTACTCCACAAATACAATACTCATCTATCATGCATTTTCTTTACCCATTATCCCTGAGTTCACTAAGCAAAAAAAATAAAATATATGATTATTTAAAATATATTAATCTCTAAAGAATATTATCTTAGTTTTTAGATATATAAATTTAGAGATATTTTACCCTACCCTTCGATCATAGGTGAGTCTAAAATATTTTTAAAAGTTTTTATACAAAAAAAATCATGCATTATCTTTTTCCTTTTTTATGAGCACCTTTCACATGATGATAATAAATAATAAGTCACAATTATCTAGCTCACACATATTGAGAAAGTTAATTAAAATATTTTTTAAAGAATTACATTTAAGTCCCATTGTAAAGAAATCCTTAAAAATTATCAAACGATTATAAAGTTCAACAAGACTTGGGATTAATTTTTTTAAATTGTGAAATAATAAAATTACCTCTAAAAAAATAACTTAAACAATAGGAATGATAACCCTATAGAGAAAAAATAACAATTCAAGAAAAAAAATCACAACTCAACCAATAAAAATAACAATTTCCGGATAAATGAATAACAATTTGAGGTGAAAAAATAATAACTGAGGCATTTTTTTTCAATAGTAGTTCTGTCATTTTACAATTCAAAAAAAATTAATCTCAAATCCCTTAAGACTTTATAGTCATTTGATAATTTTCTAAAACTTATCTGCAATTATATTCTTTATATATGACTTAAATACAATTTTCCTAATATTTTTTCCACAATCACCAAATGAATGCAAACCATTCCAATATACTTCCATCCCATGATAAATCTAAAACAAAGTTAACTAATTTCACAATTATTAAGAGGTGGTATTTGAAATTTGATATTCTTAAATTTGTAAAAAAATAGTTGACTTTTTAATTTTATCCTTCACTCGATTAATGACGATAGTAAAGTATCGTCTAAAGAAGTAAAAGCATGCCAACAACTTGTTGCAATTAAGGACAGGCAATGCTGGAAAAAGAAATTAACTACCACGTCTTTACCCTATATTTAGGATCAACCAAGGATTTAAAACTTTCAAATCATTATTTGTATGGCTCATTTATCATATCTTATAGAATGTAGGGAGAAACGTGTATAACTTTTTTTTTCTATAAACACATGATAATGCATTTGAAGAAAGATCATTGTGAAAGAAAATTGCAGCAATAAATTTTCATTAGACATTTCATAGTCCTTTTTCATCTTTTGTGGCATCAATACTATCCATATTAATTTAAATATTATCATGATCTCATTCTCTAAATAAGGAAAAAAGAATGTCTCTATTTATCATCCTCTCCACCTACTCTCCATTTTTCATCTCTACCATTGAATCAACTTTATGATTGAGATTTAATATATATAACAAGATTATCATAATATTGAATGCTAAATAAAAATATATAAATAAATTTAAAAGTTTACTACTATTGACTATTATAATCAAGTATTAACCATTTAAATTGATTTTATATATTTTTTATTAGTTAATATTATTATAAAATATTAAATCACAACCGTTTAAAGTTGATTCAATAGTAAAGATGATAAATAAAGACTAAATAGAAAAGAAAGTAAATAGAGATATCCATCTCCCTTAAATAAGGATGACTCTCCTAACATGATTATTTTCAATCCAGAAGATTCAAACACAAAACCAGTTCTTTCTACTTAACGACCAATAATTTTCATAACCCCTTTTAATTAGACATGAGAAGGAGTTTTCTTCTCAGCTAAAACCAATCATGACATGTCAAGACCTTAACCTGTGCCAGAAGAATCCAAGTTTGTCTCCAATACCTCTCCCACCTGAATAATGTTGTAGCTATCTATAGCCTTTCATCTCCAGATCTTCCTTTCCAAATCTCTTACCTGCAATCTAGATCCAGTCCAAGCTTCAACATAGAGGTTCTTCAATCTTGATCAAATCTAAGGACCCAATATACGAAACAGGTAGTACATTAAATTCTAGTGCCGTACTTCAACTGAAAGGCTGGATTTTTCTAGGTCCCTGCAAAAAAGTTTCTGCAGCGACTTGCACAATAAGGGGCTGATCCATCGTGCTATTGTGGTCCTCATTCACCAAAAAATCTATCCATGTGTGTGTGTGGAGATTATCTGTATTTGATTGACGGATAAGGTCAACCTTAAAGGTTTTATGGTGGTCCAAAAGATTTTAATATCTTTTCAAAAAGCAGAATGGTGCAAGGAAGGAATTAAGAGACTGAGCCTCATTAATGACTTCACATGGTGTTCCTCTGTAAAAGTAGTTATGCACTACTAGTGCTGAGCTGCTCTTGTACTTATTACTCTCCCACTGTTCATCCCCCTCATCATTGTATAAAGTTTTGATGCTTCTAAGAAGCACCAAATCATCAACGCACATAAATAAAAGAATTATGTGAAATATATTATATAGCTTGACCATAAAAGAAAATTCAACAATAGAGATACCATATGTCAGCTACATATTTGACATAGGTACAATTCAATTTTTTTCAGAATATTGTTCTTGATAGCCTGCCTCTGATGTTCTGAGCACCATGCTTAAGTTTCCCATTGGTTCATCTGATGGTTAGTATTATTGCATAATCATAGTTCAGAACTGATAATCATGTGGGATTGTTCTTGGTTATTCATTAATAAACTACATCAATGGGCTGGAGCTACCCCTTTATAGTAACTAGTCCAGGAAAATTATATTTAAGGATATATATGCCAAAATGTAAATTAAGGAATTTAAAGATTATAGTATAGTGATTTCTTAGAATTTAAATTAATATCAGGTCTTAATCAGTTACAACTAAATTTAAATAAATGTCCTATCAAAGTACTTAAAACATAACTCCTTCAAAATTTGGCAGTCACTTTTTTAAAACATGATAGTAAAATTTTGTTAAATTTGGAAATAAATTTGTCCTTGAAAAAGTTTTTGTTTTTAATGTTTGTAATAAAATTTTTACGACTTAAATCTTTACATATAATTTTTCCATTTGTTGGTTGAGGATCAATTTGCCCTTCGTTTTGTGAAGACTTCCCCTCTGGTTCTCTAAATGGAAAGCAGTGCAGATCAGATACTTGCAACATTCAAATGTTTATCGGATCCTTCAACAAGTGTTACACTCAAATTATTAGGGATTTACAGATTACTGGAACCACTTTATTTATGTATGTCTCAATGACTTGCAAAACTTTAAACATACTGTGGGAATATCCTAATATCCAAATCATTAATATTAGGATATTATTGTTAGAGATATTATTGTTATTATTAGAAACATATCAGATTTGATTTAGGTGTAGTTATTAGAGATTTGATTTTATCTTGGTGTATCTTATTTGATTCCCAAGAACTGTGTATATATATGAGGCATAAGCCAAAGCAATGATCATCGGACTATTCAGATCCTATAATTCTACATGGTATCAGAGCCAGGTTAGTCCGACCAATATCCAGCTAGCGCCGTCGCTGCTGGTTCTAGTCTCACCTGCTGTCATCACTTCTGTTTCTGTCACGGCGAGCCAGCGGCAGTAAAACTGCCACCGTAGTTCGGCAGCTTCCAGTCAGTGACGTACGAGAGTTCCTTCTGTCAACAAGCGACACCCAGCGACATCCGACGGAGCTTTCCAAAACCATTTGCTGCCCAGTCGCATCCATCCAGCAGCGACACCAGCAGCAGCAGTGTCACCAGCGACAGCAGCCCAGTCGCTTCTGCAGCGTCGTGATTCCAGTTTCTGTCGTGCTCCAGTGGCGGCGTGTTCCCAGCAGCATCGTGCTTCCAGCGGTGTTGTGTGTATTGTTCTCTTCCAAATCAGGTCTTGCGTCGGGCAAATGATTTGTAACATTTGCTACAGTACCCGAGTGCTACAGTGACCGCGTTGCTACAGTACCCCGAGTTGCTACAGCACCGAGTTGCTACAGTCCTGAGTGCTACAGTACACCGAGTTGCTACAGTACCGCCATGTCATCTAGTGCAGTTTTTGATGGGGCATCCACATCCTTCAGTCCGGAGCAATTAAATCAGATTACACGTGTGTTCAGAAGCCTTCAAGCTGAACAACACCCTCACGGATCTGCATCCATGGCTCCTAAAGGTATAATTCCCATTGCTTTACGTACCTCTCTTCCTCTATCACAGTGGATTGTGGATACAGGGGCCTCTGATCACATGACATCAAATGAAAAGATGTTTGTCACCTACCATCCCTTAGCAGGAAATAAGAAAATCACTACTGCTACTGGCACTCCTTCACCTATAGCAGGCATCGGTTCTGTAACTATCTCAGATTCTTTACATCTTGAATCAGTGCTTCATGTTCCTCATTTAGCTTGTAACCTGCTTTCTATTAGCAAATTGACGAAACAAACAAACTGCTCAGCTCATTTTTATTCTACTCATTGTGATTTTCAGGATCTCACATCGGGGAAGATGATTGGTTCTGCTAAGGAGTATGATGGTCTCTACTGCCTCGACACATCTACTGTGAGTGCATTATGGTCCAAAATCATCACCTCCACCTCTACACCCAACCCCACCTCTGATGAGGAGTTTTTTCTATTATGGCATAAAAGACTAGGTCATCCTAGTGTTCATTATTTATAAAAGTTGTTTCCCCAGTTATCTATCAATAAAAGTTCTTTTGTTTGTGATACTTGTGCTTTTGCTAAACATCATCGTGTTCCCTTTCCTCCTGTTCCATACAAACTATCCTCTCCCTTCTCCATTATTCATAGTGATGTATGGGGCCCCTCTAAGATTCCTAATCGCACTCGGACCAAATATTTTATCACGTTTATTGATGATCATACTCGCATGTGTTGGGTCTATCTTTTAAAAGATAAATCTGAGGTCCCTAATGTCTTCATCGAATTCTATGGTCTTGTCCACCAATTCCATACCTCTGTCAAAGTCCTTTACACCGATAATGGCACTGAATACTTCAATAACTCCCTTCACGCTTTCCTGTCTGCTAAAGGAATTGTTCATCACAGCAGTTGTCCCTATAGTCCTCAGCAAAATGGGGTTGCGGAACGAAAAAATAAACATATTCTTGAGGTTGCTAGGGCTCTCTTATTTCAGTGTCATGTTCCTTTGTTTTATTGGGGGGATGTCATCCAGACCGCTATTCAGCTCATTAATCGTCTTCCTAGTCGTATTCTTTCCTTCACCTCTCCCATTGCCGAATTACAAAAAACCCACGATGTCTCTCACTTACAGTCTTCTCTTCCGCTACGTGTCTTTGGATGCACTGTTCTTGTTCATATTCATCATCCTCCCTCAAAGTTCCATCCTCGTGCCACTAAATGTGTCTTCTTGGGCTACTCCTCCTCCCAAAAAGGGTACAAATGTTTTGATCCTGTATCCAAACACCTGTTTGTTGCCCGTGATGTCACCTTTGTTGAGCACCAGTCATATTATCCTAAGTCTTCGATTCCGGGGGAGAGTTGGAATGAATCTCAACTTGTGGAACCCATTGTACCCATTTCCCTCACACCACATGGACCCATTTCCCTCACACCACATGGACCTTTACAGCCTCCAGAAGGATCTGAACAACAAAGATGGGGAAAAATGTACTCACGCCGACATCATAGAGGCCATGACCATCATATCTCTGAGGAAGAACCAGTTCCTGAACCGTTGGTAGATCCTGAACATGGTGAGGCTAATCTGGAGCTTCCTATTGCATTGAGAAAACTACCACGGACATGTACGAAGCATCCTATCGAAAAGTTTGTTTCTTATGCTGCTCTTACTCCAAGTTACCATGCTTTTGTAACTAACCTTGACAGCATCAAGATTCCTAACAATGTACATGAGGCCTTGGCTATCCCAGAGTGGAAACAGGCAGTGATGGAAGAAATGCAAGCCTTAGAGAAAAATGGGACTTGGGAGATAGTGCAGATGCCTTCAGGGATAAAACCCGTAAGCTGCAAGTGGGTGTTCACTCCCAAATACAATGCTGATAGTACGTTAAACAAGTTGAAGGCAAGACTAGTTGCTCGGGGGTTTACGCAAACGCATGGTATTGACTACAACGAAACCTTTGCACCTATTGCGAAACTCAATACCATACGGGTTCTCTTCTCAGTAGCAGCAAATCTAGATTGGCCCCTAGAACAACTTGATATTAAGAATGCCTTCCTCAATGGAGATTTAAAAGAGGAAGTGTACATGACACTCCCACCAGGTTTTGAAGCAGGAAGACAGAACCAGGTATGTAGGCTGAGAAAATCCATCTATGGGCTGAAACAATCACCACGTGCCTGGTTTGACAGATTTTCTAGTGTTCTCAAGGTTGAAGGGTATCAGCAAAGTTTATCTGATCACACGATGTTTGTATCCCGTCGTAATGACCTCATCACTATTATTATTGTCTATGTAGATGATATTATTGTCACAGGAAATGATACTAAGGAGATTGATCGAATCAAGGTAGCCCTGAATCATGAATTTGAGGTCAAAGACCTTGGTAAGTTGAAATACTTTCTTGGTATGGAAGTAGCAAGATCTAAGGGTGGTATTTATGTTTCTCAGAGAAAGTATATCCTTGATCTACTCAAGGAAACAGGAATGCTTGGGTGTAAACCTAGTAAAGTCCCTATCAGCACAGTAAAACAAAAGAAAAAGCAAACTGTAGTGGAAACTGACAAGGATGAGAACAAGCAGAAGAAACGAGAAAGGGATGAAATGAGAACAGACAAAGGAAGATATCAAAGGTTAGTTGGGAAACTCATTTATCTCTCACACACACGTCCTGATATCGCCTTTGCAGTGAGCGTTGCCAGTCAACATATGCATGATCCACGGAAGAAACATATGGACTCAGCTTACAAGATACTACAATACTTAAAAGGTACTCCTGGCCGTGGGCTATTCTTTAGAAAGAGCACAAATAGATCGATAGAAATCTACACCGATGCTGATTGGGCAGGATCACAAGAAGACAGTCGATCAACCTCTGGCTATTGCACATTTGTATGGGGAAATCTTGTCACTTGGCAGAGTCAGAAACAGAAAGTAGTGGCTAAAAGTAGTGCAGAATCAGAATTACGAGCACTTGCTCAAGGAATCATGGAGGGTCTATGGTTAGCAAGAGTTGCAAAAGAGGCTCATTTGAAGATAGATGCTCCATTAAAGTTATTTTGTGACAACAAGGCTGCTATAAATATGGCCTTAAACCCTATCCAGTATAGCAGAACTAAACATGTGGAAATCGACAGAAACTTCATTCGTGAGAAAGTAGAGGATGGGATTATGTGCCTCACCTACATACCTACAAGGCTACAAACTGCAGATATTCTCACCAAGGGACTACCAGAAGAAATATTTGAACGGCTTCTAGGCAAGTTGGACATGGTCAATATCTATGATCCAACTTGAGGGGAAGTGTGGGAATATCCTAATATCCAAATCATTAATATTAGGATATTATTGTTAGAGATATTATTGTTATTATTAGAAACATATCAGATTTAATTTAGGTGTAGTTATTAGAAATTTGATTTTATCTTGGTGTATCTTATTTGATTCCCAAGAACTGTGTATATATATGAGGCATAAGCCAAAGCAATGATCATCGGACTATTCAGATCCTATAATTCTACACGTACACCACAATGTCAGTTTGCTTTCTGAAATTTTGCCTTTTTTGAAGCATTAACCTTTTCACTTCTTGACAAGAATGTTGCTTTTGGGAGATAAATTTTAAAGATGGAAGTATGGGTAATTAATAAATTCAAAATAAAAATAAAACATATGATGCTACTTGGCTATGGCTTTACCTCTTTCATTGTCTCCTTCCCACATGAATGCTTCATATATTTGTTACTTCATGCAAGATCAATATGTAATTCCATTGCTCCTAGTTAGCTATGTTTCTGTTTCACCAGCTACCACCATACATAAAAGCAGAGAAAAGATAAACACAAAATATATCATACTTTAGTGAAGTAAATCTTACACATTCAAATAAAAATCATCATCGAAATGGATCCCATATATTTTGTTTGTTTCCAAAATTGGCACTATTATTTCAATGAGAAACTAGAAAGATCTAAACTCACATACATAATAATATGTGAGTTCCATCTCTATCTTTCTCTCTCCTACTTTCACTGTGGTGAACTTCATGTCTTCATGTCATCTTGACGAGCTATATAAGACTGTAAGAAGGATTTAGCTTTGACAACCAAGAGATTTTGGGTTAACAAGGAAGAGTCTTCCTTTTCAGAGCACTTTCAGCAGCGAAGCTCATTATCTTATAGGCTAAGAAGCCAAAATACAATTAAGCTCCCTCAGTCTCTCAGTCTGAATAAACTTCACGTGTTTTAAAAATGCAATCACTCCCCTTCCTTCTAAAAAAGAGAGGTAAATTTGAAAAGCTTGGCACTGTAGGCTATGCCATAAAAATGGAATATATTTTTAACCCATTCACTCCTTAGGCCAAGTAACAGTGAAGAGTTTGCTGTTAGCATTTCCATCTCTGTTTATGACAGACTCAACATTTACTAACTCAGACTGTATCTTCTGCTCATTGGTTTTATTGCTCTAATCCCTTTCTGCACCTAAACCCCTTTTGACCATTCAATGTATTTTCCAACTACACCTTTAGTTTTTCACTATCTGGCCAACTTTTCTGAGAAAGCAAAAGAAAATGACTATACCTACAAATATGGTTAAAGAGGGGAAACCAGTGTGTCCATTCTTGTTTCCTCTTATTTTCTTTCACCCCATTGAAACAACCGTTTTATTTTAAAATATCCTTATTATTGATGGAAAAGAGGGTCGTTGTCAATTGTGCAGCATTAACAACTGAAAAGGACAGGATCTTGGACCCATTCTGATCATAGGCATATGCAGAATACATGTAATGACAAAAAGATGCTACACTGCCAGTGAACCCATTGTTAGCTAAGTCATAATGACAGCATGTTTCTCCTATTCTCTTGTCATTTTCTCCTACTCTTTTCTCAGTTAAAAACCATAATATTTGCATTAGATTAAATAAAGAACTGTTTTCAAAATGGACCCAACTTGTAATAAACTTACACCTTCTGTTCACCATTTTGCTTGTTCATCTTCTCCTTGCAAGGCTTCCTATCTGTATCTCTCTGGTACACTAAGATGAGTCTGAAGAGCAATAACATGAAAATGAGGAGGGGTTTCATGTGCCACTCTCAGGCATCAACTTCGGTGTGCATGAGCACCGGTGACCGTCGGTCGGTGGTAGTGCCTAGAAGGCCTGACAGAAGCATTTTTCTTGATGATACCAGACTCATCAGCAATCCCAAGTACTCCAGACTTGCTGAGCCTCGCAGATTCGAGCCTGTTGATAAGAAAGCATTGTCTATTGCTGTGCCAAAGATCAAGCAGAAGAGGGAGCGAGGTCAAGATCAAGAAAAGGAACCAAGGGCATTTCATCAAACACCTACTGATCAAGTTTTTCAGGTCAGATAAGTTGTTACAAATTTATAGAGTTTCTCTTGCTCGGTGCAATAATTAATGCTTAATATTCCGCATTAGATCAAGTTTTCAGTTCAATTCCATTAAAGCAATACCAACATACTGTAACATAGCTGCATTTTTCTCTGGTGATTCTCAAGATAGCTATCAAAGTTTTGATCCAGATTAAATATCAAGACAAGATCAAATGGACTAAAGTAAGAGATTAATTCATAATCCACTCTTCTACTTCATCAATGCCTTATTATTATTATCAAAAGGAAACTGGACTATACCAGAATGGTCACAGGAGGAGATAGGAAGAAAACAAGGATTCTCCATAATTTGTCGGGGTCGCGCAGTTTTGTCAAGTTCCAAGATCTTTCACGTGCCTTTTCCCATGCATATTCCTCAGAGAACGCAAAATGATTGTGTCTTTTTCTGTGTGAAACTATTATTTTATTCATCATGTACCCTATTCTCTCTCTCTTCTGAACAAAGAAAACAGCGATTCTCAATGTTTGATGGGGGAAGAATTGAATTTCATGAGGAAGAAGATGAAGATGGATTTGATTGAAGAAAAAGGAGGTTTACAGAGTTACGTTGGTTTCAGGGAGGTGATGAATTTAATGGTTTGTTTTATTTGCAGGTGGTTGTGATGAAGGTGGCACTTCATTGTCAAGGTTGTGCTGGCAAAGTTAAAAAGCATCTCTCTAAAATGGAAGGTACAATAATCATTTGCTTGGGGCAATTTTCTTATATCTTATAATTTATTTAATTAAATTAATTAATATAATTTATTTTATCTAAAATAACATAATAATCTTTTTAAATTTTCTTCTTCATCTTCTTAATTAATTATTGTTATGAGGTATCAATAGGATAATTTTAAAAAAATTAATAAATATATTTTATATTTAAGATCAATATCAACATTTTAATTATGTCATATGTTAAGGATTGGAGGAATATTAATTAGCAATACCAATATTATATATAATTATTGTATATTTGTATTGATAAATTATATATATAATAATTCTAATGTTAGATAATTAATTTATGGGAAAAAATAGCTAAATGGGCTATATTCTTTAAAAATAATTTTTAATTATTTATATTAAAACTATTTTTATTAGTGAAAATCCGATAATTTATAAAAAAGATATTATAAATTTAAGAAATGAAATAAACTGAAATATTATGTTTATTATTATTAACTTTATTACGCCCGCAAGTTTTTGACTCAAACCCTACCTGTTGTGATCTGCGCACTAGGGCGGGTTAATAATGATCATAGCTTATAAATGGTATACAGTCCTTTTTTTACCAATTTTTATAGTATATTATTTATAAATATAAATATTATATTATTAACATCTATTTTATTATATTTAAATAAATTTTTTGTTTTGAAAATATATGCATTTTTCTCCCACCACTTATTGGTTTGACCACATTAGAATGTTGTTTAGTTTAAATTTATGGATTAAAGTTAAACTCCCCCCCCCCCCCCCATGAACTCTATTGGTGGATTAATTGTGAAAAAAATTGAATGAAAATATAGAACTGATATAATTTTGACTTTATACAATATTTAGTTTTTTAAGTTTATTAATTTTAATTTTAGTTCTCTAAATTTCTTTTCGTCTAAAATATCAGCCCATATAATTTACTAAAAACCTTGATCATTTTGTTCTTTGAGATACTAAAACTCATAGCTTAAAATTTGAGGACCCAAAACTAAAATAAGGGTAAATATAAGAAATAAAAAAATTGTATTAACCTAGTAATTTTGTTTGAAGTATATATTAAATAATATTATCTCTAATTTTTAACATAAGAGTTAGTTAAATTTTTTAAATAGATTGAGAAAACTAATTAAATCAGTTAATTATAACTAATATAAGAATTAATTAACTAATTTAAGTATATTAAAAAATATATAATATGAATTTATTTTAAGAGTTAGATTTTATCATAATTAATTAGTTAATTTAACTTTTTAATATACTAGAAAAAATTTAATTAATTTTTAAATTAAAGATATGAAGGAGTAGTACTTTATAATTTCCTTTAAAATTAATCATGTATGTATGTAGGGGTGACATCATTCAGCATAGATTTGGAGACGAAGAGGGTGACAGTGATGGGGCACATATCTCCTGTGGGGGTGCTTGAGAGCATCTCCAAGGTCAAAAGGGCCGAGTTCTGGCCTTGCTGAACCAATATTCCTATGAGACTATTAAGTTACACTCTTGTTTTATTTTATCAGCTTTAAATTAATTAATATATATATATATATATATATATATATATATATATACACGCACACTTTGAGATCTCATATCAATTTCTCTTTCTTTATGTGTTCTCGTTTGGTAACCTTTTTTTGTCCTTAATATGATGTTTCTTTGAAGATGAAATGCCGCTTCATGGGAATCAATGGTATGTTGATCACGTGTTTATATCATAATCTCCTATCACATTGCTACGTTCTCATTACATTTTATATTGAGCCGTGTAGTGCGCGCGCGCACGTATAAGCACAAATTCGAATATGCGATCTCCCTTCTAAAGAGGAGGTTAATGTCAATAGACCTAAAAAATTATTATTAAAAAAAAAATTAATGGCAGTTAAAATTAGTTTTTTGTAGTAGTTTTATGAGCAATATAAATTCTATTGATATTGTAAATCAATATTTTAATAATGTTTTACAATCTTCATAAAAAGGAATACATTTCACAACGACTTTTTATATTAAAGATTTCATATATTTTATTTATTGTTGTTGAAGATCTATTTTAGGATATAAATATATTTGATAAGAAAAAGTATACTCCTTTTCAGTTGTATTAGGGTTGCTTACTTTTAAATTATAGTTATTTATTTGCAAAAAAATTTTGTGGAGGGAAAATGAATTTAGATAAATTAAATAAACTAATTAATTATAATATATTATTATATGATATTCTAAAATATATACATATAACAACGTTATATCATATATTAGTTTATAAGTTAGGTAATTTATTTTAGTAAAAAATAATAAATATTATACATAAAATGAATTAAGATATCATATTTAGGATAAAATCTAATTTTTAATTAACTTATATATTAAGGACTGAACATAATTATATATATGATGGTAGTATTTAAGATTCTTATTTTTTTTATAATCCTTGATTTATTGGGTAATAACAATTGTACTCCTTTTGCCCCTAACTATGAGAGCCAATTTTGAAAGTAGGGTTGGTGTCCCTAATTATAAAATCCTTTACAAAGTTCTAAAAATAATTAATAGAATAATTATTAAACTCTCATGGTCCACTTTTTTAGAAAAAATTAAAGGCATTTGAAGTTATGAAAACCATGAGATTTAATAGAGGATAAAATTAAAAAGAAACAAAAATATTTTTGACATTAACTAACTTAACCTTTTTTTTTCTTGATATCTATGAAAAAAAAAAAGACTCTTATAATTAGGCTTACATTTTGTTCATTTGCTTTTCAGCGTCTTATTTGAGTCATTATTACAAATACTAATTCAAGAAAAAAAAAGAGTGGATATGCATGATTTGTGAAATTATCGTTTAATAAAAAAATACAATTATTATATTGTTGAATAATAATAAGGACATAATAAATATTACACCATTTAATTAGTAATCAAATTTTGAAAATAATTGAAAATGTACAACTTTATTGATGAAGACCATGACAGCAAATTATTTGTACATGTCGGAGGAGTGTCTTATTCTCTAATTGATATTTAGGGGGTAGAAGAAAATGACACTATAAAAGCAAAAGACAGAGAAATAATAAATTCCATTTTCAAAGAGCGAAGAGAGATATTTGAAGTCCTCAAAGATATTTAGACCCTGAAAGCCAAATTTCTAAACCAAAATTTCAATATCAAACTTTCAAAGCACCTTTTGCTTTAAAAAATAATATTATTTTAGGGTTTAATATAAGATTTAATTAATTTTTTTAATAACTTAAAAAAAATAATTATTACTAAATCTAAATTCTTAATACAAATTATTACTATATACTTTTTAACCTATCAAAATTAATCAACTAATTTTTATATTAATTATAATTAATTTATTTTTTTAATTTATTTAAAAAAATTAACTAACTTCTCTGTTAATAACTAAAAAAATATTATATATAATATACTTCTTCTATAAGAAACTTATAACATATGTTACATATATTAAGAAAATCCAATTTTTTAAATATATTAAAAACTGGACTTATTTTTCCATTTTTAACCCACAGCTAACACCCACATAATTCCCAATCCATGTTAACTAATATACACGTAAAAATTAAAAAAAAAATATTATCCATAAAATAAATTATTAATTAGAGTGGTGAGCAATTTTACCTATGTAAAAAAGAGAACACGAATTTAAATATAAAAATTTATTTATTTAAAAAGGTAAAACATTTTGCTCTTTAAACTTCTAAATAAATTAATCTCAAGTATAAAATAATTTTAGGATATTCTTAATTAAATAATAAAAAAGATATTGTTAAAACCACAAAACATCCTACATTGTGGACCAACAATAACTTGTCAAAATTGTCCGAGGGAGTATATATATATAATAATAATAATAATAATAACAACAATAATACTATCTTAAATTATTATATACCATAAAAATAGAATTAAGCAGTCAAATTTCACAAATTCATACCTCTTAACTTCAATTTTTTCACATTGATAAATAGGCATTAATATCAATTTTCTCATATTCCTAAATAGGCAATAATCTTATTTTTTTTTTCCACATTTATAAATAGTCGTTAAAATAAAGAATCAAATGATGCATTTATCATCAATATTTACAATTGTGCATGCATAGGAATCAATCATCAAATGATATAGTTATTGTAGTGCATACATGAGAAATTTGCCAACTTCATACCTTTTAATCTCAATTTTTTCACATTCATAAATAGGCATGAATCTCAATTTTTCCATATTCCTAAATAAACCCCAATCTCATTTTTCCCACATTCGTAAATAGTCGTCAAAATCAAGCATCAAATGATGCAGTTATCATTGTGCATACATGAGAAATTTGCCAGGTTCATACCTCTTAATCTCAATTTTTTTCACACATTCATAAATAAGGCATCAATCTCAATTTTTCTGCATTCCTGAATAGGTCTCAATCTCATTTTTCTCACATGCATAAATAGCCGTCAAAATCAAGCATCAAATGATGCAATTATCATCAACCTTCACAAGTGTGCATGCATAGGAATCAAGCATCAAATGATGCAGTTATCATAGCGCATACATGAGAAATTTGTCAAGTTCATATCTCTTAACCTCAAATTTCCCACATTTATAAATAGGCATCAATCTCAATTTTTCCATATTCCTAAATAGGCACCAATCTCATTTTTCCTATATTCGTAAATAGCCGTCAAAATCAAGCACTAATGATACATTTATCATCAATCTTTATAATTGTGCATGTATAGGAATCAATCATCAAATGATGTAGTTATCATAACGCATACATGAGAATTTGCCTAGTTCAAACCTCTTAATCTCAATTTTTCCACATTCATAAATAGGCACTAATCTCAATTTTTCCACCTTTGTAAATAGCCGTCAAAATCAAGTATCAAATTATACAATTATCATCAATCTTCGCAAGTGTGCATGCTTAGGAAGCAAGCATCAAATGATGCAGTTATCCTAGTGCATACATGAGAAATTTGACAAGTTCATACCTCTTGTAGATAATATTCTGCTGATTTTAAGGAGATATTATTAGATATGATATGATATGATCTTAAATAATTAGTTGAGATATGATAAGATTTGATTCTGTAAATATTTCTCATTTATTGCTGTAAATCAGTCCCATGATTCTAGCACTAAGATTAGGGACTGATATTTGCTCTGTGACTGTATATATGAAGCATATGATCAGTAATATACATTGAACTTTCTTAGAAACTCTCACTGCCTTACATCAATCTTCATGGTATTAAAGCTGTCATCAGAGACGAGCAAAATCATTGCAGAAGAGAAAATGGAAAACGAGCAACCAAGGAGCGATGTGCCACACGGGATCTCTCCATGACCTGTTACTGGTGACTCAGCGGTGCTCATAGTTCCTGACAAACTTGTTGGCAGCGACAACTATCAAGAGTGGGCACAATCAATGCAGCTCGCTCTTGATGGTCGTGAGAAACTGGGGTACATCACCGGTGAAACTACTGAACAAGCAAAGACAGAAGAACGAGCATGGCGCCGATGGAAGTCTGAAAACTCCATTGTTTTTGGATGGCTGATTAATTCAATGGTGTCCTCGATGAAGAAGCCATTCATGTTTTTACCAACTGCTCAAGATATCTGGTCCGCAGTGAGAGAGTCATATGACAACAGCAAGAATGCAGCCCGAGTTTATGGCATCCGGGCAAGAATCTGGTCACTGAAATAGGAAGCTATGATTCTCACTGACTATTATCATGACAAAGTCTCATTATGGCAGGAGTTGGATCTGCTAAAGGCAAAAGTCTGGCTCTGTGCAGGAGATACTGCAAATAACAAAAAAGATGTTGAAGAGGATCGACTATTTGAATTTCTTGTAGGTTTGAATCCCATATATGATGATGTGAGAGGGTGTATACTTGTCCAAGACCCGTTACCATTTGTATGAGAGGCCTTTGCTTTGCTCAGAAATGAAAAATCCCGCAGACAAGTGATGCCAACTAATATTGCAGTAACTCATCAGCCTATTGTGAAGGCCTCAGCATTAGCTACTCGAACTATGGACTAGAAACATTCTAAGGACCGTCCTATTTGTGAGCACTGCAAAAAGACAGGACACTAAAAAAATTTGCTGGGACATACATGGGAAACCTGCAGGATGGAAGCCAAAAAAGAACAAGAGTCGTGGTTACCTTGCTAATGTCTCAAAGGGTGATGATATGGAGTCATCTGCTACAAACAACTAGAATGATGCTTAGAGTCAAATCTTGGAACGACTTGCTGCCTTGGAATCTAACCAGCAGAGCCGTAAACAACCTATGTCCACTGTTGTCTAACGAGGTAACTTTTATAAAGCCTTAGCTACACTTCAAGGTACACGTTCTGAGCACCGTTGGATAGTTGACTCAGGAACGTCTGATCACATGTTTGGTGACAAATCTCTATTCTCTACATATACTTCCACTCAAACTCACACCTTTGTTAAGATAGCTTATGCTTCCGATGCTCCTATTACTGGTGTTGGTAGTATTAGAGTGTCCCCAACTCTAACTCTTCATACTGTTCTGCATGTGCCAAATCTAAAATACAGTTTATTATCTATCAGCCAGTTAGTCAAAGATGAAAGATGCCATGCTAATTTTTTTGTTAAACATTGTGTTTTCCAGGACCTACTTACGGGGACAACGATTGAACTTGCTAAGGAGTTTGAAGGACTCTACTACCTAGATGAATGTATCTCCGCTACATGCAATAAAGTGTCTTTCCCTAGGTCAAGTGACTTGGAGCTCTGGCACAAGCGCTTAGGCCATCCAAACCCTCATTATATGAATCCATTATTTCCCTCTATCGGTTTCAATAAAAATATTTCTCAGTTTCATTGTGATTCTTATGAGCGTGCCAAACATCATCGCACCTCTTTCTCTCCTTCACGTTACCATGCATCTAAACCATTTCATATTATTCATAGTGATCTAATGGATCCCTCTCAATTTTTAAATGGCACAAACAAAAGATGGTTCATCACTTTTATTGATGATCATACACGTGTGTGTTGGGGTTTTATGCTAAAAGATAAAACTGATGTTTACCAAACTTTTATTGACTTTTATCACATGATTTAAACCCAGTTCCAAACAAATGTACAAATCCTTCACACTGATAATGGAACTGAATATGTCAACCACCCCTTATCCATTTTTCTGAAAGATCATGGCATTGTGCACAAAAGTACTTGTCCTTATACCCCACAGCAAAATGGTATAGCCGAGAGGAAAAACCGTCAGATCCTTGAAACAGCACGAGCACTACTGTTTAGCAGTCATGTACCCAAATCTCATTAGGATGATGCTGTCCTAACTGTTATTTTTCTCATTAACTGAATGCCAAGTAAACCTTTGTCCTTCAAAATACCTTTACAAGTCTTACACAACTTCTTTGACCTACCCTACCTTGAAAATACATTACCTCTGCGAGTCTTTGGTTGTACTTCATATGTTTATCTTCATCATGCATACAAACTTGATTCATAAGCTGTCAAGTGCATCTTCTTGGGTTACTCGGGCTCTCAAAAAGGATACAAGTGTTATGATCCCACTACCAAGCGACTATATGTCACATGTGATGTCACTTTTCATGAGACCATACATTTCTACTCTCAGTCTTCTGTGCAGGGGAGAGTTGGAGTAAATCACCTCAGACTGAAAAATATCCTTCTAACATGTTTATTGAGTATGATCCTAATTTCGCAGCCCTTCCTAAAACTACTAATCCTAGCATCCCTCTAGAACCTTCACTATCCTATGAGGTGCCTAATATAGATGAGAAGGATACCAATCTAAGGGGAGACACTAATGCAAATATTCGTATCTATACCAGGAGACACAAGACAGGTAGAGGAGTTCCTCCAGCTACTAGTACATTCCAGGAGTCAAACCCGGATATAGTTCCAAGGGGAATTGAAACTCTATGAGTAAGACAAGCACAAAATGATATTGATCTGCCAATTGCATTTCGAAAAGAGCGTCGCTCATGCACAAGACACCCTATTGAGAGGTTTATGTCCTATCATGCACTGTCACCAGCATATTTTGTATTTATTGCTCACTTAGATGAGATCCGGGTTCCCAACAACATTGATGAGGCATTGGACAGTCTTGAGTGGAGACAGGCAGTTATGGAAGAAATGAAAGCATTGGAAAACAATAACACTTGGGAAATTGTTGATTTACCTAAAGGAAAGAAAGCAGTAGCATGCAAATGGGTCTTTACCCCTAAATACACAGCAGATGAAAGCCTAGATAAGTACAAGGCGAGATTGGTGGCACAAGGATTCTCACAGATATATGGCATAGACTACAATGAGACGTTTACACTTGTTACAAAGTTGAACACTATTAGAATCTTATTATCTCTAGCAGTAAATCTTGATTGGCCTCTTCACCAAATGGATGTGAAAAATGCATTTCTCAATGGCGATCTAAAGGAGAAAGTATATATGAAGATGCCTCCAGGTTTCCCCAGAAAAAGGAGTAGTCAGGTGTGTAAATTGAGGAAATCATTATATAGTTTGAAGCAGTTTCCTAGAGCATGGTTTGAAAGATTCTCATGTGTGTTAAAAACTCAAGGATATGTCCAAGGACAAAGTGATCACACGATATTCTTTAGATATCAGAATGAATAGTGGTCATGGCAATATATGTAGATGACACTGTCCGTACTGGAGATGATTCAGTATAGATTGACAGGATAAAGGAAGCACTAAACCAAGAATTTCATATTAAGGAGTTAGGAGAGATGAAGTACTTCCTTGGGATAGAAGTTTCCAGATCAAAGAAGGGCGTCTATATATCCCAAAGAAAATATATCCTTGATCTCCTAAAAGAATCTGGTATGTTAGGCTGTAAGCCGAGTGACACTCCTATAAAAATTGAGAAGATAAGCGATGATCAAGAACTTGGGAAGAATGTAGACATGGAGAGGTACCAACGCATGGTTGAAAAATTAATATACTTGTCTCATACCCGACCAGACATCGCTTTTGCAGTCAGCGTGGTGAGTCAACACTCACATGAGCCTAAACAAAAGCACTACTTAAAAGAAGTCTACAGGATTCTGAGATATCTCAAAGGATCATCTGGCCGTGGACTACTATTCATAAAGACAAATAAGAGGATTGTAGAAATGTATACTGATGCAGATTAGGCAGGGGATCATGGTGACAGGAGGTCTACTTCAGGATATGCAACATTTGTTTAGGGCAACCTTGTCACATGGAGAAGTAAAAAACAAAGTGTAGTAGCAAGAAGCAGTGCTGAAGTCGAATATAGAGCCATAGCTCTCAGAATTTGTGAAGGAATATGGGTGAAGCTAGCACTCGAAGAGTTAAAGGTAACCGTAGGCCTACCAATACGGTTCTACTCAGACAGCATGTCAGCTATTAATATCTCACGTAATCCTATCCAACATGATTGCACAAAGTATGTTGAGATAGATAGACACTTCAAAAGATAGAAAATTGATGAAGAAACTGTTGATCTGAGACGCATACCATCTAGGAAACAAACAGCGGATGTGCTTACTAAAGGACTAGCTCAGGACAAATTTGAGTATTCTATTGGCAAGTTAGGCATGATCAATATCTATGCTCTAACTTGAGGGGGAGTGTAGATAATATTCTGCTGATTTTAAGGAGATATTATTAGATATGATATGATATGATCTTAATTAATTAGTTGAGATATGATAGGATATATGATAGGATTTGATTCTGTAAATATTTCTCATTTATTGCTGTAAATCAGTCCCATGATTCTAGCACTAAGATTAGGGATTGATATCTGCTCCGTGACTGTATATATGAAGCATATGATCAGTAATATACATTGAACTTTCCTAGAAACTCTCACTACCTTGCATCGATCTTCACCTCTTAACCTCAATTTTCCCACTTCCGTAAATAGGCATCAATCTCAATATTTCCACATTTCTAAATAAGCATCAATCTAATTTTTCGCCATTCATAAATAGCTGTCAAAATCAAGCATCAAATTATGCATTTATCATCAATCTTTGCAAGTGTGCATGCATAGGAATCAAGCATCAAATGATGTAGTTATCATAGCACATTCATAAGAAATTTGCCAACTTCATACCTCTTAATCTCAAATTTCCCACATTCATAAATAGGCATGAATCTCAATTTTCCCACATTCCTAAATAGGCCCCAATCTCATTTTTCCCACATTCGTGAATAGCCACCAAAATCAAGCATCAAATGATGTAGTTATCATAGCGGATACGTGAGAAATTGCCAAGTTCATATCTCTTAATATCAATTTTCTCACATTCATAAATACGCACCAATCTCAATTTTCCCATATTCCTAAATAGGCACCAATCTCATTTTTCTCACATTCATAAATAACCGTCAAAACCAAGCTTAAAATGATGCAATCATGCATCATCAATCTTTGCAATTGTGCATGCATAGCAATCAAGCATCAAATGATGCACTTATCATAGTGCATACATGAGAAATTTGTCAAGTTCAAACCTCCTAATCTCAATGTTCCCACATTCATAAAAAGGCATCAATCCAAATTTTCTCACATTCTTGAAAAAGCATTAATCTCAATTTTCCCACATTTATAAATATTTGTCAAAAATCAAGCACCAAATGATACAATTATCATCAACCTTTGTAAGTGTGCATTCATAGAAATTAAGCATCAAATGATATAAATGTCAATATGCCTCATAGGAGTGCATACAATCAAATAAACTTGAATACCACAGCTGGCACATCCATTTATATAAAATACTATCATTTCTCACAAAAGCCACATATGCAATTTTGAAGGATTACAAGGCATAAAAGGAAAATTAAGTCAGTGTCAAGTTCAAGTCTATGAATCAATCCCAATTTTCCCATATTCAAAGACAAGTATACAAATCAAGCATCAAATGAATATTTGCTCTAACCAAACACAATGCATTCATTAAAAAGAAATTAAGGCAGCTTAACTTGTAAAGTTTCAGTAAATTCCAAATTTCCGATACTCACTGATACAGACTTCCCAAATCTGCTTGTGCTTTAGAAGCTACACTGGAGAGGTGTCTTCAAAGTAAATATTCTGAAAAGCAAAATTGATTCATCTTCAAAACCCCTCCTGCACCAGCTTTGTTTTGGATAAGCAAATGAAAGTGAAAGGATAAAAGAATGTCATGTGTTCGATAAACAATCATGTTTCAACTTCAAACAGGCAGACCAAATTTCAGCGCAGTGGCATTAACATATAGAGAGATGAACAAGACCTCGGAACATCATCGTGCAGATATAATCCAATAATACATTCAGGTCAGCACAAGCCTTTCGTGTTAAAACGAAATCACAAACCTAAGGAACATTGTCTACAGGACCAAATTATACTCTTAAGTATAGAAAATTGCATTCAAAGATCAAGTTCTAAAAGAGTTTGCAGAAAGTTGCAGCAATTACTGATTACGACAAATAAAATAAAATCAAATTACACATTTCTTCCATGAAATAAGTAAACTTGCAACTTTTAGCACTTAAGCACTGATCGAAAATGAAGACCAAATACCCAAAAATTTATAAAAGTCAAGAAATAAAAAGGGATCTAAATGAAACAATCACTCTTCATTTCAGGGGATTACAGAACCATGCTCAATGTGAATCACAATGGTGCTACAGTTTTCGATAATACATGTTAGCAGTTACTTCAAAAGTTGAAAATGTTTCAAATTTCTAGAAGATAAATATTCCAGCCAGGAAAAACCATGAACATCTTGAAGGCTGAGTCCCAGGAATATTTAATTGAGAAAATTTTGATGATATAATAATGAAGAGGTATTTTCTCTTCAATCAGTTAAGAAGAGACCTTTGACAAGTATGAAGGATTTATATACAATGCTTGGTAGAGACCCTCTGATACAATTAGAAAGTGCTTGTACAACGACCCATAAACAATCAGTAGCGTCTCTTCGTAGTGGCGAAGTAAAGGTGCCCTAGAACCCAAGTCTAGATTCAAACAATCATAATTACACTAGGTGATGACGTGAGATTATAAAACTGTATTCCTCGCTACAAAATGAGGAAAAGGGACAAAATTGATAATATCTCGGAGATTCCCTATCTTGTTCAGAAATCAGAACTAGTTTGATCATCATACAAAGGGAAAAAGAAGCACAAACTAAACAAAAACACCAAACAATCATAATTACACTAGGCGATACCACTCTCAGATAGCAGTGCGCACGTGGTCTCGCCCGCGAGAATTTGCAAGCCAAAATCCACTGAGAGAGCCTTGTTCGCAGAAAGGTCTGCTACGACATTGTCCCGTCTGTTGATGACTGCCATCTCCATTTGCCATTCTCTCTGCAGCAAGTGTTTCATCTCCAGGACGAGGCTCATGCCCTCGTGTAAATCAAAATGTTTCCCACTTGCTCTTTTCGAAAACACTCAATTGAATCGCAGCAGGTGGAGATGATACCACCCCACAGTCCCGCCACAGTTAGGCTATCTCCTTCAGTCGAGACGAACAAGGAATGCCCCCATTCCTCCGCTTAATCTGACCCACGCCAATGAAGGTCGGCATCTAAATCTAATTAATAATCCCTCGTCGAGTCCCGCAACTAATAATCTGACCAGAAGTTACCGTTGGATTAGGCGGTTGCTTGGTTTTTTAAAAAAAAAAAGAAAAAAGAAAGGTAGCGTTTTTTTCTCACTTCCGCAGTTACAACCAATTTTATAAAAGATGTTGAAATAAAACATGAAAACTTAAATTTTACTTAATTATATTTTATAATAATTATTATATTCTCTTTTAAAAAGTATCGTATTTATTTAAAAAATGTAAGACTCAAGGTATCTTTTTATAAATATATATTGTTATATTTTTTTACCTTCTTGTTAGAAATAAGATTAACTCTATTTTCTAAAACAATATTAATTAAATCTAAATGAAAACTAATTTTTTAATGAAAACCAAATTAAATTCCCTAAAAAATTCTTTCATTCAAAATCTAAAAAAAAAATCAATTTTACATATCATAAATCTTTTTTTATAATATCATTAATCATCTTTCAATACAATAGATATCAGTGTTCTTTATTAATAAAACTCAAGAGGTATGATACAGTAACAATTAGACATTAAATAAATGCAGCATCAAGAATATATATATATATATATATTAAAATTTAGCACTGATTTAATTAAATAATATAATATGAACATCAATTAATTGTTAAAAAATCATTAATGTTCGAACCTACTTCCAGAGAAAATTGACGGCATTGGGTCCCAAGGAATCCAATTCAACTTCCATCAATTTTTTTTGTCCGACTATGTTGTCCCATCCCCATCTCTCCTACTGAAACAATTATGATCCCCATCAAAATTAATTAATTTAATTTAATCACTTTTCTCAGAACAATTTTATTTGTTAATGAAATTACTTTGCTCATCAAAAAAACTTAACATTAATTTCTTAAAAAAGTAAATTTCATAATCATAAACTAAAATTATTGAGGACTAAAAAATCGTTTCAATTGAGAAGTGAGGACAAATCTTTACCCCGTTAAAATATATTCAAAAGTTCAAAGATTTTTATGGGAGATATTTTTAAAATATGTGTAAAAAAAAAAAGCAGAATTTTTCCTCAATTTTTTTCAAAAAATACTATATATTTAGGAATATAATATTATCTGACATTTTTTCAATTAAAATATAATAATTTAATTAGTAAATTATTAAAAAAAAATAACTTCCGTGTGAACTTGAAGTGCCACATCGTTTATGGTATAACCATTCACAAACCAACAACTCAGCATCTTTTGAATGTTACGTGGCTGATGACTCATCTGTTTCTAAGCCATTTAAAAAATGTGCCCCACCCCTAGCCCAGCCTTGTCGCATCTCCTTCGCCAGCCGTCATGGAGTCCGTAGCTTTGCAGCATCTTTGAATTCAGTTTCGCTCGCGGCGCGCGTTCTTCCTCATCTATCGTGCTTTCTGTCGCGTCTTCTTTAGATTTGGTCTTGGGCGAAGAAGGAATGTGATTACAATGGTGTTCTGGGCTGTCCTATATAGGATTTTGTTTTATCTATTCCTTTGTTATTATTGCATTTGGCAGCAAAATTCTATAAGACTATTTGTACGTGGATCAGTTAATTTTGGAATATTGTCACTGATTTATGCAAATTGGTTTCCAGGAGGCTTGGTTGTGGGAGTTTGGCCTATACAATTCCAACCCCAATCTTGGAGAAGATTATTCAGCTGAAGCAAGAGAACGATAGTAGAAGACTCTGTGAACTTACTATAAAAATATGTTCAATTAATATTAGTTTTGGAGAAAATAATAATAAATAAATAACTCAAGACTGAATCAAACTCAGCCTCCTTAATATAAATAAATTAGAGGTCTCAAATCAATTTTATTTTAATATCTATTAATTATATTTATAAATAAATAACAACATATATTTTATAAAAATGGAATAATTCTGATGATATTTTTGTAAGATTTCCCCCTCATCAAACTCCTCAATTAGTATCTAGTAATTAGAGATTAAATGGGCAGTTAGAGATTAAATTCACAGGAAGTTGCTACACAAAGAGGGGTGGTTTGCAGTTGGGGATTAATTACGTTGGCAACGATATGAAAGCAACATTTTTTTTTATGGTACGATACAGATTGTCAATGTTTGTTGTATGAGCTTATTGTACCTACAAAAGGAGTGGAAATTAAATGACATGACCCTGCAAGATGTTTCTTCTAAGTCTCTAACCCAGCCATTCACCAATAAGTACTAATAACCCAATGTTCAAATTAGAGTCACAAAGGACACGGCTCATAGCTACTATCGACTAACCCTCCTACACTTCACATAGATATCTTGGAATAATCTTTTGAATTCCACGTTTTATAGTCAATAATAAAAATTAGGTCTAACTTAATAAATTAGTGCTCATAGTATAATAAAATTTAAATTTCATTAAAAAATATACATATATTTAATATTTAATAATATTTTAAATATAATTATTTTTAATGGGAGATACCTTATTTTAAAAATATATATAAGTAAAAGTACATTTTGACATATCTATTAGTTAATTTTGATTTGATAAGTAGTTCCCATTTTCTCTCATGTATTACTTCTTATCTTTAATATAAAATATACTTAATTAATTTAGGTTGATTAAAAAAATTAATTAATTTAGTTATTTATAATAATTATGTGTTAATTTTCTTAAAATACTTTTTTTAATCATGTGCATTTGAGCAACTATTAATAGAACTCAATTAATATATATAATCATATATGAATATTTTAAGAAAATAATTATAATTTTAAGAGATAAAATGTATTGTGATATTATATTCAGAATTAAAGTAGATAAGAAATACTTATATACTCTAAGAGTGTCATATCATTTAGACTCTGTCCAATTAAAATATAATAATTTATTATATCTTAATCCTAGTTGGCTTATACTCACAAGAAATAATTCACATTTTTTGTTTCTTTTTAGGAAAAAAAAAATATTTTTATTTTCTAAATATAACGTCAATTTTTTCAAATGAGTTATCAGCTAGATTGTTATATTTTGATTTGATAGAGTTTAGATAACATGTCACTCTTAAAATATGTAAATATTTCTCTACAATAAACTCAATATCTAGAACTTTTATATTTATAACATGAGAGAGTATTAATTTTTTTCATAATACCCTTATTTATTGAAGCAATTTTATCCCTCACATTTAATTTTAATTATTAAATGATAAAGTTAATTTTGAAAAAACGTGATAAGTTTTTTACATATTAATTATAAATTGTCAATTAACCTCTACATATTAATTAATATGAGCTTTTATTTAGGATAAAAGGGAATACAACATATACCATGAGCCAAATTTAAAATATTATCAAACTCCTTCACACATTGCACCCAAAAAAAAAAACAAAGGACTCCTTCATATAGTTCTCAAAATATTCTCTGCATCCATATAAACTCAAATCCAAGACATTATACCTTATTGATCAATAACTCATCAACACCTACCCACTAGTTCCTTTTGTTTTAAAATAACTGTCATTTTCTAATTTTGCACACACACGTATATATAAATTATTAAATAATCTAACTTATAAAAAACCCAATATATAATATTTAATCAAAGGTGATAAGCCACCTTCTAAATAAATTAGTGATCTTATATTTATATATATATATATATATATATATATATATGTATGTATGTATGTATGTCAATCTGCATAAAAAGGTACCATATGTCAATGAATTTACATAAAAAGGGATATCATTCAGTAACTTCTTTTCAAAAATAACCATTATTTATAATTTTCAACTAGCTGTTTTTTTCTGGATTCATATTTTTAATAGAGATCACTCTAAAAAATTATTTAACCACCTCTCTCCTTGATTCTCATAGATAAGCATTTGAAAAAACCAAAGAAAAAGTAAATAATTAAGACCCTCTTTATGATTCCCATCAAGTGAATCTTTTTTAACGGGTGACCTACCCTGTAAGTAACTCTTTTTTTAAAGATTGGTAACATATTTTTCTAATTAGTACAGGACTTAATTTATTTATATTAAAAAATTAATTACATTATTTAATATAATATATTTCTTTAAAATAAAATAGTTTAAAATATTTTTTTAACTTAAAAAAATTAATATTTTTTAAAATTTTATAATTAAGATAAAATCGTCCAACAAAAAATTATTTCTACTTTTATCATCTCAATTTTTAATTTTTTTAATATAACTAAAATTATTCAAAATATTAAAAATAAAACTAAAAATAACTTCTATTATACTGACAAGGATAAATGAAAGAATCTATTTCTCCTTCATTTCCCCACATCCACTTCCACTCTACCAAACATACCATAATTAATTATTATTATTGAGAAAATATTAAAATAATTTAAAAAAATAGATAAACATAAAAAAGATAATAAGACTAAGATCAATTCCTTAAAGTAGTATTGTATAGGACAGAGCAGTATATAAATAAGCTGAGGCTGTTTAGTTTTTTTTAACATGGTACCCAACTTACAGGGACAACATTACAGAACACTGAAACATGTCCTCCTTACGTGCAAGAGTAAGCAACACCTAGCTTTTATGGCAAACACGTGTTCTTGTCCTCTTCAAAGACCACACCCATATCATTCACCAATCATTCACAAACACATAACATGTATCACCATAAATTCATAATTGACAAAAAGAGAAGGTACACATGCTCCAAAAGTCTGAGTCACAGGCACTACACAATGAACAATAATATTCTAACTGGTAGAGTCACACACATGCACATGGAATTGAGTAAAAGCTAAATAGGTAATACGGTAAAAAATCAGATCAGAAAACATCAATATGGTAGTTCCACATGCCGCTCAGTATGTGATATGTTTCTCTAGTATGGTGCAAAATGGGACAAGAGGCTTGTCTCTCTCAAAAGACTGAGATTATGGCTGCAAGCATGCAGACAAGCAATGATCCTGCTGAAATTGGGACCATGGATGGTGCTGAGTTCCCTGGAGATGGCACCGGTGCTGCTGTTGGAGATTGCTCGCTTGCTGTCCCTGAACCAGACATTCTAGGCGCTGCAGCAGAAGACGATGGAGACATGCCTCCAGAAGAAGAAGAAAGGAAGAATCAGTAATCACGCACATTAGATAAAACCAACCACCAACAATGTCAGATGATAAACTCAGTTTTTCTCATGTAGTAATGGTGTAATCAGAGGGTGATCCTCTTAGTAACAATAAGATTATTACCATATGACCTGAAAGTTATAGGTTCAAATCTTAGAAACTATCTCTCCCCTTACTTGGTATGGGTATTTACATCTATTTCTCATTAAACCCCACTGATGGGAGCATTGCACATAGGACCGCCCTTTTTTAATGGTGTAATTCTATAAAGAGCTCTGCCTCTCAAGAAGTTAAAACTTTCCCACTATTCAATTCATCTTGAAATTCTAACTAACTAACTAATCTGTCACAAACCACATCTAATTGGGGATAAACACTTCATAGAGGGGCAAGCATATTGATTAGCAAGCAAAAATTTACATTGTTGCAACTAAGGAACATTAATCAAAATTGTATCTTGAATTCTTGATCATATCTGCATTTCAATTGCACTCAAGAACAAGAGTCTTGTTATCTGGCATATAGCATACCATACAATACAGAACAATGGAAAATTGATTACTTTACATTAAAATCGAAAGAGCAAAAAGATAAATTCCAAGGGATGGATATAACCCAAGTCAGAAAGATAACATGATAATACAGAAAATTAGACTGGCCCCATCTATAATTAGATTATTGTCAATTTTTTGTAATAACAACAAAACTGGCCTCATATCTCATCATTTGCCATAGGTGGGCCCAAGGACAAGCATGTATATGATATAGTGTGCTTTTGTAATGTTATTCACTCTCTGTAAAAATAATATCAAGTAGATAATCAGTGAAAGAAAGTTAAGCATGCAAAATCACGTGAGGTTCTTTATATTCAGAAGCAATTCCTATTTGACATATGACTTCAATTTAATGTTATAACTAAACCAAAGTGTATAAATTGTATGAAAATAATTTAAGAGACTGGGAGAACCTACCAGGAGCAGCAGATGGAGTTACAGACACTGCAAAACAACAAAACCACAGTTAATATCTGAGAAGAATCTAGAAATGGATAAAAACATCAAAGCAGACCAACAAAATATTAGTTATTGCAGAAATGTACTTTTTGACATTTATGTTTTAATTAAATATTTATCCATACATTTCAGATATGCAAGATGAAGAAGTTTTCACCACCAGAATATCAAAAATCACTGTAAATAATTTTTATGATTATACCCATAAAAAATCTACCAGTCCTGTGAAAAGTTTGAGATCAGGTATTCCAACCCATGCATAAATGCCAGTTTTCCCCCAAAAAGAAAACTCTAATAAAAACGGGTAGGTGTTAGGTAAAAGTCTAGATTGATATATTAATACAAGAAGGGGATGGCAGAAATCAAGATTAATGCACTCAGTGTTCAAAACAACAAAGGTACACAAAGACTAAGGGTGTCAATTAGATGAATAAAAATTAAAGCTTTCTGCAACAGAACAGCACAGAACAACAAACATTCTGAGAAAATACTTGCACAGAGAATTATTACCTCAAAAACAAGAATCTTCACAAAAAAAGGAGAAATCAGAGAAACCCCACATGAAAAAAGTATGAAGAAGAAGAAAAACTCACATCCACAGTTAGAAAAAGAAGGGGCAGAGACTTTGCAAGCAGCAGGAAGTGTCATCGCCTTTGTGATATTCAAAGAGACACCATACTGAGAACTGCTCTTGAAAGCTTGACAGATACAATCAGGGCTGGTCTTAAGCACAGTCTTGAAGCCAGAGCAGCATGTACCCTGCGGCTTCATGGTGGTGCTTCCGCTGGAGACAAAGGGCAAGCAATCCACCATGTTGGATATCAGGCTCATACAATCCGGCGAAGGCGAAGGCGAAGGTGAAGGCGCGTGGTGTGCAGAAGACGACGCGGCGTGAGCCAGAGCGACGGCCGAGATGGCCAAAAGGCAGAGAATGAGGGATGTGTTCGCTGCCATTGTGGGGGAGAGAGAACAGAAAGAAGAGAACAGTGAAGTGCGTGTGGGAAATGGGAATGTGGGCTTGGAAAGTGGAGTTAAATAAGGTAAGGGGCGAGGGCTTGGGGAAGTAGAACGGGGTTGAAGGCGAATAATTGGAATTTGGGAAAAGATTGAATTTTTGAGAGAGAGAGAGGGGGGGGTGATGTGAGGCGGTGCTTTGCCATGCGGGCACAGAAGAGCCAGTGAGATTAAATGCGTTTGTCTACGTGTCACACAATATCCCTCTCCGGGGTGCACTTATTCTAAAAAATTATCATGTAATTTTCAACTTCATTATTTTCATCTAAGGGACTCAAAATATTTATTTTTTTAAGGTATTCATGTTTTTTCCTTAATAAAATACGTCTTTTTTTTTATTATTTTCAATCATTTATTTGATTTAGATTATTTTTGTTAGAAAATTCCAAATAATATGGCATTCTGAATGTATATAAACAGATTTAACTATGGCATGATCACAACAATATATCAAGAAATTTAAATTCTTTTTAATAAAATCGAATCAACTAGATAAGACAAAAGGAGGTGAAAGAAGAAGAATTTCTAATTAAAAAAATAACAAGAAGAAGTGTTCAAAAAAGAGAAAGATATTTTATTCTTTGCAAAATGCTTACGTATCTCTTTTTTTTAGCCAGAAAAAAATGTTTACATTTCTTTATTTTTAGTAGTCCATTCATTATAACACCTCTATAAACATGCAATAAATTTTTCAAATTTTTTTGAAAATTTAACTTGAATGTAAATTGAATAAATTTAAATTTCTTTTTATATGGAATATCTTTCCCCACCATTATTTATTATTTATTATATCCGGAGGCGTTAAGCAGTACTCAATTTGGCAGGTTTGAATTTTTTCAAGTTTTTATACGCTATGGGTGGATAGTTAGGTATGGTGGAGTCGGGTCTCTTTCAAGTAATTGTTAACCGTCCCGTCAACTGATTCTCGCTGTTTAAAGAATCAACCAGCTTAAATTATGACACGTGTCTCCTCCTCCTTTATAAGATAGTTTCACAAGAATGCATCATTGTCATACACGTGTCCCCTTAAGATTTGGTCGGATGAAGAAAGAATGCGGAAAAGAAAACCAGAAAATGAGTGGCCCTGTGGTCCAAAGGGCCACTCTGAATGCAATGCAATCGGAAGAATATGATGATTATGTGGAAGGTATATGGAAGAATATGATGATTATGTGGAAGGTATATAGATACTTTTACCCTTGTGGAGGGACCATTTAAAGTCACAAGAAATAGGAAAAATATTAAATCAAGTTGATAAATACAATAAATCTTTAATAGAGCTAGTAACCGGTCGCTAGTTAAGGTAGCTTTCCAAAAACTAAAAAATAAAAATAGAGATATGATTTTAAAAAAAATAGAGATAACATAATAAAATATTTAATTTTTATAAATTTAAAATTAGATTTATGACCCAATTAAGAATTTGTTAAATTTATCGACCTAATTTAAGATTTCCTAATTTTGAGTAATTTTAAATAGAATTTTTTTATATTAATTTATCAAGACCTAATTCAGATTACACAAATAAAGTTATATACTGAGCATTAACATATCTGTAGTAGTATGTTGTAATTAGGGTTATATTATATTTTTTTATTGTGCCAATTAAATACCACAAATTAGCAAAATACATAAGTAATTATAATGCATAGGATTGAACCAAATATATTATCAGTTGAGAGAAAATGAATAAAAGAAAAATATAGAGATTAAGGATTGGATTGTAATAACTATAGTATAAAGGATTGTCATCACTTATTTAAGTAGTTGTGGGTTTAAATTCTCATATTTGTATATGTGGTACTTAATTGAGATTTTTTTTTTATTTAAAACAAAATATACTTCTTTTGCTTTATAAAAAAAAAAAGGGTGCGCGTATAATTCCAAAAATGTGAAGGGGACAAATATGTCATATAGATATACGAACTATATATAGTTGTAATTTTTTAGTTTAATTTTGTCAATAAAAATATCATCTTGCCATGTCATCCTATAGACTAAGTAAAACAATAATGTGACCCGATAATAAGTAACTAATTAAAATTAATAGCATTACTTTTTTACGTTTAAATTGATATAAAATTAGTTTAATAATATAAAATTTTATTATATTTTTTAAAATTTTAGATTAATTATTTATATTAGAAATGATAACTATATATTTTAAAATTAAATATTTAATAATAAGATATAATAAATAATATTAAAAGAATTGATGCAATCATAGACTGTATTGAATCCAAACAAGTAAACAAATTAATGGAGAAGAACCAAATTAAGGTAGGCAGTTGTTCGATTATTTCAAGAATTACATTGAGAGACTTTGGAGGGTAGTTATAAGATCCGGTTCACATGGTGAGGTAATCATATCAAAATAAGGCTTCTGGCCTACTAAAAAGACGTGTCTTGTCACAAAGAAAGTTGTATGACACGTTTTTAACTTTTAGTCAATTTTTACTCTTATTTACATCTTTGTTAGTTCTGTAATAATAAACTATTAATCATTCAGTATTTCTCAATACAGCCTTACTTCTTTTATATTCTTAATATTAGACCATTTCTCCTAGTTTTGAAGTATAAGATTATAGACCTCTTTAAATAAATTTTTAAAAAACACTTATAAAAAAAATTGGATAATTTTTATAAAATGACTTATGGAGAATAACTTATAAAAATAAAATAATTATGAATAAATAAGTATTTAAATTTTTATTACTAAAAAAATTTTTATAATTAGTAAATTATCAGAAAATATATGAGATAAAAAAATTATGTTGTTTATTTGCCTTTTCCATACTATCACTTCCCCTCGCCATTATTTGTCGTCAATAAGCATAGATCCTCACCATCATTCACACAACAACCCACCAACTATGATGAGAAGCGTAGAAGATGACCAGTGTCTGAAGATAGAAGCATCAATAGACCTCTTCTTCATCTCCATTCTCAACGATAGACCCCTAGATCTATAGCAACAGACTAGCAAAACTCTAGCATTAGACCATCTAGGGGTGTTTATAAAGCCCGCGACCCGGTATGCCCACCCGATGCCGCAAAAAAATAGCCCTGCCCAGCCCGATAAATATAGGGCAGGGCGGGGCACCGGGCTGCAACATGTCACCCATACTTTTTTTGGGCTAGGCACCAGGCAGGGAGTTGCCTGCCCTGCCCTGCCCATGAGCACTTATTCTTTTTTTTTTACTTTTCTCCCTAGATACTACAGTTGGAAGGGAGAATATGATAATTACTAATGACTAAATAGTTATTTTAAAAATCTAAATAGTTAAGTAAGTAAGTTACGTCTTTTAATATTTATAACTATATTAATTTTTTTTCTTTAACTTTACTAATCATAATATTATTACATTATAAATTATAATTGTTTATTTTATTTTTTTAGATGCTTCATCTTTATCAATATTTAGAAAATTTATACAAAGTTACAATTACAAATTACTTAGACTTCAAAACTTTTTTTATATGCAATAAATTTCAATACTTTAATTATTATATTTTTGTTACCTTATTTTTAGTAGATTATAGATATTATTTAACTCTTGAAGACATATGAATATGGTATTATTTTAGAAGTTTATAATTACAGATTATTTTTTCCAACATGAGCAGAGCATCATAATGGGCCCGCCCAGCCCGCCCACGCCTAGCCCGCTCATGCCCAGCCCAAAATAGTTAGAGCTTTTATCGGATAGGGTTGGGTATCGGGTTGCAAAATACAGCCTATATTTTTTTTGGGTATGGCACCGGGCAGGGAGGTTACCCTGCCCATGAACAGCCCTAAGACCATCCACGATCAACGGGGGTGCACGACTTCTTTTAACATCTAAAAGCTCTTTTTCCTATTCTATAAGTTAGTTCTGATAGTTTATATAAAATTATGATTATTTTATAAATTCTTTTAAATAAATATGATTATTTATTTTATTTTTTTTAATTATAATTTAAGTTAAAAATATTTTTAAAATTATAATTTTAAAAATTATTAAACGGGCAAATTTTAGGTGAAGACCCAAAGTATTATTTTTTTAAAGGGAGAAAGGACATAAAATTTCCCTCAAATCTGCAAATTTAATTTCAGTACCCTGCAATGACTTCATCACTGAGTCCTTAGGATATTACTTAAATGCCCTTGATTTGACAAAAATGACAGACAACAATAACTGATATAATAATAATTAGTTTCACAAAAATCTCTCCTTCTATATTAAAAAATGTTAACAGATTGCTAAATATTAATTACAACAGAAGTTTAATAAACAATAAATTTAATTAATCAAATAACGATAACAATTAGGTCAATGACAACTAAGTGTATATGGGTAATTCCACTACAATAATTTAATCTTAGACTGATTTAATTAATGAGCTTCATCCTAACAAAATAAACAACCTAATCTAATTAATGAGCTTCATTGAATTTATTGTTGAAATTTCAACTCAATTCGATATAATTTCTATAAAATTGTTAATAAATCCGTATTGGTAATAAGGACAGGAGGATGTATTAATTATCTTTTAAAACTCTTCCATTGTCATTCTAATTTACCAAAAAGTTACGTGAACATTGTGAGTGGCACAAAAGTTGTTAGTTAAATTATGTTATTCATAATTTATAAATATTATAGCTCATGATCAAATTTATTTTTTATTATGATATAATTATTTTCTTAATAATAATTATTTACAGTGATAATTTTTTAAAATTCTATTAAATCATTATTAATTATTATCATTAGTAATAATTAGAGAATTAGACTTATAGTGAATGTTTGAAAATAAAGAAAATAATGATTTTAAAAGGGTTTTTAACCCAAATTTTAATTTGTATAAATTTTAAAATAAATAGTTATATTTATCTAAGAGAGTTTTTAGAATAGACTATTATTTAAAATTAATGTTTCAGATAAATTATTGAGACTAATTTCTGTTTCTGGAATAGTAAAAAAGTTTATGGATTACCGAATTAATATTTTATCTTTATTTTTTCTTATATCCTCTCTCCTCTCCCATATCTCTTATATATCATCTCTTATCTGTCATATTTTTAATAAAATTATTTTTTTCCTGATAATTTTTTAATTATAAAATTTTTTCTAATAATAACTAATTCAAACACTCATTTATTTTTAATTATTTTTTTACATAGGCGCTTAATGGATATAAATAGATGGATTTAAGTTTTGTCCTTTATATTATTAATATATATTGATATTATTACATTTTCAAGTCAGTAGACAGGATAATACCTTATTACCTAATTACTAAATTTCAACCAAATTAACACTAATACATACAAATTCAAAAAAAAAATCATTGGGCATAATTATTTTAAATTAAAAATTATAATTTTATTATTGTAATACTAGTAAAGTTATTTTGTTTTAAGATACAATGTGAGAAATGTATTATTAACAAAGACTAATTTTTAAAACTATAATAGTTATTGAATATAAGAAAATTCAATAATATTGTTTGGTTAAAAATTAAATGATATTTTTAATTAAACGCTATATGGAACACGAATCAAGTAAATTACATTAGATATCCATATTCCTTCCTGGAAAAAATTAGAGTAATATATTTATTATTTTAACTTTTTGATAGATAATATATTTATTTTTATTGGTGAATATAATTAACTAAAAAACTATTCGTCCTTGTGGTTCAACTTCCGATAAGTGTCATTGACATATTTATGGAACATATAGTGTGTATTATGGTACAAAACGTGAAAACTTGTGACTTTGTGAGGACCACTTTCTGGAAAGTAATATTTAGAACAAAAAATTACGGTCCACAATAAGGTCAAAATATTCATTATTAATTTTTGTAATTTAAAAAAAAGTAATGGAATAAATTATTTTGAGATATTTAAATGTTAAATGATTTAAAATTGAAATGTTTTAAAATTTAATACTTTCAATATAAATATTTTTGAGTTAAAATAATTAATTGTGATTTTTTATTTCTTTCTATACGTCTATTTGGATAAAAATTTAAAAAATAATTTATAAAAAAAGAGTTTTAGATAATTTTTAAAAAGATTATAAAAAAATAGTTATAAATAAATAAGTATTTGGATAGTTATTATCGAAAAAAAATTTATAATTAAAAAAATAAAAAAATGGTATAATTTTATTAAAAATATGATAGATGAGAGATTGAGGAGAAAAGAAAAGAGATAGGAGATAAGATAAATAAGAGTAAAGAAGAGAGATGAGAGAATAGAGAGAGTATATGAAAAAATAAAGATAAAATATTAATTGGGTAATACATAAACTCTTTTAATATTTTATAAACTAATCTCGATAGCTTATCAAAAATTTTAATTTTAAACCATAATTTAATCTAAATATCTTTTTAGATAAATATGACTATTTATTTTTAAAAAAAAATTAAATTAGAATTTAAATATATTTTTTTAAATTTTAATTTAAGGGTTTTCAAATATACACTATATCTAACTAGATAGGTTAGAAAAAGCTAATTGATTTTTCTACCAAATCAATCAAAATTTAGAGCTATAAACTAATCCATATTTAAATTAAATTGGACTTCAATTTTAAGAAAACTCACAGTAACAAAAAGAACATAAATAGGAGAAAAATATTTTTTTGAGTATTTACTATAATAGAAAGGAGATAAAATTATAACAGAAAATGAGAAAAAAAAAGTAATTCCTTTTCGTTTGGATAGCAAAAGAAAACAGGGAAAGAAAGGTGGAAAAGAAAAAAATAGCCGTATGCTTTATCTTCAAAATATTATTTTTATCAAAAGTAGAAAGATGTTAACATAGTATGTGGTTTAGACTTTATTTAGAAAGAGGATTTTTAGAATAATTTAGAGGGGAAAGAAATGGAGATTTTTTATCTTTATATATTCTTTTTTTCTCATTTATTTCCCTTCTAAAAATAAAAGTTTTTAGAAGGGAGAATTTTTTTACCCATTTTTAATTATATTATTTTTTATATATTTTTAATATTCTAATTATACTTTTAATTTTTTTTATTTTTCTCACACCTAATTTTTTCTTAATTGCTAAAACTTAATAAGTATAATAATTATTTATATATTATATTAAAATATATAATAATTATAAAATTAATAATAAATAATGTTAAAATTTTATCATATTTTTTAATTTTTTAATTTTATTATATATATAAATGAGATAAAAAATTTTAAGATTCATAAATTAAAAAATAATAATTTTGATATAAGTATTATAAATAAAGAGTAAATAAATTTAAATAAAAAGATAATGGTATATTTGTTAACTTTTAATATAAGGATATATTTATTAACTTTAATATAAGGGTATATTTATTAACTTTTAATTAATTTCTCTCCCCTCCCATTCCTTTTTAAATTAAAAAAAATTATTAATTAATTTTTTTTATCTTTTTCTATCCTCTATTAAATTAATTTAATTTACCGTCATATAAGGTGAACCAAATTAGTGGTCGAAGGTTAGTCGCTCTCATTAAACGGTGATACTTTGATTCTTCAGTATGTCGTAGTGCTTCCTTTAGTTGGTTAGTGAACCTAATGCTTTTACTAAATTTTTTCACGCCTTTTCTCAGTTTTTTTATATAAAAAAGGGTGGAGAGATGGGAGAAATAATGCTGCTTGTCAAAATTTTATTAAAAGATAATAATAAAAAAAAGTATGGGTCTCACATACATTGCAAGGTGAGTATAGTTTTTTGTTTAAATAAAATAATAAAATATTATTAAAGAAGATATATGATATATTTGGATAAGATTTTAGAAAATAGCTTATGAAAAAAAAAATTTTTTGGTAGCTTTTAGAAAAGGACTTCTAGAAAAGATCTTATAAAAAAAATAATTTTGAATAAATGAATATTTTGATAGTTATTTGTAAAAGTATTTTTATTATTAGTAAATTATAAAAAAGGGTATAAATATTAAATGAGGAGAGATAGGATATGAGAGATGAGAGATAATATATAAAAAGAAAGGAAGAGGAGAGATGTTGTAAGAAAAAGTAGAAAAGAGAGGAAAGGGGATATAAAAAAAAGTAGATGTAATATAGTAATTAATTAGTCTATAAGTTCTTTTATTATTTTAGAAGCTATTCTGACCAGTTTATCTAAAATTTTAATTTTAAATCATGGTTTGATCCAAAAATTTATTTGAATAAATATAATTATTCATTTTAAAAAATTTTAAAACTTAAATTTTAGTTGTTGTCAAATACACACATAGTTAAGATGAACATTAATTTAACATATTCTAAATGATTAGTTTATTTGCAAAATCAATTATCTTTATTAATTGCAAAATCAACTTTTATTAATTGCAAAATCAATTATCTTTTTATTTCTATTTTTTCTCTTCCCCAGTTTTTTTAAATTTGTTTTCTTCCCATCTATACATAGAATTAACCATGCTAATTTTTTTCTTCATAATGAATCAATGAGTATTAATATAAAGATTATTCAATACTCAATATTTTAATTTTATTTTTATATATGTCTAGTAATTATACTAAATTTAAAATATTATAAGTAAAATTATATTAAATTAAAAAAATATAAATAAATTTATATTATAAATAAAATTAAAATATTAAATATATATAAAATAAGATAAAATTTTTAGGGGATATATAATCTTTAATATAAAGTAATGACTTTTTATTGTAGAGGGTAGGATGAATCTGACAGCTGAATTGAGAACAGAAGGAAAAGGTTATAGAAAAAGGTACAAATGGATCAACCTTGGAACTTTATGAAATTTTTCTGACATTTGGCCAATACAATAATAATAGGGAATCGATGCTTTTTTTTTTTTTTAATTTATTAAATGGGCCCAAGAAGATAAAGTTTTCTTAGCGAAAAGGATGGGTTCAAAAAAATTATCTTAAATGTGATTTAAAAAAATATGATTGATATATTATCTCATAAAAATATAGATAAATATAATCTAATATATTATAAATATATAGCCTCTTCCAATGGATTTAGGAACTAAAACTCTAGTATATTCCAAAAATTTATAACAAGATAACATATATTATAGTTAAAAATAATTTGACTACTACGATAACATTATATTCATATTCTCTATATTTAGAATCTCTTGTTATTTTTGATAATTAGGGATATAATCTCCTTCTAATATAGATTCTTGATATTGGGCACTTAGCCCTCTCTTATACAAAAAAAAAAACTTCAAATTAATTATAACAAAAAAAAGATTCTTCAAGTTAAGGGGATCTTAAAAATTTTTTATAAATATTTTTTAAACTTTAAAATTATACTTTCATTTTAAAAGAAGATCAATGTTAAATCTATCTATAATTTTTTTATATAAAAAATATTTTTAAATAAAGATCAATGAGAGTTAATACAGATATTAAAAAAATAAATTTATATTATATAATAATATAAATTTGATACCTATTATTATAAGAATTTATTTGATAAATAATCTTATAATTTTTTTATAAATATTTTTTAAATTTTAGGATAATACCTTAATTTTAGTAAGATATCATTATCCAATCTATATTTATAAAAAAAAAATATCCGGGTAAGGCATTTCTTTTCTCTGCCGCTACAATTAGAATTTCTGTTTCAGTGGAAATTCCAGAAGGATCCTCGCAAGTTTTTCTTGTGGTTTGTACTCATTTGATACTTAAAAGTTAATATTCTTACAAAGTAGACTAATTATTAAACTGATTAAAATAATAGTTCATGAATTAGTGTTTTCAAACTAGGGTCAATATAATCATAATTAAAATAATATAATTTAATTAAAAAATATATATATTTATATAAAACCTCTAAAATAAGTAATATTTAACTACAAATTATTAATTTATAAATAAATTAATCATTCGTGCGTAAATTACACATAATTTAACAAAATAAAATTATTGAAATATATATATATGATAAACTATTTATTTTTAATGAGTACATTTGGATACTATAATAGTCTAATTATAAAAGATAAGTTTATTATGAGGGAGGTAGGACATTTTAAACTCAATATAGAACTCATAACAAATATCTTACAAAAAGACTCATTTGCCCCTCATAAAGCACACTAAATTGGCTGCAGTTAAGGGAAACAAGCAGCTAGAGTATAATAGTTCACCTATCTTATGAATCTTGATGCTCAAAATTGTGAAAATATGTAGCTACTTGAAGAACTCCCATCCATGTTGCTTTGCATGAATGTCATAATATAATTTGAAGATTTCTCTTCAAGATGTAAGGGGCTATTGTTTATAATTTAGGTTTCCTTTAACATGTTTATAATTTAACATGTTTTCGATTTAAAATATTATAATTTGAGGCCTTAATAAATATTAAGTCCCTCATACTCCATCATAGAGTTGGGACAATAGTTTCCACCTTTATTTATACATTTAAGCCCAATTATATTATAAGTGATGCTTATGTTTTGAAGGGTTTAGAGGTAAATAAGTATAGATGATTTTTTTTTTTCTAAAAAATTGAATTATTAACTAAATTGCCTATTGTTGAAACTTGAAATAATTAAACGAAATTGAATTTAAAATTTAGAAAAATCTAACTATGTCTTATATTGTTATACGAATTTTATGTTGATATTTTTTTTTTATAAAAGACCATATGTTAAGCAATCCCATCATATTCTCACTAGAAAAATACTTGTTTACTTTCAAAATGTTATCTTATTTATATTCTATCAAATTAAAATATAATAATTGATTTATTTAAATTCTAATTAGCACTTTTAGTAACAAAAGGAGTACAAATGTTCTAACAAAGAACATCCAATTCAATTATAAAATTTAAAAAATACATATTTATAATCAAATTTTATTTAAAACATCATGACATGTAATAAATAGTTGATCTCTTTCCTCATATTTTTTATTCTGAAATATGACAAGTATTTTTGTTCAAAATTCCTTTTTAATTTTTGCAAGTTTATTATATATCAAATAATCTTTTAAAAAATTACTTCGTGAGAGAAAAATACCCCATAATTTTTTTTGCCTTTAAATATAAGTGGGAAAACGACAAATCATATAATTTTAGAAACATAAAAAATTATCAATTCTAAAATTTAAGAAAAGTTTTGCCAATTTACTCTTAGATTTTTAGCCTTCATTTCCTTCAATGTAAATCTCTTAAACATAATATTATCCTTTTTATCTTGGGAAATATGGAAACATAAGAAGATCATAATAGAACAGTAGCGGTTAAGTGTAATCCACGTGGATCGAAGCGACAGGAGATGAGGATGTAAGTACCTAGTTCTCATTGGTCCAAAATCTATCCACGATAGCTTCTGCAGATTTTCTCGTCCGATTTGGCCCTCTAAGAAAACCGCTTTAGATTTTCTCTCCCCCACACTCCCCATACATAAAACACTCCCTATCCCCAAAGAATAACACTTGAAGAAGCAATCTGTAATCTGGCTATTGTCTCTGTTATTTTCTCTCATTTTCTTGAGAAAAGTTTCAGAGTCAAGAAGAAATGGCAGGTGCTGCAACATCTGGTGCTGTGTTGAATGGTTTGGGATCTTCCTTCTTGTGTGGAGGAAAGAGAAGCCAATCTCTTTTCTCTGCTAAATCTAATAATAATAATGCTGTTAGCCCTAAGAGGTTCTTTGTTGCTGCTGCTGCTGCTGCTCAACCCAAGAAATCTTGGATCCCTGCTGTTAAAGGTGGTGGCAACTTCATCAACCCTGAATGGCTAGATGGCTCGTAAGTCGCTCCCTTTTTCTTGTTTTCCCTCATTTTCCAGGAAAATTCTCACACAAACAAAAGATACCTTAAACAAATCAAATAATGAAAAGATACATGAACATATCACTATATCAGACATAGATCCTCTTCAGACAAAGTAGGTATGATGCGATCAGATATCTAATATCACTTTATGAGATTTTTATTTATCATGCTACTCTCTCATGTTAGCCATGTTAATTTAAAGAGTTAGTCATGTTAATTATTTGTATAAAATATGTTAGTTTCCAAAAGAACTCTTCTATTATGTTAGTTTCCTAAAGTACTCTTCATATGCTTAGGAAACTACTACTTTCATGGAAAACCTCTCAGTTTAGGAAAAAAATTATTAATTTGAGAGAAAAAGTGACTTTTAATCTGAAAGCAAACCCATATACTAGCTCTTACATCTAGATCAGCCTCAGAGAGAGTATATTTTCTGTTCATTGATGAATCTGTGTTCAAAATTTGCAATTGCAGGCTGCCAGGTGACTATGGCTTTGACCCTCTTGGCCTAGGCAAGGATCCAGCATTCCTCAAATGGTACAGAGAAGCAGAGCTCATCCATGGCCGGTGGGCGATGGCCGCGGTGGTCGGAATCTTTGTTGGCCAGGCATGGAGTGGAGTTCCATGGTTTGAGGCCGGAGCTGACCCGAATGCCATTGCTCCTTTCTCCTTTGGCTCACTTCTGGGCACCCAGTTGCTGCTGATGGGGTGGGTAGAGAGCAAGAGGTGGGTGGACTTCTTCAATCCTGATTCACAATCAGTGGAGTGGGCTACACCATGGTCAAGAACCGCCGAGAACTTCGCCAACGCCACCGGCGAACAGGGCTACCCTGGAGGCAAATTCTTTGACCCATTAGGGTTTGCAGGCAAAATCCAAGATGGGGTTTACATTCCTGACGGAGAAAAGCTGGAAAGACTCAAACTTGCTGAGATCAAGCATGCTAGGATTGCTATGTTGGCTATGCTCATCTTCTACTTTGAAGCTGGACAAGGCAAAACACCCCTTGGTGCTCTCGGCTTGTAAACAAAACATTCATGTGTGTAGATAATTGAAAGAAGCTAGCCATTTTGCATATGAATCTGTCTTGTAGAGAGACACTTGAGTAGTTTCCCCTAAGAAATTCAAATTGTGGCTTCTAATCTTGAACTTGGATGCATGATTGTAAATTGTATTATAATGTAGCCATCCTATAAAATCAGTTTCATATGAGAAATACATAGGTTTATATGAAATCACTTCCATCAACCTCTAAGTTTTTTGATAAAGAAGAAACGAAAACTGTATCAGAAGATATCCTTAAACTGGAAAATACGGCAAAATGCTAAAAAAGTAAAAAACCCTATCATCCTCAGCATAATCGGACCATGGATTATGTAAAGATGTTGAACACTGGATAACTATAACAATACTAAGGATTAAACTTACTCCAATTTCTTATAAATACCAAGGATTAAACTTACTCCAATTTTTTATACTTTTATGGAGTTTTGATTTTGGTTTTAGATAAATTTTAGTTTGGATACTTCTTTATAAATAAAAGGTTGCAGGTTTGAATCCTTTTATAATCTTAAATTGATAGCACTTACCTTCTATTTTTTTTTTTTTAAAAAAAGAGTGAAGTGAAATGAAACAATAAAAAAATTGAAAATAAATTATCTTCAACTTTTAGTGAGAAATGTAGGGCTAATATATATAACAGTAGAATGTAACTTAAATTCCACATTTTCCGATGAAGCTTTGGAATCAATTGAATTTATCTTGAAGCTTTATAACTTATTTTTTTAACAGTTAAATGAAGCTTCAATATGGATTTATTTACATACAAAAATTTCAGCACCACACAATTCCTGCAATTACATTATCAGAGTTACAACTGCAACTACAATCAATACACTCTGCTATGACAACAATTTCCCGCTTTCATATTATAGTATTAATTCTTAGCTTAGTATTGCAGTCAACAACTCAAATAATGAAAGAGAAAAAAGATCCATTTAAGAGAAAAATGAATTTTAATATCTGTCTTTATAGAAAAATGGTTCTCATGTGTGACTTTCTCATTGTCTCCTGACCTCGAATTTTGAAAGGAATATTCCTCAAATGAAAACCACAAAAATACAATGAACCATATAAATATCCACCTTATTTCACCTTTCAACATCATATATAACAAGATCCTGTTTGAATTTGACGTCCATAAGTTATACAGACGGAAGCTTTAGTGTACTCGGAGCATAATAACGAACAAAAAGATGTCCTTGTGATTATTCTCTTAGACTAAGAACATTCAAGCTGTATTAGAACTGAAAGAGATCATCGTATTTCTGATTTCATCCAGCAGTTTAGATCATTTCTACCTGTACAATCCCAGATTCCCAGTCATTACAGCAATTATCATCTGCTTTCAATTTGAATCTGTATCATGGGGTTTCCTCCTTTTGTTCTTAAACACATTCCTTTTGTACTTCTTGCTGTACTGAACATAGTTGCCGAGCTCAAATTGCTGATCCTGGAGAGAAAGAGAACCCTTACACTATCTTGAACATTTTCAAAGATCCTACTCTAACTAGTAATTGGACTGGTGAGCCCTGTGATAATGGTGATAAAGCAAGATGTATAGGGATTCAGTGCTCCAATGATATCAGTGGCATAGTATTGGAAAGCACAGGGTTAGCGGGAGAACTCATATTTGGCGACCCTGTATTTGCTTACCTTCATCACTTGTCTGTAATAAGCTTCAAAGACAATTCTTTAAGGGGAAATATGATGGAGTTGACCCACAATCCCCAAATGAATTACATTGATCTGTCTGGCAACGAGCTTGATGGGCCTATTTCTGCCGAGGGACTTGGTCAGGGAATCATGGGAATTAGTTATAAGGCTATGCTACATGGCGGACCAACTGTTGTTGTAAAGCAGCTGAGGGACTTGAAACCATTAGGCAAAGAGGAATTTGCAAAGCTATTGCATTGATTTATGACATAGAGCACCCAAATTTTTTGCTTGCTTATTATTATTCCCAAGATCGGAAGCAGCTGCTTTATAAGTATGCACAGAACGGAACCGTTTCTTCCGACTTCATGGTAATTTACCTACATATAAGCACACAAGTCGCCCATTTAATATCATATTACAGTACATTAACAACTATTCACACCCCCATGCATAAACTTAAACATTCCTGGTTCAATCATAAACATTGAACATGAACACTTCAGAAAATATCGAATTACTAATGCTAACTTTGTTTTTTTTAAAAAAAAAAACTCAGTTGCAATTGTATTTGTAAATTGCAATAACTATTGTCTCAAGAATTAGGCAATTAGAAATCAAACTAGCTAGGCACATCACTTGTGCTTTAAAAAATGGACATAAATTTCAGGTAGTAGAGATGGAAACCGGATTCCATTCAAATGGCTCTCAAGAATCAAGATTATCAGTTGCAAAAGGGGTAGCTCGAGCATTGGACTACTTGCACCAGAACCCCAAAGGGCCCCCCAACAGCGTCCCTCATGGAAACTTGAAGTCCTCAAACGTTCTCTTAGACAAAGACCACGAACCCCTTGTCTCCGACTACGGTCTCGCCTCCCTCATAACCCCACCCATAGCAACTACACGCATGGTCGTATTCAAATCACCCGAATACGAACACGCGAAAACAGTCACGAAGAAATCTGGCGTGTGGAGCTACGGCTTGCTTGTCATAGAACTTTTAACAAGCAGAGCATCCGCATGCTCGGCTCCCCCAGGGGTTCAAGGATTGGATCTCGGCAAATGGGTTCGCAGAGCTTTGAGAGAAGAATGGACGGCTGATATTTTCGACGAAGAGATTGGTGGGGAAAGAAAAGTTCTTCCTGGGATGCTGAGATTGCTCAAAATAGCGATACGATGCATCGATAGGTTGCCACAGAATCGGCCGGAGATGAGTGAGATGGTGAGAGAAGTGGAAAAGATAGAGGCTGCATTGACGGCGAAAGATGAAGAAAACGAGGAATCTGGAGAGAGGTGGTCTACTTCCTATGGATCTTTTTCATCCAGTACTTCAGGGATAATTGTACACGACGGGTAGATCAAGCAGATGCCATGGATTTGGAAGCTTCATCATCAAACCACATTGTTTTCTCTCAAATAGCCAAAAACAATTTGACTACAGCATGTATACTTTCTTTAAGGTGAAGAACATGCAATTTATCATATCAATATATGAAGATTGCATTGAGATTCTGGCTTGAGCCTAATAAAAAGTGTTTAGAATATGTGAGGAAGATATCTTTTTCAAATCAGTGAAGGGTATAAAGCGTACGAAAAAATAAAAAGGAGAAAAAATCAGATGAGAGAGACTCACTCCTTAGAACTTTGCGTTTGCGTGCACAAGCAGATGTCACAACCAGCACGAGGGCTAGTTCTTTGATCGTGGATGAGCGGAGGCTGAAGAAATGAAATTTCTCCCGCCAACGAAAGGTAGATGGACTAACAGAGGGTATGGTAGGTTGTGGCAACTCAACGGCCAACTGCTACCCTCGCCTCTGGAGCATGAAGTGAAACGACAGTCGTTTCAATAAAAGGATCATTTTTTTTGCCACCAATAAATGCGCATATAAAAATGCTTCATAAGCATGTTGAAATAAAAGATCAAATTATTAAGCTCCAGGACAAAAAGATCAAATTATTAATGTCGGCCAATTTGGAAAGGAGGAGAAATATTTTTGAGTTAGATTTAAAAAATTAAAAAAGTGAAGTTGTATAATTTTAACAAAGAAAAAAATGTAAGATAAACGTGTAAAAAAAAACTAATTAAAAGTTTTTAATCTTATTTTTTTAATTTTTTTAAAATTTAACTCATAAAAATTTTCTTTCCCCTCTTCCTCCTTACCAAATAGCCCTTAAAAGTGATTATACTATTATATTCTATATTCTATAATATTTCTTTCAAAAAGTATCTAAACATATTATAAAATTAAATAATTAATTATTTTTATTAAAATCATAATTTTAAGGCTAAAATTATAGTGTTTCATGAAGCTAATTTTTTCTACTTCTTCAAAAATTATTTTCTTTTGAAATCTTTTAATTATTTTTTTTAAAAATTATTTTTAAAAATTAATCTAAACATATTTTTACTTATATTCTAATTAAGAAATTGTTATTAATTTTAAATATAAGACATATTTTTTTATATTTATATATTTTTTATAAATTATAAAAGATAATTATAATATTTTTAAATAAATCATGACACTTACATAATTTAATTAAATTATTTAAATATATTTTATATTAATAATTAGAAGAGTAACATATAATATAATTTTATATAATTTATTTTTAAAAAATTATTTTTTAAATTTAATTAAATTAATTAAATATTTTTTATATGAATAAATTAAGAGTATATTTATAATTGATTTTTAAGAATTATGAACTCACATTTTTAAAGATATCTTAACTATTATTGCAATGATTTTCAAATATGGGGGATTTCTCCGATTTAGTCCCTTGCCCCCTTCTCCCCCAAATAAGCCCTAATTTTTAATCTCCCTTCTTCCCTTGATAAAGGTGATTGATTCAGCGACATGAGTATGACAGATGGTTAAGTGCTGGAGGGTACGGACAGTTCCAATTGCGGAAGCACTAATAAGATGAAGCAGCGAGGCGGGAATAAGAAAAAGATTACTAGTGAGCAGAGCCTGGCTTTCAAGTCCTTAAAGGAAGGGGTTTTCTTGAATCAGCCCTCTTCTTCTGCTGCTTTGGCCTCTAGTTCTGCTGCTTCCTTTGTCGTGGATGATTTGGGGGTGCAGAAGAGTCTGGGAAGAGGTGGTGAGAAGGTCGTGTTTGAATTGCATTCACATTCGAAATTCAGTGATGGGTTCTTGTCCCCTTCCAAGTTGGTTGAGAGAGCTCATAGGAACGGGGTATGTTTCATGTGTTCTTTTACTCAAACCCTATTTTGTTGTCTGAGTATGACTTAAGCACCATCTGTGCTATGCAAATGTAATTTTGTTCTAACTTAGGTAATGATATACAATCCTTTCAGGATAAAATCTTAGTGAAACCAAGGTAACTTTTTCGGTGCTAAATTGATTTAAGATTCTACAAGGGGAGCAGTAAATAGAAGGATCCTTCGTCAAACACTGCAATGGGATTTTTATCATTCAAACCTTGCTTTCTATTGTAATGCTTATGACTTTTGAAAAACATTACGGCTCAAACAAAAATATGGAAATATATTGAGTGCCTTTTGAAAAGGATTTTGGATATCTTCGAAGCATTTCCATGGTGCATGCGCATATCTAAAAATGAAATCAAAGTAGCTTCATTTTTCCATTGGTCTGTACAAGAGGACTTTTCTGCTTGTAGGATATGCTTGAAAGAGTCCAAGATAGTGGCATTCACCTTCTGAGTGATGCTTGAAAGCCTATTTGCTTATTAGAATCCTAAACATTACCCTACCATAGTCTTATGATATGGATTTCTAAGCCTAAATCTTTCTATTTGGTCTTGTGTGCAAACTTGCCTTTCTTTTTCGTTACGTGTGATTGACATTAGGATTAGTAGAGTGTGATGTCAATTGTAGCAAACTTCTCAAAAGAAAATGCTGCTAAGTGATTACTTTTATTTCCAGTTAATTCAGAAGCATTGCTACCTGCAATTATAGAAAATGGTTAGGATTTACTTTTTTAGTATCGGGCTATTTTTAGTTGATACTATTTTCTCATAACAGGAAAATTCCTGAGGCTCTAGAAGCAGGTCGTAATTATGGCATTAAGATAATTCCAGGTGTTGAAATTAGTACAATTGTCTCTCCTAGGTAATATTCTGCATTCTGATACCTATGAAATGCAACTGCATCTAAGACCCTTATGTGTCCTAGGTGTCCTTCAAGTTACTTTTATTTTTTCTCTATAATGGGAGGGGGCTGGGGAGATTATGAAAAGTATAATGTTCTATTAACTAAGTCACGAAAATTGTAAAGCCTAGATAATACCTTTTGATTCGTAATATCATTTTTTTCTGCCAGGCTTTTGATGTATGATCATCGACTGACAGTGGAGAACCTGAAGCAGAGGAACCAGTTCACATATTGGCATATTACAGCAGCTGTGGGCCAACAAGGTTTGAAGAGCTGGATGAGTTCTCATCGAATATAAGGGATGGCCATTTTATTCGTGCAGAGAACATGGTCCAGAAACTAAATAAATTCAAGTTGCCTCTTAAGCGGGAGCATGTTTGCAGGATTGCAGGCAAGGATGTTGCTCCTGGGAGGCTTCATGTGGTCGAAGCAGGTTATGTGGAGAATCTCAGACAAGCCTTCTCCCAATATCCTTATGATGGTGGACCGACTCACTCTACGTAATACTGTAGAACTTGCCTTTATAAGTCATAACGCTATAGGAATACTTGAGGAGTAAAATAACTGATATGACATTTGTGTTTCAGAGGAAGTGAACCACTGGCAGAGGAGGGAATGAAAATGATCTGTAATACAGGTGGTGTGGCTTTACTGGCTCATCCATGGGCATTAAAAAATCCTGCTCCCATTGTCAGGAAGTTAAAAGAAGCTGGCCTTCATGGAGTGGAGGTGTACAGAAGTGACGGAAAACTAGCAGGTATTCAGTTGCTTCCTAATCTCGAGTAAAATACTAAAATTCACCCAATATTATATTCTCTGAACTAGTGACTGTTTTTGCTTAGTTAAGGATTAATGACTTGAATAGGTGTGGAAGCACATTGTCTAACTGATAGACCCCTCTCCTAAACAAGCCGATAATAAGACTAAAACCAGAAATAGACAACAAGAGTGTGGGAATAACTTGAGATTGATCATCGTGTTACTGCATAACTAAATCAGATTACAAGGGAAATGATTATTTAAGACAAATCTATCACCCTATTACACCCAGATGCATAAGCTACAATAAAAATAACAACTACAAATTAATAAGAAACAGAATAAAAGACACACAACACATTACTCTTTACTCTCAAGAGGCTAGAACTCTCCCAATCCTCACTGTACTTCCAAATGGCTGAACTTTCCCACGCCTTGGCAGAAAGGATGATCAATACTTCAAAAAGTAGTCATTACCCCTACTAACACTGGCCAAACCACTGGCTACACCTACCCTAATAGCCTATTACCATTTTAGCCTTATGGTTATAAATTGGGATAAATCTATAGACCACGGGTTTTGGTCCTCTCTAAATCACTTCCCTTCCTTGATTGTCTGCCATAGGTCTTAGGAAATGTTGTCCAAATCTTTTGGGAATCACCAGCTTTATCACCAACAAAGTTAACTTATAAATTATCTGGAGTGCAGTGTATTTCTTCTCTCCTGTTAAAGTTTTACATCTACTCTGCATGAGAAAAATTCTACATGACATTTTGGTTCTGAAGCAGTTTTCTTCCCTAAAATCCTTCTTTCAACAGACTAACATGAAGTTAACTACTTGGGAACAAAATCTCTAAAATCCTTCTTTTCATACATGACTTGTTTTACTATAATGGCCACCGACCATGTTGAGTTGGTAACACATAAAACTTGGGAAAAAAAGTTTGTAAGGAATGCCCTTACATGTAGTTTACGTCGGCATTTTGCATTTGAACATGAATATAATTTAGCAAGGGAAAGGTATTTCTTCTATTCAGTGGTGAGGCAGCCATTCTGTCAACTTCTGTCACTAGTTTCATGCCAGTTAATTTATAAAAGGAGACAGAAATCACTTTCAAGGACCAAAATAAAACAAGATTCAAATTTGAAGGACTAGATTGGAAGGTTAATCTCAATTCGCTCTTGTTTTTAACAGTAGTCTCGCAGATAAATTAATGGCTATGAACTCTTGAAATTTCGCTTGCATTGCTAGCATCTTATGTGTCGAGTTTAGTTGGTCAACATGCGTCACGAAAACTCCTCATTCTTATGTGATCTTATGCTAGGCCACTTATAGAAGTAAAGCATTCCCTCCAAAATTTTCTTGTATCCAAGCATGCATTGTTATATTTAACTTTTGGCTTGCAGTATATAGTGACCTTGCAGATACATATGGTCTTCTAAAGATTGGAGGTTCAGGCTACCATGGAAAAGGAAATCGCAATGAATCTGAACTGGGAAGCGTTAACCTTCCGGTATCAGTGCATGATTTCCTCAAGGTTGCTCGACCCATATGGTGTCACTCCATCTGGGAAATTCTAGAGATTTATGCTGAGGAGCCTTCTGATTCTAATTTGGTGAGAATCACGAGGTTTGGGAAGAACCGGATTCTGAACGGCAGTTCATCATCCTTGAGTTGCGGAAAGGACTTGATTGATCGCTGCTTGCCTCTGGTTGACTAGGGAAGAGATAGCAAATGCAGATTTTGAGGCTATCAAGCTGAAGCTTTCCAGTCCTCGTGTTAACGAGGGAAGAATCCAGGTTCTCGTTGAGGCTACATAGTTCTTAAATTGTTTTACGGTGAAGAGAATGGTAAAGTTCTTAATTAAGGTGTTTATAATTCTTAGAATATCCCATTTAATCATTACTCATTGGTGTAAACTCCCTTCAATACAATTGGGAAAAAAATTATAAATTTAGAAGATAAAATGAATTGATATCTTATATTTAGAATAAAAATAAATTTTTTAACTAACTCGAGGGAATATATTATATATGATGGAAAAAAATCAATATATTTTAAGTCTTGGTCGACAGTGATATTTTCTTATTTATTGACCCATTGGTAATTTTCTTTTAAACAATATATTTACTTTTTAAATATTTTATAGTGTTAAGAAAGTCTAACATCTCTATAATAAAATTCAACAGTAGATAATGAAATTAAATCTTAATCAGAATGAAATTTGAAGTACTATGATAAAATTTCTCACTTGCTTTGTCTAGCATCGTGGCTCCCATAATGGTCCAATTAAAGTTGTCAAAATTGATATTTTCCTTAAGATCAACCATGAACCTAGAAGGATTAAGGATAGAAAAATCTTCTAAAGAAATATAAATAAATACGTATCTTTTATAAAACTAAAAATATTACTTCCTTTTTTATATACAAAAAATATTACTTTCAATATCATCAATATTATGTATAAAAAGGCAGCCGGATATTTTGATCTTAAAAACCTTCTGTTAGCAAACTCACTAATATATCAAATTAAGCGTCTTCGAAATGAAGTCTGAAAAATTGGGAGCCGAGTCTAATATAAATTCTGAACAGGAAAACTCACCAATCAAATTTTATATAAAGCATGAATAAACGTGTAATTTCAAGTTCGCAATGTGAAAAATGTTGGGTATAGGATTCTATTTTTAAGCATTAAAAGTTATCTTAACACTAATTATAGCTTTTGTATTAGAATTATAGTTCCGTACATAAAACCTACAGGTTACAGAAACGTAAAGGAAATTGGCTTACAACAAATGGGAAACGTGAAGGGTACGGATTGTAAAATCCAGAAATCCATAAAAAAATAGGCAAATCATTGAACAAGATAAACAAAATTTTGGTACTTTTACATGATATGATCACATTTTGATCATACATTGCACCAAACAACCAAGTACATCATCACATGTAGATTCAATCAAGACATTTAGAGCATTAGAGTTAAATTGGGCATGCGTCAGTCCATCACCCATACTTTCCAATCTCCACCTTCTTTTTTAATGTTCTCTTACCATAATGTACGAATGAATCAACTATTCCAGCAACAGTGAATATACCTGTGTAGAAAGGTAGAAATCCATTGGTAATCAGTTGCATCATTATGTAAAAAATAGTAATATGCATAAAACCAATAACTATATGTGAATACAAATGCCCTCACATGAAATCTCAAAACTCGGGGAATGACATTGACAAGAATCGAACTCCTAACCATTTGGCCATGAAAGATCTGTTTACCATTCCAATAACTAGCTCAACTCAAGCATGACTATAACCTCTAACATGCCAATCACACATGTACAGATTATATGAGTTCTTAAACAGAAATTTAGTTAGTCAGTTAAGTTGCCAGCAGATTCTAGTCAAGACGCGGACATAAGACAGAGCAAAGAGAAAAGTGATCAGTTTTGCGACCACACAATTCCCGTACTCAAATTTGGTTTGTGAAATAGAATGAAATGGAAAAGAAAATGAATTGAAAAAGGTAACATTTTGAATGTATAATGTCACGTGTCCCTATATAAAAATTAATAATAAAAATACTTGTTATCAAGTAATAATTAGAGGCATATAATTGATATTTCCTGTCTTGATTGTTGTGCAGTGGAAAAGGATTCCTTTTCCTTAGTGCTACGCAGATGGGTAGTTATTGTTAGACAAGCCAAATTTCGATGCATGAGGTTGACATGGAGTTGTCTAATTATAGCAGCCATAAATTATACGACTGCACTCGATAGAATCATATTATATGTGATTCCTTTGAAAATGTTAACTTATTTTTGCTTATTTTGTTCAGAAATGACATAAACAGCAAAAAGAAAAAGAGGGGGGGGGGGGGGAGCTACCTCCAATGATGGCACAAACGTTGGTCAGGAAGTGTAGAAATGGAACATGTTCCTCCTTAAAGTTGACCTGCAACATAAAATCATGCGATGTTACAAATTACCCAATGCGCAGCCATTTTTCTATGGTTTCAAATATACTAAATTCTTTTGTTCAACAATTCTTCTACTTCCTCAACATGATAGAAGAAACTGGACGGAGATCTCCATTGACAATATAAAGTTTATGATCACACAATTTAGCGTAAGTGGGACATACACTGATAGACAGACTATTATGCGAAGCTAAAAGTACAGTTAAGGAAAACTCTAAAAGCATTTCACTCAATTGGCTAGTCAGATTTAACAGTTTTACCTTGATGGGATTTACGTCATAAAGGAAAAAGACTCCAGGAATTGCACCAAACTCTGAACTCTTGAAATGCTCTGTCACAGAATACTGTGCAACAACATATATGATGCAAATTAGGCATTATCCAAACAAAACCATGGAATAATAGAATTTTCCCCCTTAATTTTTAATACCTGATTTGAATAGGTAACACGGCCCCAAAGGTTTGTGTAAACTGTAGGGACCACCTGCAAGTGTACACAAAAATACAAGCAGACGTGAAACTCATTACAAAAATGAATCAACAAAATATGTTCAAATACAGTATCTTGCTTTCAAAAGGCAGACGACCATATCTCTACCATTTAATTCAATAGTTATAGGTAAGCATTAAAAATGTTTCTTCTAGTGAGTAAGAAACGTTAACAACAAAACAGAAAGAATTTAATATGTGTGGATACACAAATAGGATCCATAACAAGGATGGTTCAGATTTTTTATAACATCATAAAAAATGGTTGAATTAGGTGAATACTAACATCATCAAGCATTTAGGTGCACTCAAAAAACCGTACAAGAAATTTAATGAGAAAATTATCCGCAGATGGTACTAACCTTGATGAAATACTGGTACATGCCATGGTTTGGTCCTTGCACCCACTGTACCCTGCAAAGGATTGAAAAGAGGAAATGAGGGAGATCTTAAATGGTTTGAAAAGAAAGTTATAGTTGAGGAATTTTCTTTCATAGCAGTATTCTACCCATAAGCACTCAAGTATTTTACATTATAAAATAAATATGCACACAGACAAACTACATCTTTTAAAATTTCAAAGAAAAACATTATCTTAGCAAGATGAATATAAATGCCACATGTAAAACATGCCTGAATATATTATCTCTTGCAGAACTGCAAGAGAACTCTAAATCCATGTACTTGGTCGATTCAACTTTTGGTTAATGAAACTTGTACAGATTAGGTCAACATTTAAAAAGAAAAATGGATATGAACTTTTAATGTCAAGACCCTTTAAACCATCCTTGTCAATTGAAAATAAAGACAGAAGAAAACGTATTACCCGTCAAGAGGATTTACCAATCCAGGGAAGTGGTCACCAAAACTTAACTTGTTGATTCGATGGCTGATCTGCAATATGCATCATATTTTTAAATCAATTTTGAAATACAAGCAGCTGGATTGAAAAATCAACAATTCCACAGCAAAATATTATAAGGTCAAGGCAACGGATATTAGAGATTCACTGGGTCTTACATTATGATTATCCTGAAAAGCAATCAGATCAGCCAGAAAGATAGTTGCCTGATGAATGCTTTTCCCAGTGGCAAAATGAAAATTTCCAGCCACCTTATTAACTTCAAGGGATCCATGGATATTGCATCCTTCACCTTCTTCATCTTTTACCCTCTGTATATAACCTTCTCTTCCACACTGAAAGAAAATTGTCAGGATCATAAAGTATGAGTGGACAAAGACTCCATAACTACATTGATTTCATATTAAAATCAAAATACATACATGAGCCCGTGAACTGAGAAATTCTATATCAAGGGTAAATTTTGAAGCAAACTACTTGTGTTGCAAATAAGTCAACGTTTGTGACCATCCAAAGAATATAATATAGTTTATGCCAGCAACTAGCAGACTGTTCTTTATTTTTGTAAATGAATTCAACAAAACACATATGACATAATCTTTACAACTTTATACATGTGTTATTTGAATTCACAGAAAAATTCAGTGTAGGTAGCTTGAAAGAACAAAGATAACAATGCCAACCTGGTCAATCAAATCCATATTTGATAGTGCCCAACCCTTTTTCTTGTATGCATCACGCACTTCTTCACAAGAATTACAACAATGGTCATCCGACTGCACAGAGAGGGCAGAGAGAGAATGTAAGATGTTAAGAAACAATTGCAAACTAAGTAGTTATGACACTGATAAAGTTCAGCAAATGCATTGGACCACTGAAAGGGCTGAAAAAAATAGCAGCAATTAGTTCTAACTTGGGCATAGACTTTGCATCCTGCACTGATTATTTTATCTATAAAAGGCAAATGCCTTCAACAGCACTCATAAATTTAAGATAAGACAATGGTTCTAGTAGCAACCTATGCATCGCCAACAAAATTTTGCTAGCCTTACTTTGCCAATGATATATACATTGGGTGAACAAAAGTGATCTTATGATTCATTATTGTTAAATATTAAAAACGGTGCTACTCAACATTAACACCAGCCATAGTTAAACTTTAATATAAAAAATTAATTATGAAGCACATAGGATGTTTTATATTTTTATGTAAATTTGATTAAGAAGCACGTGGATGGTTTTTATATATTTTTTGTTTTCCTAGCAACACATGTTTGATATTAACCAGACAAACAAGGAGTATAATGAGGAAATCATGATGAGTCAAACTATGATATATAGAAAATTATAGGGTTAGCAGTTAATATCTATAACCAATAATCATCCAACTATTAACTAGGATTTCCCTAATATCAACAGTTTTTCATTTTTCACAAAGAATTAGCCTTTACAATCATGTTAAATCATTGAGTCTCATCAAATTATGCAAGTAAATTTTAAAACCTAATTTATCTTCTTTTCGTTTTCAAAAGACAGATCCCTTAATGCCTAAAATTGATTTTCTTTCCACTGGAAACTTGGAAGAGATTAGTTTCAAATATCCAAACCCTATACAACTTTTTTATAGTCCAATCTGAAAACTAAAACAAAACATCTTACTGAAGTTTCAAATTGAAAAGAAAACCAAGGGAAATTTATCATCAAATGATGAAACGTGCCTCTTCTGCGCCATAGCATGAACCACAGTACTGTTCGTTGTGTTCAAGTCTGCCACCGTGTTTTTGTAAAGGCTTCTCAATCTGCGTCATGAAAGAAATCCAGAAAAAGAGAACCAAATAATATCATTCAAATAAGCATGTATTGAGCCAAAAAACAGAGATCAGAAAAACATATTTATGCTTTGAAAATCAACTTCTCGAACAGGGTTCTTGCTTATTATGATTGTAATGGTAGCAAAGTCAACTGTAAATAGCAATACGATAAAATGGTAATATTTTATTCAAGTAAAGCCCAGTGAAAGCTTCACAAAATATGACATAAAACTCCTCAATAACATTTTCATAACAGTAAGAGTCACTCCATGTCGTTCTTAAAATGTGAAATAAAGTTGACAATAAAGTAGAGGATCCTTACTGTATAAATTTAAACATTCAAACTGTGATGACAAAATTGAGCAAAATGTTCATAAATACAAATTATGCTACATTTAAGCAGTAGAAAAATTTTGGAGTATTTTGGCTAACCTTTGGTGCACCAATTCCATCTTGCTTGGATTCTATCACATTACCATGGGCATCAATTCTCTTTTTGACTATATTATGTCTCTGCAAATAGGAACAGTGCACTTAAGTAATCAATCAGAAAGAGTAGTATCAATATGGGACTGAGGGAAAGAGAAAATCATTAGAATGCAGTTAAACAGAACGTCAAATACTAGGGTGCATCATAATATACTGTTAGAATTAACACAACTACGCAATAATTGATAAGCGCCAATTTATGAGGTACATACTATATCAAGATGCTGCTCCCCACTAATATCCATTGCATCTAAACTGAGTATGGAACATCGAACAGCAGGAAATGTGACATCAAACTGCATTTCCAAGGACAATGGTGAGGAAACTAATCATAGACCACAGTTTATGATATGATTTGGAAGAAAAATTAACAGAACAAGGCCATTTATGGAATTATCTCAAGGAATACATCACCAAAGGTAGCAAATTAACGCAAACACACATAACCTGTTGTCTACAACCCATGAATCAACACATAGTCTATACATTAAACTTGGAACATGAGGAATTATTGTGAAGTAATAACAGAACTATAAATCCTAGAATTACATTGATGTGTAATTTTTCCCCTCTTGAAGTATCCACTAGAAGCTTAGTCTCGGTAACCGTATAGAGGTACGAACCTGCAACAGCAATTAATGGATTGAGTAAACAGGATCTCATGGGAAATCTTTAGTCACTTCACATATATTAGTAGCCAAAGAGATGCCCTCAATAAACTATTTTAACGTCAGAGCAGACTTTATCTATTCTATTAATTGTTAGCCCTGAACTGGTACATACATGGCCATAGACATAGTAGTAATCACACCATGTTAACTACAGAAAAAATAGGCTCAACAGATTTAGTTACAGTTACAGCATCAGAAGTCAAGCTGATGAACCTAAGAACTTGAAACATATCATATCAAGGGCCAGCATTAGGAAATTTTTTGTCCAAGATGTAATGATAAATGCAAATATAGCTCAAAGCCATCTTCTTAAGTTTCTACAGTTTTCTTGGATAACCTTTTTACTTCAAAAGACATAACTTATATATCGGTTCTAAACCTTGGCACTCAACAATTAAGTTAAATATAGCAACGAAACTGCTCTCCTAGCTAAATAGAGCTAAAGCGCAAATTTGAAAGGAACCTGTTATTATAAAAATCATAAGCCCCGAACACCAAGAACACATTATTTGTATAAACAATTAGTGGAAGTATATCGTTATACACGCATTGACAAGGTAGCAATACCAATTAAATTTCTGTGATGTGATTCCTGTAAAGGAGGGGGCACAAAAAAGGTGGGGGGAAAAGAGGTAAATTCAACTCCACCTTCTAAAAGATCACTCTCTTGTTAGTTCCCTTATCACTGAAAATTAATATTTCAAATTAATGCAAATAGATGGATTGAGACGTTTTGCTTAAGATCCCACAAGTAGATATTGGCCCTTCATTTTCCTTTACATTTAAGGGCATCCCAATCAGGTGATCAAACGCATTAAACTTCTGAAAACAATCAACAAATTTTTTAAAAAATATTAACGAAAAGGGAGGATCGGAGGTCCATACTTAGCTCAGAGAAGAACAAGAAGAGGATAACCGCGGTGGAAACGACGGTGATAACACCTCCAGAGAGAGTGCGACTGTAAAAATCTTCGTTGATTTTAGGGTAAGCATCCAAATTGCGGAGCTTGTGGAGGAATTTATCCATGGCGGGCGCCATAATCGCAGAGAACCCCCACCCACAAGCGCCGAGCTTGGAGGGAAACAGAGAAAGCTTCAATCAATCAAAAGAGGGCCGGAATGGAGTCAAAGGGGCTGCAAAGAGATAAATCAAAGACCCGACGACGTTGGCCTGCGAAATGCGCAGACTTGTCTGATCGGGAAGGGATGGGTTCGTTCGTTGAAGAACGAACTGAGAGACGGGCCCTCCAATTCAATGATTCTTGGTCAAAATAGTCAAACAAGGATTGTAAATAATAGTAAATATTTTTTTTATTAATTTCTTTTTTCCAATTTTATCGGGGTATTTTTTCCCATTTGTGGATAATGCAAGAGGATTCGCTTGAGTTCTTTACCCAAAAACAAAACAAGGGGAAAAGAGACCAGACATAATTGTATAATTTTACTACTTCTTAGCCGCCGTTAATTTTTGTTAAAAAAATACACTGAGACGTAATTTTTTAATTAATTTTTTTAATTTTTTTAAAAAAATATACTACTTTATGTTTTTAATATAAGAATTATATAACTAATATATAAATATTAAAAAAATTAGTTAAATTAGTTACTTATAATAAATTTATTTTTGTTTCTCCAAATTATTCTATTTAATCATGCATATTAAAATTATTCTTTAATTAGGAGTCATCTTAATATATATAATTAGTAGGGATATTTTATATAAAAAATTATATAATGTGGATTTATATTTTATATTTAGAATTAAAATAATTTTTTTTCTAACTATATTTAGAAGGGGATGAAGTATTAAAGATAGGGAAGTATCATTTAGAATGGATGGTATTTGCAATATGGTAGAAAAGTTCTACCCACAAGGTTTTTTAGCACTTGAAATTGTTACATTAATGATACAATTTGAGCATTTAATTTTGGCCAATTGTTAATTAGTTACCATTTTTAATATATGCTAGTGGTTGGTGAAAACAATAAAATAAGAAATATATCCTCTTTCACTCTTCAAGTTTCTTTCTTGAATTGTAGCTGCGCATATACCAAAAACTTGAGGTTAATCCTGAAATCTTTTAGTTACACCTACAATAATGCAATTCTTTTTGAAATATGAACATTAGTAAGACCATGCATTATATTGCAACAAGATATACATGACAGATACCTTTTTTATTCTTTGATTGTGTATATTGGAAGGAAAATTGTTCTAGTTTGATATAGAATCTCTTGTAGATAAGTTTTGAATTAAAGAGGCAAGGATTACCAGTTTAATTTGAGGTCACGAGTTAATCTTAATGGCATATTTTTTTTATTAAAATAGTTAATATAAACTTTAGTCTTTTAAATAATTTAAATTTATCCTCATTTTAATTTTAATTTATTAAATTTTAAATCATAGGTTTCAGTTCTTCAATAATTAAAATGATTCAAATTTAGGGATCAAAATTAAAATTGGGATAAATTTAAAAGACTAAAGTTTATATTAACTCTTACTGAAAAAGAAAGGCAAAACTTGGCTATATCATCATGTAATTTGAAGTGTTATTATTATTAGTTAAATGCTAGGTTATTTTTTCTTAAACATTTGGCCCTCCTAAAATCTGAAGCTTCAGCTTTGCTTGTCTTTCAAGAGTAGAACATTATTTTTAGTTCAGATTTAAGGCAACGTAGGTGTTTGGATCTCTCTAAAAACTAAAGTTTTACAAAGAGTTTTAGCCTAAACTGCAGCAAAAAATAAAACAAATACCTTTCAAATGTCAAAAAAAGTTTATGGATTAAATTATGATTTGAAGTTATAGTTTCAGATAATCCTTAGGAATAACTTCTAGGTGAGGAAGAAAGCTTATAAGTTATTCAATTACTATTTTATCCTTACTTTTTCTAACGCACTCTCTCCCCTCCATCATCATCTCACAGTAAGTCTTTGACAAGGAGAAAGAGGTAGTGGTCACTACTTGTTGTCTGTCTTGTCATCTTATTCTACATTTTGTTCTCTGTCTTCTTCTGCCGTTGCGTTTCGAGTATGGTGGATGAGGGATGACAACGGTGGAAGAGGGATGCTCGACATCTGAAGAAGAAGAAGAAGAAGAAGGTAGCAGCGATAGTGAGGAGAAGAATAAGACGACGAGATCTTGAAGAGGGATGAATAGTGATCATCTTCTCTGAACTGTTTTAGATCTCGTCAATGTGCTACTGTGGCTCCCTACTTGTCGTCGTTATCTCCCTCGTCGCCATCGTCATTGGAGGAGGAAGATGTGACATTTTTGCTGTGCTTATGCTGTTGTCAATATGCTTATGCGGAGGAGGGATGAATGGCAGTGATGAACAAAGAAGAAGAAGGTAGCAGCGACAGTGAGAAAAAGAATAAGACGACGATATCTTGAAGAGGGATGAATAGTGATCATCTTCGCTGAACTGTTTTAGATCTCGTCAATGTGCTACTGTGGCTCCCTACTTGTCGTCGTTATCTCCCTCGTCGCCATCGTCATCGGAGGAGGAAGATGTGACATTGTTGATGTGCTTATGCTGTTGTCAATGTACTTATGTTGTTGTCAATGTGCTTATGCGGAGGAGGGATGAATGACAGTGATGAATATTGACTTAGAATTATTTATTCATTTATTTTTGTATACCATACCCTTTTTAGTAATTTAACAATCACAAAACGCATTCTGATAATAACTATCCAATACTCATTTTATTTAAAATACTTTTTTTCAAAAACTCTTCTTCAAAAGAATTTATCTAAAAGAATTTTTAAATCACTTATTTTCTACAAGAGTTTATCTAAAAATTAAACCAAACGGCCTAATATCACTTACAACTTTTGGCCATAGATTAATTATTAATTTAAATTTAATGAGTATAACATGTGAACATATTTATAAGTTTAAAATAAATAATAACTAGTTACAATGTAATATTTGGTATGTTGATCAACTTAATTAATGTTGTAATTAAATAAAAAAATAAATATATCATTAATTATAGAGTAAAGGTACAAATTTACCTACAAACTTTTACCCAAATGCGCTTGACACCATAAATATTTTTAGGATGCAAAATCACCTATAAACATTCAAAATCAGAACAAAAATAACAAATTCATTAAAATAGATTAACCTTTGATACTTTTTATATGGGAACCATGCTATTTTTATAAAAGTATAAAAATCCCCTACTCAAAAATTGTAAAGGTGCAAGACCCATAAATTTTTACACAAAATACATTAAATACCATAAACTTTTACCTATTAACATTCAGAGGAGAGATGAAAATATTAAAATACTCCTAATTTAAAAAAAAAAAAAAAACACACACACACACACATACATGATGAATATATTTTATGAAAATTGTTTTCATGTATTTGCTATACTAATTTTTAAATTAAGTTAATCTTGCATCACGAATATGTTAATAATTATTTTTTTTATGGATTTATAATCTACTCTGAAAATTCAATTTCTTAAAAAAGTTAAAAAAATTGAAATAGAAAATTTAAGTGTGTTAACTTTCTTCAATTGGCCAACTTTTCATGTACTATAGCTAGCATAATATGTATTATCATATTCAATTGACAAAAATAACTCATATATAAAACATTAGACTAAAAATAAATTTTATAATTATTTATTATTAACCCTTATAGTTGGAGATATATATCCTAAACATAGTCTAACCATTAACTTAACGATGATAACCTGAATTGCAGGAAAGAAATAAAAATTCTTGGTCTCAAATAAAAATATAAGATTGTGTATAAAATTTAGAAACTTAATTAAATTTAATAATTTAAGCTAAAGTTAAGGAATAAAAAATTTGTAATAAAACAATAAGAGGTTTATACGGCTTTATTCTTCGCTAGTTTTTTTTTTTTTTTTTTCTGACGGACTATCAACTGTGTACATTATTTCTCGCCGAGTCTTCTGTAACGCAGTAGGGCTCTTTTTTCCGCTAAAGTTCTGAGCTTTCCGAGGAGGCGAGGACCCAATGAGCTTAGCTCTTATACAAGGATATTCTTCGGCTGAAGAAGAAGAAGAAAAGGAAACCGTCGGTGATGGGACCCACTACCAAAGTTCCTCGGGCGAAGACAGCGACGACGGTGACAGCGACGGCGATGAAACCTCCGTAGCTGCTCACCCTTCACTCCGCGACAGATCTATGTTCGACCTTCCACAACCTTCCGCTGCTCCAGGACTTCCTTCCGCATTCGACGCCTTCTCCGAAGTAATTTCGCCATAATTTCTTTCTTTTTAAGTATCGTTTGGTTGCCGTGAATTCTCTGTAAAATGTGGGAAATTGGAAATTTGTAGTGTTGTATTACTGGGATGAAATAGAGTATTCTATACTCTCTTCGTCTGGCATACTGAAGCAGGAAAAAGAACCCTTCAATTTGGCAATTTATTGAGTATCTGACGGATTATGTTTCATTCTGTAGGTTTCTGGGCCGCCTCAATTTCTGAACAATAGCGTGGAGGAATATAACCCAACTAAAGAATGGAGACATGGTGGCCGGAGGCGTCGCAAGGAGAAGAAGGATTTACCTGCAGGTAAAGTGCAGTGTTTTTTGTCTTTTCTTTCGTTGGCTCATTCATATGCACTCTGGTAGGATTAGGATTTTGGATTTATTTTATATTTATCAGTACTTTATTATAATGCCTACAAATAGGCTTATTATCAGAATTATTAGGATATCGCCCTTATATACCCCTAATTGCACAATTTGATTTTCATTTGGAAAAATATGCATAATGTTGGTTAGGTTGCACTTCTGTATATAAATGTATCTAGCAAAACCTGCATTTGCTCTATTAGGCCTTCTAATTAATGTCAAATTATATTATCCCTATATGGTTATGGAATTCTGCTTGTTGGAAGTTTTTTTAATATGCTGTGGATGTTTTCAGACTATTTGAAACACTTTGTCTTTTCGCATTAGAAGTTTTGGCTAAAGGAAGTCTATGCAGGGAAAATTAATTTGACACTCACTAGAGGACCTGATAGAGTATATGCTAGTATTGCTAGAGATCCATTACAAACAGCCTAACAAATGTTGTGCCACTATCATATTATCTATAATTTTTCAAATAAAAAAATCAAATTGTGCAATTGCAAGAAAATAAGTAGATGATGAGAGTCATTATAAGATGAATATGTAAATTGGAGAACTCTTTCAAGCTTTGCTTCCTTTGTTTTGTTATTTGATTTTATTGGGAAGCCATCAACAAATTTTGAGGATGTTGTTTCAAATACTAAGGAGTAAAGACCCTAGGAAAATGCTTTTGGCAGCCATTGCTTAAATTGCTGCTAAATATTTGCGCTATGGGAAACAACAAATAATGAGAAATAAGATCATTTAACTCTACCTATGTTTTATAGCTGTTTGTAGGCCTGGACAAAGCAGGGATTGTGTTAGGCCATCAAGAACTAAGATAAAATTCTGTTGAAACTCTATGGTTTAAATCTAAGTCACATTTGTGTGGTGTGTTATTTGAAGCCAACTTTAGTTGAGGGGCTATTTGGATTAGTGTGAAGAATTGATTTTGCACTGAGGGAAATATGTAAGAGGAGTTTTGTCTCGTAAAGCGTAAAACTAATTAAAAAAGTGCTTTTGAGGGTATCCAAAGACCCCCTGAGTGAGATAAGGTTCATTATAGTTGTAGTAGAGATATAGGATCACTTGCTAAGTATTGATACCCAATGATGGGAATGTTCTTGATTCTCTTCTGGTTTAATCAGTTTCTCCATTTAGTACCATGATTCATATCAAGAATTCATTACAAAATGATGCCATCAATGCATTGTTTTAGGTGCTGTGGTTGAGTCTAAGCCTCAACTTGTTGGAATCCATGAGCGAGTAAGAACTGACATCAATGGTAGTGAACTGCCAATGCCAGCTGCTTCGGGTGCATCATCAGGAGGCAAGAAGGTGGCAACTGCGACCAATCCTAATGCAGAAGATGCTGCAGACCTTTTGAGGTAATGCATCGTCCCCCTTGGTAACTGATGGAAATATTTTTTTGTTGTTTCTCTATATTTTAGTAGCGCTGGATGTAGTGATTACATAAAGCACTTAGCATTCTAAGCAGGCATATTTTGGAGAGGAGATAATCCCTATTTAGATCCTCAAAAGATGGCGTCATCCTCATCACTCTGATGCTCCGAGAGATTTTCTTGCATCCCTTTAGTGCCCACAATTATGAGTTTTCTTTGGGGCATGTAATATTTTATCCTCGTGAAGCCATAGTATCATACACTTGGCCACTGAGATTATACGAAAATTCTTTGCGGTGTGGAATTGATACTGACATCAACCCAAATACGGTTTTTACTATTTGGAGATGTTCTAAATAGACAAGAGGACATCATCTTGAGTTTTATAACGAATGAGGGATAAGCTAAGTTGACATTTCATTTATGATATTGTCTTTTTGTTCAACATACATGCATGTGCGGATATATGCCTTTCATGGCTTCTAATATGAGAATTTGGCTCTTTTCTTTAGAATGTGCTTGCAGTGTGGGATTCCCAAGACATTTTCCAGCACACGAGGAATTGTCTGCCCTGTGTGTGGCGATCGCCCTCCACAAGATCCAAGCACGGAGCCGAAGAAGAAAGGATCAAATATCAAAGACAAGGAAAAATCCAAAAGGATGAAGGGCCAGTCGTCTCATGCAACTTGGAAAAGTGAAACAGAGATGCAGTTAAGACAACAATTTGATTAGCATTATTTGAGAGTATCAAGATCCCCACTTCATGTACCATGCCTCTGACCACTTTGTTACAAATTGAAATACCATTTGTGGTTAAAGAATGTTGAAAAAATCATCTAGTGAATGTAGTTTAGGTTCTGTACTTTACACTTATGCTTGTGCACCACTGATGAGAGGTGATGTACCTTTTCTTGATCATAGAATCCCATTGCACATATATATATATATATTTTTTAACCCACCTGTTCACTAAAATTTTATTTTAACTATATTTAATTCTAATTCATATCACGTATATGATTATAACAAGTGAATCTTTTAATAAAATTTTTTTTGTATATATCAATTTAAATTTGAAAATTTATTTAAATAATATTGAATCATTTACCGAACCAATTTCAATTGGTTACATTGCACATATTTAATCACACAACATATTGGTTTGTGACTTCAGGATACGTCATAGTAGTTCGAGAGCCAATAATGCCCTAATGAGCTATTAGAATTGTCCACTTATTCTATTTTTATCGAATCAAAGCGTCTTCCATAGGCTCGGGTCTGTTTCAGTGGCTGTGACAAAATGGCAAATGTCCATTACCGTTTGCTGATTCTCTTGCTCGAATGAAAGTTTGAATCTTACTTCAGGTTACTAATTTGAGACATTTTAAGGGAAAGTAGAAAAATGTAACGGATAAAAATTGTAATGGCAAGAGAATGCTATATATAAAAAATTTAAATTTAAATGGACACTACATTTGAACATTTGATGACCCAGCTTGGTTAACTTTCCCAACCATATTCTCAATTCTCCATATATATCCTCTTTCCCATCGCTTAAGTTACTTTTTAGGGATAACGGGCTGATACAAGAAGGCTTGGTATCACCAATCACCTATAGCCTTGTGACACTTAGTGACATGTTAACTCCCCTTGTAAGTAAAAAGTTGTAGTGAAAAGTTGTGAATTTGATCTTGACACCTTACTCTTCACCACCTGATGTCCAAGGACTGTTAAGAATGTCGTGCAATATCCACATTTGATGTGGGCATGCATTGAGATTACCCCTCCCTAGCATATAAGACCGGGAAGGATGCAACTTTATTGTTAGTGTATTTTGAATTTAAGACGAGCATAAAACAAACTATCGATACATCATCTCTCAAGAGTTGTCCTGTGGAGTCGATCGCTCAAAACCTTTGCAAATCTCCCAACATCCAAACATCCTCTCTCACATCACCATTCGCTCTGGCCCGTCATCACACCATTCTCTTCCCTTGTTTATGTCCTTTTTATCACTCTCCTTGAGATAAAGCTTCATTGTTGTCATCCATCCTAGCACGGGGCTTGGTTCAAGTAGGACCAGACTTCAGGCAGCAGAGGCTATACCCTAAAGTATTAAGAGCTTAACTTGATGTTTGATCATGAATAAACTAAGTTAGAATTTTAGTTATAAGCATCTAATCATGCACTAATATTTACAATGTGATAATTAAATTAAACTTATCAGTTTCTCAAAATTGATCCTAAAATTAGATGCATTGGCTTACAATCGCCATCATGTGAATATAGATTATGCTCACGTAATAAAGAACATAATGCAAGAAAAATAGATAACAAAAGGCGTACACTTGGGAGAACTAGCATTGGGACAAAGTGTAGAACATCCGAATATGAAGTGAAAATAAGGCAAGGTGTGAGTTTCCCCATGCCTCAGTGAGTTCCTCAGAAATAATACCAGTTTTGATGACCCTAAAACCGTAGGAAGAATAAAACTCCAACCTTCCACAAACTAATCGCACAAAAGATGGAATACAAAGAAAAAATGAGTGTGAAACCTGTCAAATCATCAGGTGGGAACACTCACTTTTTGTGTGATCCCTGAGAATATCTATTCCTGCAAATATAATACCAGGAGCCTGGCCATGGGTTGGGGTGGTACAATAAATGAGGCGGCTGAGGCAGGCTTCAACATGATAACATGGATGGTTTGCACAACATAATATCTGTTACAGTAAAGAATGCAAAAATGAATTACAGATTAACAAGGTATCCAAGTAGGCCAGTACATCATTTATGGTGACATTTAAATAAGACATAATGCGACACAATAATTCAGATACTAATCTTACTTTTCAGCCGGTGTTAACCTCCGAAAGGTTTTTGATCCACGCCATTAGTAGCTTCCTCCTGATTCTCAATCCCCACTGGTGGATTGGTCACTGATCCATGCATCTGCGGTTAATCAAACCCTGAAAATGAGACTGGCAGCAGCAAACAACAAATATACACCTCATTGAAACACTTAATATATATACAAGAAAGCATACCACAACATTAGATTTCAAAGGGAAGGCATCGTCAAGAGGCAACCTAGATGATTCAGAGGGCCTGTGAAAAAGCAAGTGTGCTATAGCCCGATCAATAGGATTAGTGTCAGTTTCCATGTCTCTGAGTCCAGTACACCTGCATAGAGCCATGTGTTAGATTTGGCAGAAAGAGTCGGCGATTAACATTGAAAATCCCCATGGATATCCAAACAAATTAGGTAAGAGCATTCAGCAAGCTCAAGCTAAGAATGGAGTTCAAAAATGTGATTGTGTATCCTCTCCCTTCCATTGAGAAACGTTTATTTCCCAATGAATCACTAGTGGCAGATATTTTTCTAAACAGAGACAGATATGTACCGAATACCCCAAATTTTATTTGAGCATTGATTCAGAGAATATTAAATGGTAACTGGTAGAAGCATAGACACGGAAAAGATAAAAATATCATATGCTAGACGCCAAGTTGCCAATGGATACATTTATCATGTCGCTGGCATCCCTAGAACATGCCAGTTTTAGGAATACTATGGAGGCAGGCACAAGGCCTTGGAAATTGGAATTGCAAGTGGAAAAGAGACAAGGTAGGGATTAGAATCACGTTCATCATGACCCCCTATTGTCTCCCATTCTATTTTATATACTATTATAAGCATGAATCACAGACGAACCAGAGAAGTTTCAAATACATCCTAGACCTTAAGTCTGTCTGTCAAGTTACCAAAGCCTCTGTATGTATATAGAGTGGCATCATTAAAGCATAATCCAACACTCAACATTTACCCATGACACTGTACTTTCTCCATCTTATATGTGTCAAACTCCTTTTTAATTAAGATTTCAAACAATAAAACATTATTTCTGTTATCGTGCAATATGAAATTTGAATACTACATCTTTAACTAATTACAGGTGCCGAAGAAGCAGAAAGAGGAAATCCAGAAAATCAGTTAAACTATCATAACTGGCAATTATGATACACCAGTATTCTAACCATTGTGCTGGTTCTCTAATAGAGAAATATTGACCTGAGTAGACAGGGAAATGTAAGCAACTACCTGCTTGAATCCTGCACCATTGCTTTGCAAGCTTCGACATCATCTCCATTGCTACCATTTATGATTGCATAAGCATGCCTTTGTTCCGCACTCTTAGCCAAGCGATATAAACTGTCTCTTAAGCACATTTTGGTTCTAATATCCAACTGCACTCAAGCAAATTTTGTTGTGTACAAGAATATAGTCGGCAAATTGATAAATTATAATCAATGATTCTAACGTAGCTAACAACCTTATTGGCACTACAACATGGTGTACCATCCTAATTTTTTTTTTCTTTAACAAAATATAAGGAAACTAGTTTAATATATGTAATCAAGACTAAGATTATGCATACAGCATACCCATAAAAAATAAATTATGTAAAGCAAAACACTATTGTTAAGCCAGATTGCTTAGTGAACACAAATTGGTTGTTTTTTATTAGCTTGCTGCTGTCAGGGGAAAACCTTGCTTCAGAGAATTTTTAGCCCAAAAGGTCTATATTTCTGATCCCAAAGCTTTTTCACTGGAATCCCGTAAAGAATTTCCAGCATAACAATTCAACTACAATTGAGTAAGCACACTGACTAGAAAAATTAACGGGCCACCCTCACTTGTACATGAATGATGTACCGACATAATCTGCCCTAGTGTTTTTTCATGTCACTCAAATGGTCTACAGAGACAGAATCAATATTGGGATCATGATTAAACCGCATCTCTTCAAAGAGAAGCAGTCCCTTAACAACCTAGGAAAAACAACTCCCATGCGTTATTGTGTCCCAAAGATCAGCAATTTATGCAGTGATTTACATTCAATTCTAACAAGACCTCTACTATACTACAATGAGTGCATTAACTGATCATCAATATGAAGATGATAATCCCAACCTCAAACACCGATTTATCAAAAAATTCTGGGATTCACCCCAGTGCTACTGGACTCAAAAGTAATACATCCCAGAAAAAATGAGTCAATCCGTTGAGTTAAAGGTTAGTCTCCTTGATTTGATTACAAAGCATTGTGATGTTGAGGAGAAATTAAGAACTTTTAAGATACAAATCTCAAGGATTTGGTGAGATTTTGCAACAGGAAATTTTAAAATTTGCTCCTCAAGAACTCATTCTAGAAAAACCTTATGGTACATTGAGGCTGACTACATAAGTAGTCAAAATTGATGTTCATCTTTACACAGGTTTAAATTAAAGAATATCAAGGTTTGTTATGGTTCTTCATCTTTTATCTGCTGATTTGATATGGTCCTTTATCTTCAACCTCAATTCCAAGGATAAAATTTGTTCTCCAAATTTTATTATCCATTTAGACCCCCCAACACATCATCACCCATGGTACATTTTCCTTTGTTCCAGACTCATTAATAATACTCTAACAGCCTAACATGAAGAATTTCATGAAGTAATTCATATTTACAACAATTATATCGTTGAGCAAACGTAGATTTATGTGCAGAGCATGTCAACAATGAATAATAATAGCCACAAGATCAAGTTTTGACGTCATAAATTTCAGTACCTGATCCATAACCTGCTGCAGCTGACGAAAGCTGGTAGCTTCAAGGGAGAGCTCCCCCAATGCAGAGCTCTTGGTTGAGCTTTCCTGCACATTCGAGGAGTCTATTTCTAAGCTAACTCCTCCCACTACACTATGACCTTCATTCTCATTTTCAAACTGAGACAACTGCTGTTGAGCGGAACCTGGACTGCTAAATGGTGCTACACTTGCTATATTTTCATTTTTTGAACTCTTAGATAGTGCATGGGCATCATGACTGTGGTATAACTTTTCTCCCCTTTCATTTTTTTTCAAAGAAGTATCTTGCATGGAATGAACACGAGTACCAGATATGTTTGACGCATAGGATGATTCTTTTAGAAGAGATGGATTGCCTTCAAGATCAGATCTGGATCCTGGTGAAGTTCGAAGGAGAGAAGTGTGATTCAGTCCATTACTATAGTCTGGGACTGTCGGAGAAACTTCAGTTTGTACACCTGAATTTACGTTTTGTTTCTGTTTCAGGATGCTAGCATGAGAATTAACCCCACTGGAAGAGGCTTCATTGTTTTGCTTCACATCTTCAGATTGAATTGGAGGATAAAAGTGATGAAAAGAATCACCATTTTCAAGGCATACATCTTCTATTCCTCCTTCAGATGCCTTGGACAGCGTCGTTTGCATCTATAATTCATGAGATACAAATCAAGAGACAATTAATTACATAAAGGATTTCTCAAATTAAGCTGACCAGGTATGCAGACTAGGTCACAACTAAAAATCTACACCGCAAACCAGATAAATTTAACAAAATACCACGAACAAAAAGATCATTTTTTTCATGTTACAGGTTATCACACCCACTTTCGCATTGCCAGTAGCCCATAGCACAAATGCCAAAACACCAAATGACATAAGCACATAATAGGAGGAGAATTATCGCTTCATTGCCCTTCATAACACTATCTATTATAGTTCCAATAAGGATCAAATATTTCTAGTTATCATAGATCCTGCCATCATCTCATCAAATACTTAGGAAGACTAGGTGTTAGAAATTTCTGTTGATTTAAAATTTCATATGATGACAGTGTTATTTGAATACATAGACGAAAAAAACTCTTTGAAATGGATGGATATGCTCAGATAAACTACACAGAATTCTATAACAAAAAAATCCCAACATGATACTACTGAGATATCAAGCACAATCAGTTCTTCCCCCTCCTTTGTAACATACTTGTATAATCCAGATCTCAATGATTTATTTCACTACTGTTAACAATTATCACCACATCAGGGGTATGTGTCAAAATCATTACTTCTAATCCCATTAAGAGTTGTGGAGGACCCACATGTCCTTTGAGCCTTTTGAATAAAGAATGCATAGAATTATAGCTCCAGAATTCAAATTTCAGGACTAAAGAATCCAAGTTAATTAATTATTAGAAATAAAGAAAACAGAAAACAAAATGGAATTTTGTACCAACCTTATCTTTGAACTTCAAGTCATCTGTATTACCAGATTTCATGTCTAGTTCGTTTAACATTGATAATGGACCAGGGACAGCATCATCATCAACATAAATTAGACATCTCAATCTTCTATCAACAGAAGATGCTTTTTTGTTGGAATCAGCTATTGTTTGACCTTCAACATCTGGTTTGGAATCTATATTATAATCTGATATAATTTTCATTGGATCTGCTTCAGGACATGAAAATTTGAAGTCAGACTTCAAGGCTTCATCGGATCCTTCTGTGCTGTGTGAAGATGGGAGCCAGCAGAACTCCTCTTCATTATTAAGGTTCCCCATTCCAAATGTTGAATCACAAGTTCTGCGATTTTAAAAGTGACACTCAAACAAAGGTAAAGGTGAGAAAATTAAAACTGAGTCAAGTAGGAGATCTCACTACCTAAACATCCGGTCAACATCTTCAAAGTTTCCAATATCAAGCCACCCATCATTATCAATAAAACTGAGTTCATTATCAGTCTGTGATATGCGGTTGATCGGATATTGACACAAACTATCATCTTCCACTATACATTTGTCTCCCAAAATAGTATCATTATCACAAAACTCACTACCACTAGAATCCATATTTCTGCTCTTGTAACATTGGCCAAACATCCCTCTATCATCGGATGCTAGTCTTTTCACTTCTTCACTTGTGTCAGCATTGCACAAAGGAAACACACCTTCAGGTTTCTGAGACCAGGAATTCTTTTCCAACATGTTTTCCTTCTGAGACATTAAGTATAATTTCTTCTTATCATGAGTATTGTGACTACTAACATTATCATCACTTTTGTTATTATGTAACTCCTGGCAGGGTTTCTTGCAGCTATCGCCCTGTATTGCAAACTGTTCTTTATGTTCATCACCAGCATGGGGCACTATATGATCATCATTCTCGCCAAATTCATTCCACAGATTATCTTCGAGCTATAATATCACACAAGTACAAAAACAGATACTTAGAAAATTACTCACAATGACCAAGCATCCTAAATGCTTAAAATGTTAAGAACCCAGACAACGAATGGTTAATGTTAAAGATCATATAAAAGAAACCCATAGGCCTTCACAATCCAGGACTTGGAGATGCATTTGTCAAATGCCTTCGATAGTCAAAGGGCAAGCTTTCACATGCTATGGCATGAATACATGAGCTTCACATGTCACAAGCTAAGATGGATAATTTGATTATAGATATGTCACAAGCTATTATCATCATATTTCAAGTATCACAGGTAAAGGAAATGGTGCCACCAAGAACATTACAAACGAAGGAACCTATGCTGTAGCAGCTTGACTAAAGAGAACAGATGAAGGAACAAAAGCAGTAATGGGACATCTACCAAGATTATATCATCAATTTGGGTATTCTAATGTGAATGCCATAAATTTCTATCAATTTCTAACGAAGTTGTCTAGGTTTAAGGGTCCACGATTTGATGGAACAAATTTTAAAGGGAATTATTTCATTAGCCTGCCTTTAGAGGGTTGTGCTCTTCAATGGCGCCATAATTTCATGCGAAAGGAATCACTGGTGTAGCTGGTTGGAGTACATTGTGATGTTGAAGATTTGAGGAAGCAATAAAGGAGGACAAGGTGTTGAAATTGATGAACCATAAGCAAACTTCCATATGAGCAAATACTAGGAGAGAATTGAAAATTATATGGCTGAACTTGACCTCCCTAAGGATTTGGCCATAAGCGGCTACCTTACCTAAAATAGCAGCCCCTATTGTGATTTTAAACTCAGCACATTGGATAAGACTATGTATTTAACCAAGTTGCAAGAAACTACGGTTCAAGATCTTCCAAATCTACCTATGGGAAGTGTCAAAAAGGCATTGAGAGCCTATGTTCTAATCCTTTTTACAATGTCACTAAAACACCAAACAATATTTTCTCATTAAAGTATTCTTCCCCTTTGATTTTCGAATTAAAAAGGAAACCAGTTCCAGAAGCAAAACAGGATTCCTTAGCGATAAACCATTGAAGCAACTTTCAAGGAAAGAGATGGAGGAAAATAAGAAACGGCTGTGTTATTGGTGGTCTGGAAAGTACCTTGATGGGCATAAAAGCAAGAATACATTGATGATCAATATACAAGTCAGGGAAATTATCATCGGATGTTAATATGTTAATTTCATACATGTAGATGAATTAACCATTGTTATCAAAACAAAACTGAAATAGTCAATTCAGCCGGAAAAAAAATGGCAAATTGTTGCCTCAACCAATTAAAAACCTCTACAGAACCAATTATCTAGAAAACCAATTAAAATAAAAAAAATTAGCTACATTACTGGTTTGGCTGGTTTAGACTTTTTACTTTAATTTTTTGGTGGTTCAAACAAGGTTACATCATTTTTAGGGTAAAAACTTTTTCTTCCTATATTCAAATGTTATAAAAGTATTATTCTGGTGCAAACGCTAGGATTATTGATCATTCGTTGCTTATTTTGAATTGAGTTTGTGATTATGGATAGATATTAACTTGTTTAAATTTGAATAAGTTATGAAATTTCTTAATCAATAGATTTTTATGTTTCTTATGTAATATATATTATTATATAAAACATTAAAATTAAAAATATATAAATTTAATTACGACTAGTTCCATCATGGTCAAACCTAGTAAACCCCAAGAAAGTGTCTTGACCAAATATGACCAGTCTAGTTTTATAAACAATGGAATCGACCAAATAGTATTGTGGAGGAAGTGGAATTTAAACATGGAGAAAGCACATACTTTCCACGTATATTAGATAATATTTCTTTATTGCAACAAAATGCTGGAAATTAAAATTTAACTGCAATAGTAAATACCTCGTATGTGCAAAAGTTTGACATTCCTTCTAGATCCTCTATCCACCACTGAATACACAAGCAACCAGTTGGTCTAATGCCATGTTTCCTTGGCGCTTCTCTATCACATAATATGACAATAATTAGAAAAGCCTAATGTCCAAATTATAAAGAATCAACTAAGAAACAATTTAAACAGATCCTACCCTAAAGTTCAGACAAAAATCTGTTTGACAGGCCAACTCACTCGCTTAAGAAATTTGCAGACCAACGTTGTATTGCAAAATGAAAAAATTAGGTCATGTCAACTTCATACTAAAAACCTAAGTATCGTCCCTTGATCAGGATAGAAGGGAATCATCAAAGCAAAACACTTATTCTCTTTTAAACATGAGACTTGAACTAGAGTCCTTGGACCCTTGGAAATGATAAATCTTCTGGACCCATTTAGGCGATTACACTACCGTGCACGTCCAGTTGTGAAAATGGTAGAATGAGAATATAAAAAATTAATGAACAATGAACCAAACACACAAACTTGAATAACTTTAAAGCTTGCTCCAAATTGCAAAGATCATCAATATCCAGAAAGTTTCTCAACAACAACAATAAGCCTGTCCCATTAAATGGGGTCGGCTACATAGATCATACGATGTCATTGTGCTCTATCAAAAACTAAATTTTTGAATAGGTTATTAACTAAGAGATTCCGCTCAATGACATCCAGAAAATTCCTCAAGGCAAAATATTTACAATTGGAGGTTCATTCTCACCATTTTCTTACAAAGTTATCATCCAAAGACTGCACATATTGAATTGGTAAGTTAAAACGAACGAAGAAACTATTAAAAGTCGAGGGGGAATGCCAATCGACAGAAATCAGTAATTAATCCATTCAGCCCTAACTAGCTGGTTTCAAATAAACACAGGTGAATAAGTCTAAAACCATTCCTTTCATGTAGAACGTAAAAAGAAGAATCAAGAAGCTCATTATAATTAGTTAACCTTTCTATAAACGCAAAAGTTAAACAGAAGCGGAAAATAAAAGGAAATAAGGATGATGAACAATCAAATTAATCCAACTAGAAGCCATGAAACACAAATAAAGATCTCTCACTCTCTAAACTTCAACTTCAATTCATCATCCAAAACAGTGTAAACATGTAGCAAAAATCGAAAAAGATACACGAAACGAGAAATCTGCGAGTAGAAGGAGCATCTTTGCATTCAGCTATCTCAGGGACGCATTTTTCGGGAAAATGAGAATTTTCAAAGAAAATAAAATAAAAAGAGGCAAAAATTCCGGAACCAGAACACGGAACTGAAATTCACCACAAAAAAGTGAGTAGCTTCAGCACCTCTCTCGGGTCGGGATTCCTAGGAGCTTCCAGAGCTTTCTTTCCTCTAGAATCGAACAAAGGTCATCAGAATTATTTTATTTTATTTTTAATATCATATTTATATTTATTTGTTTTTTTAAATTTAAAAGGTGTCACGAAGAGGCTGACACGTGTGGTGGAAATTAAGACCCACGAGGCGGATATCAGAATTCGTGGATGGGAGGCGGGCGCTAAGATCCGATCAGTTTCTGCAATACTATTGGTCCACGAATGTGAACTAGTTCCCCTGGATACGTGTCGAGAGATTACTCGCTCACAAAGGTAAGTGCAGTCGTATTAAAGCAGGCGAGGCACGTGAGCGGCGGGGTGCTTTGTAAAAGGAAGTACTCCTATACCGAAAAAAAATTATTTAAATAAAATAGAAATTTATATCTTAATTTTATTTTTTATATATAATAATTTTATTTATAGTATAATTTTATTTATAATTTTTTAATTTGATATAATTTTATCTATAATTTTTTTAATTTAGTATAATTTTACCATAATTTTATTTCTCAAGTATTAAAAATTGTATCAAATTAAAAAAATTATGGATAAAATTATATTAAATTAAAAATATAATAGATAAAATTATACTATAAACAATATTAGAAAATTAATTATATATAATAAATAAGATCAAAATATTAGGAGATATATTATCTAAATTATTTTACATGTATTTTCTTTCTTTAGTAAACACTTCAACTTTATTATATTTTTTATAATTAGTTTCTATATAGGGGATAATGATATTTAATAGCGTAAAGTTTCAAGGTTAACTGTACAAATAAAATCAAATTAATAAATTGATAAAAAAAATATAAATACTTATAAAATATTTTTTCTCTTCTATAATTAATTAACAGTTGATCTGTCTTTGCCTTTGGTGAGCCTCATTGGAATCTCTCCCTTCACTTCCACGAAAGTTATGCTGTTTTTTATTTTATGTTTTTAAAATAATTCTGTAGAGTAAATTTTTAGCGTGGAAATTGCTGGAAAATGTAAAGACATGAGCGATCCTATAGGGGGTGTGGTCACAAGGGCATAAAAGGTTTAAGGAAATTTGTTCCTTTGCAAAGGTGTGTGATCACAGGGGCATTGAAGGAAATATACCTTAAATATAAGATCTTGTTAATTAATTAATAAATTTTTAAAAAGTAGCTAAGCTAGTTATTTTACCATTAATGTGTTGAGAATTTATGACATTTTATTTATATACCCATATCAATTAATGATTAAAATTTAATGTATAGAGATAAAAATATCCTGATAAATAAAAATTACACTAAATGACTGCTCTCAATTCAACTACCTTGAATCTTAACTTGTTGTAATAATTATAATTATTATAAAGAATAGTTTGATGAAAAATAAATTAAATTTAAATGATCAGTATGTTTAATGCAGGGTAATCATTTATGGTTGAAGGTGATATTTGATATTATTGTCATGTAGCATAACCTTGACGTGAATCAAATCCCTTTGCTACTTACCTAAATATTTCTCCCATGCATTACACCTGGAGGGACAAGGAGTAGAAAAATAAATATTAGAATCAATTAATTATTAATAATTATTATAAATTTTTATTATAGTAAAAAATTTAAAATTTGATCTTCAAAATATAATAGTAATTAAAGTGAGGTTCAAATTTTTTTTAAGATTAAAATAAAATTATTAATTTAGATTATTGATTATAGTTTATAAATAAAAAAATTAAAAGTATTAAGTCAGGTTAATCTACATATATTTTTAACTTAAATTATATATTATAATATTTTAAAAATATAGATATACTTAATAGTTAAAGTTGTAAATTGATACGGCAAGTAAAACTACAATCACAACTCCTTCATTTTTTCTTTTTCTTTTTTACTTGCATTAAATATAATAATTAAATTATTTTTTATGTTAAAAAAATAAAGAATGGATAAATTTTTATTTTTGAATTAAAAACTTAAGTTATAAAGTTTTAGATTTTAAATAAAATTTAAAAAGTCATAGTGTCAATACAGATTTAGATTTTAAATAAAATTTAAAAAGTCATAGTGTCCAAATTAGGTATAAAATATTAATTTCAAATTATTCAAGAAACAAATAAAAACATTTAAATTAAAAATATTCAAATTAATAATGGAAACTTACTTACCTATAAATCTACAAAAATAATAGTTACATTGAGTGAAAAAACTGAATACATTTTAACTGCCTTAAGTAAGATTTTGAAGTCAAACATTGTAGAAAAAAAGTATGCTTGACAAAATTACTCTTGGAGTATACAGAAATCAGTTTCAGCACTCTACCATCCTAGATATACGTTTTAAATAATTAATTTATAAAAATTAAAAAATTAATTTAATTAGTTATTTATATAAAAATTAAAAAATTAATTTAATTAGTTATTTATATGAAAATTAAAAAATTAATTTCATTAATTATTTATAATTAATTAAATTTACAGTATATTGAAATTTTATATTTATAATTAAAATGAATTTACCTATTAACTCTTATATTTAGAAGTAGATGAAGTAGTATTGTCAAAAATTTTTAATTTTATCTTTTTTATATTTTTATCTTAAAAAATTGTGTCAACTAGTAATTAAAATACAATAAACTCTATTAAACTCTTAAGTTTATCTACCAAATTTATTATATTTATATTTTTAATTTATAAAACCGTGTCAATTTATTCTCAAACTAGTCCTACCTTTTTTACATTTGAGTATGTTTAGTAATTTCATATATAAAATTTATAAAAAAAATTATTGAATATAATAAATTATAAATGTTTATAGATTTAATTTCAATTATTTATATTTAAAATAAATTTAAATTAAATTGTTAGTTATTTTTATATTTTAATTATTTAAACATATATTTTTAGTAGCTATTTATTAATAAAAGTAAATTTGTACAAGTTTATAATCTAAATTTATTTTCTTATCATGAGTTTGTTTAAACTGACAAGTTTGATAAAGTAGCTGCCAATACTAAGATTTGAATCAGGAATAATTTTAATTAAGGCAACTGAGTGAGAAAATTATTCGTTGACTAGAAAACACTTTCAGAGATAAATTGCTAAATTGGATAGAAAGGTAATAATCATTTGGTCCCTGATTTTAGGGATAGGCCTACAACAACATTAAATGGTCAGTTTCCGGCTCCACAATTAAGGTACTACCAAGTTACAATTGGACTAAATCGGTTATAATTCCCTTTCACAATAATTAGAGCAACTTGTTTCTTGTACCCTTTTGTTTCCTTGTGGGCCAACCTTCCCTATGAATTAATAATTAATATATCAAAACTTAAAAAATTAAATTATCTTGCTTGTATGTCTTCATTGAATAAAAAAAAAAGTTCTGCGAGCCCGTCTCATTTTTTCCTTTTTATAAATCAAGGATTGGCCTTATTTAAAAACAAAAAATATAAATTACTCAGGCAATTATTATAAGACACCTCCAGGCTTCAACTACTTCCCTAGAATCAAGGAGAAATTGTTAAGATATTGATTTTTTTTAAAAATAAAAAAAATCGAATTTACCCATATTTAAAAAAATTGCATGATGAGAAACAAAAAAAACATACATCAGATCAAGAATAGGGACCACCAATTTCTTCTAAAAAATGCTTTCTAATAGGGACTAGAAATAGTACATATCAGACCAAGAAAAAAACAAAAAAGTTACATGGGCAATTTTTTATTTTTGCTAAAATAATAATTACCTCCACCTTATTTGTAAAATTAATACAAATCTCCCAAAAAAATAAATTACAAAAAAATTTCTTGAATTTTATTAAAATTACATGACATTTATTTTTGTTTTAAAAAACTATGCAAACATCAATGGAAAATAATGAGTGAGTTATACAACTTATTCCTAGATTTTGTGGAAGTTGCATAAACTTCTCTTTTTATTTCTCAAACAATTCAAGGACCATATACATAATTTGTTTTGAAAAATTTGGCTCTATAATTAAGGGAAACAAATTGAATGACTTAAGGAGATATCAAATGCTAACAAAGAATTGTATAACTTCTCACCTGATATTAGTATTGCTTTAGAATAAGGGAGATTTTATCTTACTCTTGAATTGTAGGTGGCCAGTCACATTCTACAAATTTTTGTAAAAAAAAAAAGATAACTAAGCCCATCCATTCACTAGTGCACAAAACAGAGGAAATTATCCTTAGAGGAGCATGATATCCTCATAATATCATATATACACCATGTCCATACACGGTTTTCATACAGAAAGAAAAACGCAATTAACAGGATAATAATTTCCACAGAGTACTTGGAGATACAGATAGATAATACATGAAAATTTCTAAAAAATTAGAAGGCAAACTTGTCTTCTTTAACCTAGATTACCTGAGCAAAATGCGAAAGCGCTTCTGGAAAAAGACTAACAGCTTGAATGGTTATCAATATCCCAACTTACTGTTCAATAACCATGCAATGCATATAATTGTAGCAACGTAGAACAACAACAAAACTTCTCGCCAATGGTGACAATATACATCATTTCTTCAGAAGCTTCTGCGAGAAAATCTTCTTCGAATATGGGCTGTTTCGCGAAATCGGTTTGAGTGACTCAATTTTATCAACCAGTATGTTATGCACATAGCCCTGGTTTAGAAGGAAAAGGAAAGCATGAGAAATGGAAAAGAACTAACCCCACAATCCATATATATACACTTCTTAGAAATATTCGACTGAGATACAGTATGCATGCGTTTGAACTGATCTTAATGATAAAGTCATTACAACAAGTGATCAATCAAAGCAAATCAAGGGTCTGTATTACAAACCTCAGAATATCGAAGAGCTGATTGAATAACATAATTTGCGTGCGGATCTTGAAGCAACTGTTCGAAGTGAGGAGTTGAGAGCAGTTCATGGATGACTCGTGCACGATGCTCATCATCATATACACGAAAGCATGTTTCAACCACATGGCTGCTGAACTTTTGTGTTGACAGGTGAACATAGTTACCTTCGAATTGTGAAATTATACTTGCCGTGGCAGATGGGATCATCAACCCCAAGATATATTGAACAACATAGTTTCTGCATGGTGAACGAATTTTTATTTGAAAATCAATTATGTAAATTTTCCCCTAGAATAAGGAATGATAAATGATCAAATGCAGAAGATTCAGATCTAGTGCTCAAACTGAACCATTTGCTTTAAAAATTATTTGCCCACATTTCTATCACATGTATCTATTAGCAGCTAAGTTTCACAATCCAGTACCGGGGAACCTTCTAGTATATAGTCAAAGTTATTTTGTAGAGCAAAACATCAAAGAGGTTTTTTAAACTGAAAAGGATAAAATTATTTTTATGTCTACATAAGGATTTGGGAACAATGAACAAAATAATGTGTTTCCAATAATTACCCATATTGATCTTGAGCTAGATGAAGTGCATTAGCACATACTTCTGCGCCCAGTTTTGCGCGATGCTCGCCCCTGGAATGACCAATGCATTTTTGCAGAACACAACATCCATGCTGATGAGTTGCAATTTCAACACAGTATTTCGCAGCAGCAACAAATATAAACTGCTCCATGCAATTAACAAGGGAAACCATAAGAAATTAGCGGGCCTGCCTAAATCAATAAGCATGCATATTGAATACCAACTGAACTAAGGGAATAAAAAATAGTTACATCATTAATCATCCAGACAATTAATTTTGAGAACCTCAAGAGTACAATAGGAAAATTTGCAACAGTTCCTACATTGAGAAAGCTCTGTATTTGTTCATGTAAATTTTTCTGCGAAGTATATAGCTGGCCTTAATACTAAGTAACCAGCATAAAAAATAGATGCCACTTCAACTACTTTGAGAATGCCTTTTACCCAAGAGAGCATCAACCAATCATAAATCATTTTTTTGAACTTTGAAGCCTCTCACAGTTTACAAGTTTTATAAACCTACAAGTATATACAGGTGTGGGAATGTCATATTCTTATAAGGAATCTTGTATCATGAACTTCTAGTACAAAGCCAGAGAAGGTGACCAACATCTTTATTAAGCATGGTAAATTCGTTTAGCCATAGATCATTGCTATGGCGTTTGTTTTTGCATTTCACTTAATATTTCACATTCATTCTGGCATAAGAAAATGAGAATCCTAAAGAAACTCATAACAAAAGTTAATATCTTCATTCATGGCAATGAATATTAACTCAGCTGGATAATGCCAAAAAATATCAATAGTTTCACCGAAAAAGAAACTGAATAAAAGAACTTTCAGATGTTGGGAAATAAAATATTGCAAGCCTGGCAAGGGCAAGAACCAATATACAAATTTGGAAGAATGTCATGCAATGTCATCATAAAACAAAATGGTATCACATATGTTCAAGAATCATTAATATTATCATGGCAAAGATCAGAAGAACCAGAACCATAACATATTGTATCCTTTAATTAAGATTAGTGTAGACATAAATACATAATCAGGAAGTTTCATAACTTCAAAGCATCTTTATGGTGCTTCAACATCTAAATTTCCACTATAAGGGGGAAGAATATGCTGTCAAGACACTTAACAGTTGAAAACAGGAGAACCCAAACCCAACTTAAAGGATAAAATGCAAACAGATGAATCTAATAATGCTACGAAACAATATGGAAAGGATATAATTATTGTGACAAGGTAGAAGTCAGTGAACCAGGATAATGGTAAAGGTGATCATGAACTGTGTCTAGAAATAAATTGTTCTCAATGCTTAGACATAATGATATCTGTCAATACATCAACAAATGTCAGCTGTGTGCTCAACATGGCACTACTGTTTGCCTGTATCTTATTCTGGGGAAATGCAGCAGAACAGGAACTCACAGTTTTCATTAGATAAATACAAGAGAAGTAAATTATTACATAATCAGATAGAAATAGAAAAATTCTTAAATCATTGGGCGAGGTAACAATATCTAACTGCCAAACAGAAGTACATAACAAACACCACAGTAATGCTTGTAATGTGTCTTTTGTAAAATGATAAGCTTGCCTTTCTATTAATGACATCCTATAAAAAAATTATCATCCAATATATACAATAATTACTTGAAGAAGATAGAAATTATACCTTGTTATCTTCATTGCTTAAGCACTGCAAACAACGCTGGATCACGTGATTTCCATTTAGATCTTTGATGAGAGCCAAGAATCCTGGTTCGAGGACTGATACAGCTAGCATAATTTGTTGCCTAGTCCTGAGAGTTTCAATAAGCTTCTGTATCACACGAGTACTGACAAAAGAAAAAAGTGATGTCAAAACCAACATTAGAAAAATGAACATCACTATATTGTAACACTTGCATAAGTTACATCACTATACCCATGAGTGTTCAAAGAGATTCTGACCATCTCCCCTGGTTCTTTAGTAGTCATGAGTAGGATCTGCATCCTTTGTTCTTCATTACACACATCCAACAACTTCTGCATGAGGTAATTGCCCAAAGGATTCATCATAAGTTCCACTACATGTTCGATGATCTCGGAAAATATTAGTTGAACATCTCTCGGTCTACCCTCATCAAACACCCTTTGCAGGAATCTACAACCATGCTGATCTTTGGCTAATAAATATATGTAACCTTGAGATTCTGCTAGGGAATTACACTCAGGTACTAAAGGGAATGAGCATCCACTCCTAGCACTAGGACTTTTATAAGATCCTAAACCCTGGTGCTGGTTGTCTAGCTCTGACCTTTGTAGATGCTTAGCAAATTCAGTTTCACGCTCAGCACACTTACTCTGACACCCCGAACAATCAGAACCTCTGACAGGGAAATAATTCAAACCTTCACCTTGTATGATGAAGCTCCCCTCACTAACAATAGCATCTAGACTACCTTGTGGGAATCTGACATTTGAAGGGGCCACAGCTCTTGCATTAGGCATTGAAAGATTGTGCTGCAGTAAATCTTGGACACTCAAATAAGGCCTTAAATTGGTACAAAGGGAATAATCAGGAAATCTTGAAATTCCCTTGTCCTCCATCAAATTCATTCCACTTTGACGTGCACAAAGTAAAGAATCAGGCAATGGATGTCCCCCCCAAGAAGCAGCACACTCTAACCCCAAATGGTAGTTATTTATCAGCTGTCTTCTTTGCCAAGGAGAGTATACTGAACCACTAAAGTCATTAAATTGTGAATGGATAGTAACAGGTTGTCTGGAACATGGTCGTGATTCGAATAAATTATCCATTGTATAATCCCGAGGTAATCCTGCAAATGCTGGATTTCTTTCAGCATCAAAACTCATGTGACTAGGAGGAAAAGGGGATTGAATTCCCATAGGGTCAGAAAATTGTCTCTTGAAATTGCCGTAATCTCCATGTCTATAAGCATTGATTGGATTATTTCCAATCAGAGAACTATTATCACGGAATGGAATCCCATTCTTGCCTATTGATGCATCTTTGAAATTACAAGAATTTTCATATCGATTGCTAAGGTAAATTTTACTCAAATTAGCACAGAGGCTTAGTTCATAAGCCAAGTTCTCACTAGCCTTTTTCGTGGCCGGGGAATCAGATACTGTTGAATCCAAGCAGAAGCTGTTCGGGTAGTTTGAAACTCCATAAAGCATACTGGATTTAAGCTCCTCTAATGGAGTTGGGGATCCATTATCATGCCCTCTGGAGAGCAAGCTTGAGGAAGAACCATCTGATCGCAGAGAAAAACCGCTTGTAGGTGAAGAGACACGAGGATACTTAATCTGCGAGAGGGGGTCGTCATCATCACCATAAAAAACTCCATGAATGGCCTGTCTTTCAAAAGGCGCGTGATCATTACTAACACCATAAACATGTCGATGATGACTGTGAAGAAAATCGTTTGATGTCGCCTGAGGGATCTCTTCTAACAACATTTCAAGCTCTTGATCGTCCTTCACGTTATCTCTGATCTTTCTCACCATCTCAGCACTCCCAAACACGAACAACCAGAACACCAGAAAAAGCAAGAATAAAAAAAATAAAGGAGAAAAAACACAGAACAATCTCACCCCCAGCAAGCAATCAGAGCAATCACGAAATCAGAAATCCCATTTCAGATGTTGATTCGTGCAGACTAATAACACGCCCTCGTGAAACATTCCCATTTTTAACGAGGTTCAGAAGTTGAAAGAAAGTGACTGTTGGCAATGGAAATTTTCAATTACATTCCCATTTCAAAGAAAAAAATCATCTCATTTGGGCTTTTGGGTTTCATTTGTGAGGGGTTGGTAAGGCATGCAAAGATTGAAGGTTTACATACGGTTACAGGGGCACCGTAGGTGTACTCTCTCACGCCATTAAAGCTGAAGAAGAAGCGACACCAGAGTGGCAGCAAAATATATATATATAAATTCGTTTATATGCGAACACGCAGAGCGAAACGAGATAACAACCGCAGTACTGTGTCTTCTCCACTATTAAAGCTTTTACCTTTTCTTCATCTTTCTTTCAGAATTATTTTTATTAATATTTTAATATAAATTACAAGATTTAAACGTGAAACTCTTTATCATGCGTGTTATACACGCTCGACATTGATATGGGACCCTTGTCGTAGAGTTCGGATCCACTTGGCGCGTGGAGCCATACAACAATCATAAAATTAATTTCTTTTTAAAATATTATATTTAAAGGGATTTTTCTGTTACTGATATCTTTTTTATCTGATTTACTGATGTCTTTTTAGGATTAAACTCATAATTTAATTATCTTGTCAAATAAAAATAACAAAAATACTAAAATAATTATATAAAAAATGAATAACTTTAATAAGAAAGAATCTGTTGGTTGTCTTCTGTGCCAAGAAAAAATTAATCTCTCCACTCTATTATGAATAAAGGATATACCCTTAGTTTCATAAGAGATTACATTACTTATCGTAAGATTGGAAGTCAAATCTCTGATCTAATTCTATAAAAATATGATATGATTTTCTATAACTCTTATATCAATATATTAATTATTATACTTATAATGCTTATATGATTTCATGGAAAATTGTTTTACCAAGATATCCTTATAAGATATATCTCTTATTTTGAGAATTACCCTACACTTTCTAATTTTTGTAATGAATTTTTGAAGATGCACTTAATTTAAGTTTCTTTAATCAAGATATGATTGTTAATCTATGGTCAAAATCCTGCAACAGGTTATAATCGTATAAGAATCCATTTAAAGATATAGAGAGATACGATGATACTTACCATATGAGAAAACATTATTATATATCATCATGCAAATTTAAAAAAAAAATCATAAACAATTGAAAAATAAATAAATTATAATGTTATCTGCATAATCTCTTTTGATAATATTACAAACTCTTGCTCATCCATAATATTATTCTAAATCTTTTTTTTATTATGAAATCTGCTCTTATCTTAAAACTAATAGTTCAATATTTTTAAAAAACTTTACTAGTAATACTTAATATAAATATATATTTTTAATATATAAAATATTATAAGAAATATGATTAAATATTTAATCTCTAAATTTTGTTAATTGATATTATTTATATTTTTGTTATTTTCTTGAATAGGTTCTCAAGGAATAAATTAGTGATCATCTTTGAATTTATACATGTGTGTGAATCATCTTCCATTATATTTACAAGGGAGGTTCTATATTTGTTACTCTCTAAATTATTAACATTTGTCATTATATTTTATCTTTAGGTTTTTTAGTTTATTTGATTTGATTTTGTTCAATTCAATATAATTTTGAATTGGATAAAATTTAGGTCAATACACTTATATTAATTGGATTAAATTCATAAATAAATGTATAAGCGAAGATACACCACTTAACAACTAAAAGTAGCAAAATAATATGTTTTCGTATTTTATAGGTGATTTTATAAGTACATATAATTATTTTAACAGCTAACAATAATAAAATAATAAATACTCATATGAAAATATTTAAACCCTAATTTATATTATAAGAGCTTATATAAAAATGTATAAGAGTTTATAGGTATATTTATAAATATATCTACGTATTTTAATAACTAATAATAATAAAATAATAAATTTGATAGAATAATTTAATATAATGAATATAAGTAACTTGTCATAAGTTCTCTCTTTTAAATTTATTATGAATTCAATTTCGTACAATAATTTTGAATTAAATTTCCCAGCCTCCTCAATATTTAGTATATTTATAAAATATATACTGTACTAATGTGTTCATATAAAGTATAAAATTATGACCATCGTGCATTTATATCAGCTAGTTAGCGTGTTGCTTTAGTGTAACTAAAGATCTTTAGTTTAAAACTTAGGTATGCAATAAGCATATGGTAGGATATCCGTATGAAAAAGTAATTAAATTTTTAATTTGAATTAGTCTAGGGCCATTATAATGCCTAAAAGATATCTTGCCCTAAGATACTGGAAAAAAAATATAAAAAAAGATATATAAAATTATGGATTAGATATTCATATCTATTTTAAATCAGTATCTTAAATTCTTAACTATCAATTTGATATTTTAAATGTAATCAATATAAATTAATTATATATCTTGAAAAATATCTCCTCATAATGTTCAGTATTTTTTTTTAATTCCCTTAAACTAGAGTGAGAAAATAGGGCAAGTGTTTTAGGAGGGAATTGTTAGGTCACTAGTTCTAAAACGTTAGATTTCAAAATAACCTTCCCACAAGCTGCCTATTACTAAAATTAGTCGACCTATGCCCCTATTTTCTTAATTCTATTTTACATATGAAAATTATTTAAAAATATTTGATTTTATTAAATAAAATTGGTACTAGTATTTTTCAATTGTGATATAGATTGAAGTGGTTTATTGCAGATAATCCAAAAAAAAAAATATCCTACATTTTGTACACTATATAGATATTAAACTAAGCTCCCAGTTATATCTATGAACAACTCTTGACGAAATTTAATTTGGACTCATAGGTAATTTAAATAACTCAATTCTTCAAATAAATGTACAAATGTACAATAACTATTATGACCATAATGAGTTTGTATTATTGTTTTAATGTTTATTGGTTAGTAAAAGCTCAAAAGTTAGGCTAAAAAATTATTGCAGTCTCCCATTTCTCTTCTTCATGCTGTGAAAACTTATCATTAGCATGCTTTCATTTCCCTCTCCCCTTTCTTTTATTATTCATGTTGTCTGTATATTTTGCAAGGGTGATTATATATTATTTTTTTATTAGAGGGGAATTTTTAATTAGATTTATCAGGGCTAAGATCAAAGGGCCCTTTTATACTCTAATACCATATTTTTTTCAAATCTCAAACCTTAAAAAAAGAAGAAGGTTTATTTGAGTAGTTTAATGAATCTGATCAATATTACTAACTCTACTCTTAATCAGTGATCTTTTCCACATACATATTGAAGAATGAATCATACTATTAACACGTATGATTTAGTTTTTAAAAAATAATTTATAAAAAAAATAATTATAAAAAATAAGTATTTAAATAGTTATTACTATAATAAATTTGTTAATAGATAGATTAATTGAAAAATTATAAGATAAAATAATAGAGAAAAAGATGAAAATAAAATAAAAATAATACAGTCTAAAAGTATTTTTTTTATTTAAAAATTAATCCTATAAATTTATTTAAAATTATATTTTTGGATCCTAAAATCATAATTTAATTTATAAATTTTTAGTTGTTTATTTATTTTTAGTATAAAATATTTTTAAAATTATAGTTTGTAAGTAAATCAAATATGCACTGTATTTTATTAGTATAACTGAAAAGCAAGTCGGCTCAATTCTAATGGGCTAAGCCCATGGAGCCTTAAAGCACCGTTATTTTTTTGTTAAAATAAACTACTTTTTCAATTATCTAATTTATAAATTTAACTGATAAAAAAATTGAGATATATGATTATTTAAAATATATTTAATTTTAGAGAATATTATTTTATTATGATTTCAATTGCGATACTTGATGATACATCATAATTCTTGAGTACCTAAATTTATATCTAAAGATAATAAACGATTCTTCTTACTTGATATTGATATCGTTTAGGAGAAAAAATAATTTTATCCTATCATTTGATTATACCCCTTTTAAAAAAATTTATACCAAAAAAACAACTTTTTAAATTTTGGCTCTTGCAATTAAGGCTTGATTTCTTTTCTATAATAAAGAGTTCGAGTTTAATAATTAAAATTCATGTACGAAATCTAATAAAATAAAAATATAACAACATATATATATATATATATATATTCTAGAATGTATTGACTGTGGGGAGAATATTGATTGAATGACGTGGCAAACGATATACAGGATTTACACCATTAAAAAGAGGATTTACCCAATTAAAAAGAGGATCACGTGGCAAACGATATATACGCAACTACAAGTGCCACAAGTAGCGATTGCAACTTATAGAGGAGAAATTGGTTCCGTCTTAATTTTTTATTATAAAATCATTTTAAAAATATTTTATATTTTAATTTTTCTTACCAACTAAATAATCTATTAACTAACGAAAAATTTTCTTTAGTTAATAAACTTTATCAATTTCTCTTAAAGGTGGAAGCAACTACAAACACTATGCCCATTTCGTTACACAAAATAAAATATTATTTTAAATATTCTTATTATAAAATATTAATAAAAATTATTATTTATTTATTAATATACGATAGTATATTATAATTTATTAATATTTATTTAAATTTATAATTATAAAATTTAAGTTTTTTATAAAAAAAAGAATTTTTAACAGTATAATATTAACAATTATTATATTAATATAATATTAAAATTTTTTATTAATATTTTAAAAATTTAAATATAATTTTTTAAAAGTATTAAAAAAATTAAAAAAAATACTAAATTAGGACGAGTTTAGAATAATATTTTATCAACCCGTTTTAAGATAAACTGTACAACTTATCTTCTCCCAACCCACAAATTACAATAGATTAATCCATAACTTACAACAGACAGACCCACTTTACTGAATCCAATTACTCCCTTATTCCCATGCAAGGACACACTCAACTCCAACCACCAATCATACGGAGGATGGAGTTGGAATGAGATGTTTTTTCTTGTCATTAACATAAAAAATAATTAATTTTTTAAATATATTAAAATAAATAAATTAATTATAATTAATATATAAATTAATTAATTAATTTAGTAGATTAAAGAGTATAATAATATAAATTTATCTTAATAAATTATAATTAATTGAGTTATTTAATTTTCTTAATCTATATAAAAATATTTTTAATCTATACAAAAATATTAACTAACTCTTAAATTAAAGATTCAAAGAGTATTAAATATTATTTTAAAAATTTTAAATATATGAGTTGATTAAATAATTTATTTTTATTTTAAATATAAAATTTCAATCTATTTTATCTTTTATTTTTTTTAAATTTATTCTTATTAATTGATCCTATTAAATAAGTTTTTATTCAAGGTAATTCTAATAGTAAATGATTAAGTGCTTGCTTAGGATCCTAAGTCCAAAATAACTTTTGAACCTTAAAAGCCAATTGGAGCTAAAACAATTATACTCGATACCAATTATTTTTTTTAAAAAAATTAAAAAGTTAAATAAAATTATTTAACTCCCTATATCTACTAAAACAAAGTGGGCGATTCATTTTTTTTGATGCCATTGTTATTTGTTTCACGCTTTGTTTTGACTTTTGAGTGTGGCAAGTGGCCTTAATGATAAGGTATATTTAGATAGGATTTTAAAAATAGATTTATAAAAAATTTTTTAACTAATTTATAAAAAAAAGTTTTTAGATAAAAAATTATGAAAAAAATTAATTTTAAATAAATGAGTGTTTAAATAATTATTTTTAAAAATATTTTTATTATTAATAAATTATAAAAAATTATATGAGTATTAAATGAGGAGAGATAAAAGATAAGAGAAGGGGGAGTGTAAGAAAATAGAGAAAAGAGGATATAAGAAAAAATATGAGAGGGGAAAAAATGTGTAAAAAAATAGGAAAGATGAGATATGATATAAGAAAAAATAGGGATAATATAATAATTAGTTAATTCATAAATTTTTTTACTGTTACATAAATTATTGTGATAACTTTATCTGAATTTTTAATTTTTAATTATAGTTTAATTTAAAAATTATTATTTATTTTTAAAAAAAATTAAATCTAAATTTTGCTAAAAGGGTTTATAAAACCACGTATTGCGTGGTTCCAATTTTTCATCTTTCCCTATCATCACAATGTGAATAAAACATGAAAGCTAAAGAGGGCAACTATGATAATGATTATCAATTTTTCATCTTTCCCTATCATCCCAAGTCGATCGGTGCAGGGTTCGAGTTTGGAGGGCTAAACGCAGGTTGACACTAGCGTTCAGTGTGGTGGATAAGGTAGAAAAATGGATGAGAAAGGAAAGGGAAGCGAGAGATGGAGCGGAGCCATCACAAATCTGACGGAGATGTCTTCCAATTTGGATTCACTCCAAAAGCTTCTCCTCAAGAAAGCCGTCTTTGTCGACGAAGACACTTTTGCCAGAGCCTCTCTTACCGCTGAGCAATCCCGCTCCATTAAGGTTTTGCTTTCTCAATCTTTTGACACCTACTGTTGCTGGTGTTGTTTCGATTGAGGAAGATCTGCTGTGTGTAGTGGGTCTAGCATGTTTCATACTTATAGCTTCTTAATCTTTTACGATTATCCTAACTAGTTTAATCCTTTTTGCCTTTGTTTGAAACCCACTTTTTATTTCGCTGTACGGATTAAGAAAGATATGTTGCATAATGCATATACTGGTCAGTGTCTTTCAAATTTAACTTCCTCTTTTGTCTATAATTGAGTGTGGGTTCAATTATGCATTCTTTTCTCTTATAATTGTTCATCGCTCTATAAAAAATTTGTAGCTCTTGAACCCTTTCTGGCAATCTTAATGCGTGTCTCCCTCTTTGATTGAGTTTGTTAAATAGGAGCTTCAATCCCACATATGCTTAAGCCTTTTTGTGTTAGTTTATTGTTTTGCTTTCATGCTGAGTATGTGAATTCTGGTCACTAGTCACTACCCATCTCCTATTCTACCTTGAACACCTTTGCTACCCATAGGCCATAGGTGGGTTGTGTTAGTTATTAAATATGCTCCTAAAGTATTGCATTGCCCTGACCTTACTTTTAATGAAGGCTAATATGCTAGAGGAGATTAAATGGCAGATCTCCTTATGGAATCAGGGATTGGTTTGCAAGTGGTAGATTTTGCTATCCCAAATTTTCTTGACATAAGGAGCCTTGATTCAGTTTGTTCTTGGTAGTTACCCGTGTATATGTGCAATCAGCACTGCATTTACCTGATATTCTTCTGCTATGTGAAATCAATTATTGATCTATTTCTGTACAACAGTAAGCCTTCCCTTGCCCTCACACCCTCCCTCCTGCTCTCTGGTATTATGAGGGACTAACATAGTTCAGAGCAATTTTTCTCCAGGTTCTTCAGCAAAGAGTGGAGACATTGGAAAGAGAACTTGATGCTGCCATCACTGCTGCTGCTCATGCTCGTTCTGAAAAGCGGCAGGCTGAAGCAGCACAGAGAGCTGCTGAATTGCGTGCACAAGAGATTACAAAAGAGCTTGAGAACACCACAAGTATGTTGAATTCAAATATACCATTTCTCCCATTAATAATTTGGAAAGTGATTGATTTTTTTTGTTTTGTTAGAATACTAGTGATTTCTTTAAAATTATATAGGAATGGAGTGACTCGTATTTTAACTATACTTTTTGCCTTTTGCCATCAATAAACATTATATAGAAGCTCTCTTGTGCATAATTATGAATGTTGAAATTAATATTCAAGAAATAACCGTGTGGACAATTTTGTTGAACTACTTATTTTCAGTTTATGCAAAGTCTATGAATGTTGTTGGTATGACAGAAGTGTGGTTTGAAGTGGACTGTTTGTTGTAAGTTCTCATTCAGCACCATTCTTAGAAGGACAAAGTTACCCCACATTTGAATCCAAATCCTTTTATGCTCAGATTGAGTGAAGATAATTAAAGATAGTGTTGGCTAATTTGTTTGGTTTGTTCATCAAGCATGGATCTCGGAAATATTGGAAGAGTAGTTTTGTTCCTCTTTGTATTCATATATATGACCTGATGGTAAGAATGTAGAGAATGTAATTTTCTTTTAACGGTTGGTTTTGGCATTGGCATTTGGCCTAGGTTCTAAAAATTTCATATTATGGTAGTCCCATTGAGAGCTGCAGCTATAAAAATGATGATTAGTACTAGAAAAATAGACCACTTCTACTATACATTTGCAACAATTGAAATTATTAATGATAGAAATGTTACACTACAAAATGTTATTCCCTCATATGCTATACTTCTATTGAACTTGTGGCATTGCCACCTAGCTCTCATTTTTTCCTTTGGATATAATTATTTGATATTGGGTACTTCCGGATCCAATTTGAGCATTATTGGACCAATTAGGAGCATCTCTTCCAACTGAGTTTTTCATAAACCAATTCATTGTGCTTTAGCATTTTTCCCTCATAGTTCTTGGTATCTGTTCCATTATAGATAGAAACCAATTCCCCAGACAGAGAAAGCAAACTTCATTCAACTTGTCAATCCCATAATCGATATGCTTATTCCTCTTTCGAGCCAGCTTTAAAACCTGAGTTATTTCTGAACTTCCTACTTCAAGCCATATCTTAAAAAATTTCCATGGCTATCAGTTTCAACAAATCCAATTTGGGATAGGGAGGATTGAGTGATCCGGTTGTGGTTGATCTTTTTTTCTGTTACAGTAGAAATCTGAAACAGTTGTGGTGAGTCATGAGCGAGAAGCTAATATTTTCTGAGTTCCAATCGCAGAGGTGTTTGGGCTACACATGGAAGAGCTGCGTGCAAAGCAAGAAGAAATAGCAAAGCGTGACAAGGACATCAAACTCCTGGAAGCCATTATTCAAACACTTGGAGGGAAAGAATCACGTTCTGGTTCTGTGTAATTTTCTTTTCTTTTTATTTTTTCAAGGATTTGGTCTATTGATACTGTTTCATTACCATGTAAATTGTATCATGAGTATATAAAAGACCATTACCCAATGTGGTACATGATGTTTGTCCCGGTAATGATCATCCTGTTTCCATGATTTATTTCCCCTAGTGAAAACGATAATTCAAGCCCATGTATGCTTGATTAAAAATAAGTGAAGGATAGCAGCTTTAAAAAAAAAAAACCCATCTGTGGCTGCTAAAAAGTTGGTTTCAGCATTTTTTTAAAAATTTAGGGGATACATCTTTGAGTAAATTAAAAACATTTTTGAGTTAAGTTGTAATACAATAATTAATATTTTATAGAGTGGCTTGGCATAATATATTATAAAAATTATATTTTAGTCTCATGTAAATAATATAATTATAAAAAATTTTTAATAAATTATCAAATGACTGTAAAATTTTATGAGACTTGAAATTAATTTTTTCAAATTATCAAATGATAGAACTACTCTTTACAAAAAAAATGAATCAATTGTTATTTTTGTTGATCCCCAATTATTATTTATTCTTTTGGAAATTATGATTCTTATTATTGGAGTTATTATTTTCTTTTCTTTTTCACTTAAGTTATTATTTTTTTTATAGAGTTGTTATTTTTATTATTTGAGTTATTTTTTTAGTGATATTTCTGTCATTTCACAAATAAAAAAATTAATTTTAGATCTCTTAAGATTTTATAGCCATTTGATAATATTTTTTTTGGGGACTTATCTGCAGTTGACTTGAATGCAATTTTTTCTAAAATATTTTAGGCCTTAGACCTGTCATTCTATCACTGTTCAATATATTATTGTTTTCTAGGTTTGATCTTTTTTTTTAAAAAAAAAAAACTGAACTAGTTCTTGTGTGTGTACCCGAACGGACATTCATTTTTATACTTGGTAAAATTATAGGCTTAATCAAGCAAAAAGCTTCAGAAAATAACTGCTGCTTATGGGTTTTAGAGTCACACGTTTAAAAATTAAAGGGTAAACTAGCCCTATTATTTTGATTTTATTTTCATATACAATTTAATATTTTAATTTTATTTATAATATTTTAATTTAGTGTAGTTTTATCTATAATTTTTTTAATTTGATATAATTTTTGGTATTTGATACATAAGATTATAAATAAAATTATATCAAATTAAAAAGATTATGGATAAAATTATATTAAAATAAAAAGATTATAGATAAAATTATACTATAAATAAAATTAAAATATTAATCATATATAAAAAATAAAAATAAAATATTAAATAGTAGTTTATTCAAAATTAAACCCGTGTTTGATAGGATTGGGAGGCCCCTCAAATTTAAGGACATGTTTGCGATCACCTATGTGTGTATTTGGGAAGAGTCTAAACTTAAGTTTTAAATTTAGGTTTAGGTAAAATTTAGGTTTTAAGAAATTAAAAAAAATAGTTATATTTGTTTAAACGGATTTTTGGATTAAACTATGGTTTAAAACCAATGTTTCATATAAACTTGTCAGAGTAGTTTATAGAACAATAAAAGAGTTTATAAACTAACCAATTACTATATTACCTATATTTTTTCTTACATTATCTCTTCTACTTTTTAATATACCCTCTCTCCTTTCTTTTTTTACACTATCTTTCCTATCTCTTCTCATATTTTATCTCTTCTCATTTAATACTCATACTATTTTTTATAATTTAATAATAATAAAAATACTTCCAAAAATAACTATCAAAACACTCATTTATTTAAAATTATTATTTTTTCATAGATTTTTTTTTAAAAAAATTAGTTTTTAAAAGTTACCTTTCTAAAATCTTATTGATAGGTTTCTAAAAGCAAAATGTAAGTTTAAACTTTAAACCTAAAATGTATGTTTGGGAATTGGTATCGCTTTTGTACAAAATGACTTGTGGAATGAGGTTTTAAAATTTTGACTCCCAAATTTGCCCCTTCCCCCTCATGCATCTATCATCTCCCTTCTCTCTGGCTGATCTTTGTATGCAAGCATTTGGTGAGTGCTTGGTATGGTTTCTCCAAAAGTCCGAAAGGTAACTGCTTTTTTTTTTAGGTACAACCAAAGGTAACTACTTAAATAAGCTTAGGTACTGATAGATCTTCTTTGAAAAAAGATAGATGCCAACTAAATACTTCTTCTATTTTTAATTATAAGAATTAAATAAGAAGTTATATTTTTTTAAATATAAAATTCTAAAATTATAATTTTTTTCCTAATATATATTTATAAGATTGCACATATTAAAAAAATACCTATTAAGGGTAGTTCAAATACATATGATTAAATATAATATTTTAGAAAAATTAACATAAAATTATTAATTTATTTATTTAATTTTTTTAATATATTTAAATTAGTTAAATAAATATTATAATTAAAAATTATGATAGTAAGACTTTTGAATGATTTTTAGGGGATATGAATCCGCACTTAAGAAGTTGATGGGTATGAAATAGTTCTATTTTAAGATACAATTGGGCATCATTCTCTTATGTGATCCAAAATTCTACAATGTTTGCATCGTTTTGGATCAAAATCCATTATGGGCATGGACAAAAAAATCAATTATGGGCCGATGACCAAATATATTTGTAATGAATTGGAAATGAACGTGGTACATATAATAAAGAAAGAGTTATCAACAAAAAGTTAATCCGAGTGATAATTAGTTCAGTAATATTTAAATAAAATTTTTAGTTTGAACTTTGATATATGCAGAAAATTCTCATTAGAAGACCCACCTACCATAACCAGATACGCGACACGGGTCAGATCCAGATGTAGTCATGATACAACTCCGGTGAACTGGGTGGGTAAAAAAATAATAATAAAGAAAGAGTTAATATTTTATAAAAATATGAGCTCAATTTTTATTACTTTATAAGAGCTTTTTGGTAAGCGATATTATAAATTTTCTATAAGCGTTTTATAAACTTTAGAATTATATCCTAATCTTAGTGAGAAATCGGTGTGCTAAATTTACATAAATTTTTTTATATAAAAAAATCTTATAAAAAAATCAAATATAAAATTAATAACATTTCATCAAAAATAAGACCAAAATCTATAACAAAATTTTTACTGTTATATATATAGAGAGTAAAATAATTGACATGATTCATTATTAATTAGTGTTCATAGAAATAAAGATTATAAATACCACTTCTTTAGCCAATATTATCATTCTCTTGACATTAATAAATTAAAAAAAAAGAACTGCATGAATTTGAAAATAACAAAAAATATATATATGAATATCTAAAATAATAAATTAGGTAGGAGGTTTAATCTGTCTTTTATAAATTTAGGTAAAAAGAATAAATTATTCCTAAAATTATAAATATTTTAATAAGAATTATAAAAAATATTATTAAAATTATAAATTATATTACAACAGTTATAAACTCAAAAATAATTACAAATACATTGTTATATTTGTAAATATCTTAAGGAGAGTTATCAAAACTATTACTAAAGTTATAAATTATATTATAAAAGTGATAAACTCAAAAGCAATTAGCTACAATTTTAGGGTTGTAAATATCTTAGCTAAAATTGTAAAAATTATTACTGAAATTATAAATCTCATTACTAGAGTTATAAACCAAAAAGTAATTAGATGTAATTTTAGAGTTATAAATTTCTTAGTTAAAGTTATCAAAACTATTCCTAAAATTACAAATTTTATCAGAGGAGTCACATATCTAAAATCAATTAGTTCCAATTTTAAATTTATAAATATTTTAGGTGAAATTGTGAAATCCATTACTAAAATTGCAAACATGAAATTAATTAGTTTATTTTTTAGAATTATAAATATTTTAGAGAAAGTTATCAAAATAATTACTGAAGATGCAAATGTTAAAAAGTAATTAATTTTAATTTAAGAGTTATAAATATTTTAATAAGAGTTATAAAAATATTACTAAATTATAAATTTTATTATAGAAGTTATAAATAATAAAATGATAATTTTATTTTTTATCCTAAATTTATAAAAAATAAATTGGACGGATCTATCCTTTTAAAATTTAAATTTTTTTATCTTTTAAAAGTGTTTTTTATTATCTTTTTTTCAATTTTAATTTTTTATTGGTTAATTCACTCATTTAGCCACTCAAATTAGTTTTTTTTCATATTATTAACTAAATTATTTTAATTTTAAAATTTGTGGCTACTATTATTATTATTAGTACACGTGTCTATCAAATTAGTCGGTTCTCTGAATAATTTAATTTCACAAAATTAATGATTATTTTAATGATATAATTTCACATAAAAAGATTATAAATATATTTTTTCCTAGTTTTAGAAAATTAACGATTTGGGTGTTAACTAAAAGTATTTTTTAAGTATTTTTTATTTTCATGGCGCGACAACAAATGATATAATGGGAAAAATTATCATTATCATTATTAGTTGTTAACTTGTTATTACAATTTCAATAAATTCTAGGCGGTGCAAATAAATCACAAATCATAAAATCAATATTTAAAAATTCCGAGAACAAAAGAAGGCGACGAAGGATGAAGAGAGCAGTTTCGAGCTAGCACGAAGAAATCCGGCCAGAACGAGTCTGCCTCCCTTCCAAAGAAGCTCGAAGTGTCGGAGTAACTTTGATTGCTTATTCAGCATCAATGGAGGGATCATCATCTCGCAGTAACAATAAACGTCCCTTTTTGGAAGAAGACGACGGTTTTAACAAGCCGCCTGCGTAATTTTCTTTTGCTTTCTTATTAACCTTAGTTTGGTTCATGCCTAAATTCATGCTTATTGGGAAAATATTGCTTCTTGGTAGAGTTAATTTTCTGCCTGAGGTTCTTAAAAATCATTCCGTCCAAATCCTACATGTTTCTTCTTCTGGTATTGTGGGTGTTTGAGGTATTGTGTCACTCTGACTTCAAGTGAGTAGATTCTTATATGCATTCTTTATGCAGGCAAAAAAGGGTTAGGTTTCCGAAGGGTAAGAAGGCGAGGCCAGGGGATGAACCAGTGGTGGACAAAGGACCGGTTGAGGAGGAAGCAAATGACATGACGAATCCTCGTCATGCAGCTAAAGAGCGGGCTAAACGGAGGAGTCAAATAACTACTGAACTCTTTAGTGATGACAGTAGAGGTATAGCAAATGACATATCGGCTGCTGAAGTGAGATATGAGGTTTGTTGCAACTTCTTTTCTTTGGGGCCAATAGATGATTTTATTTCAACTTGACCTCATTATCGACAATAGAGTTCAATTACGCTGGCTGCATTGACAAATTCTCTCTCCATAAACATGAACGGAACAAACAATTCATTACTTTATGAATTTGTGACAACCTTTTCTTGGTGGTCCATGTTGGCAGATTTGCTAGTATGTTCAGTTACTTGGCTTGCAATTTTTTTCTACTGTTTGCAATCCCTTGGACGAACACTTATTATTTATTCTTTTGATGGATTTTGGCTGCTTGGATTTTAGTAACATAAGCTTCCGAGGGCTGGCATGAAAGATATCGTTTTGTTATATCTTTGAATGTGGAATGATTCTTTCCTTAATTGACACCATTGTTCACTGTACATGTTAGCAGTTTCATCTGTTAGAAGGTTATGGAAAGGATAAATAATGATGGCTGATATATTTTTGTAGGACAATGAAAATTTTGTTGACGATGGGATTCAACTAGAACCTTTCAACCTTAATAAAGAGAGGGAAGAAGGTTACTTTGATGCAGAGGGAAATTTTGTTGAATACGTCAGAGATAATGAGATTAAGGTGAGTTTTCCCCACTTCTTTTGGCAGTTCTGCTCTTATAACTTGATTTTGATTACTAAGGATATTTTCAGGATGCATGGCTTGATAATGTTGAAGTTGATCCCAAATATTCTGCATTGAAGTCTACTGTAACAAATGATGAAGAAGAGATCGAAGACCTTTCCTCAAAGGACATTGCAGTCATGAAGAGGCGCATTGCAAATGCACTTGAGCCAGGAGAAACAGTAAGCCTACACTTTATAAGTGGTTCCTTTTCAGTTTGACAACTTTTCCCCATTGAGGCATTGTTGTATAATAGAAAATAGTTGTGGTCAACACTAAGTGAAGATCAGGTTTTCTATTTAGTGCATGTTTGATTTAGTTTATTTAAGTGATTTTGCATTGTAAAGAGGAGTTTTGCCTCGTAAAGTACAAAAGTGATTTTTGGAGAGGTTGCCAAACACCCCCGGAAATGATTTGTTGCTAAGCCATGAAGTTATCAATTTGCTCTTTAAGGGAGTTTATGGGCTCGTTTGGATAAGAGTTGGGAAAAGGGCTTATGAAAAAAAAGGCTTTTGGATAGCTTTTAGAAAAAAACTTCTAGAGAAGAGCTTATGAAAAAAAGTAGTTTTGAATAAATGAATATTTGAATAATTATTTATAGAAGTACTTTTATTATTGGTAAATTACGAAAAAGGGTATGACTATTAAATATAGGAGAGAGGAGAGAGGAGGGAGAGTGTAAAAGAAGGATGAGAGAGGAGAGAGGGTGTAGAAGAGAGATGAGAGAGAAGAGAGGGTGCAGAAGAGAGATGAGAGAGGAGAGAGGGTATAGAAAAGAAAGGAGAGGGGAGAGAGGGTGTAGAAAAGAAAGGAGAGAGGGGAGAGAGGGTGTAGAAAAGAAAGGAGAGAGGGGAGAGGTTATAAGAAAAAGTAGGGATAATATAGTAATTGATTAGTTCATAAGCTCTTTTACTATTCTATAAGCTACTCTGACCAGTTTATCTAAAATCTTGGTTTTAAATCATAATTTAGTCCAAAAGCCCTTTTGAACAAATATAGCTGTTTGTTTTAAAATTTCTAAAATCTTAAGTTTTGTCCAAACCTAGGTTTGGAGAGTTTCCAAACACACACTATATGCTTCATAAAACGCAACTAAAGATAACAAGAGAAATGGAAATTGCAGCTCATTGTTAACTTTGTGTTTGTGTTCACACTTCCCTGCTGTTCTTTGTCAAGGGAAGAATACTTGATATTCCTCAATATTAAAAACTTCGTCTTCAAAATAAAAGGCAAGCAACGGTTCTGTCATGGTTAGTTAAATACAGGCATGAGCTAATTTCCATTTCCAATTTAAATGATATGTCATGTTCAACTAGAAGGGTTAGTGGGATCTGACTTTGTTCTGATTTGATAATATGGCATCAACATCACTATTTTTTACTAATCAGGTCAAATCTAGGTGTGAATTGTGTTATGTCACAGGATGGGAAAGTTGCAAGCTCATGAAGAAGCTGAAACTTGTGAAGGAGAAATTGATAATTTAGAATAGGAATGTTTATGGAATTTGAGACCCTAGGATTTGAAAAAGGACGTTCTTTGACAGTTAGAGGCTTCAGATGAGATTATGAGTTAGGATTATTATAATGAAGATTAGTGTGGACATCGGTTGGTCATAAAGAATGAGGTTGAGGGGCTAGATTGGGCTCTTATGCTGGAGTTAAGTACATGATTGGAAGGACCTGCCAGGGGTAGAATTTGTTTTTTTTGTTCTTGTATTTGGTTTTAGACAGATGATGGGAAGGTTAGATGTATGATTTGGAGATGGATAAAGGAGAGGGCATCTGGTCCATATAGTCTCTACCTTTTTTCGGAGAAAAAGCTTGCTTGTCTGTTGTGAACAGTGAACTGACAATGGTTTTGATTTATTATTTTTCGTAATGGTAAGATCAATGTATTAAGATGTGTGATTATAGACCTATTGTTATATAATTGTAGAAAGAATAGGGAAATAGAGAAGAATAGAAAGATAATAGAAGAAAAACTGAAATTATATTGAATATCTAAAAATTCAAAACATAATCAAAGCATATCCCAATAAGACTGATAGTCACCCTTATTTATAAGTGATAGGTAATCTTAATCTTAATTAAACATCTAATACTAATATATTATAATATCTAATCCTAATATATTATAATATATATTATGATATCTAATCCTAATATCGCACAGTATCTAATACTAATTTTAATAAAATAATAAAACTACTTAAATATATATTTATATTTTATATATCATTAGTCCCTCTTTAAAAGACCCTTGTCCCCAAGGGTCAAGTACCAAGAACGATACTAAATTAAAGCCAATAAACATTTTAATCAATTCTCCTTTGAACTAAATCTGGACTAGGAGATTTGAAATCGCCAATGTTATTGGTGCAAAGTTTGAAGACATATTGCAATGTGCACTCCTAAACCCCTCACCAAAGTTGAGACTTGATGATCCATCACCTCTAAACTTAGGTTTCATCACTCCCTTTTTGCATGTGATGTGTGAAGGTTTTTGTAAACCATCGGTTGTGCTCTAAAAGTTGATCTCCTTTGAATATATTAAACTTCTTGCATCTTGGAGAATGATGGGCTGAATTTTCAACCCTTTCTAAACTGTTATCTACACTGCATTAGAATCTTGAGTCTGGTTGGAGTTCTTAGGACTTTCTTACATATCTTTTTGCTTATCAATGGGCATCTTTTTGAGTTGTCGAGCACTCTTGATCACTAGAAACGACGCTTTCCATTTCCGTGACTGCCACATCTTTCTTTATTAGCTGAGTTTTCTGTAGAAGGGTGTTTATCCTATCAAGTTTCTTTGCCATATTCTGAAGACACTGCTCTGTATCCATGCTCATTTTGTCAATATTCCTCGCTATATTCTAAAGACACTGCTCTATATCTATGCTTATCCTGTCGTTGATTCTTGTGAGTGGCTGAGGAATGACTGCTCTTATATCACTGTTATATAATTGTAGAAAGAAAAGGGAAGTAGAGAAGAATAGAAGAAAAAAATGAAATTATACTGAATACTCAAGGGTTCAAAACATAATCAAAGTATATCCCAATAAGACTGATGATCATCCTTATTTATAAGTAATGAATAATCCTAATCATAATTAAATATCTAATATTAATATATTATAATATATAATCATGATATATATTATAATTTCTAATCCTAATATATCATAACATATATATTATGATATTTAATTCTAATATCGCTGAATATCTAATACTAATTCTAATAAAATAATAAAACTAAAATTATTTATTTATATTTTACATATCTTCTATTAACTTAGTGTGTAGTGCTTCAAAAGTCCCTTTTCTTGAGATTGTTGGAGCTTGGGGATAGCATCTATAAGATCCAAAATGTCAAGAAGGAAAATTTTAGATGTTGTAGCAAGTGAAGTAGTGGATAGTGATCAGAATATCAAATGTAGAAGGAAGAAAAGTTGCTTTTTGGGTCAGATTTTGAGAAAGCCTATGATAAGTAAACTATGGGTTGAAAGAAGAAATTTTAGACCATTGTGTTTGAGCAGAAAGAAAATATATTTATAGTTAATATGTATTCTTTCATAAGTAGTCAATGAGTGTTGTTCAAGCGTTGGTTGTTTTCTTTTGTTTGGGGAGTCTCTTATCCTCTGTTTAGTAATTTTCTGTACTCTCATAAATGCCATTTACATGGATGCGTCTATCTGCGCTGTAGCGTGTTTGTCAGTCTTTGTATTCTTCAATTCGGGCAATTTTTTACCATTGTGTTTGAGAAGAAATACAGTTTAGCAGTAATATATATGCTTTGATAAGTAGTCTGTGGGTGTCATTTATTGCATTGGGTTAACTTATTCTTCTTCCAACAGGTCTTACAAGCTTTGAGAAGGTTAAAAGGTAATAATGACAGAAAGGCAAAAATGTCACCTCAGACTAAGATTTTATTTGACCAGCTGACGGAAGATGCCATGAAACTGATGGAGAATGGTGAATACAGTTAAGTTCTTTGAGCTTTTTTGAATCCTCAGTCTAAAACAGTTTTTCTTTATTTGGCTTAGGATCCTTCATGTTATGCGGATTGCTTCTCAGATTTTCTCATCAGCTTCTTCAGGGGGCGTATATTGTTACACTGTTTAATTTTGGTTACTATTTTTTCCCTGCAGATGTCTATCATGAAAAGCAAGAGGTTTTCCAGCGTGAAGCAGGTTATTGTTATACCAATAATGCCTTTATTTTGTTTTTGTTGTATCTATTGTTCTGTTCATCTCATGGTTTATGTTCCACATCAGAGTTGCATATTTTTTCTAGTAAACAGATTAATGATTAATGATGAAAGAAGAAATTATGTTTTAAGAAGGAAGCGAAGTGCAGAGGGAATGGGATGGGGGATAATGCACAAGAAAAGAGAAATAGAAACTTGAAACATGCTGAAAAATCTGCCCAGTCCCTCTGCATATCTATGGGACTCCTCCTTGAAAGATTCCTGAGCTGAACATGGAGCTCAAATGCAAAGCTACACATTATCCTAGTCCATTATACATCCAATGATGTGAAAACAGCCTTAAAAATGCAAGTATTCAGCTCTAAACAAATATGTCATATTACTGCAAATTGTGCATTGCCACAAAAATTCTACCTCTTTTGTCGGTCTAACACCTCTGAACTAGATAAAGAGAAACTGCCTAAAGCCTTTATACCCAACTCTTATTGTGACCCTGAATATCGGTGATTCTTTAACATTTTATTCCATAAAGAAGCAACCATTCAGTATTGCAAGAATAACTACTCTCCAGTTTCTGCAGTAGAATCTAGTATTGGGACATAAATACGCTGTTTTGTTTTCTTAATTTGGCTTAGTTGTAGACTTTTCAGATACACTTCTTGTATGATTCTGCTCAATTTATACTTATGGTATAGACAAAATATGATAGGATTTTCATCTCATGATTACCATCCTTTCAATTCTTTGAATTCATAGTTAGTATTTCCTTATTGTTAGCGTCTTTGTGGTGCTTAGAATCTCATTTTTTTCCTTGAAAGGGAAGCGATCAACCCTTTAGATATGATACGTATAATTTATGAGGATCTGGACAGAGTAGTTGTTTCCATTGTAGCATTACTCGCTTAATCCTTTTGTTATATCCCTCTTTCAGAAGGATATGAGAAGCTGGCTCTGGCAAGAGGAGATGGCGCAGCATCTCATTCGGGTGAGGGGAATTCTAATATGAATGGGGAGAAAGACCTGTTCTCTGATGGCACGGACTCTGGTTTGGTCTCGGCAACAGTCACCAGTACTTCCCTTGTTGCTTCCAATCCAAATGTCCCTACTACAGAAGTCTCTGGCGGTGGTGCAGATGATTATGATATGTTTGCAGAAGATGATGATACTGCAAAACCATCTGCTGAAGAAAACAATGCACCCACCCAAGCATCATCAGATGCCCCAAATTCAGATTCTGATGGTAACATTTTTTAAATTGTTTCTAGAAATGTCATCTGAAATGGAAATATTTATCACTGCTTTTTATATGAATGAGATTTTGCTTGACATGGTTTTCCATTGGCTTTCTCAGGTGGAGCATTGCAAAGTGATTATGTGTATGACGAGTCTTCTGGGTATGACGCTTCTTAAGTTTTCTTCCCTCTAATATTTTTGGAAATGATTCAAAAAGTGATAACAAGCAGTCATCTTTTATTTGAAAGTAAAGGAAGTAGTGTTCATATGAAGCTTAATAGGATTCAGCAGATCTGGCCTTTGTTACAGCTACTTTAATTATTTTATCATCAGTCTTCATGTACACCAAGAGCAAACATGATACTCTGCGCTAACAATCAGTCTTCAACTATCATCTTTTGATCTCCTTGTTAGGAAATTTTAAGCATGCGAGCGTGTTTTTAGCATCCTTTTGGGGTTGAATAGGAGCTTGTTCGTGACTTTGATGATAGGAAATGATCATTCAAAAGTTTGAATGGACTGTTCAAGAAGAAATACGTTATGTTGTGTTAACAGCTTGATCTAACATCAATTTATTTGATGGGCCAGGTACTACTACAGCAGCAGTTTGGGCTATTACTATGACCCAAATACAGGACTTTATTGTTCTGCAACATCTGGGCAATGGTATTGTGCATTCCTCCTAGTGTGTGTGTGTGTTTCGCAGTCTCGCCTTTCGTCTTGATAGTACTGATCTCTTCAATTTTTTTTATCTAAAAGAAAATGACCTCTTTAATTTCTTTAGAGGGACAAGACACTGCTTTTAATTAACAAAAAATACATTCTATTTTATCTGTGTTGATTTTATAGATATAATTCTTGCTGGATTATATTAAGGTGACCTGTTGTTTGCTTGAAAGAACCATTTTTTAGTGATTAGTATTTGGTAGACATTAAAAATTATTCAAGGAAAAAAAAGCTTATTATGAAGGGATTCTGCTGCTTTTTATCAATAAATTAAGCCTGTTACATACGGTATGGTCTGTTTGAAACAACTATCGCTAATCAAATGAGAATTCCAGTTTTATCCCTATTACAATGACAATTTTCATTGTATGAATGTAGGTACTCGTTTAATGAGGAGACTGGAACATATGATGAAGTTAAAGAGACTGCATCAAATGTGAGTTGAGAGGTTTCTTTTCCCTGTGGAATATGTATGCACCATTAGAAGTACTCGTGGTGATTGGGCATCGTCAGTAGAGATATGTACATTGTACAGACACAGAAGCACTAACTTGATCTTGGCACATAATGTGGGAGTTCCTTCTTTTTCAGAAGCTAGAGTTTAGTGCTTATATGTAGAACCTGTCTCTCGAAAGTTTCTGTTACGTTACATTGTATCTTGTATTTCTTTTACATGAAAATGTTCACTTGGGCGAATTGAGTTGGGCATTGAAATGTCCCTCCCCCCCCTCTTTTGACATATGAACCATTTGCAATTCTGCACGTTCTTAGCCATTTGATTGACACTTGTTCTTGTTTCTATTAAGAATATTCTTGTACAATTATAATGATGTATTTCATTCTATTGATTTGGTGAATTTAGAATTTTACTTTAAAAATATTCTTAGAAAATTGAATTCATGTGTTTGTTGAGTATGTATAAATAGATATCTGGCGACATAAATTCTTGAGTTTGATTTCAGTGGTAGACCCGTTGAAATCAATTCAGTCCATGTTTTTGTGTAGTAAGATTTTTACATCGAACGGATTTTGTGAAGCACGTCTTGAACTCTTGATGTATTGTTCGACAAGTGATAACATCATGGAGGTATAGAATGTTTAATTTTCCAAGAGGAGGGTATTGAGATTGCCTCTTTAAACGTTGTGGAAAAAAAGGTACTCCAATCCTTATTAATTTGAGAAAATTAAATAAAATTAGTTAATTATAATATGTATTCTAAGATATTTATATATAATATTAGATTAAAAATAATAAATATAAGAATTAAAATAGATTAAAATTTTATATTTTTTAAAAATTAAATTTAATTCTCTAATTAATTCTTCTATTAAAAAATAGAGGTACTATTTATCATTAGTCATACAAATACGTAAATTGGCGGAGTTGTTGAACCTACATACAAACATTACTCTTCTTTTTTTTTTTTTTTTGGTAAAACACACATTACTCTTCTGAAGAGCATTTGGAGGTTGATATGAAAAATCAAGTAAAACTTAACATGCCCGTACCAATTACATTCAGCTGTCATATTGGCATTGAATTAATTCAGCCAAATCAAAAGATTATATTAAAAAAAATTATCACTAACAACAATATTGGCATTGAATTATCGATTAGATTACTGTTGACTGTTCTCCACTCTCCTTCAGCAATCGCTTGACTTATTTTCCATCACAAACCAATTGCCTAAGATATTGCAGGACGAACCAGTTATGGTTAAATTCATCGTTAAACATTTTAAATGTCTACATCTGACAATACATGAGATCTTCTCATGTCCTTTGATCTAGAATATATAAATATGGTTAGCTCAAAACAGAAGACAAGCTTTTATTAGTAGTCAGATCAGACCCTCAATTTAGTTAAGACGCTGCCAGTAGGTATTGATGCCATCCATGAAGACCTCATGAAATTTAGTTCATTTTCTACTTAGCAGCGTATTACTAATACATTCCAACTACGAACTGTGTGTATACATACACATATGGCGGAGACACGATTGGTGGCCATTCGTGCTTGAATTTCCATAAAAATTCCCCAGTACTCAAAATTGTCACAAGGTAAAAATTTAACATCCATTACTTATTTTATTCAATAATTGGTTTTAAGTAATAGGATCAAGTTAACCTTCTTCCTACACATTTCTGCCGATGGCATTATTTGAGACCAAACAATTAGTGACATGAAAACCTAGGTTCCAACTGGTCACGATCACGTTACTAGTGGACAACACCATCATAACCATCACCATCACCATCACCATCACCATCACCATCACCAATCACCCACGAACTGAGATCATATACAAACAATTTACTAATTTAGATAAAAAAAACAGAAAAATAGCATAGTGGGCTATTACAAATCTGTAGAACTCAAGAACAACCGAGCTCAATGCTCATGCTAGATTGGTGGTGGTTCTAATTTCCTGACGCTGCAAAAATAGTGAAATTATTGGGGCAACACTAAACCTTACTGACTTATAGGGAAGGCCTTTACTTGCAACACAATAATGCTGCAACAATTCATGATATAAGGCATTTTTTTTTATTGCCCACTCAGTTCACTGGAACTTTGCCCCAACTACATCCAGATTTGACATGCATCACGCACCTGGCTATGGTGGGTAAGTCTCTCAATGGGGATTTTCTACATATGCTAAGACTCGAACTCGAGACTTCGCTTATGCGATACCAAACTGCTTACCACTTGGACCAACCCCTATTGGTCATGATAGAAGGCATTGAATACAGGCACAACCAAACCACCACAAAATGTTTGGTAACTATGGGCCTATGATGCGCTCAAGGGTGTAGAGAGATTATGGATATGTGAAAAAGGACCCTTGACATCCACAATTGACCGAAATAGAAATTAACCAAAACCAGCCACAAAATCACTGGTACCAATCTTGTGCCAGATAAAGCCCATGTTTCTCAAATAATGCAATAGAAAAGCTCCGGTTCAAGCAATTAGTGATTAATAGCTTATTCAAATACTAAGAATATTCACAGAATGACAAGGAAATATGCTAAAAATGCAACAAAACCAATCCAGCTTAAAATATAAACAATTAAATTCTTTCTAAAAATATAACTCCAATCTGACAAATCGGTATGAAAATGTCTATAACATTACTCGCATTACTTAAAAAAAATGAACATAGATGAGCATATTCAATTCAAAGTTTGGTGGATCAAATGATTTGGAGACGAATATATGAACAAAAACATTTTGCACCTATTTTCTCATCTCAATATATTATAGATCCAGCTAATCAGCAATCAAGAATTCAAAACGTATTTCTAGCTGACACATAATTATAAATGAATGATCAAATACCCAAGATCATAGACAAGAACTATGGGAAAAAAAAGGACCGCTGAAAAAGATAAACTTGCTAGCGCCATGATAATCCTAGAAAAAAGTTGTTGAAACAACTAAACCAATCACCAGTTCAATGATGGAAAATTTATTTCAGGAGGCTCTGCAATCAACAGAAACCAGCTGGACAGCCATCATCAGAACCAACTGCTAACACCATTGCAAACCCCGACCCCAGCAAAAAGGGCAGCAAAAGCCAGCTACAGGCACCTATTTGTTAATTCTTCAAATTACTCACGAACACACGCATATCAAACAAAGATGCATCAGCCACCATCTCTGCTACAACGAACATATCTCACTACATTAAGTAGCAGAAGTTATAATTGTTAAAGGTCTATGTTAAAGAACCTTATATCAAGTGAATCACCCCAAAAAGTAACCACGAATTTATTACCATTGTCCCCCATCACTGAAATTGGAAATATCACACCACAGCATATTAGGTTTAACATTTGGTATCCTCAACTTATTGTTTAGAATCCGCATCTGAATTAAGAATGCCAGGTCCATCTCCTATGAGGCATCCGCTACCATCCCATTACAGGTTCAACTCGTGTCCATCACAGCAACAAGATCATTTCGGATATATATTACCAGATCAAAGATCAGAATTCTCAGTGATTATGATGGATTTCAGAAGTAATAAGGAGCTAAACCAAAAATCTTACCAATCATATGATCATTTGGGATAAATATCAAGTCAACTAATAGCTCGTCAAACCAGCATATCGGAAAAACAATCATACTTCTAAAACCAGCACACTCTCTTGCAACCGGCAACAAATTCACGACCAACCATCCATGACATAGAAACAGCATCAACAGCAACAATGCCAACACGTGCCTCTCAGGCCCTCACCACTTTACCCGAACATAACTATAAAACCCAACAAGTTGTTCATTATAATTCAGGAGAACTTTATCAACTAAGCTTTAATTAAATCATGACCCCGCTTCCCTATAAGTGGGGAGTAAAAGTGGAGAGAAAAAAGAAAAATTGTTAAAGGCACCAGCAGAAACAAACTAAAATGACAAAACCCTTCAACAACAGTGCAATATCAATCCATTAACTACAAGGTCCAATAGTTACCAGATAGACCACTAGAAGACACATTAGGTCCAAATATAGTAACATTTTAACACCAAAGAAGTCTGACAAGATCATGAACAACGATCAAAGGATCTGATATTATCAAAGCAGCTACAACTGCATGCTCAAGGTGCCTCCGCATTTTTCATCAGAGCTTTATATCAGAAACCTAGTTCTCATTCCTGTAAGAAAATACAGTAAAACAACAAAATAGACAGATTCAGAATTTCTTTTCCTGCAACAATAATCTTTCACAAAGACAAGGACGAAACTTAGGTAACCGTTTTTAAGCATTTTCTATCAAGTTCTCTAATTCAACTTAATACACAAGCAGTGTTATACAACACAATTTAGCACAACCTTATCAAGTCATTCAAAAAACAATTGCGCCTAGAAAACATAATTCTATGTAAGAACTTGATAGCAAATGACTAACAATTGCAATTTTTCCTTAAAACATGCTACTTACATCTCCATTGGAATTTTGAGGGGATGGGCTTCTTGAGTCCTTGGGTTGACCACGTGGTGAAACACTGCGAGGTGTAGGTGATCGTCCATCACGACTACGACTCTCAGGGCTTTCACCCCTTGAGCTCCTCCTTGGGGAAATACTTCTTTGAGGTGAAGCACTCCTTTGAGGTGAAGGACTCCTTCGAGGACTAAGACTACGTCGTGGGGAGCGACTGTTAAAAAGCAAAAATGAAAAACTCAGAATATCAACTTTCAGTAGAGGTACAGATCTTCAAATTTTAATATTACAAAAGATTAGAATTTAAAGCAGCTGAGTATTAAGGTCTTAAAACCTATCCACAGATCGGCTTCTGCTTCGGCTTCGACGCTCATCATCATAGCGATCCCTTCCACGACTCTTATGGTAATCAGCACTTGCACTACGGCTCCTACTCCTGCGACGATAATCTCTGTCTCTTCCACGATACCTATCCCTTTCATACCTATCATAACTCCTGCTGCGACTCCTCCTCCTATAATCCCTGTCCCTGTAATCATCACGATGCCTGCAGATGATTAAGCAACCACTACTATTAATTAATCTCTAGAAATATCACTAGAATGATGCCAAGATTGAATGGTCCCATACTTCCAGTCACCTCAGCTTATGATAGACTAGATTCTTCTGGTAAACACTTAAGTGTTCTTTAACTTGACCATTAAAATACCGAAGTAGATCGGTCTACATGATGCATAGCGTGATCAGAAGTAAAATGAGTCCACTTAAACCAGCAATAATCATTGTTGCCTATGAACCCTAACCATTTTTAAATTTATTTGACATAATGACATATTATCATATGTCAATCATAAGAGCAGAGCCTAAATTGATGATTCTGACATTATTGCCACAACAAATAAAAAAGGCATTATTAAACCACAAGGTTGCTTCCTCTATAGCTGGGTGCCTACAAGACTACCCTCATGCCATACTTTACCTATAATCTTAGAGCATGTTTCCAAATAGAGAGAAGCTTGTCCATGAAACATCAGCAACACCACACCCTTTTAATATTAGCGAAAGAGTAACTGAGGTCTAAACTGGGCTACTGAACACACAATTGTAAGCATAATGCTCCAAAATAACAGCAGAAAGGAAAAATATCCAGCACCTTCTCCTGGGGCTGCGGCTCCTTGACCTGTATCTAGACTTGGGGAACGTTTCACTAATCTTTCCTTTGTGACTGGAAATAAAATTGAACTGATGTTAGTATTGGTTATCCACAATGAATCAAATCTCAAGTTATGTAAGACGTAGGTTAGAAATGACATTATTTGGAATTCAATGTAGATATGCAGCTGAAAAACAAAAAAGCTATTTAAATGAAACAATCTTACTAATGGAGGTCAATGTAAAAGTCTAGCTGGGCATAATTGAAACAAACAATTTGAAACACTTCAGACAAGATGAAAGAATTTAGTGTGTTCAGAATGTGTGAAAACCTTTTCTTCTCAGTTCATTGGCTTGCAAATGAGTAACTAATGTATGACACTTCATTCATGTATTACCTGATTAGAAATAATACCCATCCCAAATCCATGAAAAATTCAAAACAGTTCCTTAACCATAACATTATAATTATAAACCTTTGAACAAGGCATAGCGAAATTATGAATGGATCAATAAACAACCACCATTACTGAACTAGAAAGTACAGCAGAGCTCAGAACTTACATCCTCTCTGCATTAGGCCCATATTTTGCAAACTGAACAGTTATCTCGCGGCCATCAACCACTCTTCCTGTACCGTAAAAATGTTAAAAATTTATATTTTGCATAAACTAAAAACAAAATCACAAATAGAAATGCTGATCAGAAAGATATATACCGTCCAGCCTGTCCACAGCCTTTTGTGCCTCGTCAGCATACTTATAACGCACAAATGCAAAACCCCTTGATTCACCAGTCCTTCGCCACAGAATAATTCAAAAGAAAATCAAAATTCTTCGGATAATATATGCATACTTTTTACTATTATACAACAAACTGAGGCCAAAGCAACATAAGAACTAAAGATATTATTATAAAACAACTCTGCAATGGTAACAATAAGAAAATTAAATAAACCAGTTCAATAGATTCATTAACACGCCATGAACAATTGTTGCCACCAAGCAGCAATTGAAAAATAAAGGCCTCCGAATAAAGCAATTCAAATATCACTTCCTGTAGCAACCAAACATGAGAACAAATCCACAGCAGGCGTCTTGGTCAACGAAATCATGTTAAAGACAAGAATTTGAAAGTTCCGTTGATATATGCATGTTTTCTAGATAATTAGGAGTCGGAATTCAATAAAAAGTAGTACCTTCGGTCTCTGGGAATAAAGATGTCGACGACCTTGCCATACTTATCGAACAGGGGAAACAGGTCATCAGCGGTTGTACCTGATCATAGAATACATAGAAACATTAAAAATCAAGATTTTCACAACACAATGATCAAAGCAAAAACGAATGAAACACACAACACAATGGGTAAAAAAGAAGATGGAGCTTACGGAATGTGATGTTGAGCACCAGAAGCGAATATGTGTCCGTGATGTCTGGAGGACCCGACCTTCCAAAGTGAGACATTGTTCAAGCTGGGAGCGCAGAAGACCGAGAAGAGGGAAGAAGGAAATAGGAGATTAGGCTAGGGTTTGTGGTAGGCAAGGCAGAACTTTCCTGAAGAATGTAGATCATCGAGGGACCATATTATTATAGAATTTCATCCCAGTAAGTAATTGCTCGTGTACTTGTATGTAATTACTGTTCCTACCACTGTTATTAAATATTATCTCTCTTTTTAATGACCTATATTATAGCTTTGGGTAGTTGCAAGAAATTATAGAATTTAATTTAAAATTACATAAAATTGAAGAAATTAAATTAAAAATAAATTTAATTAATATGCACATAAATAAATATAAAATATGAGGAATTCAGTATAATCTCAAAATGCCATATAATAAAGTAAGTAAGACTTATCACTTTAAATCTTGAGTTATATAATACATATTATTTTAATTTTATTTTTTATATATATTTTATATTCTAATTTTATTTATAATATAATTTTATTTATAATTTTTTTAATTTATTATATTTTATACCTAATATTATTTCTTAAGTATTAAAAATTACACAAAATTAAAAATATTATGAGTAAAATTATCTCTTAAATAAGATAAGATTTTAGACGCATATGAAAAATAAAATTATAATATTAAGTGGTATATAACTCTTTAAATATTGAGAGTAAAACGTTTTTTTAAAATATATAACTATGTGATTAGCAGGCATGACTGTGAACTGTGTGTTTTTTTAATTTTTTGTGTTTCTTTAAACTATTAGATTCTACATAAAATAAATAAGATTTTAATTTCTTATGAAAAAAATAATTCGTTTTTTTCCTTTCTATAAGTTGTTAAAGATTTAATATTCTCAAAGGGGACGAGAGAGCTATAGTTTTTATGATTCGAAGTATTAAATCTTTAAACAAATCATACAAAAATTGAAAACTCCACTATTTTTTATTTTTTAGATACCAAAATCTTATTTTATATAGAATCTAAAGGTCTAAAGAAAAAAAAAAAATGGAATGGGTTCAAAATCAAAGCGCATCAAGGGCAACCGAGAAGTGCACAATTGACACATCTGATCTGTGATTAGCTCAAATTCAAATATTATTAATTCTACTTAATAATATAATAGCTCTTTTGAAAATATTTTTTTATTTACACATATATATTTAAATTTAAAATTTTATGTTTAAACGACCAAAGTCATTTCCACCTTTCTATCTATATTATTGCCAAATTTCTTTTGCCCACATATTAAAGGTCAAATTATAAGATAAATTAGCTTATAATATTAAATTTAACAAAAAAATATTTCAGAATATTCAATATGTACAAAGCAGAGAAATATCTAAAACTTCAAAAAGAAGAAGTAATATTTATGAATTAAATTTTCATATTTATATTTTTATGAGTTCAATTGTGTCATGTACAAGTTAAACATATAAATTAATGGATTACTAATTATTATTATTTTTTAAAATGTATAGATAATAAATTTTTTTAAACATATTAATATTAAATAGTATTTAAAATTTATTTATTTTTTGAATGAACATTGCATACTCATCCTTAACCCATTGTTTAGATGGAGAGAAAATCAAGGGGAAAATAAAGTAAGAGAGAATATGAGGAGGGAAGTATGTTTTCTCCTTGTTTGGATGAGAGGAAAAAAAAAAGTGGGGAGAAAATGAGTAGTGAGACTCACCCTATTTTCTCTTCAATTCTTCTCTCTTGGGGTGAAAATAAAGAAAGGGCTTATATTCCGATCATACCCTTGTGTCCGCCCATATAACGTGAGATTTTTGCACATAATCATTCAATAATTTCGTTTGGACAATGTAAGCATGTGCCTAAGCTAAGCAATTTTAATTGGCCCTTGCGTCTTAGAGGCATAGGTATTATATAAATACTATGATTTATTTTAATAATATAATTAATAACATTTTCATTAAATCAATTTTTCAAGCTATTATATTTCATTTTTATCTTATATTGGTAGCATTTATTAATAATGGTAGATAATGTATAATTTATTTATTTTTATTATACTTAATTTTAAAAATTATCCACTTTTTATTTTTAAAATATAATTTATTTAACTACTCCTAAGTAAAAAAATATTTTAGTTATTTTAATTATTTATCTATTTTTTCTCTCTCATGTATTTAAACAGAAGAAGTAATAATAATATATTATTTTAATTTTCTCTTATTTCTATCACCTCGTCTCCTATTTTCTTCCCTCCAAACTTTTCTTCCCATGACCTGGAAAACCTTAGCATAAAGTCATCAAGAAATACTCCATTCAAAAGAAAAATCATCATGAAATATAATACACGTGGCAATTGGAAAATAATAGGCGGAATAAAGATAAAGGAAAGATTCTCGTGTAAACTAAAACTGTCAGAAAAGAACAGTGGATTGAGTTATCCCGATTTTCCTTCACTTGTGTTTATCTGTAGGAACGCAAAGCTGATTAGCTGAATCATGATTAATCTCTCTACTTTTATCTTCTCTCGCTATGGAATGTAATCTGAGTGATATATAGATGATGCGAATTTGTCATATGGTTCGCTACCACCTTGTTCGGGTACTGTCCGATCAAAAAATTTAACTTTTAACTCAGAAAAGCAGCTACGAATTGGATCCATACACCAACATGTCGGCTCCATTTTTGTCCTTGAGAGCATGAGTGTGATCTCCAACTTAAACTGAATGCAATTATACCGTATGAGTCCAACAATGGCACCCCGAATACCAGAAACTCAATTGGTTTTTTCTCCCAATTTTACTTCAAATGGCAAAGTGTAATAATTTTTTTTTTCCAGTCCTTTCTGTTCACTTTTGATGTATTTGTAGCTGTTTTCGTGTCTAAACCTAGCGATTGAGCTTTCTCTTCCCGTTCTTTGCGATGGCGGAGGAGGGCCGATTGGAGAGTGGTGAGAACATTGGCGGGTTTTCCATGGATTCCATTGAATCCAGGTGGGTTTTTCAGGAGGAGGATGAGTGGGAAGGTGAGTACGATGAAGATGAAGATGAAAATGAGGATGGCGATCATTCGAGGCCATATAATATGTTGGATTCCGAGGACGAGGACGACGGTGAGCCGAGGCTGGTTAGGACTGGCGCTCGAATCGATTCCTTCGATGCTGAAGCTCTTGAGGTCTCTGGTACTCAGAGGGATGACAGTGAGGTAATTTGGACTTTATTTATTTATTTTTTATGAATTGCATTGCTTCCTTCTTTTGTCGGCCATTCACCGTTTTTTAACTCTAATTTTTTATGACTGTGGAAGTTCGTTAAGCATTTGGGGTGATGGAGAGGAAGTTAAGATATGAATAGCTTGTTTTCCTTTTCCATTTTAACTTCTGCATCTTCTTAAAATCCATAGGTTTCTAATGAGCTTACTTAGTTAACCAATGATGCGTCTTTCTCCCTCGACAACACTCTTCCACAATGTTACTTGAGTATAGCTTGGTTAAAATTGTATAGAACTGGGTAATGGATCTTCAAGAGACAGAGTGACCGGTTGATCTTTGCAGAATTGACACCATACTCATCTTAATCTTAGAACGGTGTCATAAAAGCAATGAACTCATCTTTACCTTTATAGATCCCTGCTTACTCCCTCTCCTTCTGGAATCTTATGATTTTTCCTAGCATCTGAAAGTTATATCGTCTCGTGTTCATTTACAAATAAGTGTTGGGTGTTGGTAAATCCTTTATCGAGTTCCTGGATTCTATGAATTTAAGGCTGTAGCTTGCTGTTGCAAAGTGTTCTGCTCTGTTTTTACTGGCCACTGCTTGAATATTTTTTTATCGCTTAATTGACAAAATATGTAGCTGTAAATTCATGTGGAATGATATACGGATTATAGCTTTTTACTTGTTATCTTCACTTTTTTTTCTTAGAGCAGAATTTGGATGTGGGAAGGAGTATTTTTGTGGCTATTCAGACCCTTGGTGTTATCTTTGGGGATGTTGGAACGAGTCCATTATATACCTTCAGTGTCATGTTTAGAAAGGCCCCAATTGATGGAAATGAAGACATTCTTGGAGCATTATCACTTGTCCTGTACACCTTAATCTTATTTCCTTTATTGAAGTATGTCGTGGTTGTTCTATGGGCTAATGATGGCGGTGAAGGTATAATAGATATTGTTATTTTTTATATTAGACCTTCAATGATCTGTTATTTCCTCCCCTCTTTCTCTTAATGTTTGGTCCTCAATTTCAATGTCATAATTGTTTCCAAACCACTGCAGGTGGTACTTTTGCCTTGTACTCCTTGATTTCTCGTCATGCTAAGGTTAGTCTTCTTCCGGATCAGTTGCCATCAGATGCTCGCATATCATCAGGCACTCCCATATCAAAATTTAGGCTAAAGGTGCCAACCCCTGAGCTTGAAAGGTCAATAAAAATCAAGGAAAGACTCGAGACTTCACTGACTCTGAAGAAGCTTTTACTAATATTAGTATTGGCTGGTACATCTATGGTAATAGCTAATGGAATTGTTACGCCAGCAATATCAGGTTATTATATGCTGTTATATTATGTATTTTTGATAATTTTTCCAGACTTCTATATCCATGTGTATGGACTATCAATTGGTACTTATGCTGCACTTGAAATGATACTTTACTGCTTGTGTTTATGGCCAAGTCTTGTTCTCAGTGACCCCACCTTTTGTTTAGCTCTTAATGTTAGTTCTTATTTTATCTGTATTTGTTACTGCAGTAATTTCTTCTGTTGGTGGTTTAAAGGTGAGGATAGATGCAATCAAGCAAGGTATTGCCTTTACCTATCAATCAACTCTTAAATTGTATTAGTTATAAATTCCTTTATTTGATGTTGTTATCTATAGGAACATCCAAAGAATTCAGACTTACATTTCTTTGGACTGAATTCTTTTAACCTGTTCTTTGTCATGAATAGAACATGTGGGTTTGACTTATCATTCAATTTTGTGTCATTGTGCAGGTTATAGAAATCAGCCAAATGAGTCTTTTATTCATCACTATTTAAGTTCATATGCTTCTTGCAATGTTTATGCCTGATTATAACTGGCAGATTGCAGAAATTGGCTAAATGCTATGTCTGGTTAATTTTCAGACTTTGAACGAAAAGGGGGCAACAAACCTTGCCTCTTAAAGGCTTAAAGCTAATGATGCAGTATTTGAAAATTTTGAGCATCTAGAACTTCTATCTTGAACAAAATACCTAACAATAATCTTATTCCAATAAAAAAACTACTAAAATGTAAAATGCAGTTATCGTTAAATAAGATAATAACAAACTTAATGAAATGATATCTTATAATCAAAAAATAATATTAAAAAAAAGTTAAATTACGCATTAAATTTCCCAACACCCCCTAAGTCGGGACCAAGTTGGAGCTAGTGTCGCCAATCTTCTTTATTTTTAGCTTTTTATTGTGCCTTTTGACCCTTTGTCTTCCTCTTCCCCATCACTTTGTAGCAAGGGCCTTGGGTTTTGGGCATTTCTTGTCAGTCTTTTTACGAGATCATGGTTTCACTAATTATTAGCACACAGTTTTATCACCACCACCCTGATATGTTTTTTTTTTTTTGTGCTGACCAACAATTCTTCATTTTTTTTTTAATTTATAACTGGTTTCCCATCATCAAGGGTCACTTGGAGAGATGGTTTTGCTGGTTTATTCAACAGTTTCAATTTTGCAAGTCTATGTGGTGGTTTTAGTTTTGTTAGTCTGTGAAGCCATGTCAGCGTTGCTTACTTATGCAGCTGCTTCTTGAGAGACTACTAATCTTTTCAACATGTTTTTTTTTTTTGGGGGTGGGGGGGCTGTGGAGGATTGAATGCATGTGACTGAGTTGATTGACGCCCTTATGCAGACTTCATTTTTTCATTAATGAATTAATGTTTTAAATCTTCTCCGTTGATTATGCAGATGAAGTGGTGATGATTTCAGTTGCCTGCCTTGTCATTTTGTTCAGTGTACAGAAGTATGGAACAAGTAAAATGGGACTTTTTGTCGGACCAGCTTTGTTAATATGGTTTTGTTCTCTTGCTGGCGTTGGGATCTACAATCTTTTCAAATATGACAGCAGCGTCTTGAGGGCATTTAGTCCTATTCACATCTATCACTTCTTTGAGAGGAATTCAACTAAAGCGTGGTATTCTCTAGGGGGCTGTCTTCTGTGCGCATCAGGTAAACATATAAATGGAGGATCGTTGATGCTAGGGATGCAATGATATGTGTGTTGTCTTGTGTTCAATGTTTATATAATTGTTCCTACTAGCAAGCCCTTTTCCCCTGTTTTAATGTCTATATATTGCTAGAGTTTATGATGTGATCAATGACTAAAGTTTTCATCAATTCTAACCATCTGATGTTGAATCGTCATAATTTTGAGGTCCATTGAGCCAGAATCTTCTGTTATGTGCTGTAGGAAAGAAAAGGTTCAGGTTAAAGTTTTTGATAGGATTATAAGTTAGTCAACTTTGATTGTAGTAATGAATTTATTAAAGGATGAATGGATCATAGTGTGAGGATAACTGGATAAGATTCTCTCCTAGAACAATTGTGTTGAGAATTCGGAATCAGACATGCACCTAGTACATATATCAGTAAAATATCATTTTTTGTTCTTCAACCTGCAACATATCAATGGTAAGGACACTATTGAATGCCACTGGCCAACAGATACATGACTAGTTGGAGCCTGAATGATGCAAGACACACTCTTACACACTTGCACAGATGCAAACAGAGGGATTATGGGATAGATATGGAAAACAGGGAGAAAGAAAGAGGGGGCAACAGAACAGTGATGATGGGGGAGGGGATAGACAGAATGTCAGAGGGAGATTAAGCCGGGAAATGAAGGTGGGAATATGAATAACTTGAGAGGGATAGGAAGGAAGGGAAAATAGATGGAAAACGAGGGGGATAGAGAGTAGCTAAATCATATCAAATTCTTGATATTATTGTGTGGTGAATTTGGAACTGAAAAACTATTTGTGGCATTTACATGATTTTTTTAACTGTTGCCCAACATTCTTACTGGTTAATGTTGTAGGTTCTGAGGCCATGTTTGCAGATCTTTGCTATTTCTCTGTACAATCAGTTCAGGTAATGGACTAAGGAAAAGCTAGTGTCTTCTAATGTTCATTAGAATCTTTGGGTTCTTTCTTTTATATCAAAATTCTTTTTTCTTCTTGTTTGCTAATTTTTCTCTAATGTAATTGATGTTGGTTGTTTGCAGCTTACATTTTTCTTTCTTGTTCTGCCATGCCTCCTATTGGGTTATTTGGGTCAAGCTGCGTACCTGATGGAAAACCATGCTGATGCTGGTGATGTTTTCTTCTCTTCTATCCCAAGTAAGTATGGATAATTATTCCTATTCCTTCACTCTTTACAGATGGCTGTCTTGATGATTTACATGAGATTTCTGTTATACAATTATCTGTCTTCAGGTGGTGTGTTCTGGCCAATTTTCCTCATTGCTAACATTGCTGCAATGATTGCAAGTCGAGCTATGACAACGGCCACCTTTTCTTGCATAAAACAATCTATTGCACTTGGGTGTTCCCCTCGTCTTAAAATAATTCATACCTCTCGGAAATTTATGGGTCAGATCTACATCCCTGTTATTAACTGGTTCCTTTTGTCACTTTCCCTGGTGCTTGTCTGTTCTATATCCAACATCGAAGAGATTGGAAATGCATATGGTAATTGCTTTGAACCTTTGTTTTTTTTTCACTTATAAATTATCTGTCGTTGGTAACAAAGTTACAGCAAATTGGGGTCAAACACTCGAACATCATCATAGAATTGTTAGCATTAGAATAATTTGTTTATTTGTAAGCAGATTGAAATTCTCTCCCATAATTTCTTCAGCATGCACTCTGTTGTGGTTGAGAAGTAAGAAAACAACTGGAGCTTTGTACCCCTTATTTCTTTCTTCTCTGCTTTCATCCCTACAACAAAAATAAAAGAGAAGGAAGGAAGGAAACTGTTTTTACTTCTCATTTTGCTTGTTATGTTCAGCCGCCCTTTTTTTCAATTTTCAGGCATTGCAGAGCTCGGAGTGATGATGATGACCTCTGTTTTGGTTACCCTCATTATGCTTCTTATATGGCAGACGCACATAATCAAAGTGCTCATTTTTATGACGGTCTTCTTGGGATTGGAGTTGACTTTCTTTTCATCAATTTTGTTGAGCATTGCAGATGGAAGTTGGATAATATTGGTTTTTGCCATAACAATGTTTCTTATCATGTATATATGGACTTATGGTAGCAAGCTCAAGTATGAAACTGAAGTCAAGCAAAAGTTATCGATGGATTTGATGCGGCAATTAGGTTGTAATCTGGGAACAGTACGAGCACCGGGCATCGGTGTGATTTATAATGAGTTGGCCAAAGGAATTCCATCAATTTTCGGCCATTTTCTGACCTCACTTCCAGCAATACATTCCTTGATTATATTTGTGTGTGTCAAGAATGTTCCCGTTCCAGTGGTACCCCAAAGTGAAAGGTTCCTTTTCCGGCGAGTCTGCCCAAGAAGCTACCATATCTTCCGTTGTATTGCCAGGTAACAAGCTTAATTTGCATTATATCAGTGTAAATGTGTAACCTAAGGCCACGTTTGGTACGTAGCATTGAGAAGGTTGGAATTGGCATTGGCATTGGGATTGGATATTTTAATATGTTTGGTATGATGGACTAAACAATATTTGGGATTGCCCAATGCCACTTAGATGGGATTGTCCAATACCACCATCCCCCCTAGTATTCTCCAATCCCAAGCCCATTCCCTATCCCAAGCCCATTCCTTATCCATCAAAATGAAAGTCAGTGTACTAAACATGACCTAAAGGCACAGGACAAATGGTTTAACCTATAGAAAGTTTGGATGTATTGTTTAAATGAAGCACCACTATTCATTTTACTTCAAGAAATAAAACATGCAGTTCCTTTACTTGAACTTTTACTTGCCTACAGGTATGGTTACAAAGATGTGCTGAAAGAAAATCAACAGGTTTTTGAGCAGATTCTGATTGAGAGCCTAGAGAAGTTTGTTCGTAAAGAGGCTCAGGAGCGATCATTGGAAAGTGACAGGGACGATAGCGATTCAGAGAATGATACCAGTTCTAGGGTTCTCGTTGCTCCCAATGGGAGTGTTTACTCTCTTAGTGTTCCTCTCCTGGCTAACTACAATAATAATACAAGCAACCCCATTTCCACAGCCAGCACATCAGAGGTTAGCCCATCATCTTCTAATCTTCCTGCTTTTGATGCAGAGCAGAGTCTTGAAAGGGAGCTAACCCTTATGCGTATTGCTAAAGAATCTGGAGTTGTTTATCTTCTTGGTCATGGGGATATAAGGGCAAGGAAGGATTCATGGTTTATCAAAAAGCTAGTTATAAACTATTTTTATGCCTTTTTGAGAAAGAATTGCAGGAGGGCAACTGCAAATTTAACCGTTCCCCACACACGTCTGATACAGGTCGGCATGACTTACATGGTTTGACGCACAGTCCTGAAACCAAATAAAGCAAATGCCAGTTTCTTTGGAACTTCAATTTGGTGGCAGAGAGTGGGACTTGGAAAATTCGTTTTGGAATGCAAAGTTTGAAATGATTGCTTGGTGATTTCTGGCTAACTGAATTCCCTAATAGCCAAACACCTATATAGCTTTGCCTCTGGAAATTGTTTTGATGCTTGCATGGAAATGTGGGGTTGGAATAGGCGGAGACGAGAGAATCAGAGTACATAAAATCATTGGTTGTGGTAGACATACTGTGAATGTGTCTTTTTTTTCCCAAGTTTTTTGGTATTTGAAATAAAAGTTTGGATGGGTTGGATTTCAAATGCTCACTAAGGGTTAGACAGACCTCAATTTTTATAGAGATATTTGTAAATTATTATTCACTAATGATATCTTTACTTTAATCATCGAATTTGAATTCGTGTCGTTTTGTGAGATGTGAGATGAAACTAAACTTTACCTATTAGGCTGATCTTTGGAGATGTGAATGTCTCAAATTTCACTGTGTAGGAGCAACGAGGATTGTAGAATATTCTGTGTTTACTCTCTCAGTGCTTTAGGATTGTAATCAAGTAGATCTATTCATATTTCATTTTCCTTTCTGGACCTATGGGTAATTGTCTTCAGGATATTTCTCATTTATAAATTTTTTAATTCATTTTATTCTAATAAAGTGTAATTTTTTTTTTGCCTTTTTGGACGTGTTTTATTTGTCTTGGTTTCTCTGTTCATGTTAATTATTAAACATTATACAAGCACAAAAATCAAACAAAAGCAGAGAGAAATATGTTTAGGCGTATGCAATTTCGTCATCATATCATTTCATACTAATAATTCCTGTTTGTTATTCAATATTCTCAGATTTTCGTATGAAGAAAAATCTTATAATGTAATCAAATACAGTTTTAACTTTTAATTCTTAAAATCAGCATAATAAGATGATTGAGGTAAAAGCACCCTCACGCGCACATCATCAAGAATAAATTGTTCATCCTTCGCAACATTATAATAATTTATATTTTTTTCATAAAATAAATTAACAATATTTAAGATTGCGGTATACATCTTTTGAATTGAAGATACAAACTTTCAACTATTAAGATAAAAATAAATCTAGCTTATTAAACTGTGATGAGACAGGCAAGAGATACACAATAGAAAGAAAAAAGGCCTATGAACTAAATAAATTTAAAATTCCGGGTTTGGGGTCCTTGATTACCATATCCATCAACATGCACCAATTGGACCCCATACGTAAGCATGTCCCATTATTGGATCGGAACAAGTATCAGATTAGTTAGTTCGTGAGTTTCTTCATTCTTCAGAAAACCAGAGCCGAAAAATCACAGCAAAAACCAGAAGAATGTCCATATCCTTGCTGATCTCTACCCAAAAGTAGAATGAGGAAAGGAAACTGCGTTCTGTTTTCTGTCATTGTGTCTCCATCTTGCACCATCTATATCACTTCACTGTCCATATTTTAATTTCTCTTTCTGGGCAAGATCACTGTCTACATGGGTTTCGATCATCGGGGATGCGCCATGGATTTGTTTTTGCTTTGCGGAAAATCTGTATCTTAGAAGCAATGAGTTTGTCATTACCCCAATGGAACTCAAGCCCATGAGAGCACCTGCAATTGACGGAGTCAACATGGTCCCACTTACTGGAAGTAAAAATCCAGCTGCAATTGGAATTCCAACCTGCATAAAGAAATTATCAGACACACCAAACTAGTTGATGATGATGAAAGAGTAAATAAAGTGTAAGTTATGTTTAGCAAGTTCTTTTTGGCAATAGTCATAAACTTAGCAAGTTCCACATTGGTATGACAGAAATAAGATATCTCAAGTGACCTAACTCTCTTGAGCTCACTAAGAAATAAGAACCATGTTAAACATGTTAGCCAATTTGCATCGGCAAATCATTTATAAATTTTAACGAGTTGTTTTCTGTAAAAAGAGAAAATTTGAAATTCAATTTGTACCAAAAAGTTGAGTCAATACTACTGTTCGTCTATATATGCTAAAAAGGGCAAGAAGTTGAGCGAGAAAGATGCCAAATACTTGAGGACAAGGAAAATTAGATAATAAATATATAGATAATATCATGCACTACATTGATATGATCAAGTTTGAATTGCAGAACTTACAATGTTGTATAGGAAAGCCCACCCAAGATTTTGTTTCACAGTCTTCATGGTAAGCCTGCTAAGATCCAATGCATCAAGCAGCTGCATGGATATCAATCATTTAGGAACCTAATATAGATATCCATTATTGGAAGCAATATTTCAGAAGCAAAAACACACGTGTGCCTTATGCATTGTTTTGTTTCTTGACAAAAAACAATACAAACTCAGAGGCCATGTGATAAAGATAAACATCTTTCTTTTCGCACAAGAGAAAACTGCACATTTAGATTAAATGCTCTGAAATTTATTATATTTGATAAGCAAGGAGGTATAAATATAAGAAACTGTGTCAACGAGTATCCCACTGGAATCCTAGAAATTCTGCAAAATAAAACAAAAATAAAATGAAATAAACTGCAAAGTACCATGAAGAAAATAATTTTAAGATCCAACCATGCTAATAATATGGATGCAATTGCATCCAGATATCCAACACAAACATTTTCCTGTAATATTTTGCCAAATAGTACTGCCATACAGAATCTTAAATTGTATGAGGCACAAAAATCAAACAAATATAATATCAATCACCTAGCAATAATAAATAGAAGATTGATTTAATTTCCAAGAAATTGAAGAAACTTCTAATCAAACAGAATATGAGGTAAATGCAAATTACCTGTGAGAGCCTGTTGCCCATCAGTACAATAGAGGACACCTCACTAGCAGCTCCAACACCTCCACCTAATGCAATACCAATATGTGAAGAAGCCAAGGCAGCTGCATCATTGATCCCATCGCCCACCATAGCAACAAATTTCTGATCTTTCTGGAGTTCATTGATAAACTTCTTTTTGTCATCTGGCTTCACTCCAGATAACACCTACAATTGACAAAAATGTGGCATCAATCCGGTTATTCAATTAAAAAAAAAAGAAATTCCTGAAAAACAACAATGCGAAAAATATTTATAGAAGGAATATGTAGAGGTTTGTCTAGAATTTTTAACCTTCTCTCTAGGAATTCCAACAACAGATGCAACATACTCAGCCGTACTCCTTTTGTCTCCCGAGAGCATATAAACACCAATTCCTTGTTTAGACAAAGCTTCAACAACATGTTTAGCATCTTCCCTTATCTGGTCTTCAAAATATATAAGGCCAGCTACAGTATCATTTACTCCCACATAAACAACAGACTGATTTCTATAGTCCTCAACTTCTTGATGAATATTTTTGTTAACTCCCTGCCTGTGCAAAGGATATTACCTATTGGTGGTTTAAAATTAAACAATAAAAAACACAGGAAAAATACTTTCTTTTCGTTTAACATTTCCATATAATACAATTGAAGGCTCCTATGAACCAATGAATGAATCTAACTGCAAATAAACTTTCTTTCTTTACTGCAACCAATTGAAAGAAGCATTCCCATTCCAATAAATTAATGTCAAAGAGATGATGTGTAAATGAGAGGAACATCCTAACTTTAATACCTGATGAGCCATTCCAAAGTCCCAACTGAAACCTTATTGTTATTAATAATTGATACTGCACCAGACCCAGGTTCTTCCAAAAATGTTCCATCTGCTGCCTGCGAAATTTGCATATAAGCTGACAGTTGTATTTTGATCAATTTAAAACGGCAAGCAGAGCAATTAGAATATAACAGGAATGACAATTAACTAACAATATATTCTACTTTACAATATCTACCAATGAAGTACTCTGCCCATAAGTTCTATTCTCTAAATCAATCTCTTTGGAAAAAAGATACTCCCTGTAGAAGAGGACAAAACCACAATGTGTTGTATGCTATTGCTACTAACTGGCATGTCTTCCCCCAAACAAGCTTAACTGAACAGGAAAGGCAGATAATGACCTTCATGCCAACAGGAGATGGCCTAAATGAAGCAACTAGAATGGCACCAGTACAGATGAAGTAAAGCTACTTCTTTTACAGAGGCATTGTTTTTTCTCTAACAAACAACATGGCCTAAAAAAACGGAGATTCTGAGGGTGTTAAGAATTTAATTCAGGATGTGTAAAAACAGCACTGCTGAACAATCGAAAAGTTCTTCAGACGACATAATCTAAGGTTTCAATTCAATTAGACAAATTATCTATAGCATTTATAAAACATCCCAAGAGTGACTATGTATGTACTGTGACAATTTGTTTCAGAGAAAAGGAAATAAACTGTGTGTGGGAATATCCTAATATCTAAATCATTAATATTAGGATATTATTGTTAGAGATATTATTGTTATATCAGATTTGATTTAGGTGTAGTTATTAGAGATTTGATTTTATCTTGATTTGATTTTATCTTGGTGTATCTCATTTGATTCCCAAGAATTGTGTATATATATGAGGCATAAGCCAAAGCAATGATTATCGGACAATTCATATCCAATAAACTCCACATGGTATCAAAGCCATAAGTCCGACAAACGTGCTCTGTTCTGCTGTCCTGCGAACGAGTTGCCTCTGTGTAGGTTTCCAGCAGCCCAGTCGCTTCTGCGGCGTTGTATGCATCGTACTCCAGTGGCGTGAGCGGCAGGATTCAAACCTGCGCAGGACGTCGTTCTCCAGTGCTATCGATAGCAAGGTCTCTGTCCAGTGGTGTCGTGATTCCAGTTCCAGAGTCTCTGCTCCCAGCGGTGTCGCCCCTCCTGTTCTAGCGGCGTGCTCCCAGCGGTGTCGCCCCTCCTGTTCCAGCGGCGTGCTCCCAGCGGTGTCGCCCCTCCTGTTCCAGCGGCGTGCTCCCAGCGGTGTCGTCCCTACTGTTTTTTTTTTCTTTCTCTCTTTTAATCTTGTGCCGGACAAGCAATTTGTAATCAAGTGCTACAGTGTCGGTGCTACAGTACCGCTTGCTACAGTGTTGGGGTTGCTACAGTACCGCTTTTAGTGCAGGCTTGTGTTTACCGCTTTCTTTCAGTTCAGCGTCTTGTGTTAACAGCATTGCTACAGTGCCGAGTGCTACAGTGCCGAGTGCTACAGTGCCGAGTGCTACAGTGCCGAGTGCTACAGTGCCGAGTGCTACAGTGCCGAGTGCTACAGTGCCGAGTGCTACAGTGCCGAGTGCTACAGTGCCGAGTGCTACAGTGCCGAGTGCTACAGTGCCGAGTTGAGATTCTGCCATGTCTGACCAGCGGAAGAATCACGGTTTGAGTGCAGGCTTTGATGGGGCATCCAGTGTTCCTGTTTCCATTGTATCCGACAAGCTCACCTTGACAAATTATCAAGACTGGGCTCAGGCAATAAAACATGCAGTTGGTGGGCGCGGGAAACTTGCTTATCTAACCGGTGATGTTAAAAAACCAGCGAATGAAGCATCTCCTGAGATGCAACAATGGACCATCGACAACCATTTGGTTTCTTCCTGGCTTATCAACTCCATGTCTCCAAACATCAAACGAAGCTTCATGTATCTACCTACAGCACGAGACATTTGGGTAGCTGTTCGTGACTCTTACTCGATCACCAAAGACCATTCTCGCCTATTCAACCTCCAACGTAGTACATGGCGATGCATTCAGGGGACCCGTGGAGTGCACGAATACTGGCTTGACCTCGTGGCCTTCTGGCAGGAGCTGGATCTTCTTGACGAAGATGAATGGGATACCCCTACAGACGTCGTTCGAAATCAGAAAAGGATTGAAAAGGAGCGAATACTTCTTTTTCTTGCTGGTCTAAATGCTGAATTTGATGCTGTAAGGGCCAGAATTCTCAGTAATTCCATACTACCGTCACTTCTGGAAACTTATGCTGAGGTGCGCAGGGAAGAATCCAGGAGGGAGACTATGCCTGTTGAATCCAAACAACCTCTTCCTGAGTCTACGGCCTTTGTTAGCAAACATAACAACCCTGATGCTTCTGGTAAGACTCGACCCACCTGTGAACACTGCAAGAAGGTAGGACATACTCGTGAAAAGTGTTGGGATATCTATGGCAAGCCAATTGATTGGAAGCCTCGTAAAAATAAGCCACGAGCTCACCAAGCCTCAAATGAATCAGCATGTACACCATCCTCATCTGAGCCATCCACATCCTTCAGTCAGGAGCAACTAAATCAGATTACACGTATGTTCAGAAGCCTTCAAGCTGAACAACACCCTCACGGATCTGCATCCATGGCTCATAAAGGTATAATTCCCATTGCTTTACATACCTCTCTTCCTCCATCACAGTGGATTGTAGATACAGGAGCCTCTGATCACATGACATCAAATGAAAAGATGTTTGTCACCTACCATCCGTTAGCAGGAAATAAGAAAATCACTACTGCCACCGGCACTCCTTCACCCATAGCAGGCATCGGTTCTGTAACTATCTCAGATTCTTTACATCTTGAATCAGTACTTCATGTTCCTCATTTAGCTTGTAACCTGCTTTCTATTAGCAAATTGACGAAACAAGCAAACTGCTCAGCTCATTTTTATTCTACTCATTGTGATTTTCAGGATCTCACATCGGGGAAGATGATTGGTTCTGCTAAGGAGTATGATGGTCTCTACTATCTCGACACATCTACCGTGAGTGCATTATGGTCCAAGATCACCACCTCTACACCTAACCCCACCTCTGATGAGGAGTTTTTTCTGTTATGGCATAAAAGACTAGGTCATCCTAGTGTTCATTATTTACAAAAGTTGTTTCCCCAGTTATCTATCAATAAAAGTTCTTTTGTTTGCGATACTTGTGCTTTTGCTAAACATCACCGTGTTTCCTTTCCTCCTGTTCCATACAAACCATCTTCTCCCTTCTCCATTATTCATAGTGATGTATGGGGCCCCTCTAAGATTCCTAATCGCACCCGGACCAAATATTTTGTCACGTTTATTGATGATCATACTCGCATGTGTTGGGTCTATCTTTTAAAAGATAAATCTGAGGTCCCGAATGTCTTCATTGAATTCTATGGTTTTGTCCAAAACCAATTCCATACCTCTGTCAAAGTCCTTTACACCGATAATGGCACTGAATACTTCAATAACTCCCTTCACGCTTTCCTGTCTGCTAAAGGAATTGTTCATCACAGCAGTTGTCCCTATAGTCCTCAGCAAAATGGGATTGCAGAACGAAAAAATAAACATATTCTTGAGGTTGCTCGGGCTCTCTTATTTCAGTGTCATGTTCCTTTGTTTTATTGGGGGGATGCTATCCAGACCGCTATTCAGCTCATTAATCGTCTTCCTAGTCGTATTCTTTCCTTCACCTCTCCCATTGCAGAATTACAAAAAACTCACGATGTCTCTCATTTACAGTCTTCTCTTCCGCTACGTGTCTTTGGATGCACTGTCCTTGTTCATATTCATCATCCTCCCTCAAAATTCCATCCCCGTGCCACTAAATGTGTCTTCTTGGGCTACTCCTCCCAAAAAGGTTACAAATGTTTTGATCCTGTGTCCAAACACCTGTTTGTTACCCGTGATGTCACTTTTGTTGAGCACCAGTCATATTATCCCGAGTCTTCGATTCCGGGGGAGAGTTGGAATGAATCTCAACTTGTGGAACCCATTGTACCCATTTCCCTCACACCACATGGACCGTTACAGCCTCCAGAAGAATCTGAACAACAAAGATGGGGGAAAATGTACTCACGCCGACATCATAGAGGCCACGACCATCATATCTCTGAGGTAGAACCAATTCCTGAACCGTTGGTAGATCCTGAACATGGTGAGGCTAATCTGGAGCTTCCTATTGCATTGAGAAAACTACCACGGACATGTACGAAGCATCCTATCGAAAAGTTTGTTTCTTATGCTGCTCTTACTCCAAGTTACCATGCTTTTGTAACTAACCTTGACAACATCAAGATTCCTAACAATGTACATGAGGCCTTGGCTGTCCCAGAGTGGAAACAGGCAGTGATGGAAGAAATGCAAGCCTTGGAGAAAAATGGGACTTGGGAGATAGTGCATATGCCTTCAGGAATAAAACCCGTAAGCTGCAAGTGGGTGTTCACTCCCAAATACAATGCTGATAGTACGTTAAACAAGTTGAAGGCAAGATTAGTTGCTCGGGGGTTTACGCAAACACATGGTATTGACTACAACGAAACCTTTGCACCTGTTGCAAAACTCAATACCATACGGGTTCTCTTCTCAGTAGCAGCAAATCTAGATTGGCCCCTAGAACAACTTGATATTAAGAATGCTTTCCTCAATGGAGATTTAAAAGAGGAAGTGTACATGACACTCCCACCAGGTTTTGAAGCAGGAAGACAGAACCAAGTATGTAGGCTGAGAAAATCCATCTATGGGCTGAAACAATCACCACGTGCCTGGTTTGACAGATTTTCTAGTGTTCTCAAGGTTGAAGGGTATAAGCAAAGTTTATCTGATCACACGATGTTTGTATCCCGTCGTAATGACCTCATCACTATTATCATTGTCTATGTGGATGATATTATTGTCACAGAAAATGATACTAAGGAGATTGATCGAATCAAGGTAGCCCTGAATCATGAATTTGAAGTCAAAGACCTTGGTAAGTTGAAATACTTTCTCGGTATGGAAGTAGCAAGATCTAAAGGTGGTATTTATGTTTCTCAGAGAAAGTATATCCTTGATCTACTCAAGGAAACAGGAATGCTTGGGTGTAAACCTAGTAAAGCCCCTATCAGCACAGTGAAACAAAAGAAAAAGCAAACTGTTGTGGAAATTGACAAAGATGAGAACAAGCAGAAAAAACAAGAAAGGGATGAAATGAGAACAGACAAAGGAAGATATCAAAGGTTAGTTGGGAAACTCATTTATCTCTCACACACACGTCCTGATATCGCCTTTGCAGTGAGCGTTGCCAGTCAACATATGCATGATCCACGGAAGAAACATATGGACTCGGCTTACAAGATACTACAATACTTAAAAGGTACTCCTGGCCGTGGGCTATTCTTTAGAAAAAGCACAAATAGATCGGTAGAAATCTACACCGATGCTGATTGGGCAGGATCACAAGAAGACAGTCGATCAACCTCTGGCTATTGCACATTTGTATGGGGAAATCTTGTCACTTGGCAGAGTCAGAAACAGAAAGTAGTGGCTAAAAGTAGTGCAGAATCAGAATTACGAGCTCTTGCTCAAGGAATCATGGAAGGTCTATGGTTAGCAAGAGTTGCAAAAGAGGCTCATTTGAAGATAGATGCTCCATTAAAGTTATTTTGTGACAACAAGGCTGCTATAAATATGGCCTTGAACCCTATCCAGCATAGCAGAACTAAACATGTGGAAATTGACAGACATTTCATTCGTGAGAAAGTAGAGGATGGGATTATGTGCCTCACCTACATACCTACAAGGCTACAAACTGCAGATATTCTCACCAAGGGACTACCAGAAGAAATATTTGAACGGCTTCTAGGCAAGTTGGATATGGTCAATATCTATGATCCAACTTGAGGGGGAGTGTGGGAATATCCTAATATCTAAATCATTAATATTAGGATATTATTGTTAGAGATATTATTGTTATATCAGATTTGATTTAGGTGTAGTTATTAGAGATTTGATTTTATCTTGATTTGATTTTATCTTGATTTGATTTTATCTTGGTGTATCTCATTTGATTCCCAAGAATTGTGTATATATATGAGGCATAAGCCAAAGCAATGATTATCGGACAATTCATATCCAATAAACTCTACACTGTGACACATTTGTGAAGAAATCATGTACAAGACAGGATACAATGATCTCTAGAGTCAATTGCCCCGTTCCAACCCAAAACTAACTGGGAGACAAGTTATGCGAATGTATCATCTATGCTAATGGGGAGACAAGTTGCAGATCAAAAGCTTATTGGAAATTTTAAGCGTGGAAAATCAACGAAAAAGAAACATCAATGGCTTAGGCTGTTTATTAGACTTACGGTATAATAATAAACTACAGTGCATATTTGCAGTGAACCTTAAAAAAAACAAAAATCAAACAATAAGATGAGCACCTTTGCATTATGACAATTAATTGCCTGAGCAGCCTCTACAATTGCTTTACCAATTGGGTGTACTGTATTTGATTCTACTCCAGCAGCTAATCTCAGAACTTCAACATCTGACCAATCATTGTCAGCAGTTTGCCTACATTAGCCATATGATATTACATTAATTTTAATTGCATAGCTATTCTACCAAAGAAACATATAATTTCAGACAACCGATGAGACTTAAACATAAATTTTTCAGTTTTCAGAATAACAAGTTGTTTTCCCAAGAAATCATTACACGAGTACAAACATGGAAAACAATTCTAGTTGAAATTTTCTTACTGCCATATTCATATTTATATATGTATATACTAATGGAACTTGGCAGCAATATGCATTATTTATGGAATAAAATGAGGTTATCACTACCCGATGCAAAGATTAAGCCTTAGCTCGGTGAAATTACAATCACACAATTACAGAAATGATAGAAAATAGCAGAACAGAGAATACACCACCGTACTTGAGCATTGAGAGGCTTACCTCTTCACAATTAATTCCCTAAGTTCTCCACACTCCCCTCCCTCTCTATGCTGTCAGAATTAGTTACAAACCCCATCTATCGTTGCCAGCTCATACCCTCCCCTTGTTTTTTTCTCTCTGGTATGTTTTAGTCAGTTGGGCCATGCTAGGCCCATCACATACACAAGAAACGTGAATTACATAAATAAATTAAGACATCCATAGGAGATATTAGTTTTAATTAGGAGAAATTAGAGAAATTGATTAAGCGAGATTATGGGAGAATATGATATGATTCTAGTATTAAATGTCTTCCCTGATTTTCTCCATGTATTGTGTTTTTTGATTCTGTATTCGAGTGTATATATAGGTATAGACATAGATGAAATGAACAGAATAGAATTACCATTCACTCTAGCATATTCTGTCAACATACAAACTCATCTCCCCTCCTTTATGGTATCAAGCCAGGTTTCGAATCCACAATGTCATCCTCCGTCGAAGTCAACTCTACCATGTCCAACGATGGGCTGCATCTCCCAGCCAAAGTTGCCGGCATCAAAGGTTATGCCATCATCATAGTTCCCGAGCGTCTCTCTGGTGAAAACTACTTGGAGTGGGCCCAGTTTATGTACTTGGCACTAGATGGCAGTGCTTCTCGCCGCCGATGGAAAACCGAAAACTCCCTGGTGGCATCGTGGCTTCTGAATGCCATGATCCCAACCGTACGTCATAGTTTCATGTTCCTCCCGTTTGCAAAAGAGATTTGGTTAGCCGTAAAGACAACTTACGACAGGCGTCCGACAACCTCACTTGTATTTGATTTGCATTCAAGACTGTGGATAGTTCGTCAGGAAGACCGTCCTCTGAATGCATATTACCTAGAGACAACCAATTTATGGCAGTAGCTTGACCAATTGAAGCAAATGGTATGGAGACAAGTCGAGGATGCCGCTGCTTATCGCTAGGATTTAGAAGACTTCGAATTTTTAGTTGGGTTGAACCCAATCTATGAGGACATCTGTGGGCGACTTCTCGGGCGAGTACCCCTTCCCTCCGTCCCAGAAGCTTTCGCCCTCCTACGAGATGAGGAAACTCGACGACAAGCCATGCTCTCAGCTATGATAGCTCCTCAGTTCACGGCCACCGAAGCTTCCACCTTAGCTACTCGTGGTCCAGACTCCAAACGCGAACAACCTATCTGTGAGCACTGCAGAAAAACCGGCCACACCAAGGAAAAATGATGGAACCTCCACGAGAAGCCAACTGATTGGAAGCCTAGACAACGTAGGCCCAAGGGAAATATGGCAGAAATAAGTGCAGATGAGGCCTATATGAGTGCTTGTCATGAGGCCCAATTTCCTGCTGGTTTAACACAGGCCCAAATCACTGCTAGACCGACTCATAGCCATTTCACTGCTAGTTCAACTCAGACCCAAATGGCTGCTAGATCCACACATGCTCTAGGCCCAAATCCATTAACTATTATCCTAGATCGTTTAACTGTACTTGAAAAACAAACTCGTAAACAGTCAGTTGCTACTGTGGTTCATCTACATCATTTTGACCAACCTTACCTAGAGAACACTCTTCCTCTCAAAGTCTTCGGATGCACTGCATTTGTTCATCTACATCATACCCCCAAACTTGATCCTAAAGCTGTTGAATGCATTTTTCTCGGACCTATGAGTACCCAAAAGGGGTATAAATGTTTTGATCCCTTGGCCAAGCATCTGTATATCACATGTGACATCACCATCCATGAGACCAAACCCTTCTATCCCTTATCTTCAGCTCAGGGGGAGTCTTGGAGTAATCCTCAGAAATTTCACACTGAACCTGAATCCTAACCCCTGTGCCTCCACCAAGAGCCTAATCACATCTACACCCTTGACATACCAACACAAGAGCAACCTAAGGAATCTGAAGGACCAACTAGTTCAAGGGGAGACACCACCAAGTGGGGACAAGTTTATACCCACAGAAACATGATAGGTACTACCCCTCAAGTTTATGATGCACACCAAGAGTCTAAACCAGGTGCAGGTCCTGAGGAAACCCGAGTCCAGAATGATGACCTTGAACTTCCAATAGCAATCAGAAAACCACAAAAGGCACCGATAGAAAGGTTTGTTTCTTACCAAGCATTATCATCTGAACATCGTGCTCTTGTCTCTCACCTTGATCAACTCAGAATACCAGAGAATATACATGAAGCTCTAACAAGACCTAAATGGAGCCAAGCAGTAATAGAAGAAATAAAGGCACTAGAGAATAATAAAACGTGGAAAGTAGTTGAGTTATCAAAAGGTAAGAAAGCAGTTGGCTGCAAATGGGTATTCACCCCGAAATATCTTGCAGCTGGAAGCCTCGACAAATATAAAGTACGTCTGGTTGCTAAGGACTTTACTCAAATTTATGGTATGGATTACACTGAGACATTTGCACCAGTGGCAAAGTTAAACACCATCAGGATCCTACTATTACTTGCTGTTAATCTGGACTGTACACTACATCAGATGAATGTCAAGAATGCATTCCTAAATGGGGAGTTGAAGGAGGAAGTATACATGAGAATGCCTCTAGGATTTCCTGGAAAGAAGGAAGGCCAAGTATGCTAGCTGAAGAAATCATTGTACAGATTGAAACAGTCTCCACGGGCATGGTTTGAAAGATTCACCAGAGTATTGAAAGGACAAGGCTATATATAGGGACAAAGCGATCACGCTCTGTTCTTCAGACACACAAATAGGAAAATTGTATTAGCAATGTATGTAGATGACGTCATTCTCACAGGGGATAACTCAACAGAGATTGATAGAATTAAAACGGCCCTTAACCGGGAATTCCAACTGAAAGATCTGGGAAAGATGAAATATTTCTTGAGCATGAAAGTGGCCAGGTCTGCAAAAGGAATTAGTATCTCACAAGAAAATACATACTGGATATCCTCGGAGAAGAAAGTATGCTTGGCTACAGACCAAGCGATACCCCTATTCGTGTTGACAAGATTAGAGATGATGAAGACATGAGAAATAAGGTCAATATGGGAAGATATCAACATATGGTAGGAAAACTGATTTACCTATCACACATGAGGCCAGATATTGCATATGCCGTCAGTGTCGTAAGTCAACATTCATAACCCCAAACAGAAGCACTTAAATGAGGTTTACAGAATTTTTAGATATCTGAAGGGTTCTTCTGGCCTAGGTCTCCTGTTTAAAAAATCTGATAAGAAAAATATAGAGATGCTTATAGATGATTAGGCAGGAGATCAAGACGATAGAAGATCAACCTCGGGCTATGTTACCTATGTGTGGGGGAACTTGGTCAATTGGCGCAGTAAAAAACTAAGTGTGGTTGCTAGAAGCAGTATAGATGCTGAATTTAGAGCCATGGCTCTCGGAATATGTGAAAGCCTATGGGTAACGAGTCCTAGAAGAATTGAAAATGCTAATAGCATTACCTATCAGGCTATACTCAGACAATATGGCAACTATCAATATGTCACACAATCCAGTCTAACATGATAGAACGAAGAATGTTGAGATAGACAGACACTTCATAAGAGAAAAGATTGATGCTGGGGCGATTGAACTGAAATACATTCCCTTAAAAGAACAGACAGCATATGTGCTTACAAAGGAATTAACTTGAGATAAATTTGAATATTTAATTGGCAAGTTGGACATGATCAATATCTATACTCCAACTTGAAGGAGATATTAGTTTTAATTAGGAGAAATTAGAGGAATTGATTAAACGAGATTATGGGAGAATATGATCTAATTCTAGTATTAAATGTCTTCCGTGATTTTCTCCATGTATTATGTTTTTTGATTATGTATTCAAGTGTATACATAGTTATAGACATAGATGAAATGAACAGAACAAAATTACCATTCACTCTAGCGTATTCTGTCAACATATAGACTCGTCTCCCCTCCTTTAACATATTTAGTTTTACAATAGGGAGTTAGGTATAATGGAGGGGGCTAGTCTCCCACAATATGGTGAACTAAAGTTCAAATCCCCATTGAGAGAGGTGCCCACATTTAATGTCTCGAATAGAATTGTCTCCAATAGAAAGATACTTATACTTAGCAAAAAACAAATCTTTAGTTTTTTTACAATATTTGTTAAGATAAAGCAACATTACATAATTTTTCTTTTTTTTTTAATTGCACTTATAGAGGCAAGCCAAAAAAATTAACTAATTAACCTAATCTATGTACATATAATTGATTCCCCTGATTTATTATGTCTGTCACTTACAGTTTTTGATAGCCACATTGGACTACCATCTTTTTTTATATTTGATCCCTTAAAAAATAATATATGGTAGGAGTTCCAACTTTTATTGATGATCTATTCAATATAAAGGGTTAGGTTATCAATATGAGAGGGCTGTCTCATAATTTTTCATCATAAGATGTGGTTCCAAACTGACAGTTAAATGGGATGAAAATCAAGTGAAAGTCAATATCTTTATAATAGTATCTCTTTGCATATAAAAATGTGTGACCCACTCAACCTTAAGTTTTTGTTTTGTCCACTTGCATCGACAATCTTTGTCACAACTGGTCTACCAATCGTCAAGGTCCCTGTTTTGTCAAATACAACAGCATCTACCATTGAAAACTTCTCCAGAATGTTTCCACCCCGTAAAAGTAATCCTCTTGTAGCTCCCAAAGAAGTTCCAACCTGTTAAAACATACAGCAAATCCGTAAGACTTAGTCTACACACAATGATAACTATGGGGATGAGAGATGCAGTCTCCTTGAAGATGTTACCAGCACAGCTGTAGGTGTGGCCAACCCAAGGGCACACGGACAAGCAACAACCTGTGTCAACTTACTGTAAGTAATTTCCAATAATAAATGCCCAGATTCTCTTTTGAGCAGGGGAAAAATATAGAATTGAAGACAAGTTCACACCCTCCAAGAAAGGAAAAACCATAGAAATAAAGAATAATTAAAGAACTAAATTGGGGAATAGAGGTTAAAATAAGTCCAATACCATGTCAAAAGAGAACTTGATCTAATAGATGAAACCATCATATCAGAGACAAAAATGGGTTTTAGTTTTATAAGTTGCTGACATAGTATGAAAGAAGACAATTATTTACTAGCTTACTTATGGGTCAAAGGAGATCAGTGGAATGTAAGGCTCATATACAACTTCTGAAAATCATACCAGAACACTGCAAGCAAGTTGCAATGCCAGAGAAACTGCACTTCCTTGATAAAGAGCAGCAGGTAGAATGCGTCTGCCAAACAGACTCCAGAATGTAAATGTGGCGGCAGAAGCTGCCATTACTCCATAAGTGAAGTGTCCAGCCACCTGGAAGCAAAATAGTGTTACAAAATTAAGTGAAAGGTAAATAACCATAATAATAAATGTTGGGAATACCTATAACCAGCAAGCAAACAATGCGCAAAAATATAAGAACAAAAAATAATTGGTAATTTGTTAATCCCCCAATATGTTCAGTTGCCACAGATGCATGCATAGAAATCAAGGGGAGGCCATGAACACAATCCTATTCCTATCCCATTCTCATAATATGTATGGGCATACAAATGACCTTGAGAAATTCCTAAATTCCACTCCAACCAGACACAACAGTAAACAACATAATATAAAGATTTCTAATTCATTATCTAATCATTAATATTCCTCAAAAGATGAAATTTCCAAGAAAAAAAAGAACCACAAAAGGATGAACTATGGACGTAAGAAACAAGATAGAGAAAACGAAAAACATATCACATTACAATGTCTACTATTAACAAGGTTTTGCCATTTTAGACATCTTAGCCAACTGTGCCTTCTTTCAAGATCGAACTATAGACATCTTAGCCAACTGTGCCTTCTTTCAAGATCGAACTAGCTAGCAAGGATCAATAATTAAAATTGTAAACCAGATATTGCAATTTGAAGAACCCGAATTTAGTCAGAATCCTTGTTGCAGCAACATAATATGATGGCCATAAAAGTCATAAAAAATTCAATAATAAAACCTTGTCAGCCAAACGTTGAACTGGAGCTTCCCTACTCTGTGCTTCTTCAACCAGACGAACGATGTCTCCCATGGCAGTCTCACTGCCTGGTCTCTGCACTTCAATTGTAAGAGTGCCATTTAGATTTATACTCCCAGCAGCAACCTGACTCTGCATATACAAAATCCAACAGTCTCAATTAAATTAATTGTAGTGCAGCTACAGCTACGGGAAAGGAAATATGTTGGTTAAATGACCCCACAATATCATTAAAGAGTTCCCATAACTAGTACAAATGCACCACACTGATTGAACCATAGACCCACGTATAGAGGAACAAGTAAGACTTACAAGTAAAGTTAAAAGCCAATTTTTATCCAAATAAATATGTTGAGAAAGAATATACCCCAGGTAGTTTTGTTGCTGGCAGAGGCTCTCCAGTAAAACTGGACTCATCTACAGTGCTCCTGCCAGTTCTGACAATTCCATCTGCTGGAATACGATCCTAGAGAGTAAGAGTATATCGGTTAAAAAATATCCCAAAGGATTCTAACAAATACTTTATGAATGTGATCTAACCAATATTAGCAATAGTCTTGTTGCACGAACAGCATCATACTTGCTTTTAGTTCTAACTTATATTAGCCTTGCTGCCATCCATAGTATTATATGGATATAAAATAATACTTTTACTGAAGGTAGTAGCTTTTGAAAGCAAAGCAGATTGAGACAGATAAAAATGCAATTTAAAAAGATAAACTATTCCTGCAAATCTAACCACATTTTGTCCCCATTTTCCATTTCCCATTGTTAGAGGAAATGAAGTACACCACTGTTGCATCTTTATATTTATTAGACAATTTTAATACGTCATAATAGGCTACTAATGGTCAGCCATAATGGAAAAACAAACAGTATAAGCTCCGCTACAAAAGGGTAAAGGAGCTGCAGAGTTTTATCCTGACAAACTGAAGACTCTATATTACTTACTCCAGGAAGCACAAGAATTCGGTCTCCAACAGAAAGACTGTCAGAAGGAACTTCAACACTTGAGTCAAACTCCTTAGTGTCATTGCTAACCAGAAGGCGAGCCTTTGATGGCAATATACTCAAAAGTCCAGTCATATCACTGGTTGCTTTAATTTTAGCTCTCTGTTCCAGATTCCTTCCTAACAAGACAAATGCGATTAGCATAATTGGTTCCTCAAAGAAGGCCTTCCAACCCTGCATAAAAAAAAGGAAATCCATTTACCACATCCATAGTCATGTAAACTATTACTGCGTGCCAAATTACATATTTTCAAGGGAACAAATATACTTTCTTGTTTCTGTTTGATATGTCATGCACAAAGCAGACAATGAGGATCTCACATACAGTTTTTCTCAACTGTTGTAATTTGTTTTTAGAATGTGAGGAAGCCCCATGAAATCTACCAGTTCTTATTTGGTTCTCTTTCCTTATGAGAATGTGAATAAAACACCTCATTAGAAAATAAAGACAAGTGTGGATAAAATTCAATCACGAGACAAAAACTAATAATATCTATGTAAATCTTATAAGAGACAAATAGGATTTCTATTAACCATGCATTGTTATATCATAAAGTAGAATTCAGAACGACTACTAGACCCAAAATAATTTAAGAAACAAATGATTTAGAAGGCATTTTACCAATTTGGGCAGCAAGACAGCAAATAGGCTGACAGCAAATGATGACAAAGACCCAAGACCAACCAATGTGTTCATGTTTGGTGCCTTTTTAAGAAGGCTTCTTATGCCATCAAGAATAAGTTGACGCCCTGGACCAACCAATGTAAAGAAAGACAGGGATAGGTGAAAGCCAGTGGAATGAAATGCATGGATCCAAGGTGCCTTCGCTCCAAGGAAATGAGAGAGATGGCCAACAAGGCAGACAGCACATAGAGCCCAGGAAACAGCTAGCTCTCGCCCTTAAAACACACCATGAAGAGAGAAAAAGAAAGGAATTGCATCATTAACCTCATGATTACAATCGAAGGATCATAAGAGATTCAGAGAAATATTATCAGAAACATCTTCCATCATCTTATATAAGCTAAAAATGCTTATAAGATGTTTACCACTTTCTTTCAACTGTCTGTGTTTTTCCTCCATCTTCCTTTCAAAAACTTGGAGGAAACTGTCTCTTGCTGAATCTGCACTTCAAGAAAACAGAATTGTCAAGCAATCATGTACATCAATTGTGGAAACTGGCATGATTTCAGTTCCATGCAAATGTAAACCTTCAACATTAAGATATATAGTTAAGATGACAAGCATCAATAGAAACATTGACTAGATTCATTTGCAACATTAGGAAGTTCTAGAAAAACATTATTGGCACCAAGTTTTTAAAGAAAATATATTATTCCCGACATATAATGGAACAATAGGCCAGAAAATTCCACTACACAGTTAAAAGTGGGGATTTATTTAGTTTAAGTTCACAAACATCTACCAGTAATAGACATGTTCTATTTTCCCCTATTTTTTGCTGCAAAGGGCAGAAACTAGCTGCAAAAAATTCATGAACAAAGCCTTAAAAAGAAAGCACTTTCTTAAAGCCATAGAAAACACCTGGCCCATCAGCATCTCCTTCATACATGAAGAGGTTGGGGCCTAGTGATTAAAAGCTGAACAATATGGATACAGTCATCACCAAAGTCTGATTCCTCAATAGAGGTACAATTACATGGATTAGTATGCATAATCTAGTTGAACAAAGGAAAATAAGTCATGAAAATTAAAAAGAAAAAATATCACATCCCATGATATAAGATTTTAAGTTTACATTTGGAGGTTATAAATTGCAGAAGATAGAATAAATAGCAAGACAGATCACAGAATTGAATGTTCATTACACCAACTGTATACAGCATTAACCAGGCAGTGGATAACCAATTGGAAATCCCACTTCTAATAAGCACATAACCTACTTTAGATGAAAAGTTCATAAAGTCTTGATAACTAAAGGATTTCTAGTTTTGGATATCAGCAAATTCTTCAAATGCAGGGCCTCCAAAGCAAAGACAAGACTCCCAAATACCAACCACATTAGCCGCAGAGACTGACTTACTGAAGGAGAAATTCTAACATCAATAATGATTTTTTAAACCTAACCTATACATCTAAACTAGTGGAGATAAGATTTGAAAACTACCTAGTCATATAAAAGGTATCCTGGGAACCTCTTGAATTGAGGACATACCATTCACTCCAGACAACACCTCTTTTGCACTAAAATGGCGAAATAACTGCATCAGTCGCTACTTTCTGACCTGCCACTAACCCACATAAATCAAATGAACTCTAAAGCATGTGGTAAGTGGCAACATCCAAACTTATTTGAAGTAATGAAAACTTAGCAAACAGCTAGGGGATTAAAAATGTTATTTAGATGATCTTTTTTATGCCATTTGAAATTTGAATTTTGTAAGAAAATTCAGCTACTGGTCATTTCTCAAACATTAGTTTTAAAATTTTCAACTGAATAAAAAAGTCAGTCTTGAGAGCATGACTGAACCTTTTAACATAGATATTAGCAAGGACTTAGAAAAAATCACAGTTATTAGACTTTACGAAGGGTGAATAAAAACAAGGAAATGGACAAGAATAGGGTGTATATACCATAAAGTTTAAAAATAAAGTTAGAACCCCAACTCAGAGTGGCAGTTCACAATTCAGAAATGAGGAAACTTATAAATAACAGCTCAACAAAAGAAAGAAATTGAATTGAAGAATGAGATTCCATTCACGAAGGTTTTCCACTTATTTACTGCTTCCCTGAAAACTTCCAAATAACTTGTATACAAGTAATGCATAGATGTAGCTGACAACCACAGCTTCTTGACATACATTACAATTATATCTTGATAAACCTCTAAGGAAAAGAAATTCTAATACCAAAACTTATTCTTCCAGGAGCATAAATCTTTACAAACAAAAATGTCAAGAATTTCATAAAAGTCAAAATAGAATACTTGCATGTAACCAATAATTGAGCAACTGGATCAAGAATTCTAGTGGTAATGAAGATATGACTTGAACATAGAGCCATCTAAAAGTGCCTTCAGAACTTTTATTACTCCTAACATCAAGAGTCCACAGATATATGCCAATGACACTACTAAGATGAAATTAGCAGCAATGTGAATAGATAATTTGATACAGTGTATCATAAACAAAAATAACCAAGCAAGCATACAACTTTTAACTATGAAGGTAACAATTTAAAAAGAAATTGTTAATAAGACTAAAAAATGTATCCTTGTAATATTGCCTTCCCTATGTCAATAAGACTAAAAAATGTAACAAAACTAAATGACATTGAAAATGTTGGTGATCAAGAACCAAAACCTCGAAGGCTAGACTTGAAGCCACAGCTAGTCAAATGCTCTGCAAGTGCCTCTCCTAATTGCTTTTGCCAATTTGGTACAGTTTTTGCTTCAGATACAGGCCAAACTATTGCTGTCTCTGTTGTTAGATTTACAGTAGCAGATGACACTTGAGGCTGTCCTTAAAAGAAACAGATAAAGAGCATCAATTTAGATGCAGAGATGAAAAGCATTAAATTCTTGTGAATTGAAAGAAAACATAGCATTCCAAGAACAATACATATTTTCTTTCTTTTATCTTTGTTTCCTATTCATTTTGTTCAGTAAAAGAGAGTATCAAGGATATATAGCCTTGAAACCCTGTTTTACACTTCCAGTCAATTCACCTTAGGTCTAGGGCTACTTAGGCTGCATTTGGTAGCATGGTGTGGAATGTAAGAGATACTCTAAAGGGGAAATAATCATAAATCACTTAAATGTAACTACTAAATGGTAAGGAGCCCTAAATTTTTAAGTTAACTACAAGCCAGACTTCTTTATGAAGGTCATTTGTCTGTTCCTCTTCTACCCCTTAGTTCAAGTGCCATCACCCCTTCTCTCTTCTTGGTGATATTTCCAGGGGGATTTACAATTTTACTAATATGTAAGTAGTTTTATCAGAGTCCAGGGGGTTAGGGCCATAGAACTGAAGGCATGTTGTAGAAGAAACATATAGATATTTTAGAATGGTAAATTATGATTTGACAGTTTCCAAGGCCATACCTTGGTACAACACCACATGTTTTTATCACAGTATTGGTGCCAGATGCAAGACAAACCAATGACCTAGAGAAGTAATTTAAGGACCTTTGGGCTTGTATAAAGTTCAAAGAGAGCAAAATCCCAGGCCACTAGGTACAAGACCAAGGTCCTTGTTACATCCTTGCATAGACACTGGACCAACATCGTGGTTTCCAGTTTTCAGTGACCAAGTAATAATTCCAAACACAATGAATCAGTTCTTCCACAATAAGTTAGATCTTCCACTATTTACCAATGGGTTCTCTGGAGTTACACCTCAGTGCCCCTGCAACACCTTTGGAATCCATCTCCACCAACTCATTTCCAAGTCATATTCTTTGATACAAGTAAGTAAACAAATAAGGGGGTTTAAATTCTGAATTCTAGGACCTGAGAATCCAGTCTTGCTTTGAAATATCTAAGAAAAATTTTGCCACCATTATATTGTTCATTATAAAGCATCCTCATCATGATCGCGAAGTCCAATCAGTTTGCTGAGTAAATTTAACATAACACCCGTAAGATGTGAATACTCCCAGCATCTTTCCTTCAAATAATGCAAAAGCAATCAGTGAAATTAAAACAGGAGCAACTTACTCGACTTTCTAGAATTCTTTTCACATTAGCCGCACATCCCCCACACACCATTCCCTATCAGAAAAAGCAGGATGCATGTTTAAAAATATATAAATAAAAAGAGGTAAAGACCACCTCAGAAAACCGTGATAGAGTGCGAGAGAAGCTCATACCGCAACATCAAGAATAATAACATCAGGTGAAAGTGCCGAAAGTTCTTTACCACCATCACTGACCAATTTGAGATTAGCATCTCCAGAATCACCCCCGGCGCCACCATCTCTATCACCGCCGCCGCCGCCGCCACTCACCCCTCCAAGCCCGCCATTTCCCGCGCCAGAAGAAGAAAACGGTGCAGCGGAACTCGAAACACACTGGAAACGACAGGGTAGTCGGGTGACCATCGCACACAAGCTCCTGAGAGAGGGGGAAGAAGAAGCAAAAGAGCTGGAGTTGCGTATAGCATGGTTATGAGAAAGCCATTTAAGCCTTTGATGGAGAAGAACCGTGGGAATGCATTGACTCGAAGGAGCTCTGCAGAAATGGCGATTCAGAGCTCTGAAGAGCGCCATAGGCGTGGAATCCATTGCAGTTGCAGAAAGTTCTTCTGCGCCTAAACACCACACTATTCTATCTATCTGCCCACCATCTAGTTGTCCTGGCGGGCGATGGCTACCGTTAAATAGTAATCATTTGATTGATTTAATTAAATTAAAAAACTTTATTAAATTAATTAATATAATATTTTTGTTGTCTTTAAAAATATTAATTATTATGATATTTTTTTAAAAATATTTTAATTATATTTATTAATTTTTTTATTATCTTATTTAATTATTATTAATAAAAATAATTTAAAAAAGAGTTAATAAATTTTAAAAAATATATATTATATTTAGAATTAAAATTAATTCTATAATTATATCATATATTTATGATCAAAAGAGTATATATTTTTTTAAATATATTAATAATTTTTTATATTTTATTTTCTTCTTATAAATAATTTAAAAAAAATAAATAAATATAAAAAATATATTTATATTTAAAATTAAAATTAATTTTTAATTAAATTTTATATCAAATATTAAAAAAGTCTATTTTTTATTTCACCTTGTTAAAAATATGATTCCAATTCCAATCGGTTTTCCTTTTTTTAAAAAAAAAAAATCTCCTCCTGCAGATAACGCGATTCCAATCAGGTTTTAGAGCTACACTGTTTGGAATCTAATAATGCACAGACAATAGTGATACTTAGAAAAATGATAGTGATGATAAAAAAATAATATATTAAATAAATATTTCAAAACAAAATTATACTCACATACATAAATGTCTTTATATTCATTTTGTCAAGTTATTTAATCACATTTAATTATATTCATTATTTTTTATATAAATTTAAAATAAACAAAAATATTAAAATAAATATGAAACCTAACAAAAGTGAGATTTAAAACTTAATAAAATAGTTGCAAAAAATTTTATTTGAGTTTTCATAAAAACAATCAACAACATATCAAATATGAGAAGTAATACATATAATATGAATTATATATATATATATTATTCCCAGGGCAACATTCATTTGGAAAACTTTATATAATTATATTGAAACTAGTTCATATAGTGTGACTTTTTATAAATTTTAATATTATATATATATTTATTGAAGTTCAGGAGGATTCTTCATCATTGGCAACAAACAAATTAAAGACTCTCCAATTTTTTTAACCCTGTTCAAATTATTTCCTAAACTCTGACATATTATTTTTTTATATGTGTAATTATAGTACTAATGTAAAAATTTTGTTACATAACGATATATAAATATCTTTTTAAATATTTTTTTAAATTTTAGATATATATCCTGATCTTAGTACACTTGAGATCTAAATTTTTTGTTAAGAAAAATGATATTACTATATACTTCAATTTCAATATACACAATGATATATTGATTTTAAAAAAAAAAAAGATAAATAAGACATCTTAAAGTTTATTCTTGTCTTTGGGCATCCGTGACAGAAACTGCCGCCGTATCGATTTCTCTCACCTAGAAAGTAGCAAAAACAAGAAACCGTAAGATTTGGGGTGTTTAGATTAGCTTTTAGAGAATAGATTTTGGGAATAATAGATTTTGGAAAATAGATTATGAGAAGAATAGATTCTGGAGAATAGATTTTGAGAAGAATAAATTTTAAAAATAGAGATATTTGGATGATTAGTAGTAGAATTACTTTTTATATTAATAAATTACCAAAAAGGGTATGATTTGATAAAGTATGAGAGAGGAGAGAGGGTAGAGAATAAATAGGAGAGAGGAGAAATAGGAGAGAGGAGAGAGTATAGAGAAGAGAGAGAAAATAGGAGATAGTGTGAAGAAGAGAGAGGAGAGAGATGAGAAAAGAGAGATGAGAGAGAGTATAAGAAAAAAGTAGGGGTAAAATAGTAATTAGATAATCTATAAGCTCTTTTACAGTTCCAAAATCTATTTTCAGTAGCTTATTCAAAACCATGGTTTCAAACCGAGGTTTTGTCCAAAATTAATTCTGGACAAAAATGGCTGTTTGGCTCAAATTTTTTCAAACTAAGATTTTGGCCAAAATCAATTCTGGATAAAAATTGATGTTTGTTTCAAATTTTTCTAAACGGAGGTTTTGGCCAGATATTATATTTTATCTCTCCTTTTAAATTAGAGAAATTTAGAGGAAATATATTATATTTTTATTTTATAATATTAATATATTTATAATTTTTTAATATCTTAATATTACTTATATATATTATATTTTATTTAAATATTTTATAAAATAATATAAGATAAATTTCTCTATATAAAAATATTTTTTCTCTCATTTTTTAAATTAAATAAGGTAACATGAAAATCACTTCCCTCTTTTAATATTAATCTAAATAAGGTAATAATAAAATCCCTCATCTTTTTTTTTTCTTTTTCCCTCTATTAAAATATCTTTGCCTACTTTTTCTCTATTGAGTCAAATATACCCGATACATTTTTTATTTATAAATATTCAATCAACAACTCTACGTATAATACATCATTTAATTAATGTTAAAAAATAGAAGGGGTAATTAAAAAAAATACTTAATGATAGCCTAGTGGAGCTGGCGCCTCTCTCAATTCCTTTCCTTGATATTGTATATCCTGCATCAAATGAACGATAACATTAAGACAAAACGAAACCTAATCCTACATAGAAATATTATATAATGTAATAGACTTTATTTTTCAACAAATAAATTATAAAATTCATCACAGCAAGTCCCTAATACCTTTCACTAAAAAAAGAGCAAATATTATAAAATTTATATACTTTTTTGAGGAAAAAAATTCAAATTGACTAGGGAAAATAAAAGAAAATCTTGCTTAACAGATTGCAAATATATATATATTCAAAATAACTGTAAATATAGAAATCTTGGTTGCAAATAGAAAATTTTAAAATGAGTTTTTTGCCACAGCAAAATTGTATATATGTCCCTCTCCTCTTCTTTGTTTTCTTCATTTTTCTTCTGTTATTGGTTTTGTGCTCAATATTTTTGGGTTCCTAGCTGTCTCTCTGATCCATCTGTTTGGGGGCAATGAACTCATTATTAAATTGCGAAATTTTTCTTACTTCTTTTCACTAGTCACTAGGAGTTAATCACATGTTTGTACTCTTAATCATCATTTAATCAGCAAGGGTGTTAGAAACTAACTACTATAATAAAATTAAAAAAAATTAATCATTTGATCATTATAGTTATATGCCTCAATTATAATTTAGTATAATTTAATTTTTATAAATTTGACTTAATTAAAACCCAATCCGCAAACTCTGACACAATGCTACTTAATATGTATAGTTTAACTATTTCAAATATTAGTCTTTAAATTTAAAAAAATAACTTTAATTATTATAATTTTATTTTCTAAATAGTAGGGACCTATTTCTCCGATCCTTAATATAAGATATAATTAAGGAGTTGATCTTAGTTTTAAATATAAAACATATTTTATAAATTTTTTAACTTTTTCTTAAATTATCCTTATTGATACTCATTCAACAATAATTAAGTAATAGAAGTTAAGGAAGATATTTAGGGTATTTTATAAAAAAATATGTCAGATTAACTAATTTAACTAAATTCATTAATTTAATCAAATTAGTTAAATATGTCATATATTAAATATTAGAAAAATATATTTTAAATAGTTAAAATTATAAAAATTAAATTATAATAACTTAAAGTTTAAAAACAAATTTTCAACGTTCAGTCTGGAGTCAAAATTATAGAAAATAGTAAACTTTCAGTCCTCTTGTAGTGAATTGAGGATGAAAAAGCAAAACAGGGAGGGGTAGAGAGAAGACTTACAGAAGCAAAGTGATTGACATCGCGATGGTGAGCTTCATCAGCACGAATAACAGTGATAACATCTTTAAGAGTAGCATCTTTAGGAAGTCTCCAATAATCAATAGCAATAGCAGGAGCAGGTTCATTCTCAACCTTCCCACTTTCAATCGCCATCAAATGCTCAGTGTAAGAACTCACAGCTTCCTCTTCCAAGTACCCTACGAACCTGTGAGCTATTTTTGGAGAGATCATGTAGAACAAGAAGAAGGCATTGAAGAACACTCCCTGTGCTGTTATTATCAGTAGCCTCTCGTGCCAGTTCGGCTTTACTAGCTCCGTCATTGTCATCAAGTGCATCCTCTCGTTCTCCGCTTCTTCTAGCAGAGCCTTGATCCACCCGCCGCTGTGCTGGAACCGTCGGAGGGACTTCAGGTGTAGCACCATCCCTCCCACCATCCCCGGCACCGCTGCGATTGTTTCCAGCATCATCGCGTGGCACCCGTATCGCTCCTGTAAATATATCATGAGCATGTAGCTTTTAGATATTTTTTATGCTCCTTAATAATATAACATATTTTTTAAAAAATACTAGTTTTTTTTTTCATTCCCTTATTAACTATAAAACTTCCTAACTAATTAACTGATTTTATTGAGGATAATTTTAATATTTAAAAAATAACTAATTTTGACTAACTCCATTGATGGACTATACTTAATTTGTTGCATTTATTTCGTCAAAATTTTCAATTATACTCAATCATGTGTGCTATTTTTCATGTAAGTTTAAATTAAATGAATATATTAAAAAAAAAATAAGACACATGTTAAAGTGAGATTGAAAAATTTAACCAAAAGGGTGTAACAAAATTTGATCTAAATTTTCTCCTTCATTAATACCTTTTGTAATACCTCAACCTCTCAAATTTTTTTCCTATTAATTTCTTCATAAAATAAGTGACATTTTGATAATAAAACGAGGTAGTTTTAAATTTTTTAAAGAAAAATACTCTCAGATTTTGTAACTTTTTTTCTTCAATAAAACAACGAAAAGATGTTTTAAAAGGTTGGAATATTACAAGAGCCATTAGAAAATGAGCATTAGAGAGAGGCTGCTTATCCGCTTATTTGCATATATGTGTACTTACAAGTTACAACAGTGATATTTAGCTTTTTGTTGAAAGTATTTAAATTCTACATTACAAGTTTTCAAAATGAGATAAGATCGTCAACTAGCTTCTCCATTAAATTCGGATATTAGAAGACAATAATACTCATACGCAAACTTAGAAGAGGAAGAGAGCACGAACCTTGAAATACAGGTGTGAGAGAACATTAAGGAATTTCACTGTCCTGAAAGCAACCTTGTCCCCGAAAGTGGTAGGCAGATGATGCTTTGTTATATCGATCGACAAGTCTGCACGGTAAGTGTCCCATGGCTGCAAAACACTCACCCAATTAATCGCTGTTTATCCCTAAAAACAACCAAGTTCACAAAGTCAAATCAGTCAAAAACAATCGTTAATTATGATATATGGTACCATGAAACAGTTCCAAGGCCACTCAGTTCCGTCCTCTCTTTTAATCTTCGGCATTGAAATCCCCCAGTAGCTTGAAACGGCGCCGTTTCCGTTCTCCTGCTTCTTCTCCGACTCTGTTTTCTCCCGCTGCTGTGGCTCCTTCTCTACCGGAGAAGGTGCCAAGGTCGATGACATCCTCGGCCAGTAGCCGTAGAGATGCCCGAGTTTCAGATCCGGCAACGCTGATGATGACGCTGTCACGATATGGCGGTTAAAGTTCCGGGAGCTACCGGAGACCAGAACTCGCGCCACCACCGATTTTACCAGAAAGTGCTTCATGATCGATGATGATGATGAACTGTTTGTTGAACTACTATATGATTGTGAGAAGCTCAAAAATAATGGAGATCTATATATAGAAAGATTGGAATAATTATTCTTTTTCGTATTCAAATTTTTATTTTCCATTTCGTGGTCGGATTGAGAAGAACCTCCATTATTGAAGGAGTCAGGGATTCAAAAAAAAAAAAAAAAACAAAGAACGTGTTGCGAAGGTGACGGGATCGTGTGGAATGGTCCGGGATGGCTGAGCCGTCGGCTGGGATCAAAGGAAATTATAATATTTACTCGTTCCCCCATGTGGGCGCACGTTGTGGTGGCTGCGATGTGTGGCGATAGGCGAATGAATCCAAAATGGATTCCATCAGTAAACATAAAATATGAAAAGTTTACTTGACTATAATAAAAAAATATCATAAATTTATTTTTAAAATATTATAATAACTATTTTACTTAAAAATAGGTATGAATCAATCCAATTTAATATTTTAAAATAGAGATTTCTTGTGTTATATGAAGAGTTAATATTTGAATTTTTAAAGATTTAAACTCTATTTTAATCTTTATAAGAATCGATATGATGACCATAAAACTTTAAAATTTAATCTAAAATATTTTAAGTCCCTATTATGATCATTGAATAATTTTAAGTATATTTATGACAATTAATCAGTAATCATATTAAGATAGAGCTCAAGTCTTTTAAAAATAAAAGTAAAATTATTGATTGAGATAATTGATTGTAGCTTAGAATAAATAAATTAAAATTACTAAGTCATGTCAACTTAAATATATTTTTAACTAAATTGAGTATTTTAAAATTTTAAAAGTATATTTAATAGTTAATTGATTTATTCTGTTATCTATAAAATGTAATCAATAATCTCAATTAGCAATTATATTTTGATTTTTAAAATATTTTAAACCTCATTTTAATAAGATTAATAATTAATTACTATCAAATTTTTAACCATAATAAAAATTTATAATAATTATAAATAATTTATTAATTATACTATATTATTTTATGTCCATAGAAATATCTAGTTTAGCTGTTTGGTTAAATTAAATAATCAATAGAAAGTCTATGATAAATCGAATATTATTTACAAATGGTATAATTCTCACAATAAAATATTGATAGTTTGAATAATAAGAAAAATAGACCCCATCATTTTATTAGTATGAATCGGAAGTGATCGCTAAAATATTTTACATTGAGTGTAGGGGTGTATATTGTTATTAAATAGTGGTTAAGAAAAAAAGGATAGGTTAATATGTGAAATAAGTTGAATTTTTCATTATTCCTCACTTCTTATAACGTTATTGGATTTGCTTTTTTTTATATTTTAAACTTTTTCACACTCTATTAGATAAATATGAAAAAAAAATTGTTTTAAATTATATAAGTAAATACTTTTGGATCATAATCCCAAATAAACAATTAATAGTAGAATCTCGTAAAAAAAAAAAATCTTTCAAAACACTTATATTAGTGGTACATATCCTTAAAATTAGTTTATAACATTCATAATTAAAAGGAAAAATTATAATTTTTAAAGATAACACATATTTTTATAAATAATTAATTTAATTATTTTTTTTAATTTATATAAAATACTCTGATATTTAATATAAGATATAATTAAGGAGTTAATATTAGTTCTAAATATAAAATATATTTATTATATTTAATATTTTTTTAAAATTATTATTATTAGCATTCTCAATAATAATCAAATAAAAAAATAAAATAAATAGTTAAAAATAATTATATTATTTTAAAAAATATATATTAACTCATTTAATTAAATTAATTATATATTAATAATATGAGAAATAATTATGTAACTTTTACTCTTGTACCACAGTATTTTATAAAGAAATTAACAAGTTATGTGGAGAACGCGCATAATGTAGTGAATACTGATTGGGTGACTCCATGAAATAACTATAATAGATGCATCCGACGGTGGTTAAGGGTTGATATTATATGTCCAGGAACTTCATGAATCTATTAAATTTGATCAACTATTAACTAATAATCTCAATATAGGTGGATTTGGTCAACAAAACAGAACAGAGAACAATACGCTTGTCACTTGATCAAAAAGTGGGGCCCAGGTAGAAAATATGGCAACGTTTGAAAAGTCAAGGCATTTGAATTGACTTTTCGGGCTGGCTGACTCCGAGTCAATGGGAACAATATAAAAATGTTTCAATTAATGAAGTTGGAACGTGGCGAATAGTTATTGGTTTAGGGTAAAACGTCGTCGACTTTGCTTCTGCAGGATATTTCGTCCAACTCAGAAGGAAAGAAAGCGCCTTGCAACGCCGTTGCGTGACTCCTTTCATCCAAATATACCTGCTCGCCTCCATGATGTTCGTTCAATTGACAATTAGGACGCCCGTTTTACCATTAGAAATGGACTAATATTTTATTAATTTATTGTGGGGCGGATTATATAATCCATTAGTGTTGATGGATTAACCCATTTTTAAGTCGGTGACTCTATCTATTATTTTTTTAAAATTATTAATATTATTATTTATTTTATTTAAATATTTTTATTATTAAATATTATTAAAAATAATTATTTATTTATTAATAAATATTGATATATTATAATTAATTAATATTTATTTAAATTTATAGTTATAAAATTTAAATTTTTTTATAAAAAATAAGAATTTTTAAGATTATAACATTAATAATTTTTTGATTATGCTAATATAATATTAAATTTTTTTATTAATATTTTAAAAATTTATAAATAATTTTTTATAAATATTAAAAATTAAAAAAAAAAGCTAATCAATGACGTTTGTCAGAATAGAGCGGATTATGCCAATCTGCCAAGCAAGCTAGCCCATCATATCTATAATTATAACTCTCCCCTCTATTTTTAATTAAGGCCAATTATTTTTTTAAAAAATAAAAAATATTAAATAAATTATTATTAAATTTAACATATATTATATCATCTTTAATATATTTAAATTAATTAACTAATTTATTTAATTAATAAGTTAATTTTAATTATAAATATAATATATACTTTTTAAATTTATTATTTTTTTAAATTATGAAATTTTTTAATAATAATAAAATAAGAGAATGAGTGAGAAAATTAAATAAAATAATTATAGTATTTAAAAAATATACTATAATAAAAAACTAATTCTTTAATCTAATTTTAGTTAAATATAATTTTTTAATATATAAAAAAAAGTTACAAGATAGGAGGACGAGGTTGGAATATTCTGTATTTTTTTTTAAAGTATATTGATTGGATCAATATATTCGACTCGCCACGGCCTTCACGAGGACTGGGTCATTATTAACTTTGATCCTAGAGATGTTCAAATTTAAAAGATTAAATTAAATAAAATATTAATAAGTGAGAAATATATGGAGGAGATAAATAATATGGTAAACAACGGGTATAATAGGTTGGCCCGTTGATCAGTTTGTGGCTCGCTTGTTAGATCTTAAATGGGCACAGGTTCGTCCATGTCCATATACAAACTCGTTTAAGTCCGTAATAAACGGGTTGGGTTAAATCCGTTTAGGTTAAAATGGGTATAGGTAACCCGTTTGTCAAAGATAGAATTTTTTTTATTTAAACTAATTTAAAGTTCTAATAATAATTAGAATAAAGCAACAATAATACATATATGATATGATTTTTTATACTAAAATAACAATAAAATATCATAATATTTGATACAATTTGTTCTCTAACACGACATGTTATTGTAGACCAAAAAAAAAACAGAAATGCTACAAAAGAAGGTAAATGTCCTATACTAATAATAATAATGACAACAATAAAGACCAACGCTCAAAACAAAGATTATTATGCAAACTTGGCTGGTAGATTTGAGGAAACAACTTCAAAACTCAAAGGTAGATGACACGGCAAGGAACACACCTGATTGACAACAGAAATAGATTAACCAAATTTAAGAACATGGCATTAACTCTTATAACTGTGACATCCACATCAGCTACAAAACTAAGATCCAAATGAATTCAAATTATAACAATACTCAAACATATACAAGATGTTGCCCGAAAGACAAAATCTGAAATAATACAGTAACACATATCTCAAAGAGCAGCACTTTGAACAAGAGGAGGCATAGGTATGCCTTTTTAGATTTCTTAAACCTCCTCTTTTATTTAAAACAAAGGCACTTATCAAATAAGAATAAATTTACATAATGTTGAAATTGAAATTTCCTACCCTACTAAGTCAAAGTCTAAATTAAAACTTGAAGACATTTTGTCATTCAAATCCATAAGAGTTCAAACTACAATTACCATGTAATTTGTAAATAGTTAAATCAGTAAGATAGATAATTACAAGATTCAGTCACACAGGTAGAAATTTACCTTTTGGCATTCATTATCATATTTGCAATTCCTTGACCAACTAGGCCACATCCAAACCCAACTGATCCAAGAATCCATACAATGCACCCTGAGCACCGAATTGAAAAAGCATTCATAATTTTATAATTATTTATGTAGCTTACTTAATCTACCAAAAAAATAAACTATATCTCATATTGAGCATCCAAGGGAGTACCTCATTAAATAAAACAGATGAGTTAAAATCAAATAAAAAGCAACAACAACATATTATTATGATTTATTCCATTACATTTCATATCTTGATCCATGTTCAGCAAGCTACAACATATCATTGTTCTGAGTTAGATATTAACTCCACATAACTCAACTACCATAGCGATTGGTATGTAGATTAATGGGCAATATAGAACTCAACTCAACAAGTGTCAACAGACAACATCATAACATAATATCGATGGCAAAATCTAACTTATACTCTATTGAAAACTAAGATGAGTCCAAGGAACTTCAAACTAAAGTAACAAAATTGGAACTTGCTACATGATTCGATACTGCAATCTAACCAACCATTGTTTGGGCTTTGTTCAAGATCACTTCCTTCATTTAAACATAAATCAAATACTTCAATTCAAAAAGCAAAGAAGACACATTTAAATTCTAAAACTGTACAAGCATGGGCAACTTCAATAGCAACATAACAAAATTAAACTCATATTTAAAGCTATATGTCTCATCAGATGTCTGGAGAAATCAATGCGAGACTGAAGTCTAACGGAGTGAACGATGAAGGCAAGTATGACAGTCGATGGGTAAGGGAGGAGACCGAGCTGAATAGTGAGAGGGGCAATGATAGCAAGAGGATTAAGGTTTATGGCACGATGGGTTTCACTTGGAGAACTGGAGGAGGACATGAATAAAATCGATAGCGACAACAATAACAGGTGGAGGTGGAGGCGTGGCGGTGGAGCAAAAAAAAACTGACAACGATGACGAGTTTCACTTTGCATACTTCCAGATCCAGTTCTTCTTTTGTCGATGGAGGTGTCAAGGTGAAGGACTAGAGGCGACTGCTGACTGCCAATTGTTGACTATAGAGGTTTGGTCTGCGTTGCCAACTTGCCATGGAGCAGTGGAGGTGGAGCCTATAAACTGCAAAGGGAATCGAAATGTGCCAATTGCAAGTAAGAAATGAAATGCCAAATTGTCAATTGCCAAACTAGAACCCTAAAAGCCTAAAGTCTTAAACATGTATGGGCCAAACTGTTGAGCAAAATAAAAAATGCCTAAACCTTTAACCCAATAATAATGTAATATATATATATATACACATATATGGGTGGGCACGGGTAGCCCGATGGTGTGCCCGTAGCCCACCCGTATAATACAATGAGCTGCCCATTTAAGCTCGCTCGTTACAGGCTTAGTTTGGGGGAGCCCAAAATAGGTAAATTTATCCTGGGTCTAGAAGGGTGCACTGGGTGCCAGACATTTTGCTCAGGCCTAATAAATAATGACGTCTATGTACCTAATAAATAATACTACACAACCAGCGAAGACCGCCATGAACTCCATATGTGTGCGGTGTGCCTCGTGACAACGTAGGCATGAAATAACCTTCAAACCCAACAAATAGAAATCGTAACTGTTTGACATGCACTAAAATTATAATTTTAAGAGGTTTTTTTTAGCTTAAATCTTAATTTTAAAAAAATTATAATAATTAATTATATTTATTTAAAATATTTTTAAATTAAATTATAGTTTTAGATAAATTATTAAAAATAATTTTTAAAATAATATAAGAACTTATAAATTATCATATTATTATTTTACTTTTATTTTTTATATTATTATTTTTTGTTTCTTTTTTCTCTTCTCTCCTTTTATTTCATCGCTTGCTGTTCCTCCTTCTCCTCTTCCTCTTCTATCATCTTCTTCTCCTATCTTCTTCCTCTCCCATCTTCTTCCTCTCCCATCTTCTTCTTCTCCTATCTTCTTCTTCTCCTATCTTCTTCCTCCATTGTATTTGTTGGATGGAGATGAGAATGCGAAGGAGAAAAGAAGAAAAAATATGAGAGAAATTTGGAGGTATAATATAATTTTTTTTATCTTATATATTTTTTAATAATTTATTAATTATAAAAATCCTTTTAATAATAACCATCCAAATATTTATTTATTTAAATTATTATTTTTTAATTTATTTTCTATAAGTCATTTTCTATAAATTCTATACTTGTCTTTGTACTAAAAAGAAATTTTAAATCGTTAGTACTTTTACAATTTTGCCTCTCATTAAAAAGAAGGTTGTTCTCACCCCACTCCATCGGCTGGCCGTTGCCTTCAACTCCCTACCAGAGGCTGAACTCAGCTGCTGGCAGTTAAGTTGGGATTTAATCCCACCACCCCTTAGATTTCAAAAAATTTTATAACCATCGAGTCATTGGACCATTTTATTAAAATAATATAAAATAATTATCAAAGTAAAATACCCAATTTTAAGAAAGTTACTCGAGTTTTACCATTTCAAATAAACAATTCACAAAACTTTCTTATAAAATTTACACTTAGAAAGATGAGAAGAAAATCACATAATTTAAGATACTTATTACCCTACAGCGTGGGAAAATTAATTAATGTAAATTGTAAATTCTTAGTTCGTTGTCATCAATAATTTAAAAAAAAATACCCTTATTATTAAATTCAACTCTAAAATAATAAGGCAATCCATGATTTGAGATTTGTAATATCAATATCTCTATCACTTACTATTAGAAAAGAAGATTTATAACAATAGTTAAAAATGACATTTTACAATAATTTTAGGAGCAAAATGAATTTTATAATTGTTATAAGTTTATATTTTAACGATAGTCCTAAAACAATTACTGTTAATTATTTGAATGAAGAAAGAAAAAGAAGTAAAAGGGAGAGATGGGTAAAAGAGCCACAAAAAAAAGAGTAAATGAATAAATTAAATAATAATTTATAACTTTTATAATAAAGAACAATAATAAAAACGATAGAAAATGATATTAATAATTAAGATTGATACCTAAATTAAAAGAAAAATATTAGAAAATAACTTTTGAAAAAGTCTATAATAGTAGAAAAAAGAAATAAAATTACATATGACTGTAAAAGGTAAAACTAAAAAATAAAATTAAATCTATAATTTTTAAAATTTTATGGAGATTTTTTATAGCTTTTTTTTTTAAATTATCGTTAAAAGTCTCAGCTAACTTTTAACAATTTTTTTTATAAAAATTATTGATAAAAATTTTTAAAATTAAACTTATTTATAAAATATTATTTTTTTAACGACAATTTTTCTTATAACTACCCTAAAAAATATTTTTGTAGTAATGATAGGTTAGATATTTTAATAATGAATATTTATCACTTGATAACAAGAAAAAAGAATAGTTATATATTGATTGTCATGTAATGTACAAAACAATACTTATGAAATGTTAAAATATAGGTGAAAATGGTCTTAAAAACACGTGCTTTGAAGTTTGAACCAGCAATAGTGAGGGGGGAATTTTTATTTTAACGTAAAAGGACCTGTTTTTGGATTGTTTAAAAATACTCATTTAATTATATTTATAAATCATTTATAACTATTTAACATAGTCAAAGAAACTTTAAATTTTATTATAAAATTTAATAATTTATTTTTATTTAATATATATTATGTCCAATTAAAATAAAGTCAATATAAATAAATAAAAAATAAAATAGTATATTCATATACAAAATTTATCTATTTACCTTATAAAGGCTTGCTTAGATATACTTTTAGAAAATGACTTATAAAAAAATTTGTTTTGGACAATTTTTATAAAAAGACTTATAAAGAAAAAATTATAGAAAAAAGTAATTTTTAGAAAAATGAATGTTTGAATAGTTATTATCAGAAATATTTTTTATTAGTAAATTACCAAAAAAATTGTGAGATAAAAAATAAAAAAATAACTATTCACAATATAGTCAAAGACAATTTTTCCATTGTTCACTCTTCACTTTTCCCCTCTTCTTCCCCAAATGAGCTATACTGGTTCTTTCTTCTTCTAGCTACCATCGTGATAAGGGAGTGTTGACGAAAAGAACAGAGAAAACCACTGGCAGAGAGAAAGGAGAAGAGGCGAAGTGAAGAAAGAAAATGGAGACAGAGGAAAACAAAGAAGTTGACAGAGACGAGAAGAGATAGAGAGGAGAGAGTGTGTTAGAAAAGTACGAGTAAAATAATATTTTGATGTCCATAAACTTTTTTTACTATTCTAAAAGTTATTTCTAATAACTTATATGAAACCATTATTTTAAATGATAGTTTAATCTAGAAGCCCTTTTAAATAAGTATAGCTATTTGTTTTAATTTGTTTTCAAACTTTAATTTGAGACAGGGGCATTTTTAAAACTTTAGTTTGAAATTATTCTAAACACGCACTAAATAGGACTTAGGAATAACCCAATTAACAAAGTTTGGATATAATATTAACAGTATATTTGATAGGATGGAAGAGTTTTTTTATAGAAGTAAAAGTAGAAATATAAATAGACTTAAAAAGTTTGTTTTAGTAAGATGGAAATAATTGATATAATTGATATATAATTTTTTATAACTTGAGATAAAATGATTAAATTTGTCTATAAATTATATAAATAGGATAAAATAGTTCAAAAAATTTTACTTTATCTTCCATCATCTTAATTTTTAACTTTTTTGATAGAACTGAAATGACCCAAAATATTAAAAGTAGAAGTAAAAGTGAAAGTAACTTATATCCACTAGTACAAAATAGACTTTTTAAAACTCCATTTTTAAATCGGTTCTCGCAAAAACGATTTAAAAAAATAACCAGTATTACTTTTGTAAATAAGGGTAAAATATTTACACCTAATGTAAACATGACTAGTGTAAAAGAAATTAGTGGTGACATTTTTGTAAATAAGGATGAAATATTCTATACCTGATGGAATGACATCCAATGTAGAATATCCTTGTGTAAATATTCTACACCTGATTTAATGACATCTAGTGTAGAATGTATTTGCTATTAAAAATATGACAAAATACCTTAGCTTTTTGCGCTTCTTTATCTTCACAAATCACATTGTCATAAATGGAGAAAACCAAACAAAGGAGAACACATGATGATAGGAAACTCCGTCTTCGTAACACACTATTTAAAACTCATTGAAGAAGAAGACTTATATATACGATGACCTATACATGTGCTCATCGTTCTCTATTGTTGAAGTCTGTCGTTATCACCTCTAAAGCTCACAAAAGAATAAGACCTAGATCTGCGATTGTGTGTGTCTATTTTTTTATTGATTTTGTTTAAATATATTTCTGTTCACTTTTAACTAGGTAAGTCGGAGGAATTGTGACAATGTTTCTGCGATATCTTCAATTAGGTGACGACATTTCTAGGTTTTAATTTCTGTGTATATATTTGGATTTTAATTTCATTCATTTCTTAGTTCTGTTTAAATATATTTTTGTTTTTATTTGAGCAGGTAACCCAAAGGAATTGTGACGATATTTTTGTGATATCTTCAATTAGGTAATATTGTTTATGGGTTTTTGTTGCTGTTTATATATCTAAGTTTTTTATTCTTTTATTTTTGGGTTATCTGGCTTTTTCTTTTTTCATTTTTTTTGTTATCTACTTGTGTTTTACAGGTACCTATTCTTATTCATCATTATCCTCCTCCTTTAAATTTATGACGAAGAAGGAAAAATTTTTAGTGCTTTAATGGAGTAACTGGTTTAGAAACTTATCTTATTTGAATCTAGAGTTTTTTGATTATTGATTTTTTTTACATTACATTTTAAATAGATTGTATGGAATAAACTGTTTAAAAAAATTAATTTTCTACACCAAACTGGTGTATAATATCAAACTTTATATACGGGTTATTTTTACACCAGACCTAATCTAGTATAGAAGCATGTTTTCAACTAGTTTAAAAAGCATATTTTTTATCAGTTATTATACCACACTAAAAAAAATATTAAATTTCTATTTCTATTTTCACTTCTCACTCACTAAATATAGCATAAATGAAATGTGTGTGCGAGTGTGAGCATTTAGCTAAAGTTTTATGTGTGTTGAATTTGAATATCAAACCCATTGCTGCTTTGCATTCCACAAGGGATGGGGCAACAAGAGATTTGGTGGTAGTATAATTTTAATTGATGAAGTCCAGGGATGATTGCAAAAAAGAATAAATATTTTACATATTTATTATTTTTAATTAAATTTAATTAACATTCTGAAATGCATAACTTTAATAGTTATTTCTTATAAAAAGGAGTGAGGGATTATTTAGCTTTATTCGTTTGGTGAGATAAGAGATTTTCTTAATTGACGGTAGAGGCTAATCTATCTCTCGATGTGGGGAGCAAGAGGGGAATAAAAACCAAATTTGCTTCATTCCTATTAGTTACAAGAGTTGGTAATAAAACCTTCAATCACTTTTTAAAAGGGTGTGAATTCCTGTCACTCGTACCAACCTGAAATGGTAGACTTATTATTTCCTCTCAATTTTAATATAAAAATTATTTAATTAATTTATATAAATTAAATAATTTAAATCAATTAATTAATTATAATTAAATTTAATTCTCAAAATGAATATATATTATATATTATTTAATATATTTAAATTAATTAATTAATTTATATAGATTAATTAATTAATTTTTAGATTAAGTATCAAAATGAGTATAAGTTCCAATCAAATAACAGCCACTGGACTTTTCTTAATTCTCAAACATAATATTAATATAGTCATTAACCTTTTACTTGTTAGCTAATTAATATCATAAACTTAGTTGTGGAATTTTTCTTAGTATAATTTTTTTAAAAAAATTAGATTTATTCATAATTTAAAGATATAATAAAGTCTTTATTAATCTTAAATAATATTAATATTAGTTAAAATGAATAGTTAATTAACTTTAAATGTTAATTTAGATAACTAGTCGCGAAATACTTAAAGCAACAACATATGCAAGTTGATAGGTTGCGTGGAAAATATCTTTACGTCAAGTGAAGTAGTAGCTTTACGGAAATGGTCTTCATGAGCATGGCCTTGGATAAGTTTGCCGTCTTCTAGAAACCCAGCTCTTTTTTTCTGTCTCTTTTTTAATTTATTTTCAACTATATTTTTTCTGTTATAAGATTTTTTTTAAAAAGTTGAATTTACTCATAATTTAAGGATAAGATGAAGTTTTTTTTCTCTTAAATAATATCAATATTAGGTAAGATAAATTATCTATTATTTTTAAACGTACATCTTAGTAATTAATAGATTAATTTTTTTTTTTGATTGCCTATCTGGTTCACCCGAATTTTACTCTGACTATATCCGGATTCAACACACGTCGTGCACTTGGCTATAGTGAGTGAGTCTCCAAAAAATAATTTTTTTACATACACTAAAACTTAAATTTAAAATTTTATTTAAATGATATTAAATTATTTACTATTTAAATTAATTTTTATTGATACTAAAAGATTAATTTAAATACCAATGTCAACTAGTTTTTGTTGAAATGCATCAAATGGATAAGGTATATTATTGAATAATTTAAATAGAATAGGGTTGGGCCTGATGGGAGAGAGGCCCACTGAAGTTAACATGACTTTTTTCATATTAGGAGAGGACTAATTTTTTATAATAAATAAAGAGGATTGATATAAATAATAAAAAATAAAATTATATTTTTAAATCTTAAATTTATATTTAATTTTGGGGTAGATCCATATTAAACCCATATAAATTTTTTTCTATATAAAAAAATTCTTATAATATTATTAAATTAATATTTAAATTTATATTAAAAGATATATTCACACTTAATATTTGACACTATTTTAAATATAATTATTTTTAATATTTTAAATATAAAATTATGTCATAAGATATTTTATAATACTACACGCATCTAGTCCTCAATGAACTACAAAGCACTTTAGCACACAATATATTTAAACAAATATTTGAAGATATTAGATTTATTTGATATAATAGGTTTTAAATGGATTATGGATAATATTATATTTAGAATAGGATTGGAATGTTCAAAAAGTTTTGAAATCTAGATCTAGATTCTTTTAAAATCATAGAGTATACAAATTCAAATGAGTTAATTTTTATATTTAATCACGAAGGCATTAAAGTCATAAATTATTTTATTTATTTTTGTTGCTATTGGTGCAGGCAGAATAAAACAGCTAAGGGCCTTTGTACCTTTCACTTGTTTATTATATTTTGAAGTAGGGGTGTGCATGGGTAGGGTTAGGTAGGGCAGCTCTCCTGCCTAAAAAATATATGGGTTATATTTTGTAACTCGATACCCAACCCTGCCCGATAAAAACTCTAACAATTTTGGGTTGGGCATGCTTAAGTTGTGATATCATACTTATGTTGTGAAAAAAATCTGCAATTATGAACTTATAAAATAATACCATATTCATGTGTTTTCAAGAGTTAAATAATATCTATAATCTACTAAGAATAAGACAACAAAGATAATAATTAAAATATTGAGATCTATTGCATATAAAAAATAAGCGTTGAAGTCTAAGTAGTTTGTAATTATAACTTTGTATCAATATCTCAAATATTGATAACGATAAAGTATCTAAAAAATAAAATAAATAATTATAATTTGTAATGTAATAATATGATAATTAACAAAGTTAAAAAAGAAGAAGAAAAAATTAGTATAGTTATAAATATTAAAAGATACAACTTATTTATTTAATTACTTATATTTTTAAAATTACCTTTTAGTCACCAGTAATTATCATATTCTCCCTTCTAAGATAGATAAAAAATAAAAAAAATAGAAAAAGAGGTGCTCATGGGCAGGGCAGCTCCTATGCCTGGTGCCTAACCTAAAAAATATATGGACTGTATTTTATAACCTAATATTTAATTTTATCTTATATTTATAGGTTAGATAAAATATTTTTATTACGAGTTAGATAAGAGATACTAGGTCACGAACTTACGTGCACAGCCCTATTTTGAAGCGATCTTCGAAATCGTCAGAACTTGGGGAGGTCGGCCCTTTTACTGCTTCATTATCTTTGACCCGATTATTTAACAAGAAAACTAGAGATCTTTATTTATTTATTATTTTATATATTAAATTATTAATTATTTTGCTTTCATTCCTCTTTTATAAGACAAAATCATGTAATTTATAAACTCAAATAAATTTTATCTCTCTCAATAATTTTTTTTATACACAGAATTTAGTTTAAATTTATAATATTATGTTTAAAAATTTAACTATCTATACATATTAATTATTTTTTTTATGGAATGACTAATTTTCAAAACAAAGGATCTAAACTCAAAAGGAACAACTTAATAAAATTAATAAATATTTTTTTATAAATAATTAATTTAATTTTTAATTTATTTAAATTAATTATCTAGTTAGGGATGAAGTATATTTTAAAACAAAACTATTAATTTACTATTTACTAATTACTCTTAAGGAGTAAATGAAATGTTCAATGGCTATATTTTTTTTTAAAAAGAATTTAAAATTTAGAATTTATTTCATTGCCTTATCATCCTGCGAATTTTACTCTAATTATTTTTAATATTTTAACTTGGATGGATTGATGATCTCATGATCCGTAGACAGGGACGATTCACGGAACCGACAGACAACAAATGTCCAGAATTCACTGGTCTTAAACACATTTTTCATTTGAAAAATAAAATAAAATTTGCCATCTACGTATTTTTGCTCCGTTTTCGAAGATTTCCAGTCCCGATTTTCGACTTTCCCACGTCACTTGAGATCTCAGAAGCTGACTGGAAAAAGAGAGGAAAAGAAAAGCAAGAGCCGAATCCATCGTATTCATCTCCTTCTCCGCGTTGATCTGTGAATCAGTCCTTTTGCCATGGCGGAGCGTGATTCTTACGGCGGGCTGGGTTCTCGATTAGGTCAGTTTATTTTGTTTTTTAAAATCATTTTAATAATCTTTGACCTGGTTTTCGCTTGGATTCCCCATTTTTGTTTTTGGGATTTTCCATTGCGGAACTCTCCATTATTTCACTTCTCGATGTATACTTGACGAATCGACAGAGGAGCGATTGGAAACGGTGTTCATCCGGGTTTGAAGCTCTGGCGTAGTCCGTTCGAGGCTGGGAAGACCGTAGGCAATCATGGTTTCAAATCACTCTTAAACGACAGTTTTGGCATCTTATCAAACCCTATTAGTTCAATTTATATATTAGACTTTGGAGGTGGAGAAGATTCTTTAAATTCATTTAGACAACTATATGGATTACTTCAAATGAATTAGAAAATAGATCACTGTGCTGAAGAAAGTTGAATGTTGTAAAAAAGGAAACTCTGGCCGATGCTAATTTGCATGCAGATTTAACCGTGCCTACAGAATGTATAGCCTCTAAGAAGTCCAGTTACATTGAGTGAGCCACCTGAATCAAGGCGCTGGTAACAAATTTTTAGAAAGCTCTGGGGCCAATGTGTCTTGGCCTGCATCATTTGCTGCTATACCCATAACTTCATGGGGGAAGTATCCCTTAAGCTTGGCATACAATAGTGATAATGGAAAAATTGATGTCCCATAGAGATCAAAACCCTTGAAAGGCGTAATTTGGTGAGGAAGTAATTCCTTAACGCGTATTCCTTTACAATGAGAGAAACTGAATCAAGGGCAAAGACAAAGTATGCGACATTCCTTTTGTTGTGATTATGACAAGGCATTCTTAGATAACTTCATTTGCTTGGAGGAAAGACTGATTGGAATTGCATTTACAAAAATTATAACTAAGGTCTGGCCTGATTGCTTAGTTCATATTTATTTTATGGTTCAAAGCTTTGGTGACATAAGGGTTACCTGAAAATATGAACCTACAAAGTGAAGTTATTAATATGCAATGGGGTGCCAATCACAAGAAAAGGAGCATATGATAGTTTTCATGATGATACATTGAGGCCAAGTAATGATGATATGAGATGATTTGGCCAACCGTACGTAGCACATTAGTTTTACTTTTAAATTTGAACACAAATGCAATGAATAGTTGGTTTTTATGTTTCTGATTAAAATTGTCCTTCTCCCAGCCTCCCTCGTCATGCGCTTTTTGTTTGTGTTCAAATCTGAAAGCTCATTGGTATTGCCTGTGAATGTGATAATACAGCAATCAAATATGTGGCTAAATCTTAGGTTTCTGCTATGCAGATATTCAGCAATTACAATTTGAAGCCCAGCATCGATGGTTGCGGCCTGCTGAAATTTGTGAAATCCTTCGTAATTATCAGAGGTTTCATATCACATCAGAACCTCCAAACATGCCACCGAGTATGGTTTCTGCATCTGTTACTGATAAATTGATTGTTACATTTAAAGTATGCAATTCATGTTTAGTTGGGTTAAATTTTTTGTGATTGGAGCTCAAATTCTAATTGAGTTTGAAGATTCTCAGTGAATTAAAGGGTAGTGGCAGCCATATAGGTGCCAGTCATTAGAGGTTGGACACCACTTTCTTGCCCCTCCTTATGTATAGCCAAGCAAATGATAATTATTTTTGATGCTGAAGTATTTTAAATTTATTATTTATGTTAAATTGAAGGTTTCACAGTTCCCACTCCTGTGAACTCTAGATATTTAATTTCAATGATTAGAAGCAATGCGGGGAGATTGACAAAAAATAATTTGGAAGCTATAGAATACAACATAATGATATATCAAGTTGAGTAATTCATATGATATTATTAGTGGTTTCTTGTTCTTCTTCTGGCTGAAATCTTTCTTCTTGTTTGTAGTCAACATGATTATATCTTTTTTAATTTTGGATGGATAAGAGACTTTAAGAGAGAACAACAGAATAACAGTGGACAAGTGATCCTCCCGACTGTGAGGAAAAGAAAAGGAAAAAGGAATAACCAAGACTCTTTAACTCAAAAGAGCTTTCCAATCTCTTTGTAGATCCACAAGGGACATCCTATAACTCATTTTTTATTCATGCCCTAAAAAATTTGCTGTTTGACATATGATTCACTATTGCAGGTGGTTCACTTTTTCTTTTTGATAGGAAGGTATTGAGGTATTTTAGAAAGGATGGACATAATTGGAGAAAGAAAAAGGATGGAAAGACTGTGAAGGAAGCTCATGAAAAGTTGAAGGTAAGCTTTTGGTTTTACCTATAACTAGGTCTGTGATTAATCTAGTCCTTTTAAGGCAAGAATATATCTTCCAAGCAGCCCTAAGGTGACTCAAATTGTTTTTCAGTTATTATAATCTTGCTAGAGATAAGTCTTCATAATCTAATATAATTTTATGCTAAAGTTTAACTTCCTTCAAGCAATATTAGGTGGGAAGTGTTGATGTATTACATTGCTACTATGCTCATGGTGAAGAAAATGAAAATTTCCAGAGGCGAAGCTATTGGTTGCTTGAACAGTGAGTATGAACTAATTTACTGGCCAATTTTTTTTAATTATTTTTGTTTTACAATTTATGGAAAATGGTTTGTCTATTCTGACTTGGTAGTTTCCCTTAGACCCAATTAGTAGGTGGTGCAACAGTGCACTTGTGGACTTGCAGTTTTATGTTATCTTGGTTCACCACATAGACAATTATGTACATGCTATTGGAGTTTCAAATATTAACAAAATTTGAAGTTTGCAGTATAAATGTACTGACAGGTCATAGTAAATTGAATATGTGCCCTGTGAATGGGTGCTGAATAAATTGATCAGAATATGGTTTTATAATCAATTTGTTTTTACTGCAGGGATATGATGCACATTGTTTTCGTCCACTACTTGGAAGTTAAGGTATTTCTTTTAATTTTCTTTATTTTTACCGCAGTTCTTGTTTATTATTGCCCGTCGTACAGTTTTTTAAAATCTATTATTTCAATATAATTTTCACTCTGGGCTATGTTATTGTTAATAATCTGTTGCGGGAGTTTGTCTTTGACAGTTGAAAGACTCTAGTTACTAATGTTTTTCTAAGATTTAAAAGCTGCAACTTACATGATTTATGCTGATCTTTTGCTAAGTGATTCTGTTAGGATAACCTCTCCTACTTACTCTCTTTATAAGAATCTCATAAGGAAAGCAGAATAGAACCCAAGCGAATCTCTGAATAATTTTCTTTATTTTCCTCCCTTCTCAATTATGAGTAAGCTAGAGATATAAATAGATGCAGAATTACAGATGACTCTCCCTATATTTTTGGAAAACATGCCTATGACCAAATAAATAAGATCATGTTGGACCGACTCAATTGACTCTCCACTAACATAGTGGGATAAACAAAATAATTAACAATTAATTAACTGCTTGGATTTAGTCATAAAACCTTATCAATACTTCCCCCTTCGAAATCCACCTTGTCCTCAAGGTAGAAGTCAGAATCTAACTCCACAAATTAATAAAGAGAAATCTTCTTTAGAATATGAGTAAGAATCTTAACTCATATAACTAACAAAGCTTGAGGAGAATCTCCAATGAGTAAGAATCTTAACTCAAATAATTAATAAAATCTAAGAAATAATTAATAAAATCTAAGGAGAATCTTTGAATGATAAAACAAATGTTAAATTAATTTTTGCTGGAACCCTCATTCTTCATCGGCGCTTGTGTCATGGGAACTTGATCCTTGACGACTTCTAACAATGAGAGGGAGGCGGAGGTGCAACGGTGCCCTGGTCGGAAGGGGTCGCCACACCTGAAGAAGAGCGCCTTATCTCAACGCTGCTATTTGGTTAGGTCCCATCCATTTTGCCGTTAAGGTCCCGATGCTAAAGAGGGAGCGCTCGTGGAAAAAGATGCCGAGGATCCTCTATATGTGTAAGTCAAGTTGGGTTGGTGCTGGGGTGGGCAAGAATTGGGATCAATGGATCGGTTTTGGCCCATCATGGAGTCGGGTTTTGAGCCACGACCCGACTTGGCAGATTTCTCTATTTCCAGGGCTAAACTTGAAGCTCGGTAGACTGTCTTTGGTTATAAAAGTTCTCAAGTGGTGATGCTGATAAAGTTGTGTTGCCCCTTTCTTTTGGAGTCCTTTTTCTATCTCTATACTGTACATTAGTTAAGAATCTCAAACTAAGTGGAAATCAGGTAGAAAGCATGTAAAGCTGGCTAATGTGGAAGGTCCCTCATTTTAGAATTGTGTTCTCGACTGATTTGTATTTGAATATTAGCAGATAATTTTGGGTGCCATTCTCTCAGGGTCATAGGACAAGTGTTGGAGTAAAACCTGATATTCATGAGGTTTCATCAGATTCTCAAAGAGGCAGCTCTGCATCATCTGGTTTTTCGAGAACTTATAATACTGTGCCTTCAGGAAGTACAGATTCCATGAGCCCAACTAGCACTTTGACATCCCTATGTGAAGATGCTGACTCTGGTAACTCTTTTTTTCTAACTTTATTTTTAAGGTTACTTTTTGGTTATTCTTTGTGACCTGATTTATGATGCATCACCATAGATGCTAGATACGCACAAATAACAATTGAAAATACATAAGTCCTTATAGAGAGTGATTTGGAAATGTTAAGATTGTGTAAAATATTACCAATCAAAATCTAAAATTATGTTCATACAGTTGAAGAGAATTAATCATGGGCATTTGATCTATTATGTTACATAAGATTGGAAAGTTACAATATCTTGGCACATTTATCGTACCCTAATTCTATTTTTTAAGCTTTCCACTCAATAAGGCTGTGTAATTCCTCACTTTTTCCTAGTTAATTGAAAGGAGATTTTTTACTTTTTTATTTGGTAAACTTTAGCTCCTATTGAGCCTTAATTCTGTGCGGATTTTAAATAATTGTCTCCATCATTTTGCCCTTCTTGGTTGACCGGGTATCAAGTAGTAATGGGCATCCCTAAGCTGTTCATCCCTAAGCTGTATGTGCTGTCGTGTACAAAGTCAGAGCAATATACTGATTGTTTTTGGCTCTTTCCTTACATTCTATATATATAGATAGAGAGAGAAGTAACGGGCATCATTTTATTCCTTAAAACCCTTGCATTATAATATTAAAATTAAAGGATGTTGAACTATGCCATTCAAATATTCATATGCAGCTGAAAGATTATGGAAGGACTCTTGATAATATTATCAAGATACAGGTCCCAGTTTCTCAATCTATTCTATCTTTGGGTTTGCTTTTCCTTTTCTCTTTGGTCAGTGCTACTGGTCTCCTAGTTGTTTCATGCATATTCAAGAGTTGTGTTTGGCATATGTTTGAGACATTTTTTTCAATGTTGACATGTATGTATATGAGTTGTCAATCTGTTGGAGTAATGCTGGTATCCAACAGTTGTACCACTTGCTTAAAATTAGGTATATGATGTGTCAGAGCTTCATAAGACATGATAAAATGCACAATGTTTATATATGTCAGCATACTGTTAAGTTACGGGGAAGCTCAATTCATTTGGTAACCCCTAAATGGTTGAGTTTCTGTTAGAGGATATTCGCCAAGCAAGTCCTGGGTTGCGTTCATTTCATGTTTAACCAATATAGTCCTCCAATGGACAACAGTCGTGCCGATACAAATAGTTCATATATCCTGCATCCCTTTTCAGGTTACCATGCTGTTTTTAACCCCCCACCCCACTAACATGATTGTTGATGACTTGTGTTATTTAATCACTCATCCTATGAGCCTATTTGAGATTTAACATCTGACTACATTTGAAAATCTTTCCAGGGTATCATGCGCAGTCATTGATTTCTGGAGCAGACCACATTTCACAAGTTCAGCGAGATAAGCATAGAGGCAGTGATGCTAGTACTTCTTTCATTGATGCCCAAAAAACAAATGGAATGGCCTTACGGGACAAAGGCTTTGAACAATGTACAAATGGATTATCTGCTGATCCATCCCTTGTATCATTTACTTCCATCCCATCCAATTCAATAGGAAATATTCTTGAACCAGAAAATACTGTTCCGGGTGAACTTTTAGCCATAAACAATGTCCTTATTGGGACAGCTGGGAGTTCTCAATCCCTCCAATCAAATTGGCAGGTACTTTCTGCTTACTTTTACCATTTCTGCCAATAGCATCCTCTGGGATTATTTATTGTTTGGGATTGAGAACTTATCCTTTAAAATTGTGGTATATCAGCTATACTGGTAATGTGTAAATCTTTGTGCATACAACAATAGTTAAAATTAGATAGACTTTTCTTTTTCTGTCAATAGGCTGCTGTGGAGTCATGATATAGGCTTTGCCATGATTTCCAGGTTAATTTCTCTTGTCAAAAGTTTACAAGATTCGCTAGCGTTGATGTCACAATTACACTAATCTGTTCGATTAAAAATAAAAAATTTGGATGGTTCCGTATGTTCTCTCTAGAATGTGAAATTCTCTCGGGGATTTTGTCAAGGTTGCATAGTTGTGATTATTTTCATCTAAAGACTTTAATAACATGTCAAAGTCCATTTCAATTATAAAGTATAAGTTGAGGCTCATGAAGATATATTTATATATAGTTAATTTTAATCTCTATCTTTTGCATTGATGAGCATTTATGAGTTAAATTTCTTGCTAGACGACCGCATCAGGTAGTAATTGCTTAGTTGTTAAGAGTCTTTCTGAGTAGCAGCTATTTGTTTGCTTGGCCTTTCATTATCTTTTAAGTGCAATATCTGCAAGCTTCATATTCTAGTGTTATTCATTTTGCTATTTGAACCATTGATCCAGATCCCTTTTGAAAGTAATCCAGAAAATATGTCCAAAGAGCTTGCAGCCCAATCGCTGGGTTTGGAATTTGGATCTGATTTTACCAATGGCATGCGGGGGCATGAAATACATAATCATGTTGCTTCTAGCCCGGTAACTTTTAACTGTCAGCAAAAAGAGGAGACTGTGCTGGAAAACTTTCCAGAACAGTATACAGATACTCAATCTCAAATTTTGCTGAAATACAATTATGGGAATGAAGCTCCCACAGAAGAAAGTATTAATTATGCCTTGACTGTGAAGCGATCCTTATTAGATGGGGAGGAAAGCCTAAAGAAAGTTGACAGCTTCTCTCGATGGATTACTAAAGAACTTGAAGAGGTGGATGATCTTCATATGCAGTCATCACCTGGCATTTCTTGGAGCGCTGATGAATGTGGGCATGTGATAGATGATTCCTCATTGAGCCCCTCCATCTCTCAGGACCAGCTGTTCAGCATAAATGATTTTTCACCTAACTGGGCTTATGCTGAATCGGAAACAGAGGTACTGCTCAAATATTTAATATTTTCAGAAAATATTACTAAAAGTGAAATTCAATGAAAGGAGATGTAAATTTATATCTGAATTCCAGATTTTATTTCAAGTAAAATACTTTAGCTTTTCCCCCTTCCTTTTTTGGTTTCGTTTCCTGATTCTCTCCTTTTGTATTATTGGCGTTGAAATTGAATTTGATACATTTATTTCATGGTGGAGGAGATGCATTTAAGACGAGTTGCATTGAGTCTTTTGCGTCAGATATTACCTGCTATTGTCCTGGTCATATTCATTTAATATGTGCAGTTCAACATATTTTCTTTTCCTTATTTTTCCTGTCATTTAATATGTGCTCTTTAAAAGTGTTATTGGATGATCTTTTACCTTCTTTTGTGCTTCTTTTTCATCACCTTTTATTTTTTTATTTTTGAATTCTTATATATTTCTGTGTATGTGACTTTGATTCAACTTTTTCTCTTTGGATCTCTGTTGCAACATCATAAAAAGGCTGCTGTAATTTGACAGACAACTTACACTATCTACATCCACGCAGGTTTTGATTATTGGAACATTTTTGAAGAGTCAAACAGAGGTAGCGAATTGTAACTGGTCGTGCATGTTTGGGGAAGTTGAGGTTCCTGCCGAGGTTCTAGCCAGTGGAATCTTGTGCTGTCAGGCTCCACCTCTCAAGGTTGGACGGGTTCCCTTCTATGTAACATGCTCCAATAGGTTGGCTTGCAGTGAAGTGCGGGAATTTGATTACACGGAGAGCTTCGCTGAAAATGTTGACGTTTCGGATTTCTATAACAGTTCAACTGAGATGCAGCTTCATCTGATACTAGAGAAGCTACTTTATTCAAAATCAGCGCTCCCTTCTTATTACAGCTTTGACAATGATATGGTGAAAAGAAACTTAATGTTTAAGCTCATCACGCTTAAAGAGGAAGAGGCGTTTGCAGACAGGGAAGAGCTGATGTCAGAAAACAATGCGTCCCAGCAAACGGTGAAGGAGTTAATATTTTACAGGCAAGTTAAAGAGAAGCTGTACTCTTGGCTGCTTCGCAAAGTAATTGAAGATGGTAAAGGGCCAAATGTTTTGGATGAAGAGGGGCAAAGCGTGCTTCATTTAGCGGCTGCTCTTGGTTATGAGTGGGCAATAATGCCAATCGTTACTGCTGGTGTAAATATCAATTTTCGCGACGTGAATGGATGGACAGCTCTGCACTGGGCTGCATCCTATGGAAGGTTAGTAATATGGATTTTGTTGCAGTTCGTTTCCTAACAGGAATCGAGCTAATGAACTGTGGTTTTTGCTTGCAAGTGAGACACATATTTCAAGAAGTTGAAATTGTTCTAGTGCAGACTCTAAATTGTTTTCCTATGAAAATAAACTCGCTCTCTGAAAGTCACCGATAAAGTGATCGCTTTCTTCAGTTCAAAGCGGATGATGTTGGACATATAGGACATTCGTCATTTATCATTAATTGAAGAAACTTTTCTTCTTTATACTAAAATCTTTCTCTAAGATGTTATGTCAGTATAAAGAAAATTGGCTCCTTATGTAATTCTTTTACCCTCAATTGTTCAGGGAACGGACAGTGGCTGTACTTGTCTCCATGGGTGCAGCTGCTGGAGCATTGACAGATCCGTCCCCAACGTTTCCCTCTGGTAGAACAGCAGCAGATCTTGCTTCTAGCAATGGGCACAAAGGAATCTCTGGTTTCCTTGCAGAATCTTCATTAACCAGCCACCTTTCAACCCTCACAATGAATGATCAGAAGGGAGATGTTGGGCAAAAAGTTTCAGAAGTAGAAGAAGTACAGACAGTTTCAAAACGAACTGCAACACCAGGGTTTAGCGGTGATATGCCAGATGCCCTCTGCCTTAAGGATTCCCTTACTGCTGTTCGTAATGCTACACAGGCGGCTGATCGTATATACCAAGTATTCAGAATGCAGTCATTTCAGAGGAAGCAGTTGACTCAGTTTGAAGATGATGAGTTTGGATTGTCAGATCAACAAGCTCTTTCCCTTATAGCTTCTAAGGCATGCAAGGCTGGATATGGAGATGCTTTAGCCCATACTGCTGCTGTACAAATACAGAAAAAATTTCGTGGCTGGAAGAAAAGAAAAGAATTTCTCATAATTCGTCAAAGAATTGTTAAAATTCAGGTTAGTTGTTTTATTCCCTTTTTTTTCCTTTCAAGTTTTAGATTTCTTTCTTTAATATCGTTGAAGTTCTTTCATTAATTTTTTCATAGTTTGATTTCTCATTTAAATTGATTCTCTTCTGTTTTTTTTTTTTTTGCTGTCTGGGCTTTGTGGTCACAAAGCTGATGGTATTGTTGGGTTAAAAAATTTCAGTTGAGTAAAAGTTGAGAACTAGGGGTGAAAAAGCAATTATAGGCTTGTCATGCTTTGTGAATAGTTCAGCTTATTATAGATTTATTTTATTTTTATATATCGAATTTCTGGGAGTTCTATTTTCTCTGTTGTTGGCCTCGTACGATTGGTACATTCTTCTGATTCTTAAATTTCATGGTTCTAAGGCCCATGTAAGAGGTCACCAGGTAAGGAAGCAGAATAAATCAGTCCTCTGGTCTGTTGGAATTTTGGAGAAGGTAATATTGCGATGGAGACGCAAGGGCAGTGGTCTACGTGGCTTCCGATCAGATGCTAATAAAATCCCCGACCAAGAAAATGACACTGTGAAAGAGGATGATTTCGATGTTCTCAAGGAAGGGAGGAAACAAAGTGAAGAAAGGTTCCAAAAGGCACTTTCAAGGGTGAAATCTATGGTTCAGTATCCAGAGGCACGGGCTCAGTACCGGCGTTTGTTAAATGTTGTCGAGGACTTCCGCCGAACCAAGGTATTCTTTTTAACATCCAGCATGTATCTGAATGGACGACTGGATTACTAATAGGCTTAAAAGGGTCTTTTGCTTTGAGCCTTTCAACTATTATATTCTCACGAAAATCTCTTGCTATTGTAAAAAATCTGACAGGCATGCGATATGGATGTGATCAATTCAGAAGAGACAGTGGATGGTGTAGAGGACCTTATTGATATTAACATGCTCTTAGATGATGACAATTTCATACCCATAGCATTTTGATTGATTCTTTCTGGTCACACTACTCTGATCCTCTCCACTGTAAATAGATGGCCAGAACTGCTTTTATTTGGCACTGGGGAAATCTTGGCAGTTGCTGTATATATATATATATATAAAATTATATACAAACGCATATATATGATCAAAATTACATTGTTGAAAGGCTGGCTATGGTTAGATCATCATCATCATCATATATATGGTTCAGTTTTTGGAAAGTCCCAAGTATTGTAACCTACTATTGAAATATGTAATATATGATATCATGGATCCTGATTTCATATGGTAGGAGTATTTCTATTTAAGAATTGGTTAAGGGATACCAATATAATATATAATTGCAGTTTGTAAAGAAATTTGACTGTTTAAGAGTGCATTTTAGGGCTAACAATACATGTAATTCTTATCTTTGGGGATTTGGTTCATCATAACTTCTACATGTTAGTTCATCTCTCATTGTCTTTGGTTTTTCTTTTTCTTATTTGTTTGTGGGGGATTCAGGCTTAGGGACAATAAATTGCCTTGAGCATTAATTGAAGTGTCGAGAAATTGTCTCTCTCAACATATGATTGGGATTGGGGAATTTAACAGGGCTGGTATTTTCAGACTTCTCTTCATTTCTGGGGAATATGATAGAAATATTGAAACTGATCTGTTTTTGTTTTTATTTTTAACCACTGAGCGTAGTCCATTTTCGGACATTGATTTTGATCAGAATCTCTCCTCAATTGAACTCAAAAAGTAGACAATACGTGGCACACAGAAGTAGATAGTATTTTCCTGAAAAAGAAAAAGGAACAGCCGCATGGATATAAATTTTCTCCTCTCCCCTCTACTTTTTCTAATCATAAGATCAACATTTGAATGGTTGAGATTTGTGTTTTTTTTTACAAAACATTTTTATTTTTTATTGCAATTGGAAACCATTCAGTTTGAATTTGATAATTTATTTTCCTTTTTATAATTTAACATCTTGATAACAATTCTATAGAAAAACAAATATGAACCATTGAAGTGTTGATCTAATGGCTGAGAAAGGAAGACGATGAAAAGAGAAAAAGAGGGAAGAAACGTCTCCTATGAAGGCATTGGTAAGTCATGTGACGATGGGTTGATATTGGTACGGATCCGTTATCTGTCTGGACGGCACCTTTCTCAGAATGAAGAGCACCAAAGCAGATGGAATAATCTCCACCAACTGCATCCCAAAGAAAATTAATAATAATAAAATAAAAATAATCATAATAATTTATCTATTGAAAAAATGATTAACCCTATCCTCAGGCAACAGCCACCACTCAATGTGATCAAAGGCATTCACATTCCCCTAATAAAATAAAAATTTAAGCAATTTGTCTCATTAAAAATAATAAACCATTATTACAACTACCAAAGCATTAAACATACGTAGAAAAACTATTTTACAGATGCCTACACTTTTCTTTAATTTTTAGTTTGGTACCTTACGCCCTTTTCTTTCTTTATTAAATCCTTCAACTTTGCTCTTGTAGCTCGAAGGACTGATAGTGCTAACATATCAAAGTTATAGGGCTAAAGGTGTTAATAGAATAAAGTTAAAGGATTTAATAAAGAGAGAGAGAGAAAAAACATAGTTACCAAATTAATGATTGAGAGACAATATAGGTATCAGTAAAATAGTTTGTCCAAAATGTTGTAGTTATCTGACACCTTTTTTAAAGTCACTTTATTTATACTTTGTAAGCACATAGCTAAAAGGGTCATTGTTCATAAAATAAGGCTCGGATGAATGAAAGTTTGTAGTAGTTCAGATGAATGTATGCATAATAAGAGATTCAATTAAAGAACCATATTCCCCCTTTGGGTGACATAGAAGAGAGTGCAAGATCATTCTGAAACTTACCATGTAATAAACTAGGTTAAGAGTGGCATGTTCCAAGACATCGAGATCGGCACCCTTTTTAAATGAAGCCAAAGCAAGCTACAATTTTGAAGGGTGGTAAATATGTTATTGTAAGAAAACACAAACTCTATAATTAGATAAAATAATTCCAAACTGAGACAAGACTCACCATAACACATCTTATCAGAAAACAAGTGCAGCAAATACATGTCACAGAGCCAACCTGTCAAGGAAAAGAAAAGTTAAGCTCAAGCATGAAGAAAATCTAGGGAAAAGATGTTTCACTTCTATCCCTTGCAGCACAGTTTGAAATTAATATCATAGGGAAGATATACTTGTTTTTCAAGGACTGGAAAAAAATAATGTAACTTGCATATTTGATTAGAACCTCGTAAAGCTTATTTACACGGCCTCTGGATTCAATAGGGAAGCGCAGCAACAGGATAAACAACCTACATCAACATTAGGGTTCAATTACATGGAGCAAGAGAAGTTTTGTTAGCTTGGATACTCTGTTATTTTTGGTAAAACAAAAAAAATATTTAGGCGAGTTGGGTTTAGGAGTTTGGATTCCCTTTTATTATTGGAGCACTACAACAATAAGCGAGAAAGAGATAGGTGGTGAGTCTTACTAGAAGGAAAATAAGATTATTTAAACTGACTCAAGTGACAGGAGATAGAAGTGGATTCCACCACTAGTACAAAAAAGCTTTTCTATAGCGGAATTTTTGTATTGGTTTTGATGAGACGGTATAGAAAGTATGATCGGTACTTCTAGGTCAAAAAAGCTTTTCTATAGTGGGCTTTTTGTATTGGTTGTTGATGAGATGGTATAAAAAGTGTGACTGATAACATTTTCGTAAATAAGATACAAGACTGTTGACTTTTTACACCAACTATATCTACAACAGTTAAGGTGCCTTTTTGCACTAGTGCACTTCTCTTTCTCTCTCTTCACTTGGACTATATTTCACTTTAGAGGATCTAGATTGAAGTGGAGTGTGGGACCTACCCCTATCTCTTCTCTCTCCTCTGACCCTCTATGTGGAAGTGAAGAAGGTGAAGACTTGAGTTTTCTTAGGGGTGTTGTGGGGACTTAGCTTACCTCCCTCCGTATATCAAGAATCCCAGAGCAGCACAGAAAGAAATAACTGCAAAACAACATTGGAACAAGATTCAGCATTGCTTCAGATCATTTTCCAACAACACTAGAAAAGTATAGATTTGAAGTTTCAACCATGTATGAACCATTTGAATATATAAATTCATTATATATACTATAGTTTCAGATCATTCTAGAACAAGATTCACCATACTAGAGAGTTATATATAGGTCAGAAGATTCATTATTATAGCATTAAGGTCAATTAAAATGATATATTTGACTGTGATAAGTAACCTGCAAGGAAGAGTTTAGCAGATTCTGCTCCAGCTGCAGTTTTGCTTATGCTCATATAAACCCAGATGCAGATCTGTCATATTTCAAGTCAGAAGATTGAAAAAGGAAAAAAATAATAATAACATGATTAACAAAGAAAGCCATATATATTTGTGTGCTTGCTTGCCTGAATGGAGTATATAATTCCATTGATGATATAGTAACTAGGCCTAAGTTTATCTGCTGGTAAACTTCTTGCCTGAAACAAAATTTGCAACTCATGAGTCAAATAAAACTTACTGTAAATTTATCACAAATGACTTCCATTGTATTACTTTGATCCCAAATATAAGTAACTTTTAACTAATTCACACATACTAATAAAAACACTTAAAATCATTAAATTTGTCACAAAATTCAAGTGATTTCCAGTATTATCCTTATTAACTACACTAAACTCCAACATCATATTAATTTCTACTCTCTCTCACTACCCTTATTAAATATAGGCATATATGGAAAAAATATTTAATACTCCTTAAAACTATCAAATGTCTTTTAAAAAGGGTAAAGATTGGAGTGGTAATCCTACTAAAAGATAGTAGAAGTACCTGGTTATATATCTCAGCCCAGAACAAGACAAGTAATGTAAAAGTGGAGAATAACAGAAGACTAGGAAGATCCATCAGCACCTGCTCTAATGCCTATATATAGCAAAGATTGATTGTATAGAATAGTCAAAACATCGTCTCAACAGAATTTGTGCCGTAATACTTTAATTTAGCCAAAAACAATGTCAACTTGAAAAAAAAATCTCCTCGAATTGTTTTCGCCAAGGAGTTTGATAGCAAATACATGAAAATATACCTAGTTTTTTTTTATTCCCCTTCAGTGATCCTCAAGGTATCCTCAAGTCAATTGACTGAGTCCAGATTTAGTGTTAACTCAATCACATTTAATTAATTAATTTAATAACCTATGATGACTAGGTTGTTACATGGAGGCTGACTCAGTGAACGTGGTAGCACAAAAGATATTTTTACGTTCTCTCTATGTGTTTCTTGACTAGTGATGGTAGAATTCACAGTCACCTGCGCCTTCATGCTAGTCATAAGAATCCTCAATCTCTTTGTTCATCTAATTAATCTCTTAACTATTTCACTTTGTTGTTTAATTAGCTCAAAATATTTAGAGAACTACGGCTTCAGATATACTAGAATGACAAGAGGTATTTATAAGTCTTTTACTATCATTCGGTTTGAAAATTTTCTGTGTGCTTGTCTGCTATCATTCAGATCTACTATTATTTATGGTTGTGTTGTAGGTGTTCTTGTGTATTTCTTTTGTTTGTTTGATCAATCATATATGAATTCGGTGTTCTTATAATTTCTTTTTTCTCATGTCAAAACACCATTAGAATGACAAGTATTTGAGAATAGGAATATATACCTTAGGTCTAATGGAAAACACACTTCTGTGCAAACCAAAAAGGACAGCTCTTACTGCAAAAGCAATATATGATATTGGCAATTAGCTCAATAAACACTAGTTAGCATAACTGTCTTAAACTACTATTCCTCCTCCTCCTCTCCCGGTACTAAATGTTAGAATTAGAAAAGTATTTAGAATTAGATAACTAATTTATATAGATTAAAATAATTAATTTAGTTATTGGGAAAATCCCCAAAAAAATATTACATGGATTCTGAAATTCTAAAAAGGGCATATTAATACATACAAGAACATAATGGTCAAGTATCAATTTAGGATTGCAATATTTGTGTGAATAGACAGAACTGCCCTTGAGTGGTATTGACTACACTAGTGATAAAATTAACAACTCGTGTAATAATTTTAACTATTTTAATAATAAGATTTACTACTCCATTTAACCCACGGCTCAAGTAATTGGATATGGTTTTGGGACGTTTACTAACTAGTAACAAAATTGACAACATGAATAATGATTTTAATTATTTTAATAATGAGATTGATTACTCTGTCTTTTTCCACTACTCAAGGGTAGTTCTGTCTTTTCCCACAACTATTGAATTCCCTAATTAATACTTGTGACCAATCTGTCATTTTGTATATTAATATGCCCCTTTTAGAATTTCAATATTCAAATGGAATTTTTGGGGGATTTTCTGTTAGTTATTTATAAAAAAATATGTACTGATTTTTCTAAAATACCCTATTTATTCTTATACATTTGAACTACCCCTTATAAAAACCATCTTAATATGTGCATTCAATAGAGATAGTTTGAGAAAATAATTATAAATTTAGAAGATAAAATGTATTAATGTCTTATATTTAGAACTAAAATAAATATGTTGACTAGTGTTTACATTTATGATGGGGGAGTAATAATTTGATATATAACTTAGTAAGTCTATTTAGACTTACTTTTAAAAATGAGTGATTGTGAAAGTAATTTTTGAAAGTAACAAAATCATCAAATATGATGAGTCTTTCTAAAACTCTTGGAAAAGGACTAATATGTAATGAGTATTTTATCTGTAGGGACTGACTGTTAATTTACTCTCTTTAAAGAGGGTTTTAAAGACTCTTACTTGCATTGATGATAAAAGTCATCAGGTGAAAAACTTTCTGAGTTGTCCATCCATACTCAGGTATCCTTAATCGAATCCTCACCAATTGTACCTAACAAAAAATAAATCAAACTTCATGTCCACTTTTGAATAAACGCCTCCAAAAATAACAATTTTAAGCAAATTTATAGAAAATTAACTCTTAAAATCTAATAATTTTGTTTGATGATGATGATTTCAACAGTGAAAGTAAATTTAATTTTTAATATTATATTCTTTCAGGTAATCGATTTATTCAGCTCTTAAATTCTATAAAAATGCACATGAAATAAACTTCAGTTTGGATTGTTTTGGCTTTTTAGATGTAACTATCTCTTCTTTTATAATCTTAACTTTAGTATTATTTTTAATTTAATATTTTCAACTAAAATAACATGACATGCAAAAAAATAGTTTAATTAAAAACTTAGACTAATTATATTATCATGCAAATTCACTTCTATAATGGAAACTAACAAAGCATCAAATCGTCGAACAAATTCTCAAGCATCTCACAAACACTGTAACTTGAGCATTTATGAAAAATATTTTCCAGAAATCAGCGTCATCCTTAAATTACCTAAAGAAAGATTCAATAGTCACTTGAAGGAAGATTCTGATTTCTGAAGTTAAAAAAGAGAGAGAGTGCAAAGCAATAGTGCTGATAAGAAATGATGAGTGCATTATCCTAAGCTGAGTTTATCGATGCTCAGCTGATCGAAAGAAACTTTGCAGGAAAGTTGACGGAAAAAACAAGCCAGAATTTTCCCGAGAAAACGAAAGAAAATTGATCACCAGAGCTGCGACAGAAACTAAGGCATAAGAAGCACATAAGATGTAGTAAACTGGACTCTGGCGTCGATCTGAACAATGAATATCATTATTCCACCACTGGAATAACGCTCCTTCTTCTGCAGAAAATGCAAAGCTCTTCGTCTTCAGCATGATTCTCTTCTGAGCTTCGACCAGAAACAACGAAGAAGAAGAAGGTGGTTCAGCGGAAACACATGCCGACTGGGAGGACACGTGGCGACACATCGCCGCGTACAAGTGGAAGTTCGGGAGTACACGTGTGGCCCTAAAAACGGCGAAATCACCATGGGGCCATATTCGTTAATTGCGCAACAATGTTGTTAATTAGCTAGAGGTCTGTGGATTAAAAAAAAAAAAACAGTAGCTAGAGGTCTCAAGTCTCGACTTCAAATTCACAGTATGCATCTCTATTGAATATTTTATTTGGAGAATTTTATTATCTGTGTGGTCTTTTTAACCCAACTTAGATTAGTTGAGTTCAACGTGACTACTATATTTTAAGTGGTTTAGTTAAAAATTAATCATTGTTTATTTTGTTTAAATTGTTTAAAATTATGATTTTTATTATACTACCCTTTGTCTTCATCATAAGAGATACCTATATAACTAGAAATTAGATATGAGAAAACAGGTCAATCCGTCATAATCCGCGAGTTAGGAAGAGGCGGCTGTAAAACACTCCCATTTAGCACCTTTTTATTTTTAATTTTTTAATATTTTTTTTAATTTTTTTTTAAAATTTTAAAATATTAATAAAAAATTTTAATATTATATTAGCATAATTTAAAAATTATTGATATTATACTCTTAAAAATTTTTAGTTTATTAAAAAAATCTCAAATTTTATAACTATAAATCTAAATAAATATTAATATAATATTAATCAATTATAATATATCAATACATGTTAATAAATAAGTAATTATCTTTATTAGTATTTGATAATAAGATATTCAAAATAATATTTGAGTAAAATAAATAATAATATTAATAATTAAATTTTTTTATATAAAATAGGTTCAACTTATTTAACTAGCTCTACTAGAAACTAATTTTCTAAAGATGTAGAGATAACTGAATTGTGTTTTTCTTTCTCAATAAAGTAATTTACATATATATGACATTTAAATTCAGGATATCATATTTAAAATACTCACCAACTTAGTTATTTACTAAATGTGCTAGGCTTTTGTTAATAAACTACTCTTCTTTAACACGTATAATCAATATAGATATTTTATACCAAAAAAATTATATACAGTGATTGGGGACCTTATGTTTAAAATAAAAATAAATCTCTTATATTTAGAATAGTAGGAAGTCTAATATATGATAAATACTTTTTTAATAATTGATGAGTAATATTATTGAGCCAATTAGAAGTAATTATCCCAACAAGATTTTTTATCTGTAAAGTCTGGATCCTCAACCTTATAATTGAACGAGTTTCATTTCACATCGCACACCTACCTATATGGATAAATATCACTCAAATTTTCTATACTTTTATTGTGTGATTTTTGCATATAATTTTTTATTAGTAACAATATGATTTAAGATATTATAAAAAATTAAATATAGATATTTTTTTAAATAGAAATTTAAAATTTAATTTAATATATTATGATAGATTAATCTATTTCGTTAAAACTATCTAATTTAGATATTTAATTGTGTTTTATTTTTAATTATTATATATTAGCACATAAACATACATCTACAATGGCATAGGTTTGAACCTGTGACCTTCTGTCCCAATTGAACCAAAGGTTCTTTTAGGTTAATGTGTTTTCTTCTTCCTCTCACTTGCATGTTGTTGTTCATTTTTTTTTAGGTTAATGTGTTTTCTCCTAGTCATCTTATGGGTTTAACAGGATTAAGTCCACCCCAACAAAATTAATATTGTTTAGGTTAGCTCACAATTTTTCAGAAAATTTGGGAAAAAGTCTCTACTTATTTTTTTATGAAAATTATCTAAATTAAAATATCAATATTTTATATATAAAAAATTTATAAAATATTGATATTTTTTATTTATAAATATTTAGAGAGAATTAGAATAAATGACCTACAGTAAATAATATTTAACTAGAAAAACTATAAAAATTTAATTATTTAGAATAATCAAATACCTATAAAAAATTTATAATTACTAAATTGCCCCTTACTAAATTCTCTATATTTTATCCCGCATTTTACTTTTAGAACTAATATGAATTTTTAAATTTCTTACATTCTTTCCTTCAATCTCTCCCACATCCTATTTTAAAATTAATATGAATTTTATTTTTCACCAAACTTAAAGTCACCAAAATCATGAGGCCATGATTTTTTTCCCCTAACTTTTATTTTCCACTAACATTCGCATCTTCAATATATAATTTAATTATTAACATAAAGATTTATTCATCCATATCATTAAAATTTTCCCTAATTTATATGATCTAATATAAAATAGTTTAATATTATGCATATGTATTATAAGACACACCCCTCAAAATCATTTAACAAAAACCATCTCATCCATGTATCATATATCGATATAAATATAACAGTATAAATACTAAAAAAATAAAAATGATTAAAGAGATTATATTCCACTCAAAACAATTAAAAAAAATGGAATACCTAAAAATAAATTATATTAATAACTTCAAAAAGCTTTATTCCCCCATAAAAATAAGAAACACCATTATTTTGTTTACATTGTAATTCAGTATAGATTTTACTGGTTATATTGAAGTTTTTATTCACAATATATTTTTTGGGGCTTAAAATCATGACTATCACTCTCTCATAAAAAATATATTAGAGTATTTAGATTTTAATAAACTATATTAACATTAGATGGATTTTTTTTATTTTAAAACTCAAAAATCTATTCTATAAAAATAAATTATACAAACTTCTTTTGAACAGTTTAAAATTGTATTTTTTTAATTTTCTAAACAACTTTTTTAACATATATAATAAATTATAAAAGATTTTAAATTTTCTTAAAGTTATATAATTTTTGTTTTCAATTAAAGTTTATGTCAATTTTAAAAATAATAATTTTGATAAAATCTAACAATGTTTGTGTTGCTTTTTTTTTTTTTTCAATTGATATCTATGTAAGTTGTAAACATTGAGATAAATTTTGTTTAATTTATTGAAATTAAAATTTTATATTAGTTTTAAAATATAATATAGGAGAAAATAGAAGGATTTTGGTAAGAGACAGTTTAATAATTTTAAAATTTATCTTAATATATGATCCTTCTAAATAATTATAATTTTTACTGTATTTCCCAATAAATATTATTTACTATAGATCTTTTATTCTAATTCTCTTAAAAATTTATTAGGTTTTCTCATCAATAAAAATTTTAATTGGAGATTTTCCTTAATTATTTTTATTTTTAAAATAAAAAGAGTTGATGTTTCAAATGGAGAAAAATAAAAGGACGAGGCACCAAAAATAAAGTACAAGGATTAAAAATAAAACTTGATTAAATCATTGGATTTGAAGTGATATTTTCTCTAACTTGAATGTTGACTATTATGTTTATTTATTTTATATATTTTTTAAAAATTTTAAATTCATAATAAATTTTCTTATCAATTTAAATTGTGAATTTCTCGTCATACTAATTTTTGAATAATGTTGATGATTGTGGCAGATATTTTTGGCCTTTTAGATTGAGATCTTTAGGAAGATGATAATGACACCCACGCGTTTGTCCTCTTTAATGGCAGTTGACTTGACTTTTCAAAACATTGACTTGAATGGTATATTCCAATGCTTTGTTTTGGGGCAAATAGACTTTTTTACTCGCATCCCAATAATCTTCACACATGATATGCTGGAAAAATCATCGACAAGACTGGTAATTTTTTCTAAAAAAATATATAAATTTAATAATATTTTTTTATACATTTCTTTATATCCGATTCATTTACTTGTACCTATTACAACCAATTATCCAATAAAATCAACATTTGGTAAGTAAAGGGACCTTATTTCACACCTAACTTCATTCACTTAAATATAGTCTTTGGTCCAATTTATAAAGTAGATAAAATATTTATTTTAATTTTATTTCTAAGATAGAGAGAATCTTTTTTACATAAATATATTATTTTTATTTATTATTATTATATTAATTTTATTTTTATAAAATATAATAGATATTATCACTCTTCTTTAATATAAGATTTAATTGATTATTTTGAATAAATTAAAAAAATTAAATAAATAATTTAATTATAGTATATATTAAATATTATTAAATTATATATATATCAGTTTATAAATTAGATAAATTAATTAAAAAATAATGAATATAAGTATTTTAAAATAATTTATTTAAATCTTTTAATATCTTAAAATTAATCAATTGAGACTTATATTAAAAAAAAATAGTATTTTTTTTCAAGTTTTCTTGTTATTTAATCAAAGTATCCTTGAACCATTTTAGATTTAAATCAATTCTCTTTCAATATAAGTATATATTTTTTAAAATTTAAACATGTATTATCCTTCTTTACTACTTTTTTGATCATAAATATGTTATTTAATTAGTAATTAATCATAATTTTAAATATAAAATATTTTTTTTAAATTTATTATTATTTTTAAATTAATTTTATTAATTCTCTTTTAATAATAATTAAATAAAAGAATAAAAAAAAGAATTAAAAGAGATAATTATAATATTTTAAAAATATATTATAATAATTAAATTAATTAAATATACAGTAGTATATCATAATTCATAAATATCATAAATATTTTGATCCATTGAAGATCACGGCCTAGAGATAAATGTGAGAATGGCAAGGGGAGACTTTTATTGAGTAGGGTCCATACCTCAGTTTTCGGAGGCGAAAGCCAATCAATACAATTCAATTCTCTAGTTTTCTACCTTGGAGACCAAGTATGAGCAAGAACAACCGATCCTCCGTATAGCAGTAATTCTCGAACCCAACAGTGACTCCAATAAAAACACACGCACAAAATCACAACAGCGAAGTCAACAAGGGTATTCTCTCACATTTTCGCTCTCATTTGCAAACTTTCCAACAATACTTAGACGGTGGTTTTCTCCCCCGATTTTGTCACTCTTCACGCGCTCTTTCTACCCGAAATTCTTGTCTGAATTTTCGGCGTCTGTGGAAATTATTTCTCTTCCTGTCAGTCGAATCGGCTACCCAATTCCTGCCAGATATTTTCCCTCATTCTATTGGGAAATTACGTGACGTATGCACGCGTGAGTAAAAGTTTATGGTCTTTCTCTTCTGATAGGATTACTAGTTTTTTTTTTTTGTTATGATCAGAATTGTTCTGCTTACTTTGTAGTTTTTGAAAATCACAAGAGTTTTGTGGCTTTCTCTGACGTAAAAGTTTTCATACAATTTTGTTGGAGCAGAGGAGTTAGATGTTGACTGAGACGGAGAAGGTGAGGTGGGGCTGATTTATATGGATAATCTTTGTTGCTTCAACTCTGTCTCTAAGGTGAGTTTATCTGGTTCCTCTTATCTTTGCTGTTCTTGTTGTTGTTGTTGCATTTTAATTTTTAGTTTTGGTTATCGAAAATATTATTTAAAACCGCGGACTAGAAACTTAATTTTTGAAATAAGCAATCTCCATGCCCATGAAAATACAAATAATGTTCTGGAAATTGCCATGGGGTTTAGAAGGGAGTATGTGGCATATGATCTAGTTTGATTTGGAGTTATTTGGTCAATCAATTAAACTCCAAATAACGAATTAACTCTTTTCCGTGCTATGGGTTGCTTTTTCTTTGGCTACCTGAAAATGGTTCCCGGAACTGTTAGGAATATACTAAGTCACTAATAGCATTAACAGAGAGACAAAGGCTCCAGGCCCCCTGTGGCCGGGGGGTGGGGTTGTGCGGGGTGAGAAACTAGTAAAATGACTATTTTGTCTTCGTATAAATAGTATTTGATTCTTTATTGATTATTCTGGTTTTAGAACTGGCAATATTTTGAGCAGTCAGCCTTGATCTGATTATTCTGCTTGAAATGGCTTCCTCTTTTATGTATAATGCTGAAACTGTATAGTTCACCTACTTGTTGACCTCGGATGTTTAGCTAGAGTGTATCACTCTGCCTTTCTGATTTTTGTTCCTTCCACTTGGTGACATTTATTTACAACTGTTGTTGCTACTGATAGATACAGTTCATCTGGTGTCTGTGACACTTCATTGCTGTTTTGCTGGCATCAATTCAATGATCCTTCTGATGTAACATGGCGTTTTTGAGTAACGAGTGTGTTTCTCCATTCTATTTCTGACCGTGGCATAGTGGAATCTTCTTTTGTGCAACTCCTTTTTGTTGAAGCCAAGTCATATGTTCCTTTTGGTTATCAAAGATCATTTTATTTTTTCTCTCTTTAATATGTCCTGTCCAAATATGTTATACTTGTCTGACATCTTTTGTCAACTCATGAAATTTCTACGTCTTTAGGTTCTTGGAGGGCGTTCTTCATGTAGCTCTGGCAAGGGCAGAGGCCATCAGTGCCCAGTCAAGTATGGCTTTTGCCTTGTAAAAGGGAAAGCAAGCCACCCAATGGAGGACTATCATGTAGCAAAATTTGTCCAGCTCAGAGGACATGAGATTGGGCTTTTTGCTATATATGACGGGCACTTGGGAGACAGTGTACCAGCCTATCTACAAAAGCATCTCTTTTCTAATATATTAAAAGATGTGAGTAATTGAATCAAATTGAAGATATTATGGTTTATGGATTATTCCCAAGGGAAAAGATTATAATCCTTTCTGTTGTATGTTGTACATCATGCCTAAATGCATAACTTATAAAAGAAGTACATACTTGATAAGGCTTTTTTTAGCAGATATTTTTGTGAAGCACCACCTCTTTTGGGTCTGGATACTATGGTCATGGAATTTTCAAGCTCCAGAAATTGTTTTAAGAAAATCTTTGTTCCCTGACTTCTTATACTTTTTGGCATTCATCCTAAGATAATAATCCATTTTAACTCAATATCTTAAAGCAATCTGTATAATCTTTTTCCTGTTCTGAAAATTGTGCAAACTCTGAATTGTGTGGTTTGGGAAACTGCACTGTTAACAAACTTGTATTGATTATTCCAGGAGGACTTCTTGACTGATCCGAACAGGTCAATTATCAAAGCCTATGAGACAACAGATCAGGCAATTCTATCTCACAGTGCTGATTTGGGGCGAGGTGGATCAACTGCAGTGACTGCAATTCTTTTAAATAATCAGAAATTATGGATAGCTAATGTTGGAGATTCACGAGCAGTTATGTCAAGGGGAGGGTCGGCCATACAGATGAGTACTGATCATGAGCCTAACACTGAGCGGGACAGTATTGAGGACAGAGGTGGCTTTGTCTCAAACTTGCCAGGTTCTCTTGTAAACTTTGTGATCTATCACATGCCATTTAAATGTTTGATTCAGGATTTATATTTTCATATTTTGAGGTCTCTTTCAACTTTTGTGTTTGGGAAGAGAATGAGTGATGTGTGTTTAGGGTTTAAATGTTTGAAGCTTAAATGTTTGATATGCATATATTGGGGGACATGTACCCCCTAAGAAACCTGAACTTAAATTGAATCAATGATGAATAGTGCTCGACTTAGTGTCGCCATCTTGGTTTTTAAGAAGACGGTTATATCTTACAACTCAACAATAGATTCCCATCTTGTTCCTGTGTGTAATTCCTGTTTAAATTACTTATGCTTCTTTGTGCTGATAGAGACTAAGAAAATATGAGACGTCTAATTGTATGTTTAGTAATATGAGATGCTCTATGGAATACTTAAGTGGGATGATTCTCCCATTTCTATAACTACCTTTTGTGACAGTGTTTTTCTCATCCTACTTGAGTGCCTGTTAATTGGAATAAAATTGGTAGCCAGCAACTGTGGAAACTGGAAAGGGCTCACTGTCGAGGGTTTTGAGCAATGAGAAAGTTAAGTCTCACAGAGTTTAGCCATTGGGATGCTGGCCCTCCAAGGGTGACTTGTTGATAAAGATTTAAGTAGTACGTGATGCCTAATCTCGTATTGTGTAGCATGGGATGCTTCGTAGTGGGTTTTAGTTCTTCTATCTCTATAGTTGACTTTTGGGGGAGGATTTCCCATCCCCCTTAGGTGACCATCAAACCTACTTTATTGGTATACTACCTCTTAACCTATGATTGACTATGTTGCACACTTTTTTCAGTCAAGTGAATCATACTCTTTGAGTTACAAGTTGAACACCTCAAAATCACAGATTGTGTTGTGGGTGTTGTTTGAGGTGCTTTTTACAATGGGACTGCCTTGTTTTGTCCCAAACCTCCCCTGATGCCAAATATAGGAAGGAATATGGTGATTATTGGTATGATGAAATTTGTACCACTGATAAACGTCATCAACCTGCAATGCAGAAAAAAATGTGGCAAAGATTCAGGCCATGTATTTTTATATATATCTCAAAATTTTGAAGGGCACCTAACTATGTACTTGTCAGAATGATGGGAGCAACTTCAAAGAATATGAAGAAAACTCTTGGTAGTGATGATGAAGAGCACATTTTAAATGATACTTGTAAAGATTTTCAGAAGGTAACAGTGAAAATAAGGCCAGCCAATGAGGGAGGTAATCATTGGGTTTCCAATGTTTGGAAGACATAAGTGGCAAGAAAAGGATTTATAATATTGTTAAACCCATATATTTGGAAACTTAACAATGTTTTGGATATTTTGAACAAGTTTGTATAGTTTGGGTTTCTCAATGAGCTTTGGTGGGCTAATCCAATTTCATATGTGAGGAAGATTCTATTAGAAACTCAATTACATGAGGTAACGGAAGTTGATGTTTAATAATATGAGATGCTCTATGGGATGTAGAATGGTTTCACTTGGAATCATTGAGAGCTACTCAATTGCTCTCATCCACATAATACAGTTCATGTTCTTGGGTACTTATGTATGCTCCAAGTCCTGGTCAAGCTGGAATAGGCTTGTGATGGAGTCTACTTGGTGGTTAATTGTATGACTTGGCTCAAGGAGAAGCCAATAAGCAGCAACTAGATAACCATGAGGAGTTATATCTTGTGCCTGGATTAGATTTACATATATAACTGCTTTTAGGACTTGAACCTTGAAACAACCATGTCGTCCTTGAAAATTTGGAAGTTTTAAATAAAGGAAATACCAAGGTGGAAGATGGAATTGTTTTTGTATTGGGTTTTTGCCTTCAATAGAAATTTGTAGAGTTTTCTGTCAGACATTGGGATCTTTTAAACTTCCTCTAGGACAAAGAATTTGGTAGGGGATGAGCATTCCCTGTTTTCAGTCACTCTCATTTACATGCTGCATACCTTCTTCAATGATACTTATATCCTATAAACTACTGAATCAGCATGATGTTAGTGGATCAGCAATCCTAGGTGATCGTGGTCCAGAACAATTGGATGGTGTCTGGTGTCCCTATTGTTTTGGCTGGGTACATCATTGGCTTATTTACAGCTGGCACTAACGATTCTGAATAAACTTTTAAAAGCTCCCCTTGCATTTTGGGGTTGCGATTTGGAGGCTATGATGAACAAGTAACTAGGGATGATATGATGTATTGGTGTCCAAGATACGGAGATATTTCTGATCTTGCAAGTGAGTTTGGGATGTGTTTGGTTCATGTTTCCGTTACAATAACACGTGCAATATTCTTACTAAGCTTTCAACAGATACGGATTAATAAGATGGACAATATCAAAATTAGAATTTAATTCAATTTTTCCTTGCTCAAAATCAGTTTAAACCTCTCGAGATGAGATGATCAAAGTATGAAGAATGCTTAATGCAATTGATACTTCGTATCTTATGTTTGAACCTTGTTATCTAATTGTAAACATTGAATAATATAAAACCTAATAGTTACTTAGAATTTCTACTGTAGGGGCTTAGTTCTGCAAGGAAGTTGCCATTATCTATGCCCTTTTCCAAATGACTCTTTGATTGAGAGTTTTGAATCTTCTAGTAAGTTCTTGATATGTTGATTTTACTTTAGGCGATGTTGCCAGAGTGAATGGCCAACTTGCAGTTTCTCGAGCATTTGGGGACAAAAACCTAAAATCACACTTGCGATCAGACCCTGACGTACAGCATGTTGATATTTATCCAGACACTGAGCTTTTGATTATCGCAAGTGATGGCCTATGGAAGGTCTTTATTTGTTAATTTTCTCTCTATCCATTATTTCTTTAATAAAATGTGTATTCCCACTTAATTTTCATTCAATCTAGGTTATGGCAAATCAAGAGGCAGTTGATATTGCAAGAAAGATTAAGGATCCACAAAAGGCAGCGAAACAGCTAGTTGCAGAGGCATTGAACAAGGAGAGCAAAGACGATATTTCCTGCATTGTTGTTCGTTTTAAGGGATGAAAAAGAGAGACAACAGAGAGATGTAAATAATAATCTCTCAATTTCCGGGTATAGAAAATGAAAACTTCTCATTTCAGGGATGCTATTCCATAAACCTAGTTTGGAGATCTCATGGTGATCCTGTTACCAACTTATGGCTTTCTGCAAAATAGGTTTTCCCCTCCCTATTGTACCTTTGTAAAATTGAAGTTAGGTGGTGCCATTTTATTATTTCTTGATTTCTCCTTCTCTATATGTAGATTCATACCATTATTTTTCCTCTGTAATTTGCAATATGTTTTTGGAGCAGTGTGAAGATGGATATTATGTAGCCTTTTCATTTTTATTTATAAAACACCATGTGTATGATATAATTGGCATGCTCCTTGCATGTAATATATAATCTCTTATTAGAAAGTGGAGTATAGCAATTGTTTCTTATTTGCTTCATTGCTTGTTTTGTTTGAAGTTTTTTTCTATCCTTGTTTATTTAAAGGTAAAAGAGGATTCGAAGAAATCTTTATGTAAATCGTAACCATTTGGGGTCATACATAAATTCTCAAGCAAGTTTGGTTTCATTCTAGGAATCATGAAGAAAGATAATTGTGATTCCATTTACATTGAAGCATTGTCTGATTCGGCTTATTCTCCCCCTCATGGAAAGCCTATTCTATTGGGAAACATTACTATATTATTGGGAATAAACTCTCACGGATTTGGTCTAATAAATAAAGAGTTGATTTAATTTAAAGTTGTTAGTTTAAATTCTATAAAGATTTTATTAGTGGACGATATATAAATATTTCTATAAAAATTCTATAAACTTAAAGAGTATATTTTGATCTTGATGAGTTGTTGGGATTTAACTCAGCTAATTTTTTGTTTAATAAAAAAGAATCAATCACAATTACTACTTTTAATTTTTTTTAAAAAAAAATCACAATTCCCGCTCCTAACATTACAACCTATGACTGAAATGCTCTCTCACTCTTCTCATCGGCAATAGCTCGCCAACAATCCTCCCCTTCTACCTTGTCTTGTCCACCCGGCATCACAGCCATTGTATGCTATTGACTGATACTTTTGTGATAATTAATTTATAGAGATTAAGAAAATGTTGTAGTTAGTTTTCCATAAAAATGTGTTGGTATATAAAGATATCCTTTCAATAATTTGTATTATAAATTATTTTTATCATAGAAACTTCCCTTTAGTATGTTTAATAAATAAGAATAGTTTAAGAAAAAAAAATATAAATTTAAGAGATAAAATAAATTAAAATATTATATTTAATATTAAAATAAATTTTTAACTAACTCAGAGATTTATAACGAGACGTCAACCCTCTAAGTATTTTTGCACCATTTTTGAAAGTTGATAGACAAAATTGCATCATACTAAAATTAGGATACCGACAGCTCTTCATAGCAAGTATTTTTACACTTTCACCTCATTATACTAAAAGAAATTTATCAGTTATTATTAACTTATTACTACCATTATTATGAAAGGACAGTGTCATTGCATGGGCACTCCTTTGGGGAAGAAATTTAAACCTCCTATATACATCTTGCTTCATAAATTGTATCATGCACCACACGACCTCATTCATTTGACAAAACAAAATAAACAAATAAATTTAATAATTACAACACAAACATGAGAAAAGAGGGAGAGAGGGAAAGTTGCCTTAACAAAAAGAAAACGATAAGAATAAGAATAGAAAGATTAAATAGTTTAGCAATAGGGCATATTTGGTAGGATAAAAGAGTTTTTAATAAAAGTAGAAGTAGAAATAAAAATAAAATTATGCTAAAAATATTCTTTAAAAGTTTATTTAGTAGAATGAAAATGAGTATATAATTTATGTATATTTTTTTTATAATTTAGAGAAAAATGATTCAAAATATTTTTTTTATAACTTAGAAAGGGTTAAAGTTATCTAAAAATTTCATGATTTAGGATAAAATAATCTAAAATATTTTACTTCATTTTCTATCATCTTATTTCATAACTTTTTTTATGAAACCAAAATTATTCAAAATATTATAAGTGGAAGTGACTTCTATTATATTAAACAAAAGAAGTGTAATATTCCACTTCCTTACTTCTATTTTCATTTTACCAAACATGTCCTTAGATCCCACAAATGTGAAAGAATGATAATTAGATCATAATTTCGTTAAAGAAAGTAAAGTGTGGTGAATAGTATTGATTTTTAATCAATCACTTATTCATGTGGGTGTAATTTCAGAGATATGGCCACAGATTGATCCCTATATGTAAATATATGGATTTTTATTTCGATGAGTCATCATATGTACCTAAACATATCATCAACCAATCTCTTGTCACATTATTTTGGCATTACATCACCTCACCATTACTGCATATTTCATCTTGTAATCATAAAATCTAATTTGAGCTTGACTCTTGTAAGGGCAACAAATACTTTTTCTATATCAACAAGATGGGAGCTTGAAAATTAAAAAAAATGAAAAAAAAAAGTTGAGAAAAAAATGGGATGTTTAATCTGACTGAGGCTAGAAATCTCTAAGATATAATATTATCTCTATATTTTTTAATGATTTTTTTAATCTAATTCTGATTTAAAAAATATTAAAGTTTTATATTTGTTTTATTCTAATCCTATTTTAATTTTTCACAAATTTTGATTTCAAGATAGAAACTATAAAGTAGTAACAAAAATTATTCATCATACTTTTTTTGCACTCAGCTTATATTTATGAGTATTTAGAACCGAATGGTTTACAACAATTCAAAGTGAAAAAAAATATATTTGGTTATAAAGCATTTTAACGTTGAAATATTTACGAAGGAGCAGCTATGCTATTGAATTTCAATAATATAAAGTAAATGAAACTATTATTTTTTTAATCATATCACATAATATTTAAGGACTCACATAACTTGCTGTTTTAATTAGGATAAAATTTATATCAAATTGTTTAAATAGTTATTAGGTCAAGTTCTCAATTACACTTATTATTTTATTATTATTAGTTATTAATATATATATATATATATTCACTCGTAAATTTATATATAAATTCTTGTAAATTTTTTTATGAACACTTATTATTTTACTATTGTTAATTATTAAAATATGTATATGCACTTATAAATTATCTATGGAATATAAACATTTATTATTTTATTTTTGTTAATCGTTAAAATACATATATATATATATATATATATAGTTATAAATTTATTTATAAATTTGACTTAATAGATATAAATAATTTGATGTGAGTTTTCTCCTTTCAATTATATAGTCACAAATAAGGTTGTAAACCAAAACTAATAATGGACTAAAAACGATGATTTTTTTTTCTTTTTCCCTTAAACTAAAGTAAAAATTATTTTGTGTAAATTATAGTCAATTGTCAATTAATTTAATTTTCTAAAACAACATACTTAGAAAGAAGTGTGTCTTTTCACCAAGCTGTAATTTTTCAAGTTTGGGTAAGCTTCAAATAGTCATCCCCAAGTTGGGGGGAGAAAAACATAAGGTTCATCATGTCTGGAAACTTTCATGAAGGATCACTCAGTATTTGAAACTGTTTTTTAGATTCTACTATATCCTAAAAATATAATTTTATAACATTTTTGCTCCCACTATGAAAAGAGCTTAATTTTAACTATCAATTAATCAATATTTTAATATGACATACTTACATAGCATGCACATCAATTTCATTTTGAGTTAGGTGTAAATTTATCCTAAAACATTTTCATTTTAAAGCGTTAGATATCTAATTTTTTTTAATATCATTAATTTAATACTATTGAATTAATAAATAATATATAATGAAGAAGGGTTAACATCCTAAAATGTCTGGAAGCTTTTATGAAGGAGCACCTATTATTTGAATTTTTTTGGGGTTCTACTATATTTTAGAAATATAATTTCATAGAATTTATGCACTCTTTGTAAAAAGAGGTTAATTTTTAACAACCAGCTGATCGATATATTAACATGTCATATCTACATAGTATGTGTATTATTTTTATTTAGTTAATATATAAATTTATCCTTTAAATTGGATATCCAAATTTTTCTTCTTCAATGTGGCTAATTTAATACTATTGAATTAATAGATAATGTATAATGATATTATTATTTTTTTGTTTTTTAATATATAATGACATTCTATACACATCACAATGATAAAGGTGGAGAGCTCATCATCAATCTAGATTATCCAGACCAAATTAATTTTAAACATTACACAGATGGTTTAATTTTAATAGTCTTAATAATTTTTTATTTGTTGTTTTTTTTAAAAAGATTTATCATTTAAAAATTACATATAAAAATTTTAAATTTAAACATGATCCAAACTAAATTTGAACAATTTAAATCTCAGCACAACAACATCAAGTATATGGGGATAATTAGGAAAAGGAAGAGATTGCTTGCACTCTAAACAAATTTATGAAAATACTAAACAAAATACAATTCTAGGTGAATATCTTTATACTAATGATAAGGGTTTAACGAGTAAGATTTAGAACATTAAGGTGTTACTATAAAAAACGTTAAGGTATTATCTTTAAGCTTTTATAAAACAAGGGGTCATACACAATTACTTAAAAGTTTAGGGAACTTTTTTATATTTCAGCCATATAATTAAGGAGCAAAATCTGTGAATAAATTAAATTGATTGACCTCCGCCGAGATTGTGATCACCAAAATCCATTTTAAACGACGTGACCATCCTCGCGTTCATTTGATTTTCTGTTATTCATTTCATTCCCCTTTAAATATCCCAATCAGATTAAAAAGTTTAATCAAATAACATTGCGATTATGTGGCTGACGGACGGCTTTCCGGTGACGGTCGCTCCGGTGCTCATCCGAAACCTCGCGATTGCCTTTCTCATCTACGCCGATAAATTTCTCATCCATTTGGCTAAGAGGTACAGACCCTTTCATGCCTTTCGTTACCTCTTGCTCTCTTTCATCTCCTTCCTCCTTCGCTTCATCCCTTCTTTCCTCTTCGATTTCCTCCTCCCTTCCGTCAAATCCTTTTCTTCCGACCACTACGCTCTCACCCTGCCTACGAAAGACAACCGCGTTGCCGTCTACGGCGGCGGTGGAGGAGTAGGAGGAGATTCCAGTATTGCTCGAGCACTCTCGCAGCTATTGTCGATTGTAACCGACATTCCGGTGAGTTCAAGGAAGTATGAGGTTGTTCGATCTTTGGCGGAGAGGATTATTGATGAGAATCACCAGGAGGGGAACGACTTGCTGCACGAGGTGAATCGGTCGGTTCTTTCGTCGGCGTTCGAGAGGACGTTGAGTCGGCTGGAGGCTGCGGTGGTGGATGGTGGAGAATGGGGATGGAGAACCGGCAATGGACCGGGGGAATATCCATTGAGCCGGGTTACGGGGGCCGTTCGGACGATTTGGCCTTTTCACTCCAGCCTGAAAGGACGTTGGGAGGCGAACCAGAGGGATTTGATTTCGGCGGAGAAGCTGGCGGCTGAGTTGCTGTGGCTGGCTCAGAAGTTGGCGGCTTGTGGATTTGGAGATGAAGCTGTAAGGCAGTGGGCGGCGGCGTCTAATTTGCCTTGGCTCGCTCTCTCACCCGAGCCGCGGTTGCAAGGTTCCCTCGTCAAAGTCGCAGGTATTCGAGCCCTAGCTTTCTTCCGCGTCTGAAAATTATTGTTTTAATCTATAATTTTTTTTTTAAAATCTCAGGTATTTATTTAAAATATATTACCCGCGGCAACTTTTTCATGCCAGCTACCTCTAGAGATGATAATGCGGATTAACCTACCGGATACGGGTTGACTTACCACGAGTTAGCATGAAAATGGGCCCGGCCAACTTTCAGGCGGGTTGGTGTAACATCAACCCGAGCCCGCCATGGCGGGTTGACGCCAGTTTTTTTTTTAAAATTATTTATTTATTTTTTTAAAAAATATTTTCATATATATTTTTTTAAAAAATAATTTATATGTATCAATATTAATTGGATTCAAAGTATAATCTAAAATTGTCAAAATATTTATTTTTTTAACTTTATCACTATCCATATATAAATCTGTCACAAGTAAAATAATAATAAAATAAAATATATATTTAAAGAAATGACTTGATAAGATGAAGTTATCATAAATTAAATTAAGTATAATGTAAATTTTAATTTGGTTAAAACTCTAAAATTAATAAAATATAATATAAATAATAAAAATTTAAAAATTAAAAAAAAAAGCGGGCTAACCCGCCAACCCGGCGGGTTAGCCCGCCGCGGGTTCAGGCTTGACAGGTGCGGGTCAAAAAGACCCGTACCAAAATGGGTTGCCAATTCTCGCTATAAAATGGCGGGTTGGCGGGTTAGGCCCGTGGGCTCAACCCAAATTTCCAACTCTAACTACCTCTAAACTACTTATGAAGTAAATCACAATAGTTTTTAAAAATTAATTTTAATTAAAATTTTAGTTTAAAAAAATTTAAAATAAATAATTATTTTTATTTAAAATTAATTTTAGTTAAAATATCATAAATAATTATTTTTGTCCAGAATTAGTTTTAACTAAAATCTCCGTTTAAAATTATGAAACTATAGTTTTAAATAAACTATTGAAAATAGATTTTAGAATAATAAAAGAACTTATAGATTATCTAATTACTATTTTATTTTTATTTTTTTCATACCCTCTCTCCTCTCTCGTCTTCACCATATCTCCTCTTTCCTCTCTCTTCTCTACATTCTCTTATCTCTCCTATTTCTTCTCTCCCCTCTCCCCTCTCTCCTATTTTATTCTCTATCCCCTCTCATCTCTTATACTTTAATTAAATAATACACTTTTTGGTAATTTATCAATATAAAAAGTGATTATACTATTAATCATCCAAATATCTCTATTTTTAAAATATATTTTTCCTAAATTTATTCTTCTCAAAATTTATTCTCTAAAAACTAATCTAAATACACCTAAATACACCGTAAGGCTATTGACTTATGACAAAATATTTGACATAAAAGTTAAAACAGAATATATGTGCCCATAAATATCCATCAATTAATATATTTATTTATATATAAATTTAATAGGTTATATTATTCTTAAGTTATATTCCATTCAACAAAAGAAAATGGCATATTACATGGAATTAAATTAGATGATTCAATGCTTATGTACGTGCTTTTTTTTTTTTATTATTACTGACATTCTGATTGAGATACAGTCGCCAATTAAATATAGGCTTCTCCCTCCACAAATTTAAATTTTAAATTACTATATTGTAAATAATTACTCTCTTTTGTTAAACCAAACCATTTCGCAGATGATTGAATGCCAACCATTTTAGTTGAGGATAATATGGCCAAAAGAGGACATTAAATTCAAACCTGAAGTTCCTAGAAACTTTAGAATGCCCAATAAATTCTTGTCATTAGACATCAAGTTGGGATGTCATTCACAACCCTTGCCTTCTTTCGGCCATAATATTTGCTCATACCCTTTCGGCTTTTTGTTCATGACATTCATAAAGTGTGGCTTTCTTTGTGACTTAATAAGATTGTATAAACAAAACATGCCCATAAATATTATTCTTCTATTATTAATTATAAGAGCGAGATAAAAAATTTAATTTATTTATAAATATAATACTCTAATTTATTGTCTCTTAAAATTATAATTTCTTCTCTAATATATCCCTACTTATTACTCATATTAAGTGATATCTATCAAAATAATTCAAATGCATATCATTAAAGAGGGTATTTTAAGAAAAGGAACATACAATCATTGCAATTAATTTACCTATTTTTTTAATTTATTCATATTAGTTAAATATATTTTATAATTAGAAATAGTAATATTATATAGTATCTATATCTTATAATATATAATTTACGTGTTCTGAATTAATTAAGGATATGTTGTCTATCATGTTCATTAGATTAGGTGATTGAATGACAACCTTATCTTTCTGTGAGGACAACAAAATTCAAACCCAAGTCACAAATTTATTTGATGAAGAGGTTAGCACTTAGGTATATTCCTAGAAACTTTAGAATGCCCAATAAGTTCTTGACGTTAGACGGCCGAATTCAAACCTAAGTCGCTATATCCATGCCTACTTTTGTCTGTAATATTTAACCATATACCCTTTTGGCTTTTGTTCATTACAATACGGTTATGATAAAATTAGTTGTCAATTCTTTACTGACTTTTCAAACTGATTTTCTTGAAATAGCTAGTACCAATAATTTAGAATGAATTATGCAGTTTTAAAAATTTTTAAAATACCCACTTATTCCTTTATATAAATATTATTTTACACTTTAGTTTATCAATATATATTGATACTAACTGACGTAGATTTTATACATTATATGAAATTTTAAAAATGAATTATATTGTTAAGCACAGAACTTAGGCAGGCTTTTGTTTGGGTTTTTGATGTTATATACATTTCAATCTTCTCTGTAATCTCAAGGAATTGGTGCATTTCCACTTGAAACCCTGTAGCATTACTGTTCATTGAAGCCAGAGACATGGTGCCAGACTTAACTAAGGAAGGCATGAAGACGGAGCCACGCAAGGTGACGAAACTAAAGATGCTGCAGACATGGCTGCCATTTTTGTGCAGAGCGAGCAACGGCATGGACGCGCCGGTGTTGAGCCTAAGCGAGAGGTCAGAGTTGGAGAAAGTGTTAGAGGAAAGCATTGAGGAGCTTGAAGACAAGCAAGATCAAGAGCAGGTTCTGTTTCTCTGGCTTTACCATTTCACACGTTCTTCTTCTGATTGGCCCAACCTCCATGACTGCTACGCTAGGTGGTGCTCTGCGTCTCGCAGGCAATTAATGCTTCTCCAATAGAAGAAGAAGAAGAGGAGTTGAATGGGATTATTATGTGCTTTAGGTGCCATGAATGATATGAAAGCTTTTGTTATTAATTAATTAGTTATAAGGCTGTTGACAGAGATGGTTTATATCTATTAATTAGTTATTTATTAATAGAAATACAAGCTTTTGTCCCATCTATAGCATATAAACATTTTATTTCAACATATTATTATTTAAAATAACATATATATAACGTTATTTAAAAAAAAATATAGAATAAACTCTCAAATTGAGATAGGAGGCCATAGTACCATATATATAATATGTACACACTCCAATCTTTAATTGTAAGGATCTATTTACAACTTTACATAGTTCAAGGAATTCAGTTAAAATAAGTTAATATTTTTCAATTTTTAAAATTACCCTTAATGAGATTTTATTCATGTTTTTAGACAAATGGTCTTAATATTAAGGACCATGGGGAATGCCCTTATTATAAGGACCGAAGGGAGTAATTTCTTACATTTGGATAATGAAAAATGCCTATTGTTCTATGCAAGAAATCTATCTTTATTTTTATTTAAAAAAAAAGAAAGAAATCTCTCTTCATTTGTCCTCACAAGGTATGTAGCAAATAAGATGATCACATTGTGCTTTCCACCTTTGCATGCTCATAATGTGAATATAGTCCCAGAAACATCAAACATTTCAGATGATGATATAACAATATCCTGAAATGTTCCACAAAAGACAAACTTCATTAGAAAAGTTAAACGAGAAATTGAGTCTTCACAATTATATAGCCTCTTTTAGTCCAATTCTATCCGATATGGGATTTCTTCCCATATTAATTCACACTTGAATCTTAACACAATGATTCCAGAGAATCTCAATAGGTTTGCATGAGGTGGAAATTTTGGTACGATCTTACTTCGGAAGATTCATATCCATGTGTATAAAAAGTTTATATAGTTATTACTTGCTAAGTCGGGGTAAAAAATTGACATATATATTTAGTATTCTCTTCTATCCTAAATATAAGATATAGTTTATAATATAATTTGTATTATAAATGTTATTTTATATTTAAGATCAAAGTGGAATTATCTATAAAGCTCTTGAAGAACATGATAGTTTTGATGTCAAATAAAAGAGTAAGCATATATAGAAAGAAAAGCAATGCCAATAACCTGCACAATTTTGCGACGATGCAAAAAAGATGGACGGCAACTATTTCTGATAATCTCTTCAATTTCCTTCCCAATCTGTTCCAGCAAACCCTGATATGTTATATCAGGATATTTTCTGATGACTTTTGAGAAAAGATAGGTCATTACACCATTCATTCCTTTCCCACGGAAAGCCTGCATAGTGTTTTTGTTCTCAATATCAGAACCTTGGCGTTGATGATGAACAAGTAAACTTCATCACTATTCTCCCCCTCCAGTCCTAAATATATGAATTTGATAAATAATTTATAGATATTAAAAAAATAAATTAAATTAATTATTAATAATAAATGTATGTTAGTTTTATTAAAATATCCCTTTAATCATTTATATTAAAAACTATTCTCATTGAAAGTCTTTTTAATATTGAGATCTTATATTTAGGATTAAAATAAAATCTTCAACTAACTCTTATATTAAAGATAAGAGGAAATATTGTATAGCATAACGAGATGAAGTGATATTTATCAATCTTACTGAGGTATCAGCAGCCATCTGATGATCTTCACAAGCACTAATGCAAATTGCTCGCCCCCCGTTCGGATCCTTTCTAGAAGGTTGTTTGGCAGGAGGCTTGTTATCTTTCCATGTGCCTCTGCAAAACCTCAGACAAGAAACTAATTACTTTGTTTTCCCCAAAAATCTCATGTTACCCCTAATAGTTATGTCTCATTAGTCTCACTCACTTTTCAGGGTCATAGACATATGACAGATCAAGAGCTGTTCCACTATGGCAAGCATCAACAATGACATGGAGGGTGACACCTTCTATGAGGGGCCAAACAAGCGTGGAGTTTATATCGTTGTCGAGAATCGAGCCTTCTTCAAAGAAATCAACCGGACAAATGCTTTCGTCCATCGCATCTTTCTCATCTTCTTTGGAATCTGTGTGTTGAATGCCATGTCCTGAGAAGTAAAACACCAGTGAGTCCCCTGATTGGCAGCCTTCCACAAGCCACTTCAATTGTTCCAATATGTTCTTCTTTGTTGGAAATAAATGTTCTGGACTCTTTTTCTCTTCTGCATTGTTGTTTCATCTGAGTTAGATTATAATCTGTATATTTCAATGTAACTAAAACTTGTTTGCTGTTCTTGCAAGAGAGACAAGCACAGAAACGATACTATCTTTTCTTATCAATTGAACTAACTTTTTTGGATAACATAAGTTTGGACAAAATGAAGATCATAAAGTTACTCGTGTTCCTTTTTTCCTATCAAAACATAACATTTGATGAATTTAAGTATGTCTTTGCTTGGAAGATAATGAGCACAGAGACCGAGAGAATCAAAACATGTAATAATTATTAGTGGCAAAGTTTGTACTCTCTTCTCTATCCTAAATATAAAAATTAGATAACTAAATTTTATAGATTAAAGAAATTAATTTAGTTTTTTTTATAATATTTTCCTAAAATACTACCTTTAAATAGGAATTACACTTGATTTAAATCTCCTCTTCAAATACAATCTATACCAAGTTCAACCCCTACTAGCTCTTATATTTAAAATTAGAGAGAGTACAAAAAAATCTAATAAAGCATGAAGACAAATTATAAAGACAGCCTCAGATGAACCATTAAAAAAAAAACAGAGAACCATAAGAGAAAAAAGGTTGTAGAAGATACCTGTGAGCACACGTATGCATTCAGTAGGAAAGTCAAAAACCTTAACCAGAAGCTCCCTCATGTTAGCAATATCATTAATGGTTCCTTTGAGTCTGTACCTCTTTTTCCTGTAAGTAACTCCACAGAGAACCGCGCGCTTATTGCTTCGTCGGGATGATAAGGAAGAGCGAATCAAAGAAGATGAAGAAGGCCTTTGATTCAGAACATATGCACCTTTGCTATTATTCTGTAACACATCATCAGATTTGATGATTTTCTTAGCAGCAGCAGCAAATTTCACAAACCCCATTTCATTGCCACTATCTTTATTTGATGGCCCATTATTGATGTTTTTGCACTGAGGGCAACGGTATGTGGTTGTGGATGAGGGCACATGAAACTGTCCCCTGCACTCCCTGCAGGTGATTTGTGCCTCCCCATTATTTGGCCTTCTGTACTTCTTGTATTTCAGCATAGCTTCGAGTGTTTGTTGCTTAGTTTTCTCCTTATGGCTAGAAATGGAGGCTGCAAGAAGATGTATGCACCTGATGAAATGAACTAGTGGAGAAATATTCACACGTATGGCTGCCAGATAGATATGTTCTGTATTATTTTATTACAGCATTAACATATTTTATATTTTTCTTTATCAACTCTGATTTGACTAAAAGTTCAATTTAAGAATAACAAATGGTCACGCGTAAAAATTAGCCGTTCCTGGCTGGGGAACACAAGCATCTACAAAAATATACTACGTAAGATCTGATACTGTTTCTTTATTCTTTCCCAATGAAGATTCAGGAATGAGATTCTCTAATTAAAGCTTCAATATTTTTTTTTTGATGAAAAGGAAATAAAACAACTTTTCTTCACCGCTCCCTCTAGCTTGTTCGTAGATTCCTTTCCAAGATTAAGCTATTTTTCGTGTTATTACAGGTAATATTATTTGCATTAAGAAATTAATATTAAGGACATAATATAAAGGACTTATAATTTAATTATAGATGTGCGTGTTTAACATGGAACTCTGCATATATAAAGAATGGCTCAAGCCTATTTAGATTAGCTTGTAGAGAAAGATTTATAGGGAAAAAAAAAATACTTTGAGAGTACTTTAAGATAAGCTATTATAGAGAAGAGTTTATAAGAAAAGTGATTTTGAATAAATTAATATTTTGATAGTTATTATCAAAATGACTTTTATGATTAGTAAATTACTAAAAATAGTATGATATAAAAAAACTCATATATATCCATCGTTCTATCTCTGCTTTTCCTTTCCTTTTTCACCGTATCTCTTCTTCCCCTTCTTCTCTAGAAATTCAAAGCGACGCTTAGCGACAACTTGTGGAGGTGACTTCCTCTTCTCCGATAGACAACGATGAGAAGCGACGATGGTGATGATGGGAGCGGATCGTGGAGGTGAGGAAGATGGAGACATGGAGGCGAAGGATAAGCATAGAGAAGATGAGAGAGTGAAAAAATAAAGGCAAAAATATTATTGGATAATCCATAAATTTTTTCTTGTTCTAGAAGTTATTCTTAAAAGTTTATTCGAAATAATAATTTAGTCTATAAACTTTTTTAAACAAATATAATTGTTTATTTAAAAAAAATAAATTAAAATTTGGGCTATAAACACCTTCAAAATTTTAGTTTGGTGACTAACTAAACACACACTCAATCTTTTAGAATGATTGTTCGGATGCATTAGAAAAAAAATCATGGATCGGCTTACAGCCATAGGATAGTTCAAAACTTCAAATATTTTGTTATGAAAGATATAAAAGCATCTTATATAATGGCTGTTTAAGAATCCTTATAATTCTAAGGAATTAATCCCTGAATCATTGTTTTCTACAATTACTTTTTATGCATGATTTCACTATCTCTTAAATTATTAATGAAATCAATTCTCACAAGTCATTCTTTCACTCACTATCTCCAATACAATGACTGTCTTCTTAATTAAGTGGGAGGCAGCTAGCTCAACATATTTTAACAATGACTAAAAGATAGATTCTTCATAATTAATCATACATTTCATAAGTGGAAGAGAAGGTGGCCATTGCCAGTTGTTCCATTGTCTAAGACTATCTTCCCACGTGTCATCGAGAATATGTGTAATGGTGTCCTCTTATAATTAGAATCTCTTATTTATAGGTATCTTAAGACTTCAACAGTCTAGAAGTTTTTAGTATTTTTAAGTAATAAATTATCTTATATAGGATTTGAGAGTAATTTTCCCAAATTAATAAGCTCAATAAAACGTAATAATTAAAAAAATATTAAAGTTTATTGAGTCCGTTAATCCCCTCTCTCCCCTCTTCTCTTCTCTTTAGTTTGAAGTAAATATATTCCAATTTCATGCTAATATTGAATACTTAGATCACTCTATCCTTAATATAGGAATTAGGTACATATTAAATTTGATGTTAAATATAACATCTTGATATATTTTATCTCTCATATTTATTATATTTTATTAAATTAATTTATCTAACTTATAAACTGATATATAATGTAATTTTACAAGATATTATAAAAAAATCAGGTTATAAATTAATATTTTAATTTATTTAAATTAATTAATTAATTTTTATATTAAATACAAGAAAAAGTATAAGCATTTGTGTATGAAGTGAATGACTATTAATTAAAGAGTTGACATTTTTCTGGTAGAATCTCTCCATCTTCCAATTATCATTTAGCCGCTAAAGTAAAAAAGAAAAAAAAAATTCAAGTTGCCTTGTTTGGAAACTATGATTTAAATATTAAAATTGACAATACATGTTTGATGGCTCCCTTGAAAATGATTATACATACACTACCCTTTTCTATATATATGTATTTATCCAACTATACTCACTATTTTGTAAACATGAGTATCTATATTGGACTCCAATTAATTTAGTACGAAGCTTTTCTTTTATTTTTTAAATGCAAATATCTTCTTATTAAAAATAATTTTATTTGAAATACTTTCATTACTAAAATTAAAGAAGTGGTACATTCTTGCTGAAATGCGCTGATTGTGACTTTTCAATAGTTGTAAAGTCAAAAGTAATACATGCATGCCTAATTGCATATTAAATTGAGAAGACTACATATAACTAATTGACATAAATTATAAAGTTATTATATATTTTAGACAATAGTCGGATTGTGAGGTATGCCCTTATTATTACAATTAAAGGGAGTATTATTTTCTTGCATTTGGATAATGAAAAATGTCTATTGTTCTATACAAACTAAATCTATCTTTATTTTGGTAAAAAAAAGGAAAGAAAGAAAGAAATCTCTCTTTATTTGTCCCCCCATTGTTGTATGTATAGCGAATAAGATCATAAGATTATCCTTTCCACCTTTGCATGCTCATAATGTGAATATAGCCCTAGAAACATCGAACTCTTGAGATGATGAAATAACAAGATCCTGAAAATGCTCCACAAAAAGACCAACTTCATTAGAAAAATTAAACCAGATGACTAATTCTGATTAGGATGTTCTGATTGAACTTCATATAAAACAATCATAGTTATCAATATTACACATGGTCATGATCTAGTTAAAACCTCTACTCTGTAGGTCTTTACACTTATATAATCCTTTTTCATTCTAATTCTATCCGATGTGGGATTTCTTTCCAAATTAATTCACCCTTGAATCCTAACAAAGTGATTCCAAAGAATCTCAATAGGTTTGCATGAGGTCGAAATTTTGGCAGGAACTCACTTTGGAAGGCTCATATCCACATTGACAAAAAGTTTAGTTCGTTGTCACTTGTCAAGTAGGGCCAAAAATTGAACTATCCATAAATTTCTTGATGAACAGGTTAATATTGATGTCAAATACAATAGTAAGCATAGAAAGAAAAACAAAGCCAAGAAGAACAATGCCAACCTGCACAATTTTGCGACGATGCAAAAAAGATGGACGACAACCATTTCTGATAATCTCTTCAATTTCCTTCCCAATCTGTTCCAGTAAACCCTTGTATGTTATGTCAGGATGTTGTCTGATGACTTTTGTGAAAAGATAGGTCATTACACCATTCATTCCCTTCCCACGGAAAGCCTGCATATATAGTTTTGTTCTTAATATTACAACCCTGATGATGAACAAGTAACTTCATCATTATACTCCCTCTTATCCTTAATATAGGAGCTAGTTAGAGAGTTAGATTCAGCCATGAATATAAGACTAATCTACTTTATCTCCTATATTTATCATCTTTCTCTAAACTAATTTAGCAAATTTATAAAAAGATATATAATCTAATGTTATATAAAGTAGATCAGATTATATTTGTTATAATTAAATAATTTATTTTATTTTTTTAATCAACTAAATTAGGTACAGAGATAATATTACATAACATAACAAGATGAAGTGATATTTAACAATATCTTACCGAGGTATCAGCAGCCATCTGATGATCTTTACAAGCACTAATGCAAATTGCCCGCCCACCGTTCGGATCCTTTCTAGAAGGTTCTTTGGAAGTAGGCCTGTTATCTTTCCATATGCATCTGCAAAACATCAGACAACAAACTAATTAACTTTGATTTTCCCAAAAATCTCATGTTACCACTAGTTATGTTATGTCTCATTAGTTTCACTCACTTTAGAGGGTCATAGACATATGATAGATCAAGAATTGTTCCACTATGACAAGCATCAACAATGGCATGAAGTGTTACACCATCTTTGAGTTGCCAAACAAGCATGGAGTTTATATCGTCATCGAGAATCGTGCCTTCTTCCAAGAAATCGACCGGACAAATGCTTTCGTCCATCCCATCTATCTCATCTTCTTTGGAATCTGTGTGTTGAATGCCATGTCCTGAGAAGTAAAACACCAGTGAGTCTCCTGATTGGCAGCCTTCCACAAGCCAATTCAATTGTTGCAGTACGTTTTTCTTCGTTGGAACTAAATCTGGACTCTTTTTCTCTTCTGCATTGTTGTTTCATCTTAGATTATAATTTGAATTTTTCAATGTAACTATAACTTGTTCTTGAGAAAGACAAACCATTAAACAATACTATTCTCTAACATAACAGTTAGTTAACTTTTTTAAATATATTAAAAAAATTAAATAAATTAGTTAATTATAATCAAATTCAAACCCTCAAGACAAATTTATATTATATATACTCTTTAATCTATTCAAATTAGTCAGTCAACTAGCTCTTATATTAGTTATAGTTAACTGTTTTATTTGAGTTCATTAATTTATAAAAAAAAGTCAACTAACTCTTGTATTAAGAAATGAGGTAATATTACCTTTTCTTAAGAATTGAAGTAACTTTTTGGATAACATAATTTTGGACAAAATGAAGCTAATAAAGTTACTCGTGTGCTCCTATTTCCTATCCAAAACATATAAGTATACATTTACGTGGAAGATAATAAGCAGAGACAGGGAGAATCAAAACGTGTAACAATGTTGGCAATAAGACATGAGAAGCAATCTATGGAAAAAAAATGACTCACAATTACAAAGACAACCTAAGATGAACAGAAACCAAGATCAACCATAAAAAAAATGAGAACCATAAGAGAAAGGTTGTAGAAGATACCTGTGAGCTCATGTATGCATTCAGTAGGAAAGTCAAAAACCTTAACCAGAAGCTCCCTCATATTAGCAACATCATTAGTGGTTCCTTTGAGTCTGTACCTCCTTTTCCTGTAAGTAACTCCACAGAGAACCGCGCGCTTATTGCTTCGTCGGGATGATAAGGAAGAGCGAATCAAAGAAGAAGATGAAGGCCTTTGATTCAGAACATAATCACTTTTGCTACCATTCTGTAACATATCGTCAGTTTTGACGATATTCTTAGCAGCAGCAAATTTCAGCAGCCCCATTCCATTGCCACTATCTTTATTTGATGGCCCATTGTTGATTGTTTTGCAAAGAGGGCAACGGTATGTGGTTGTGGATGAGGGCACATAAAACTCTCCCCTGCACCCCCTGCAGGTGATTTGTGCCTCCCCATTATTTGGCTTTCTGTACTTCTTGTATTTCAGCATAGCTCCAAGTGTTTGTTGCTTAGTTTTCTCCTTATGGCTTGACATGGAGGCTGCAAGAAGATGTTGTATATGTAGAGACTAACATGCACATGATGAAATGAACAAATGATAAAAATATTCACACGTATTGCTGCCAGATAGATATGTTCTGTATACCTTAATTAGTGCATGAATTTCTTCTATAGGTAATGATAAAATGTCAACGGTGTGTCATGTTTAAAAATATTTTTGCTACACTGATATGCTTAATTATGATTAGTTTGATCTTCTTATCTTTTGTAGAAAGATCTCAAACGCTGTGTCCGTAAATTCGATGATTTCTATTGAAACATAGAATTCCATGAATGAAAGAGATGTTTCATGATAACTTCCCTAAACCTTGAAACTTTACAATACACCTTTTTGAACCTTTATATTTATATAGATAACTCTGATGCTATAAGCTTTGTTCATTATTTACCTGTCAACGGCTTAAAGTTTGAAGTTTGTCCGCCTATAACTCGAAGTTTGAGGAGGTTCTATGCATATTTAAGAGAGTATTAAATTGATAATTTGGGGTTATCTGCATATATTTGAAAGTTTAGGGGGTTTGTTATTTAAGTTTTAAAGGCTAAATAGGTCATTTGTACATGATCCAGGAGTTCAGGGAAGTCTTATGGTGGCAAATTTAGTGGTACTAGTTTTTTGTTGTTTTGACAGAATTGATTAATTCAAAATCATTCTGATATCATTATTCTGTAACAGCATTCACATATCTCAGATTAAATTTTTGTGATATGAAGGTGCAGAATCAAATTCTAAAAGATGCTAAAGTGTCAATCTCTAAGTTGAATAAGTTTAAGAATAAGAAATTCTCCCGCGCAAAAATTAGCCGTTCTTGGCAGGGGAACGAAAGCATCTACAAAAATATATGTAAGAACTGATACCATTTCTTTATTCTTCCCCAATGAAATTTTGGGAATTAGATTCTCTAATTAATGGTTCAATATCTCTTGATGAAAAGGGAAATACGACTTCTCTTGACCATTCCCTCGAGTTCTTTTCTGCTTACATTAGCTTGTTTGTAGTTGTAGATTCTCCTTTCCACTTGTTGGCTTTAATAAGCACCAAAGAGTATAAAGTGATATATTATGCAGCTATTTTTCGTGTTATTGCAGATAATATTATTTCATTATTTGCATTAAAAATTAATATTAAAGGGAGAATAAAAAGGACTTTATCATTTAATTATTGATTAGCGTGTTTAACATGGAACATGGCATAAAGAATGGCTCAGCCATGCAATATTTTAGCATGATTCTTTTGGTGGATTAGAAACACATCCAATGCTCAATGCCATAAACCAGTTAAGATATTATTTTTTAATAAAAAAAGCTAAAGCATCTTTTATAATGGCAATTGGTTAAGTTGACGTAAGAGCAGCTGCCACGTGGCTTAGCCTTGCCTTGATTAAGAGTGAATTCATTTTCTAACAACATTCTAGAGCGTATCAATTCATGTTTCATTACAAGATAGTTATATATTTCTTTTTCTTCACCCATATATCCTCTTTTAGAGGTAATTATATTCAAGAGAATTCACTAGTGAAAAGACACAACAACGTTGTATCCTGAGACCATCAACATAACAAAGTTGTGGATACTTGAAGCATACCAGATTTACATAAAAGTTATAAATTGGTCAAATTTATAAGTCACAACAAATTATAAATTATATTTCTAAAAATCAACTAATTTTTATATTAAATATCAGAAAAATATAATACAATAACATTAGGTAATAAGACACTTCCTTGAGAATAATTTAGCAATTTTAAAAACATTAATAAACTTTAACTGAATTTCTTAATATGCATAAAGAAGTTAGCAGGGTCTTTAGAAATAGGACCGGAGGGAGAGGTATACATAGTAAGAGTTACAGTAATTACCTACCTATGAAATATCCCTGTACATAGAATAAAAATATCTTAATCAAATATGGTCAGAATTCAAGGGCGATCTCCACTATCCAACAACATCGATTTGACAAGATATTTTGGCCTTACAAGCCGCGCACATGAATCCAACAGAATCTGGTTGAACTTCAGAATCAGCAGCATCATAATCAAAGACTATACCCCACCATATACATGATGTTCTAATCTTCTTATGTCTTCCTGCTTCTTGAGATTCAGCCTGAACTGAGGAAGCACAAGCCCCTTCTTCCATCTGTGTGTTGTTTGCCAAAACTGTTGGCATCTGCAAAATCACACTTTGAAGTTTCCGTTCCATCAAACCTCAATTCCTGGGACCCACTCACGTCATCACGTTTGTGTTCAACACTGCAGTATTGGCTTCCCCCTGTCAATGAGCCATAACAACAATAATTTTACAAGGTAGGATCAGCACTACCAGCCACAGTTGGATCATCATGGTTGGGTGCAGAAAGCAAATAATTGTTGCATTGGATCAGAGCTAGGTGCTAATGTTGCAACATTCCAGTACCCTAAGTTTAATTCTCTTAGTAAGCCAGAAATGGAGGCATAATAGGAGATATGAGAAATTAACTCGCTTGTAGTACACAATCATGTGGTCATAACTTATCTGTTCAAAAACAGAACTGTTATGTCCATATACCGATTAACCAGATGACAATGACTGCCAGAGTTAATTTAGCAGAAGAGATATATGGATACAAAAGGAAAAAATCATGTGATTGTCTTGGAAAATTCAGGAATGTACCACAGGAAAAGGCTTGGTGATAATGCACATTTCATCAACAATTAAATACAAGATATCTCTGAACACATTTTAGAGACACATTCCATATGCATATCAGTCCAAATGTCAACCAATAGCATATGGACACATGCAAAACCCATGTAACAATCATCTCTATGCAAGACCCTTGAAAACAATAACCGCAGAAATATTCTCAAGGTTTTTCTACAGGTAAGAAACCCAGAGACTGAAGGTACTCAGAGGATATGACTTATAACTTATCAAAGAGTCCAGTGAGACGGGAAAAGCAATCCAATGATTGTACCATGGACATAGATGGGGTTGGAGCCTCAGCTGACACTGTATTCTCTTCAGCAGTTGGCAATGTTGTCTCTGGGATTTTAGGCATAACAGATACATCTTTTGTGTCATCTAATTCAACTTTGAACTCATTCATAATTTTACTATCTTCATCATGGTTAAGTTGCTCCACAAGAATAGTGCCCGAATTTCGATTCTTTTCAACTTCAGGGGTTGTATCATTGCCAGATGAAGGAAGTAAAGGGCTTTGTGAAACACATTCCAAATCAACCCTGGGCCGATCCAAACCATCAAAAGTCAATCCCGCATCATCTTTTATCTTTGACTTCTCAAATGCATCAACATTTTGCTCGTTCACAGTTGACAAAACAAAGTGATCCTCACAGGTTTCCATCTTAGAATCTATAACTTTGTTGCCCCCATCAGTTTTCTCTACTTCATCTATGACTGCAAGTTTACTACCTTGGGGATTCAAACTGTGATCCACGTTTTTGTAATTGAAGCTATCTTCCATATACTGTTCACTGAGAGAAGACTCAAAAATTTTGTCCTGATCTAAGTTACCAACAGGAATTTCTGTAGTAGAAATTACATTCAGTTTGTCAGGAGAGGAAGCATGATTACCAAGGGTTTCAATTGCAGAATTCTCCAAAATAGAGTTTTGAGCAATTTCAATTAGAGCATCCATCTTAGAGATCCTTGAAGGCAAATCCTCCTTGATTGGAGACTTATCTCTCCTTTTAACATTTACCTGATCTGGTGATTCTTCAACTTTCCTCACATAGTTCCTAACATGGATCCCCACATGTCCATTGTAGCGACGCCTTTCAAGAAACACCTTATGGCAGAACTGGCACTCAAATTTCCCATCTTTGATTATAACTCCATCTCCAACAGAAGAACCAAGTCGATAGCGCCTTGTTGCCCTTTGGTGGAAAGACAAAAGGTGCTGCAAGTATGAATCCTTCTCACCAAATGTCATGCTACATTTGTGACATTCAAATAGGTCATGTATTTGCACATCTGCAAGATTCTCAATTCCCAATAAGGCCACATCCTTCAATCGTTCATTACATTCAGAAGAACTGGGTGGAGCTGAGTCATTTGCAGTGATCATCCTTTTATCCTTCTCCTCATGGGTAACACCTGCAAACTGCAGCCCATCCCATAAACTTTCCATTTATATAATATATAATATAACAGATAAATCCACTACTAGATATATAATTACACTTTTAGTAGTCACCCTACTGTCCGTCAGCATATTTTCACCCCTATGATTGATTGGTAACTGAGCATCATTGTGACCAAAAAGGGACTGAAGATATGAAGAAACTTCTTTGCAAGATACAAATTGGTCTCCACTAGGACTGTAAAATATGAAATGAGTAAGCAAGGCCTCACAATATAAAAAGAGAACAAGAAAAACATTCAGGGGTTTTAAGAAATAAACCATCATCAACAAAGTACATGTCTAAAGTTTTATAGCTAGGAAGTTGGGTACCTGCGTGTCCCATAGGATAACAACTTTATTAAATTAATAAATCAGAGACTAGATTTTATTTCTTTAGCTCTATTCCTTTGTCTAATTGATTAATTAATCTTGCTCAAAACCCCAAAGGGCGGCTAGAAATGCACATAGCAAGTAAACGGTAACTCCCCCATTCTTGACTAGAGTGTATCAAGCAACACAGTTTCATTACTAAAAACTGGCACTTTAGGCTACTGTATCGCACATTGAGATTAGAGACCATGAACAAATATAATGAGAAAATAATAATAATAATTTACAATGGACTAATGCATTTCCTCCTAACCTTCAGAGTTCCAAACTGCGAACTTCAACCTTATTCTATATCTCAATAACCCTGCTCGTATAAATAATTTGAATTTAAAAAGGAAAGGGCATGCACATCAGATGCAATACCTAGAAAATGGAATCACAACCAACAACCCGATTTCATGAGAGTTTGATCATAGGTTCATATTCATAGAATGCATTCTGCATCTTTCTTTCATAGTATTCCTGATAGTAACTTACTCAATCTTAACATTTCGAAATGAACAACCAAAATATCAAGTTGGTATATCCGGTTCATATGTTATTTAATGGCATGCACATTAAATAGCATATTTACTTTTACCAGATGCCCGCAGATCTAGTAGAGTAGAAGAGGCAAAGAAGACCACCTGATGTATCTGCGGCAATAAATCCACGCGCGACCATCTTTTCTCTTCAAACCCAGTAGAAGCTTCCAACCAACCGGCAGTACATCGCCGAAATCTCCGGCATCCACAATCTTCCTCTTCTTCCTCCTACTTCCCCATTGTCCCCCGAAATCCCTCAAAATCCCCAATAGCTCTTCTTCACTCTGCAACCCCTCAGTTCTTCTGCTCAACTCCTCAGCAAATGGATCCTCTGTATTCGCCAAAGCAGAAAGATCAATGGCAACACCACCCTTATTCACAATCTCCATCTCTCTATAGCACTCCTTCAAATGCACCTTCACTTTGGGCTTCCTCCCCCTCTTCCTCTTCCTCACCAGCCCCATATCCTCGCTCTCCTTCATCCCGACCCGTAATTTCAAATCCGGCACAACTTCATGGGTAACAGAAGGTGGGAGTAGCTCAACTTGATCGAATTTAGGGTCTTCCCTAATCAATTGCTTCAAATAATCTATAACCTTGCGGTTCTCTAAGTTTTCCGGGTCATCATCGGGGACAGGTGGGGGCTTTGGAGTTGGAAGAAGACCAGCGACGCGGCGGCGGCGGCCGGTTGGGGAGTCAGAAGGGGAAAGGGGTTTGCGTGGTCGAGAGTAGGTCTGGCGGCGAGAGCCAGCGCTCTCATTGAAGAGTGAACGATCGACATGGGGGAAAACGAGGTTGGTGGTCGAGCGGAGGTCGAAGGCGGAGAGTGAGCAGAGAGAGAGCGCTTGGAGCTCGGACTGGGAGAGAGTGGTGGTGTCAATGCGTGCAAGGGACTCCAATTTTAGGGCTTGTGGCGGCGGAGCTGACGATGGAGCGGGGGTGGCGACTGTGGCCATTATCACCCTCCAGAGGCGGCGATCGACACAGGAAGAGATTGAGTCTCGAGTCTGGAGTCTCGAGTACCAATTTCGAACCAAGGAACGGTAGGAAGCAGTCACTGCTTCAGCTTCACCCGAATTTTGACTGTTTTACTTCCATGGCTATCATACTCATATTATGAGCATCAGTAGTACGCAATTAATTTGATCCTATATGGATAAATATTGACTCTTTCTTTTTCGTTATACTTTCTGTCGTTAATTAAAATACATTTTTTACTGTTAAAAAATATTAAAACAATTAAATAAATTAATTAATTATATTTAATATATAAATTAATAGATTAATTTGAGTAGATTAAAAAATATATACTACTTTTAATTTTAATTATAAGAGTTAATTAATTTTTTAGATAAATTTAAAAAATTAAATAAATTATTTAATTATAATTAATATAAGAAATAATAGACTAATTTAAAAATATAAATATATATAATATAAATTTATATTAAAGTATTAAATTTAATCATAATTATTTTATTTATTTGATCTATTAAATTTTTTTAAAAAAATAAATTAGGTCTTATAATTAAGATAAATAATATAAATTTATGTTGTATTTAATTATAATTAATTTATTTATTTAATAGTTTATTTTTTTTAAAAAAAAATCAAATAGATTTTATATATTAGAATAAGAAAAATACGTTTTTTTTTATTACAAAATAATTACATGTAAGCCTGATTAAAAAATTAAAATCTCAAAATGTCTTAAAAAACGTTTATACAATCTTTTCCTAAATTTATATAAATTTTAAATTTACTTTCTAAAATTTTAAACTATAAATTTTAATTATTTAAATAGTAAAATAATTTAAATTTTTATTAAATTATTATAAAAATTAATATTTTATATAAAAAATTTGAGAGATTAAAAATTATATTTTAAAATTTAACAGATCAAAATTAAAATAAATATAAACTTAATATTATATTAGCTGTAAAAAAAATTAACTGCTTGATATATAAATATATATTAATTTTAAAAATATTTTGTTTAATCAACTAAAATTGCCGTAAATAGTAGGTATTCTTTTTATTTAAGTGCTTGGTGTCAATTAAATTGGAGAAAAACCAAATGCTTAAAGGAAAACAACATAAAATTTTAAAGAGGAATGAAACAACTTTGTATCTTGCTAACGTAATAAACAACAATACAACACAGCACAGCACATTCGTGTATCATATACAAAATTACTACTCTGTCGTATCCATTTATCATTATAAAAAATTTTAACTAGCACATACCCATTAAGACAATCACTTTATTAATTAACATCCAATATTGCTTTTAAATTTATATATCCTTATGTAATATCAATCATTAATTATCTTCAACCCTAAATATAATTCATTTTTAATTAACTCGTTCAAATTAAAGAGAATTAGTTACCTTATCAGAATGATCTCTAAATATACCTATTGGAAGTTGCCATTTGGGCATTTCTTTTTCTTTTTCTCTTTTTTTTAAAAAAAGCATTAAATAAATACCCCAAAATCACATGCAAAGTGACCCTATATTAGGATCAGAGGGAGTAGATTTAATAAAGCATAATATTAGGAGGCAATTAATTTTAATATATGGATTACATCATTACAGATTAATGAACTAAAAATATGAAACAGAAACATGGGGAAATATACTTGGACGAAATATTTTCTATATTTGCTACAACTCTAGTTATTACATTTTGACAGAAAAACTTGATAACCAAAATATTCTAAAAAAAAAATCACTCTCTTGGTTGGTCTAAAATGGAAATAAGATTAATTAATTCCCTTTTAGTATCATATCTTGTATCATCCTTTCCAAATTGATGTAGGAAGAATCGCCAGGTTTTGTGTCCTCCTCTGCAATTTTCTTCCGCTCTAAACATTTCTGTTTCATCTTCTTCCCCCAATCTCCTTCCATGAACTCCTTCACAAGTTTATCCACTTCTTCTCTCTTCACGTTACTCTCAATCTCAACTCCAATTCCCCAATCTTTGCATGCATACCTACAATTGGTCTGCTGATCTGCAAAGAAAGGCCAACACGCCACAGGAACTCCTGCATAAATACTCTCTGTTATAGTTAAGAATCCTCCAATTGAAGAATGGTTCAGAACTTTCTCTTGTTCGCACCAGTCTGTTATGGAGCCTCTATTTTTAGTCTCACTCAGAAACTCAGGGGATAGAATCACCGAGCCACCATCTACAAGGTCAGGCCTTATGATCCACAAGAAGAGTTCCTTGCTGTTGGCTAAACCCCAAGCAAACTCATACAATTGTTCTGGAGACATAACCAAAATTCACATAAACTACAGATCTAGATCTGGGTTCTTTGTGTCCCAGCCAATCGATGCATTGAGTCTCTTCTTTCCATAGACTAGACTTGAAAGATAAAACCTTCTTGTTGTTGTGTTGAATTTGGCTTAGAAATGAAGGGAAAAGGCCTGTGGTGTAAAGAGGAAAGGAGAAAATGTAAGAAAGAGCTCTCATTGCTTCACCTTCAAGTTCATCAAATGTGTCGAAACAAATGGCAGAGGCTCTGTGAACATTTTTCATTGGTATAAGACTAAATTGCAGATAGAAATTATTTAAATATGTAGTCCTCAGAAAAGTAGGAAGATCCTTTAGCTTGATATTCTCATACCTGGAATCCAATCTATTTCTTTCTCTAGATACCCATTTGTCACATAGCTCTCATCTGCTCATCAAAATGACCATATCAGACATTGAAGCATGAAACATCCAAAACTTCTTTTTAATTAAAGGGACAGACACTAACTAACAGAGGTTACAAACAGAATCGAATCCATAGCCTCCATTTACAGAGAAGCTTTCATGCAGTACATGACTGCAAGGCTATTGATGAAACATAAAAAATATATTTCATGAAGAATTATAATACATTTGAGTGGTATAATCCCTCTATCGATTATATTTTGATAGTGCAGAATACCCAAAAGTGAATAGGCACTAGCAGGCCAAAGTAGAACAATGGGGAGTCCAAGTGATTCAGCAACATCAATAGTGAAGAACATGGCAACATCAGAAAGCAGACAAGTTACTGTAGGGATGAGGCCATTATTAGAGGCAGAGTCATTGAGTGTAACAAGAAGGTTTTGAAAGGGAAGGACAAAATTCTTTGCTCAAGAGTGACCAAGAGAGGGAAAGTCTTGAAGAGTGGCATTATCATCATCATCTTCTTCAGGAGGAGGAAGACCATCTGGGACGGTTTCGAATCGAAAATCCGGGAAGCCATCATGAAGGATCTTGAAACGTCTTGATGATTTGAGCAAGCCTTTGTGGTTGTATTTAGTGATGACGAAGGTTATGAAAAAACCTCGAAACTAAGTTTATATGACTTTGAACTGGAAATGGAGTCAACACAGCATGCGGTTTTTACTCCATGGTTTCTGTGTGTGTTTGTGAACAAGTATCAAGCTTTATTGGTCCGGCGCCGACCATGGCGACGATCCCGCGATAGACCTGAATCTCTGGAACGCAGAAGCCAAGTGCTTACAATGGCTAGACACGAGAGAAATCATCAGTGGTTTACGTCAACTCCGGAAGCTTAGTTTGAAAACAAATTATGGCGAAGCTCTTTGAGAAGCAGGCAAGGCAATAAGCAGATTCAAGGCCAACTGATCCTTCCCACCTCTTCCGCTTCATCGCTTCCAACACACCGTCTCACCATCTCGCTTGGGACGCCTGCACCGGCAATGGCCAGGCTGCCCAATCTGTACACTTTCCCTTTTCCTCTCAAAATCCTCATTATTCGACTCTTTTATGAATAGGTTGATAAATTTAAAGTTCTAATCGCTTAATTGAGTTTTTGAATCCGATCCGAATTGGTTTCAGTTAGCCGAGATATACGAGAATGTAGTAGGCAGGGATACGAGTGAGAAGCAGCTTGAATTCGCAGTGAAGCTCCCGAATGCGTGATAAGAGCACACGCCTTCAACCATGTCCATGGCAGATCTTGAACAGACGGTGGCGCCAGCAGGAACCGTTGACCTCGTGACCGTCGCTCAGGCGCTCCACTGGTTTGACCTTCCGGTTTTCTACCGGCAAGTGAAATTAGAGCTCAAGAAACCTCACGGAAGACAATTACAGGTACCCAGGACTTGAGGCCTTATTGGGATCCAGGACTTGCAATGTGGGAAGACAATTACAGGAGTGTCGATTTTCCGTTAGAGCCGGAGGATTGAGCGGATGATACAGGACCGATTGAGTTTGTGATGGAGAAGGAGCTGGACTTGGAGGCTTACTTGAGGTACGTGACGTCAGTTTCGCCATAACAGACGGCGAAGGAGAAAGGGGCGGAGATTCCATAGGAGGAATATACTGAAAGATTGAAGAGTGCTTGGATTGAAGATGGATCTTACATCAAGATTGCCAGATACCCAATTTTTCTCAGAGAAAGGTGGGGAGCGCCCGAAAAAGTTCCCAAAAGCCAAAAGCTCAAAAATATTTAGCTGTGGCCTTTGGACTTGCATTCATTTGTCTGTATGCCTTTCTAGTTTCTACTTTCTAGCTCACTTGTTAGATTTTAATTATTTTTTTTGGTATTGAACGAATAATATGTTGACATTATTTTTTAAATAAATATATTTGGAATAAAATGACTTATATTTTTTTTAATGAATAGAATTATTTTCTTTTACTCCTTAAAATTTTTAGGAAGAATTAGAAATTAAACTTGTGTATTTATAATTAATTATTAGGATATATTAGTAATTATCTTTTATTGGAGACTTATATGTAATTTTTCTATATTTTTATACTTTTAAAATTTTTCACTAGGCCTCCCTTAGCCCAACATTAGTGTAGCTGGCCTTAACTCAACGTTAGTGAAATCCTATCTTTAAATCATGGTGAATCTGATCTATTTTTAAAAAAATTTATATATATAAAAAAAAAAACGAGACATTTAGCTGCCTTCCTATTTTGGCTGATTGTTTCTTTGGTGTTTTTACTCTGTTGTAATTAGTTAATTGTTAATGCCTAATGAGAAGTATATTTCCCAAAAAAACCACTTGACCTATTAAGATTCCACTTCTCTCTAGCTGTACTTGTACCATGCTATGATGATTAATAAGAGATAAAAAATGAATGGTGAGTATTTCTCCAGTGCATTGTTCAAACTTAGTTTACATAGTTCCTTTCTTTCGTGACATGCTTCTTACCTTCAATTACCAAAATATCTATGACTCTCAAGCGAACAAGTTATATTTCTTACCTTCTGAAATATTGGAAAGCAAGTTACGTTCAAGACAGTTTTAGGAGTAAGTTACTAAGATTTGAATGAACATAATCCAAAGAATGAAGTTATTACAGCAAGGCTTTGGGGAAGTTTCTCTCCGTACTGGTTATAGGGAAGATTAATGTTTGTGCAGATTGAATAAAAACTTATACTGGATAAACCATGCCAAATATTACATATCTCATTTCATCATGATCCATGTTTAGTTATACCCTTGCTTCTCTGAGCTTCATGAAATGGACGAGAAGTTTAGCAGGAGCAGATTACAAGAAATATTATTGATGGATGAAATTGCATACAACTATAGAGGTTTTTCCTAATGCAGAAGAGGGATACACAATTAGAGAATCAATATATATTACAAGAAAACTATATAGATGACTTACAAACCATTTCAAAAATAGATAATACTATATATGAAGTCTGATAAAGCTGTCCACACTTTTAGGTAAGTAGATATTCTAAATAAAGCTCTGCATGTTTTCTTGTAGATGATAAGAAGTTCCAACCACAAAGACTTTAGAAATATGCGGAAAAATATAAAATTATTTTTTTTCCCATGAAGAACCTCATTTTTTCGCTTTGATCAGGGCTTGGTTGATCAATTTCTCCAAGTTGATGTAGGAAGAACCATGAGTTGCAGTGGCTTCCTTTGCAATTTTCTGCCACTGCAACACCTTGTGTCTCATCTCCTTCCCCTTCTCCCCTTCCATCAACTCATTGATGACCCTCTCCACCATTTCTCTCTTCACATTTTCATCAATCTCAAGCCCAATTCCCCATTGGATGCAAGCACATCTACAGTTAGTTTGCTGGTCTCCAAGGAAAGGCCAACAAGCCATTGGAATCCCTGAACACATACTCTCCATCATTGAGTTCCATCCACAATGAGTCAAAAACCCTCCTATTGAAGGGTGGTTTAACACTTTCTCTTGTTCACACCAGCTAGCTATAAGACCTCTATCTTTGGTCTCACTAAGAAACTCAGGTGAAAGAATTACTGACCTACCATTTACAAGGTCAGGCCTTATGATCCACAAAAAAGGTTTCTTACTATTGGCTAAACCCCAAGCAAATTCGTATAATTGTTCTACAGATATAACTGTGATACTTCCAAAATTCACATAAATTACAGATTTGGGTTTCTTGTATTCTAGCCATTGGATGCAATGAGTCTCCTCTTTCCAAAGATTGGAGCCAAGGGATTCTAAGACATGGTTCTGTGGAATTTGATTGAGAAGCCAATGGACAGGGCCTATGGTGTAAAGTGGAGGGAAGATAGAGGATAGAATGTTCAATGCATCATTCTCCAACTCATTGAATGTGTTGAAAATCATGGCATCAGCAGTTTGGGCTGTTTGTATCTCATTGATAATGAAGTTTAGAAGGACGCGATCATTTGGATCTAGAGCACTGAAAAAGTTAGGAAGATCCCTCAATCTCATGTTTTTCATGCCTGGGAGCCAGTTTAATTCGGTATCCAAGTACCTATTTGTCAGATAACTCTCATCTGTATAAATAAATGAAATCACCCTATGTTATCAACGATTCATCACTTTTGAAAACAGAGAGTTAATGAGTGTGTGTGTGTGTGTGTGTGTGTGTGTTTGTCTATGGGGTACCTTTCAAGGGAATGACGCCCTTATCAAGAAGAGTACGGCCATGCCTCATGGCCAAAAAGGAAGTTGCACTAATAGGGCTATAGAGAGCAATAGGAAGTCCAAATTCTTGAGCAGCTTTCACCGCGAAGGTCATGCCAGCATCAGAAATCAAGCAAGTAACTGGTGGAACAAGGCCATTAGAAGCATACGCATGAAGCTTTTTAAGAAGCTTGGTAAAAGGAAGGAGGCAATTCTTTGCTGTAGAATCACAAAGAGAAGGTAGGGGTTGGGTAGAATTAGCATCACTAGGAGGAAGACCATCAGGGATGGTTTCAAACTGAAAATCTGAGAGCCCATCAAGAGCTTGAGGACCTCTAGTGTTGAGCAAGCGTCTGTGGTTGTACTCAGTGTTCACATATGTTACGTAAAAGCCTTTTGAATGAAGCACTTTGGCTAATTTCATGAGGCTGATTAGATGGCTTTGAGCTGGAAATGGAGTGATAACAACATGGGGTTTTGAATCCATGTTTTAGTTGAAGTGTTTCTGTCTCTATGTCTATTGAAACGCTTCTTTATATGAAGCTAATAGAAATAGGTAAGGAATAACGAGTGTGTGGGCGAGAGATATAGTTGGGATTAGGATAACGTTTTGAAAACTCTATATCCTCAAAAACCTAATCTTCTAGTGCCCCCAAAGAAATGGCGATATTTTGTTGTCATTTCCGAATATATCAATAGAATAGACTAAATGTTAAAATAGTACTCATCCGATCTTTAATACAAGGCATATTTAATTAATTTAATTAGATTAAAGAAGTTAGTTAATATAATATATTTTTATTAAAACACACTAATCATCTTCTTTAATTTCTTATTCTTTCTTTTACTTGATTATTGTTGAAGGGATATCAATAAGAATAATTTAAAAAAATTAAATATAAAAAATAAATTTTATATTATAGACTAATATCAACTCTAAAAAAGAGTACAATCAAAACTCTGTCCTCCACATATTGTCCTCGACTATAATTGGTACATATGAAAATGACATCACACAATAGCTATCGTTGCAAATCTTGAGGGGATATCTATTTCTGCCTGCCTCTTTTAGTTGTCTTATCACAGCTCAAGGTGATCTTTCAGTTATAGTCTTCATCGTGTAGTGTTTTGTCTTGCTTATTATTTAAATCCAAGTGGGACACATCTTTGCTTTATAGAGGTAAAGATAAACGGAATATAGCATGTCTGAGAATGATTATTAATTACTACTCCTGCAAGAACACTAGTAAATGTTATTTCTCTCTTGATTATGTGCATATTTGCCTTATACTATGTAATATAGAGTCACTCCAAACTTCATGCTTTATATATATAGACCCCAGATAAGTCCTAAGAATGAACATTAGTTGGAACTAAGTAATTACCCTTAAGAACTGAAAATTCCCTGATATCATAACATTTGAGGTTACAAATCTTAGACTTATTTTGTTTTGACCAGCACATCCTTAATCAAATTCTCCAAGTTGATGTAGGAAGAACCACCAGGTTTAGTGTCCTCCTCTGCTATTTTCTTCCACTCTGAAATCTTCTGTCTCATCTTCTTCCCTTTCTCTCCTTCCATCAACTCATTCACAAGCTTCTCCACTTCTTCTCTCTTCACATCATTATCAATCTCAATCCCTATTCCCCACTCTCCGCAAGCGTACCTACAATTTGTTTGTTGATCTCCAACCCAAGGCCAACATGCCATAGGAACACTTGCACAAATACTTTCTGTCATGGAGTTCCACCCGCAATGTGTCAAGAACCCTCCAATAGACGGGTGGTTCAACACTTTTTCTTGTTCACACCAGTTTGCGATAAAGCCTCTGTCCTTAGTCTCACTTAGAAACTCAGGTGATAGAATCATTGAGCCTCCTTCTACGAGGTTCGGCCTTATGATCCACAAAAAGTGTTTCTTGCTATTGGCTAAACCCCAAGCAAACTCATGCAATTGTTCCGGAGACATAATTACAATGCTTCCAAAATTCACATAAATCACAGACTCAGGCTCCTTGGGTCCTAGCCAATTGAGGCATTCAGTCTCTTCTTTCCAGAGATTGGAGCCAATGGATTCCAGTAAATGGTGATTGTGTGGGATTTGAGTGAGAAGCAAAGGGAGAGGGCCAATGGAGTAAAGAGGAGGAAATATAGAGGATAGTTCATTGAGGGCATCACCCTCAAACTCCTCAAATGTGTTGAAAATGATTGCTTGAGCTTTTTGGGCTCTCTGTAGCTCGGAGATAAGGAAGTTTAGCACAAAATTATTTGAATCTGTTACCCTTGCAAAACTTGGAATATCTTTTAGTCTCATGTTTTTCATTCCAGGAAGCCAATCTAGTTCAGTATCCAAGTATCCATTCGTCAGACAGCTCTCATCTGCATCAGTGCAATGGCCACTATAAGTTGTTGAGGAAAGATCTATTACGTCTAAAGAATGGACCATGAACTACACACACACAAGTACAAAAGAAGTAGTGACATAAACAAGGTACCTTTCAAGGGAATGACACCTTTATCGAGAAGAGTGCGAAAGTGATAAACACCCAAAAAGGAAACAGTACTGGCGGGCCAATAGAGAGCAATAGGAAGGCAGAATTCTTGAGCAGCATTCATTGTGAATGTCATGACACCATCAGAAATCAAACAACTGACTCGGGGCACGACACCATCGGAAGCGAGCTTATTAAGCCTTGCGAGGAGGTTTGTGAAAGGGACGAGGCTGTTCTTTGGCATAGAATCACATAGGAAACTAAATCTTTGGGAATCATTAGCCCCAGAAGTAGGAAGACCATCTGGGATGGTTTCAAAGCGAAAATCAGGGAGGCCATCAAGGGCTAAAGCACCTCTTGAGTTGAGCAAGCGCTTGTGATTGTACTCAGTGTTGACGAACGTTATGTGAAAGCCTTCAGAATGAAGCACTTTGGCTAGTTTCAAGAAGGAATTTATATGGCCTTGTAATGGAAATGGGGTAATTACAACATGGGGTTTTGACCCTCCTCCTGCAACTGCAACCCACGCCATGCTTATATTCAATGCTCTATTTGAAGCCGAGACTAGACGATGAGTATAATAAATTTCAGAAAAGGGTTCGTCGATCTTTATAGCATTCACAAGAAAAGCTGTTGGTCCACAATATTGTGTTTTCAGAGTGGGTGTGTTTTCAAAGGAAATAGTCTGTCAAAGATAAGTGGTGAAAAGTCGTATGAGTCAACAACAAATGTATTTACTTTCTTTTTGTGTCTTGCTAGGAAATTTAATAGTTTGGGAACAATTTGGCTTCGGGTTTGAGTTCAAAACTTTGACAAATGATTGAAATGGTTTGGTTGGTGGAATTTATTTTCAATTACCTAACGGTTGGTTTGACTAGAGGGATTTTAGGAGAAGAGATTTTACTTATTTTTTTTTGTTTGGATAATAAAAAATTCTAGGACAGGAGAACAAATTTCCCAGCTAAACTTTATCAGCCTAAAATTAGAAGAATTTAAAAGAGATATATAATATTTTTATTTTATAGTATTAATATATTTATAATTTTTTAAATATTTTAATATTACATATATATTATATTTTATTAAAATATCCTATAAAATAATATTAGGGTAAATTTATCTATATAAAAATATTTTCATTTTCTTCTTTTTTTAAACTAAATAAGTTAATATAAAAATTTCTTCTCTCCCCTCCTTTAATATTAATCTAAACAAAATAATAATAAAATCTCTTATATTTTTTTTTCTATTAAAATATCTCCCCTTAATCCGGAGCCAAACGCACAAGGGACAAAGACCGATAATTTACTATTTTTTTTACTTGAATCGATGCCATAAGATGGTTATTTTAGGAATATTTAAAAATGTTATTAAAATATTACATAGAAGATGAAGTGACGGTAGAATCATGCACTCCATCCTGTCCAACATATTGGCACTTTTTTTAGTTGATGCAGTATTTAATGAGTTATTCCAAAAATATGCTTATGAACACATTCCTACATAATATAAAGGTATTTAAAGATCGTAAATATTAGGAGTAAAAATAAAGCTGTCAGCACTTTTAGCTAAGTAGACTTTAAATAAAGCCCTTCAAGCATGTTGTGTTGTACGTAGGAAATGATAAAATGTTCCAACCATGAAGATTTTAGAGATATGCAGAAAAACGAAAAACAATAAATGAGATTCCAGGAACTTATACCCTCAATTTTTGCCTTTGATCAGGACTTGATTGATCAATTTCTCCAAGTTGATGTAGGAAGAACCATGAGGTGGTGCAGTAGCTTTCTTTACAATTTTCTGCCACTGCAAGACCTTGTGTCTCATCTCCTTCCCCTTGTCCCCTTCCATCAACTCATTGATGACACCCTCCACCTTTTCCCTCTTCATGTCATCATCAATCTCAACCCCAATCCCCCACTCTGTGCAAGCATACCTACAGTTAGTTAGCTGGCCTCCAGAAAAAGGCCATCAAGCCATTGGAACTCCTGCACAAACGCTCTCTGTCATGGAGTTCCATCTACAATGTGTCAAAAACCCTCCAATTGAAGGATGATTTAGAACTTTCTCTTGTTCACACCAGCTCACTATGAGGCCTCTTTCTTTAGTCTCGCTTACAAACTCTGGAGATAGAATCATTGAACCTCCATCCACAAGATCAGGCCTTATGATCCATAAGAAGGGTTTCTTGCTGTTGGATGGCAAACTCCTGCACTTGTTCTGAAGACATAACTGTGACGCTTCCAAAATTCACATAAATTATAGATTTAGGTTTCTGAGGAATGTAGCCATTGGATGCAACGGGAATCCTCTTTCCATATATTGGAGCCCATGAAGCCTAAGACATGGTTCTTGGGATTTGATTGAGAAGCAAAGGGACAGGACCTATGGTGTAAAGTGGAGGGAAGATGGAGGAGAGAGTGTCCAGTGCCTCACTCTCCAACTCACTAAATGTGTTGAAAATGATGGCATCTGCAGATTTTGCTGTTTGCATTTCATTGAAAGATAAGTTTAGCATTAAGTAACCATTTGGATCTAGTGCACAAGAATAGCCAGAAAGATCCCTCAATCTCATATTTTTCATGCCTGAAATCCCTTCCAGTTTGGTTACGAAGTATCCGTTTGTTAGATAACTATCATCTGCACCATAATGGAATTGCAAAACGTTGGATAGACCAAAGAAAAAGACACATGTACCCCCCCGCCCCCAAACACAAATAAAAGAACCGGCAAAATCATTTTGTAGTTGTTAATACTTTTCTTCAACCTATCATTTTCTCTCTCTTAATTTTACCATATTAACACAATTAGCTTCTGGACAAAGACTACCAGTACTAATAGAATAAAGTTATGTAGGCTAACAGTATTAACAAAGCAAAATTAAAAAAATTTAATAAGGAGAGAAAAAAATATGTACCAAATTGAAAATTGAAGAATCGTTTTCCATATAAATGAGTATTATTAAAATGTGTTTTTATAGAAACAAACTAACAGAGAATGAGTACCTTTCACGGGAATGATACCTTTATCAAGAAGAGTGAGACCATGCCAACCACCCAAATAGGAGATAGCACTGATAGGGCAATAGAGAGCAACCGGAAGTCCAAATTCTCGAGCAGCTTTAACTGTAAACGTCATGACAGTATCAGAAACCAACGAAGTAACAGGAGGAACATGGCCCTTAGAGGCAGATTCTTGAAGCCTCTTGAGAAGATTTGTGAAAGGGATGAGGCAGTTCTTTGAAGTAGATTTCCAAAGAGAAGGGAGATGTTGGGTAGCATCAGAATTATCATCAGTAGTTGAAGGAAGGCCATAAGGGATGGTTTCAAAACGAAAATCTGGAAGGCCTCAAGGCTTGTTCCATTTTTTAATTGATTTTGTGTTTCTAGTTGAATTTTATTCCCTTTTTTTATATATAAATAATGTATCAAAATTTTTAGTTGTCACACGATTTAAAGTTCTTTATAGCACGTGATACGTGGATCTCAGGCCTTTGGCTTTGCTGACTAATTTGATTGCTCAGTCAACGTGGGAATTTCTTGGAAGCCAAGTTGGTGAAGGTCAACTTTGGATTCTCAGTTATTTTAATTATTTGTCCAGAAAGCAAAAGGATCCTTCCAAAGGCCAAGCGCAGGGGAGAATAGTAGTTATCCTACTTGGAACTGTAGAATTGATGAATATGTCCCGCACACATGTTGAAATTTATTATAGAAAGTATAAGTCCTTTCTTACCAAACCGTACACAGTTTTATTGAGATATATATAAAACAGACAAAACGTCAAACATAGTACTAGTCAACCATACATAGGGCTTAAATGAAGAACTATCAATATCTTCTGATAAGCACTTGATTAATCAATTTCTCCAAGCTGATGCAAGAAGAACCACCAGATTGAGTTGCCTCCTTTGAAATTTTCTGCCACTCCAACACCTTTTGTGTCATCTCTTTCCCTTTATCTCCTTCAATCAACTCATTCACAAGTCTCTCCACAACCTCTCTCTTCACATTAGTATCAATCTCAATCCCAATCCCCCATTCTGTGCAAGCTTGCCTACAGTTAGTTTGCTGGTCTCCATAAAAAGGCCAACAAGCCATTGGAACACCTGCACAAACACTCTCTATCATTGAGTTCCATCCACAATGAGTCAAAAACCCTCCAATCGAAGGATGGTTCAACACTTTCTCTTGTTCACACCAGCTCGCTATGAGGCCTCTTCCTTTGGTCTCACTTAGAAACTCAGGTGATAGAATCATTGAACCGCCATCCACAAGATCAGGCCTTATGATCCATAAGAAGGGTTTCTTGCTGTTGGCTAAACCCCAAGCAAACTCATGAAGTTGTTCTGCAGACATAACGGTGACGCTTCCGAAATTCACATAAATCACGGATTTAGGTTGTTGGGATTGGAGCCATTGGATGCAGTGAGTATCCTCTTTCCAGAGATTGGAGCCAATGGAGTCTAAGACATGGTTCTGTGGAATTTGATTGAGAAGCAGAGGGACAGGGCCTATGGTGTAAAGTGGAGGGAAGATAGAGGAGAGAGTTTCTAGTGCCTCACTCTCCAACTCACTAAATGTGTTGAAAATGATGGCTTGAGCGGATCTTGCTGTTTGTAACTCATTCACAGAGAACTTTAGCATTGTGTAATCAGCTGGATCTAGTGAACTAAAATAGCTAGGAAGATCCCTCAATCTCATATTTTTCATGCCTTCAAGCCAATCCATTTTGGTATCCAAGTATCCATCTGTTAGATGACTCTCATCTGCACACAAAGTTGAAGATCAATCATTTGGAAGGATAGAAAAACATTAATGAGTAGATTTTAATGAATAAGTTATATATGTTACGTTTGTCTTTCTATTAAAATATCATAAACTAATTTGATAGAACTTACCTCAACGATTTATACCTTTATAATTCATCTTTCAATTAGTTAATGTGGGACTTAATAGGTTATATGAGCGAAAAAACAAACAAACAATTAAACAAAGAATGATTACCTTTCAGGGGAATGATACCCTTATCAAGAAGAGTGCCACCATGCCAAGCACCTAAATAGGATATAGCACTAATAGGGCAATAGATGGCAATGGGAAGTTCAAATTCTTGAGCAGCTTTTACTGTAAACGTCATGACAGCATCAGAAACCAAGGAAGTAACAGGAGGAACAAGGCCATTGGAGGCAGAATCTTGAAGCCTCTTGAGAAGATTTGTGAAAGGGACAAGACAGTTCCTTGAAGTAGATTCAAGAAGAGAGGGGAGATGTTGGGTAGCATCCGCATTATTATCAGAAAGGCCATCAGGGATGGTTTCGAAACGAAAATCCTGGAGGCCATCGAGAGCTTGAGGACCCCTTGATTTGAGCAAGCGTCTTTGGTTGTACTCTGTGTTAACGTATGTTATGTGAAAGCCTCTTGAATGCAGCATTTTGGCTAAATTCAAGAAGGTGCTCAAATGGCTTTGAGCTGGAAACGGAGTGATCACGACGTGTGGTTTTGATGCTCCTCCTTCCATTGTATCCATCTTCACTTCTAATATATTTCTCTCTCTCTCTTTCACTTATTAGATGCAGATGTAATGGAACAGAATTTATAGAGCAAGCCTCGAGATTCTTTTGGAGAACAGTGCTGTAAGACTGTAGCTTTCTAGAATTGAGGCAACATAAAGACGATGACAAACGTTGTACCCCATGACACCTTGGTGCATGGCTCTTATCTCCTAGAATGATAGTCATCGATCGTCAGTCAAGGTTGGACAGCTGGAATTTCTTAGAGGCCAAGTTAGAATTGTCAATTCTCAATTATTTTAGATATTTTGTTGTTACCAAAACAAGTGGGTGTTAAGGGCTCGTCACAGTTGAGGCATGGTCAAGGAGTATTTATAAAAATATTTATTAATTATTTATTAATAAAATTTTTATATTAATAAAAAAATTAAATTTATAATCTTATAGATTATAAATCATTACTTTACCAATTTTGACAATTATTGTAGAGGAAAAGAAACCACAGCAAATTCAACATTAGTGGTTACCCCGATTGTACGGGGAAGTTGACAGGTTTTCTGAATGGCCCATACTTGTATGTTTATTAGTCTATTAATTTAATTATTGAACTCAATTAAATATAAATCAATCTCCCTATATTTTTTGTACTTTATATTTTAAAAAATTTATCTTAACCTATTTTATTATTTTTTTATAATTAAATATTTAATAAAAACTATTTAGTATATTTAAGATAAAGTAGGGTGTGCAAAAATTGAGAGAATATATTTTATTAATTTTTTTAATTATAAACATTAATTTAGAAGTTATTTGTAATATCTTTTGTGAAATAAGAATGTGTATTTTCTAAAAAAATTCTCTCTTTTAAAATCTCAATCTTTCTCTATTTCTGTTCAAGTCTTTATAGAGATTCTATTATGCTCTACACTTATCTCATTTGAGGATCTTGTGTAACAAAAAAGAATCGGACTATGTTATCAAAGTATTAAGTCTTCCGCTTAAATGATCTGATTTAGTCTTGGAGTTCATAGAAATTAGAATATTTAAAGGCAAAAATAAGTCTTAAGAGAGGCATCCGTAAATCCTTTAGATAAAGATTGGAGTTTTATGTTTATCTTAGACTGAATCTTAGAGTTCTTATAGAAAATTCACCCCTCTTTGGATCTTTTCAACTGAGGTTCTTTTATTTTCTAACTTAATCTTCAAAGCAAGAAATTGAACGAAGAATGCAGTAGAAAGAGTACTTGATTTGAGAATTGTTTATAATTATGGAACTCAAGAGAATAAGATTCTGCGCTCATCTCAAGGCCTTCTTCCATTTTTTAATTGATTTTTGTTTCTAGTAGAATTTTATTCCCTTATATATATATATAAATGTATGAAAATTATTGGTTGAAATGATATCCTAATCCATCATTTCAACTAATTAAAAATGGTGATTTGGAGAAAGTTTGTTTATTTTCTTAAAAAATCTTCTTGTCTCACTATTTAAAAATCTTTATAGCACGTGATGCGTGGATCTCAAGCCCTTAATTTTGCCGACTAATTTGATTGCTCGGTCAAAGTGGGAATTTTTTGGAAGCCATGTTGACGGTGAAGGTCAACTTTGGGTTTCAAAACACCAACTAGATATTTAGTAGGATTGAAGACTTTTTAATAAAAATAAAAGTAAAAGTCATAATAGAATTAAGTTAAAAATAAACTTTAAAAATTTGTTTAGTATATTAAAAATAAATATATAATTTATATAAATTTTTTATAACTTAAAATAAAATAATCTAAAATATATTTTTTATAACTTGAAAAGATTTAAAATTATCTAAGAATTTTTAACTTATGATAAAATAGTCTAAAATATTTTATTTCTACTTCTCCCATATTATTTCTCAGTTTTTTTATGGGATTAAAATTACCTAAAATATTAGAAATTGAAGTAAAAATGTCTTCTATTATATTAAATAAGGGAAATGTTAATTTTACTTTTACTTTCATACTATCAAACATGGCCCAAGAGAAGTGCTGTATAGTAGTTATCCTACGTGGAGATGTAGAATTGATGAATATGTCCCTCCCACTTGTTGAAATTTATTATTTAAAGTTCTTTCTTACAAAACCGTACACAGTTTTCTTGAGACATATATAAAACATAGACAAAAAGTCAAACATAGTACTAGTCAACCATACATAGGGCTTTCATGAAGGACTATCAACATCTTTTGCTAAGCACTTGATTAATCAATTTCTCCAAGCTGATGCAAGAAGAACCACCAGATTGAGTTGCCTCCTTTGAAATTTTCTGCCACTCCAACACCTTTTGTGTCATCTCTTTCCCTTTATCTCCTTCAATCAACTCATTCACAAGTCTCTCCACAACCTCTCTCTTCACATTAGTGTCAATCTCAATCCCAATCCCCCATTCAGTGCAAGCTTGCCTACAGTTAGTTTGCTGGTCTCCATAAAAAGGCCAACAAGCCATTGGAACACCTGCACAAACACTCTCTATCATTGAGTTCCATCCACAATGAGTCAAAAACCCTCCAATCGAAGGATGGTTCAACACTTTCTCTTGTTCACACCAGCTCGCTATGAGGCCTCTTCCTTTGGTCTCACTTAGAAATGCAGGTGATAGAATCATCGAACCGCCATCCACAAGATCAGGCCTTATGATCCATAAGAAGGGTTTCTTGCTGTTGGCTAAACCACAAGCAAACTCATGAAGTTGTTCTGCAGACATAACCGTGACGCTCCCGAAATTCACATAAATTACGGATTTCGGTTTTTGGGACTCGAGCCATTGGATGCAGTGAGTATCCTCTTCCCAGAGATTGGAGCCAATGGAGTCTAAGGCATGGTTCTGTGGAATTTGATTGAGAAGCAGAGGGACAGGGCCTATGGTGTAAAGTGGAGGGAAGATAGAGGAGAGAGTTTCTTGTGCCTCACTCTCCAACTCACTAAATGTGTTGAAAATGATGGCTTGAGCGGATCTTGCTGTTTGTAACTCATTCACAGAGAACTTTAGCATTGTGTAATCATCTGGATCTAGTGAACTAAAATAGCTAGGAAGATCCCTCAATCTCATATTTTTCATGCCTTCAAGCCAATCCATTTTGGTATCCAAGTATCCATCTGTTAGATAACTCTCATCTGCGCACAAAGTTGAAGATCAATCATTTCGAAGGCTAGAAAAACATTAATGAGTAGATTTTAATGAACAAGTTATATATGTTACGTTTGTCTTTCTATGAAAATATCATAAACTAATTTGATAGAACTTACCTCAACGATTTATACCTTTATAATTCATCTTTCAATTAGTTAACGTGGGACCTAATATATTCTAATAGATTATACACGCAAACAAACAAACAATTAAACAAAGAATGATTACCTTTAAGGGGAATGATACCCTTATCAAGAAGAGTGCCACCATACGAACCACCTAAATAGGAGATAGCACTAATAGGGCAATAAACGGCAATGGGAAGTCCAAATTCTTGAGCAGCTTTTACTGTAAACGTCATGACAGCATCAGAAACCAAGGAAGTAACAGGAGGAACAAGGCCATTAGAGGCAGAATCTTGAAGCCTCTTGAGAAGATTTGTGAAAGGGACGAGGCAGTTCTTTGAAGTAGATTCAACAAGAGAAGGGAGATGTTGGGTAGCGTCGGCATTATTATCAGAAAGGCCATCCGGGATGGTTTCGAAACGAAAATCCGGGAGGCCATCGAGAGCTTGAGGACCCCTTGATTTGAGCAAGCGTCTTTGGTTGTACTGTGTGTTAACGAATGTTATGTGAAAGCCTCTTGAATGAAGCAGTTTGGATAAATTCAAGAAGGTGTTCAAATGGTTTTGAGCTGGAAACGGAGTGATCACAATGTGAGGTTTTGATCCTCCTCCTTCCATTGAATCCATCTTCGTCACTTCTGATATATTTCTCTCTTTCACTTGGATGCAGATGTAATGGAATAGGTTATATATATATGTATGTATGTATATCGTGTGTGTGTGTGTGTGTGTGTGTGTGAAGTTTTATAGAGCAAGACTCTGTAAGACAGCTTCCTAGGAAGATTGAGAGAGACATGATAAAGACGGCAAACGTTGTTGTCATTGCAATTTAAAAATCTCCACAAATCATCATGTGATGCGTATTTCCAAAGATACGTGTATGACTTTAATTATCTGGCTAGACTGATAGTGAGGGACATTGGAAGTTGGTGAGTTGAGGAATTCTTGGAGGCCAAGTTGGAGGCGGCGACTATTTTAGATATTTAAAACGACAAAAGATTCAGAAGTGGCGGTTAGCCTACCGACAATGAAGTTGTCAGGTTCGTACACTACAAAAACTCATTAATTTGATGACAATTTTTCAGCGACGACTTTGACAATTTTTCAGCGGCAATATAAAAAGTCGCCGCTGAAAATATGTTTTCAGCGGCGACATTTACTGTCGCCACTGAAAGTAAGACTTTTAGCGGCAACAATATCATGTCGCCGCAGAAACTCAAAAATAAAATAAAAAATTGTCCACACCTTTCTGTGACGACACTAAGCTTATTTTCTTAGAAAATTTAAAAAAAAAATAGTTAGAAGTTATTATTTACCCAAAAAATTTTATAAAAATTCTATAATAAGTTGAAGAAATTATTGGAGGAAAATATCACTATTTTATTAAGTAAATTATTTTTAAAAATTATTTGATAAAAATAAGACTTTCAACGGCGACTTTTCTTGTCGCCGCTGAATGTCAATTAACCAAATCCCCATTCACGTTACTTCTCTTCCACTTTAAACACCTCAATTCCTTCACTCTCCTCATTGCATCATCTTCAACTTCGAACATTCCAGAACCTAGGAGCGTAGAGAGAGAGAGGGAGTAGAGTGTTGAGGCGTCGGAAGAGTGGTCAGAGGAGGGACGAGCTTATGATGCCGGAGATCAAACTCATAGCGCCGTCAACTCCTCCATTTCCATTTCCTGTCAGCACAGTGAAAGAGGGAAATGTGGTAGAGACAGAGGGGAAACTAGAAGCTGAAAATGTTGCCGTTGAAGGAGGACGGTGATGACAGAGGAAGCTCGCGACGCTGTTGACTAGTTGAGGTGAGTATTTTCTATTCTTATTTTCGGCGATTTGTGCTTGCTGTGGTTGTGAGATATTGTAGCTTGCTGGTTCTGAATTTTTTTTTTTAGGCTAGTGTTGCTGATTTGGTTTGTGCGAAACATAATACTTGGATATATGTGTACTAATGTATGTTGTGGTGCTGAGGAGTTGGAGAGTATATGTGTATAAATATATATCTTATTGGAGTTCAATTATTAAAAAATTCTAATCAAAATTTTTATTTTATTTTTAAATATGTCTTATTAATTGATGTACTATGATATTTGAAAAGATGATGTGAATTATTTATTAATGTTATTAGATTTTAGTTCATTTAGTTATTTATTATTTTTATATATATTTATAAGCCCATTACAAGTTTTTATTTAAAAAAAATAGGAAAAAAATTAAAAGCAATTATTGACTTTTAGCGGCAACATTCTACATTAGGCGGCGACACTATACTTTACCTTTTGTGGCCATTGTGAATTTTTTTGTTGCACTTTCAGCAGCGAAAATAGGTCACCGTTGATTGGTGACATTCAGCGGCGACAATAGGTCACCGCTGATTGGTGACATTCAGCGGCGACAATAGGTCACCGCTGATTGGTGACATTCAGCGGCGACTTTCAATTGTCGCCGCTGATACTTATATGCGACAGTCTCATAGACAACGATAAAAAGTCGTCGCTAAAAGTTTTTAGCGATGACTTTTGCTCTTTCAGCGGCGACTTTTGTCGCCAATGAAAGTCATTTTTTTGTAGTGGTAGAGGCCCATGTCTTTCTGTATTGGGCGATGAAGGTCTATTAATTTAATTTTTTATATAATTATTTTAATTGAAGTGCTTTTTTTTTGTTGGCTTATCTTGCTTGGTTGGTTAGCAATCTTTCTAGCAACTTATGGTTGGGTTAAGGTGTATTCACCTTGTTATGTATATTCAGTATGGAAGTTTGTAATATATCTGGTATTCTTGAAATACTTTTTTTTAATATATCTAACATTTTAATTTTTTTTGTGTGTATCTAACGTTCTAAAATATTTTTTAGGTATATTCAATACTTTTAAATAGTTTTTAGTGTATTCAGCACTAAAATAAAAAAAATATTTTAAAATATTAGATGTAATTAAAAATATTTTAAAGTGCTAAATGTAATATAAAATATTTTAAAATACTTGATATACTTAAAAGACAATATTTTAAGGTGATCCTTTCCTATCAATATCATCATGATGAGCTTGGAAGGAGACATAGCTTACAATAAGGACGGAATAAAAAGAAAAAAAAAATCTATAAAGACTTTATTTAAAATTTGATGAAACCATAAAGATTACCAGTTTAATTTTCCCTATGGTAAATAAATCATTGAATTTTGTTTACTCATTATCTAAGTTAATACTTTTTTTTTTTATTTTTTATGAGGAATAATCTCTCTTATATTGATAAGTGTAAATATAATGAACAAATTATTTTTGTTTAAAATTTTAAAATATGCTTTTCATTTTCAACCCTATTAAAGTGCTCCACTTATTATTTCTCTTCAATAAATTTTCACTTATTATCTCTCATACAATCTGTTTATAAATATGGTATAATTAAAATATATATATATATCTACACATATGTTATTTTTAACTAACATATTAAACTACATTATTTTGGTAGTTATTTTTTTATAAAAAGGACATGAGGGAGTAGTAATAAAAGATGAGGTATCTTTTGAAATAAGTTGCAAATGATTTATTAAAATTTAACAAATAATATTATATTCTTCTAATTTTAAATATAGGACTTAGTTATGGCGTGAGTTTTTGTTATAAATGTAAAACTTTAGTCTAATTTTTTATTTTTTTAAATTAATTTATTTAACTATAAATTGATATATAACCTAATTTTATATAGTTATTTTAAAATTAACAAGTCATATATATTATAATTAAATAATTTATTTTATTTTTTAAATTTTTGTTTATTTACGGTTTTTTGAGAGAAGAAAAAAAAATAAATATATTTAGTTAAAAAAAATATATAAAAAAAATTATCTTGTAGTCTCTCACCCTCTCTTCCTCCTTCTCCTCTTCCCTCCAAAAGTATAGATTTCTTTGGAGGGAAGAAAAATAATCACATCTTGACTAATTTGCCCATGCCATTTTTTCAATATTTCACTTTTACCCATGAATAAAACCTCCTCTTTTTGTCTTTTTCGTTCTCTCCAACTGTTCTTCCTTGATGCATCGTATCCCGTTTCTTCCCAGAGAATATTTTTTGCCAAAAAGAAAAAAACTGCAACAACGTATGGTTTTATTATTGCCCCAAATTCCTTAGATCTTTTTTAAAACTTACTCATGTTTGTGAATTGTGAGACTAAGAAGCTTTTGGCGTGATCTTTCTAGTTTTTTTTTTTAATGAAATAACCATTTTTGTCAATTTCTTTAATTATTTCAGTGAGGCTTTTTACATTAGCATACCGATGAAAAACTATTTTTTCAATATATTTCAATCATATTGTTTTTCCTATGTTTATGTTTATAAGATTCAATAAATTTTATATTAGTTGTCAGGATCTAACATAACCCTTAACATAACCCTCATTTTATTTAATAGAATAATGCTTATTGTTGTTGTATTTCAATCGTATTGTTTTCATATTTCAATCATTTATATATTGAGATGTAAATATGCATTCATATTCTTCTACCTTGTTCCCATCAAATATCCATAATCAACCAAACATTTTTTGAACCGAAGCCCCTTCTAAATGATGTGTCTACTTACCCCAATAATGATATATTTGCCAATAAAACAATGGATTTGTTAACGTCAGTCTAATGAAATGAGTTAGTTTCTTAATTATAATGTGATAGAACGGGATTTAATTTTTTTTTAGAGAGATACCCATACTTACTTAGGAGACTAGCCCATTTTGAGACTGAAGAATGGACGGTTCAAGCTAGTTTTGTTTTGTCCAGAAGATTATATTGTTTGGTTCTGCCAAGGTATATATTCTTTTAGCAAACAGACATAACAGGCACAAAAAAGCAAGATTAAGAATTGTTAATACTAAATTATTAATATAAACTTTAAATTATTATATAAGAAGTCCAACCCTAAAATAGTGCCCTCCTCTTCTCACATATAAAGTTTCCCATATCGTGTCGTAGAAGATGAGAAAGGATTCCAACGATAAAGTGTTTTAAAGATATGAAGCAAAAAAAAAAACATTAAACAAGATTTAAGGAACCCACCTGGTAGAGTTAGTTTCATAGATCAAACGACTTACATCGTTAAGGTCTATAACCAACTAAATATGTTATGTTATAAACAAAAATGTTTTGTTCAAAACTTCAAAAATTTAAAATTTATATTTAGCTCCTTACCTATGGCATTTTTATTGATCAATTTCTCCAAGTTGACGTAATTAAGAAGAACCGCCAGGAGCATTAATTATTTAATAGCTTCGTTTGCAATTTTTCCCCAGTTCAAGGCCTTGTTTCTCCCCTCCTTCCCCTTCTTCGATTCCATCAACTCAATGACGAGCCTTTCAAACACTTGTCTCTTCACATTATTGTCAATTTCAACCTCAATTCCCCATTCTACACAAGCATACCTACAATTGGGATGTTGATCCGCAAAGAAAGGTCAACACGCTATTGGAACTCCTGTACGCAAACTCTCTATCATAGAATTCCATCCTCAATGAGTCAGAAACTCTCCAATTGAAACGTGGTTCAGCACTTTCTTTTGTTCATTACACCAAGTCGCTATGAAGCCTCTATCTTTAATCTTACTCACAAACTCAGCAGACAGAATCACTGAGCCACCATCCACACCTTATGATTCACAAGAAGGTTTTCTTGCTGTTAGCGAAACCCCAGGCAAACTCATACAATTGTTAGAGACATAACCATGAGGCTTCCAAAATTCACATAAAATATGTATTTAGTTTTATTGAATTCTAGCCAATTGATGCATGTGGTTTCTTCTGTCCATAGAATTTTACCAATAGATTCCAAGTGTTGGCTAGGTTTATGAATTGCTGAGAGAAGCAAATGGATAGGGCCTATATATGGTGTAAATAGGAGAGAAGATGGAGGATAAAGTGGTCAATGCATCACTCTCCAACTCACTGAATGTGTTGAAAATCATGGCTTGAGTAGCTTGGACATTTTTAAGATTGTTTCTTATCGTGTTTGTCACGAACTCATTAGTTGGATCTTGTGTGCTAAAAAAGCTTGGAAGATCCCTCGGTCTAATGTTCTTCATGGCCGAAAGCCGGTTCAGTTCGGTATCGAAGTACTCACTTGTCAAGTAACTCTCTCTAAAGTGTACTGTGCATATGAGCATGCATGTGTATGAGTTACCTTTCAAGGGAACAAGACCCTTACAATGAAGAGTACTTCCATGCCAAAGGCTGTACAAGATCTAAGAAACAGCATTGTCGAGGCAACAAATAGCAACAGGAATTTTGAATTCTTGAGAAGCTTTCACTTCGAAGCTCATGGCCATATCAGAAATCAAACAAGAAACTGGTGGCACAAGATCTCTAGAGGAAAATTAATGAAGCTTTACAAGAAGATTTGTAAAAGGGACGAGGCAATTCTTTGAAGTAGATTCACAAAGTGAGGGTAGGTGTTGGTTTGCATTAACATCATCAGTAGGAGGAAGGCCATCAGGGATGGTTTCAAAGTGAAAATCTGAGGGGCCATCAAGAGCTAGAGGACCTCTAGAGTTGAGCAACCGTCCATGGTTGTACTCAGTGTTGACGTATGTTACGTGAAAACCTCTTGAATGAAGCACTTTGGCTAATTTCATGAAGCTGTTTAGATGGCTTTGAATCCGAAATGGGATCATCACAACATGTGGTTTTGATCCTTCTCTTTCAACAAAGTCCATCACTTTCTTCAACTCTCTCTCTATCTCTCTCTGTTTCTAACTATCTATCTCATGCAAGGCTTTATAAGAAGCTAAATAGAATAGGCTAGTGTATGGCCAAAAGTTATAGTTGTAACAATGAAAGCCAACAGTCTAACCATACACAATACCCACTACAAAAAAAATGAGTTTCAGCGGCGAACATACAATTTGAGTGTCCGCAAATACCTAATGCATTAAAAGTAATCAACATTCCATAAATATGAATTATAAATATACAATGCAATTAACGAATGTTACCTTTCTATTGGATACATCCAACGATATTAAACTGGTCCAGCAACTTTTGCCTCCCCTGCCAAGTGTATTGGCAAGTGAACCATCACATCAAAGAAAGCAGGTGGGAAGACGGTCTCCAACTTGCATAATGTCAATATTATCTGACTTTGGAGTTTGTCAAGCACTTCACAAGACAACGACTTCGAACAAAGATTTTTGAAAAATCTTCCCAACTCTATAATTGGTTCACACACCTTAGAAGGTACTAACCCACGTATTGCAATTGGGAAGATCTCTTGCAATAACACATAGTGATCATGACTCTTCAAACCAAACAATTTTCGCTCCTGAATGTTGACACATCTTGAAATATTAGATGAAAAAGTATCAGGCACTCTTACGTTAGCCAAGAATTATAAAAGGGATTATTTGTTCTCAGGAGACAATGTGTAAGGAGCAAGAGGAATATAAACATTATCACCATCTTCAACTGGGTGCATATCACTCCTAATACCTAAGTCCATCAAGTCATACCTACTTTTAACTGTGTCCTTCGTCTTTCCAACCAAATCCACCACCGTGCACACAATGTTCTGAGAAACATTTCTTTCTATGTGCATCACATCAAGATTATGTCGTATTAGCAAGTACTTCCAGTAAGGCAACTGGAAAAAAATACTTCTTTTTCTCCAATTGTAAGCATTATTCTGTGTATGACGCTTTCATTTTATACCCTTACCAAATGTCACATCACCTAAGTGTTGAAGTTGCTTGAGCACTTCATCTCCAGTCAATGCAACTGGTAGATCCATATGCTCTTCTTTACCATCAAATGATACCTTATTTTTGCGCCATGGGTGATTTTGTGGAAGAAAGCGTCGATGCCTCATGTAAGCCAACTTGCTCCTTATCGAAATACAATGCGTGTCTTTGTGGCAGCATGGACAAGCAAGTTTACCTTTAGTTGACCACCCTGAAAGGTTTCCATATGCGGGAAAATCATTTATAGTCCACAATATAGCGGCATGCATGATAAAATTTGATTGACAATACGCATCATACGTCTGTACCCCTAATTCCCACAATTGCTTCAACTCCTGAATCATAGGTTGAAGATAAACATCTATGTCATCACCTAGACACTTTGGACCAGGAATAAGAAGTGTCATCATGAAGTATGGGCTTTTCATACAAAGCCATGGTGGCAAGTTATATGGCACTAACACAACAGGCCATATACTATGATTGGCACTCATATTCCCGAATGGTTGAAATCCATCACTTGCTAAACCCAGTCGAACACTTCTTGGATCAGCAGAGAAGTTAGGGTACTGGTTGTCAAAGTGTTTCCAGGCTATAGAATCAGCTGGATGCCTCATTACCTCGTCATTTGAGTGTTTCTCCTTGTGCCACCTCATTTCTTTAGCTGTGTCTGTTGACATATACAGTCTTTGTAGCCTTGGTGTTATGGGAAAATGCCGCAAGACTTTATGTGGAACCTTCTTCCCTTTCTGTTTGTTTAAATTCCATCTAGGCATCTTACACTTAGGACATGATTCTGCATGTGTGTGCTCTCCCCAATATAATATGCAATCATTCTCACAAGCATCAATTTTATGGTAATCTAAACCCAAGTCACGAATTATCTTCTTTGCTTCATAGAATGAAGTTGGCACTAAAGCCCCCTCTGGGAGAACTTCTTTTAATAAGCCCAACAAGACATCCATAGATTTATTACTCCAATGGTTAAGGCATTTCACTTGAAGCAACTTTACAATGAAAGAAAGTTTAGACATCTTGACACAACCTGGATAAAGTTCAGTTTCAGCATCTTTTAACAAGTCAAAGAACCTTTTAGCCTGTTGATTAGGCTCTTCGCTGTCACAATGACTAGTATTTGTATAATCCACACATGGAACTCCATATGCATCCCATATCATCCTTGTAAAGTTTTCACTAGCAGTAGCATTCTCTTTGTCATTACTAGAAGTTTGAAAATCTGTCTGAAATCTTCTAATTTCCCCATGCAAGTCCCACACCGTATAACTATTCCAAAAACCCTTGCTCAATAAGTCTATCCTGACATCTCTTCTCCCTTTAAATATAACATTCATGCATCTTCTGCAAGGACAACGTATTTGACTTCCCACGCCAGGTTGACTAAATGCCCATTCTAGAAAAGCATCAACTCCTCTAATATATGATAGGTTGCCTCTATCTCTAATATGTAACCAACTTTTATCCATTTATATTCCCTAAACAGTTAGACCTAGGATACAACAACAAAAGCCAACAAACATATCAGTAATATAATGGGGTCATGGATCCACGCAACATCAATTTAATATTATAATAACTAAGCTTTATTGATTAAATACATCGTTTCTCCATTAAGAAGCAACAATATTATTCAATAGTTAAATAAAAGTAAACACAATCATACCTTGAAGACTCAATCAAAATGCAATTCGTAAAATCCATGATCAAGTCCAACCAACTAACTTGAAAATAGTCTGTTACAATTCCATTTTACCCCCTAAATAATACCAGTGGACAAATTCCCATGCTTCATGATTACTCCCCCATCACTACTCCCTCCAACTTACCCCCTCCTCGGCATCATATGGGATTGGATTTTTGCACTTTTGGTAACACTTGAATTGATTCCGTTCTCATCACTAAACCTTTCATTTTAAGGAAGGACATTGAAGTACATAATTGGTAAAATCAAGAAACGATCTGATGTTATGTTTGGATTAGTAGGATTTGGATTTAGACCAAATCCAAAGCATTCTTTCTATTACCATTTCTTTGGAATTTTAAATATATAATCTGCCATAATTCTGAATACATGGACAAGTCATACATAGAAGTAGGAGATTCGCGGTACAATGACATAATTCCGAATACATGGGCAAGCAGTTTTCTTGAAGGAACAATGACATAGTACGCGGCAATGCAATTCACGGCAAGCTGTGAAGAAATTCATCAACAATGACGCGGCATTATAGAACAGATGGCATTACATAGTCGGCGGCATTACAGAACAGGCACAACATAATGCGTGTATTTCCCAAATTCACAAAAATTTCCCAAATTTCCCAAATTTCCCGACAGCGAATGAGGTGAAAATTACTGTACTTACTGTGAATGACGCCGATGGTCTGAGGTGATCAACAGGGAAGAGACCAATTTTTCAGGCGAAGCGACTCTGAGGAGCGACGGATACGCGACGGAGGAGCGCCGTGTATTTCAGCCTCAACGGAGCGCCAACTGCCAACGGTGAGGGGAACTCACACTCGTCAAGGAAGGATGACGACTTGCACAATGACAATGAGAAGCGACTTCGCGAACGACGGCGACTGTCGACTAGGAGCACGACCACCGCCTACGAGAGGAAAGGAGCTCGCGCGACGCCACTGGGTTTCAACCAAACTGATGCAGAAATGAGTCGCGAGGAGGGGCAGGGGAAAGGGTATTTAAAATGTATTAGCGGCGACTTTGTGTTGTCGCCGCAGAAAAGTGTAAACCCAATGGCGGGTATGTGAAAAAATTTTAAAATTTATGATTTTAAAAAAAATAGTATTTATTTTTACTTTTTTTAAATAAAATTTAAATTATTAATTGTAAACCCACTGGTGGGTATGTGTAACAATTTTAAAATTTATGATTTTAAAAAAAATAGTATTTATTTTTACTTTTTTCAAATAAAATTTAAATTATTAATTGTAAACCCACTGGTGGGTATGTGTAAAAATTTTAAAATTTATGATTTTAAAAAAAATAGTATTTATTTTTACTTTTTTCAAATAAAATTTAAATTATTAATTGTAAACCCACTGGTGGGTATATGTAACAATTTTAAAATTTATGATTTTAAAAAAAATAGTATTTATTTTTACTTTTTTCAAATAAAATTTAAATTATTAATTGTAAACCCACTGGTGGGTATGTGTAACAATTTTAAAATTTATGATTTTAAAAAAAATAGTATTTATTTTTACTTTTTTTAAATAAAATTTAAATTATTAATTGTAAACCCACTGGTGGGTATGTGTAACAATTTTAAAATTTATGATTTTAAAAAAAATAGTATTTATTTTTACTTTTTTCAAATAAAATTTAAATTATTAATTGTAAACCCACTGGTGGGTATGTGTAAAAAACCGAGAACTTCCAGGGGAGAGTCAAAAAAGCTATTGGAAATTGAATTATTTTAAAACCATGGTTTCAAGACTGAAACCATGGTTTAGGTGTTAGAATCGATTTTCAAAAAAAATTAGTGGTTGGCTATTATCATTATTAAACCATGGTTTTATTGAAAATTTATTTTAAAACGCTATGCCAAACACACACAAAATTTATTTTCACTACTTCTGCGGCGGCGACAAATAAATGTCGCCGCTGAAAGTGTTATCTTCAGCGGCGACAAAGTAAAGTCGCCGCTAAAAGTCCTTTTTCCGCGGCGACTTTTTTGTTGCCACTGAAACTCAAGACTTTCAGCGGCGACAATTAGAGTCGCCGTTGAAAATCTTGAATCAGCGGCGACTTTTTTTGTCGCCGCTGAAAAGTCGTAGCCAAATCTATATCTTTTTGTAGTGACCTAACCTATTTTGATGATTTTAATATATAAAAAGTTGGGTTAAACTGCGTCCATCGCTGAAGTATTTTCCCAAGTGAGTCGGTATCTAAAGTATTTTGTAGTTTGTCTTATGTGAAAGTATTTTGTAGTATAATTTTACCTTTAAACTATTAATTTTTTTAGGAGAAATTGTTTTCTTTAAAATATTTTTTATGAGTAATTTTAACCTCGACATTAATTCTTAAAAAGTTTTTTAAGTGAAATTGCATCTATCACTCAAAAGTATTTTTCAATAACAATTTTAGGATGATGGATGGATCATAGAATATTTTAAAGTACTAGATATACTAAAAAAATATTTTATGATACTGATGTATCTTAACCCTAAAAAATTTAGATGAGTTAAGTTGAATACTCATTAAGATTAGGATGTTCTTAATGACTCAAAATTGGGGTGTTTAGTTCTGTAAAAAAAAAAAAAAAATCGGTGCATCGATTTAAAATTGCTCCAAAATCAATATTCTTTGAATGGCATGCTGACATCTGGTTGAAAGTGGCACATTAGCGTATTAAGTCTGCGATGACATTTTTTGCTACACATACTGCCTTCAAATTATGAAGAGGTAAGATATATGATTATTTAGAATATGTTTAATTATTAATAAATATCACTTTATTGTTTCTAGTCGTGACGCTTGGGGAGACATTCTAGTTCCTAAATGCTTAGGTTTATACTTGAGAGTTATAGACGACTAGCATTATCTAATATTAGTATCGTCTAAAAGGAAAGAAAATTTCGCCATGTCCTTAGATCATAGGTGAGTTCAATCACTTTTTAAAAATTTTTGTATAAAAAAAATTAATAATGTAGGCGTCATGCACAAACTGTTTTGAAGATAAAAAAAAAACAAATTTATAAGAGTTAGATCTCAGTCACATCATCCACCGAAACATATTCAGTATAACTTCTTGTTCTCTTGGCTTAAGTAAGTCTTTTAATATCTCATTTTCTACCTAGGATGAGTAAATAGTAATCTATTCCAGCTAATCCTATATATGAGTTGACCAATTTTATACCGATTCACCAAATATAAGCACAATTTTAGACAATTTTGTGGTATTTTTTTTCAAAATTTTTGGTATTTTTATTAGAGATAAAAATAAAATAATTTTTAGACAATTTTAAGGATGCACCTCGAACAGTTCCTCATGAGAAAAGCCACATTGAATTTACAGTGTATGTATGTGCAAACCTTCATACTTCGTAGTTGGCTTCCTAATTAACCTGTCGAAAGGAAAATTGAGTCCTTTTGCTTAAGTCAACCAATTAATTTGAAATTTAACATAAAAAAAATATTAAAATAAGCAACAGGAAAAATTAATTAGGGCAGCTGAAAAGAACTTAAAGAGAATAATTGATATTATGTAAAGGACCACAGGACAGGCAGAGGAAACATAAAACATGAACATCTAGTGAGCCATGTGATTTTGCAGAAATTAAAGTTTAATAATTGAGCCATGCATGCAACTTATGCTATTGCATGGCTTGTCTTGCATTTTAAATATATATGAGCTGGATAACTGATTTATAAAAATAAAAAAAATAATTAAATTAGTTATTTATAAAAAAATTGTGTTAGTTTTTTTAAAGGAAAATGACAGAAAAAATCTGCAAAATATGATAAATTTTAAATTAAGTTTGTTACTAACAATAGATTAAATATTACTAATATAATGTCCTACTTTAGTATTTATCATTTTTTAGAGTATTTTTTTGTCATTTTTTTCTTTTTCTAAAGTATTTATTCTAATCATTTGCATAGAAACTTACCCTCTTAATGAAACCCACTTAATATATAAAATTAATAGATAGAATTTAAAAAAGAATTATAAATTTGTAAAGCAAACTAGATTAGAATTTTATATTTAAAATAAAAATAAATATTTCTATTAAAATAGAAACATTATTTTCTAAGGAAAGAATGTGATGATTAAAAAATATCACAATGACAAGTTCCTGTGTGAAAAATAGTAACAGATATGTGTTGATCCTTTGTCATTAATACTTTATAATGATTGAATTTCTTTTTTTGACCTCATCGAGATTTAAAAAAAAAACTACTTCTGTAGCTCATGTGACATGTATAAATAACCATGCAGAGAAAAACCCATATCACACAGCTTAAGCCAACACAGAGCTAGGGATATAAGAGATTCATAAACACAGAGATATCAATGGCGGATTCGATATGCGAAGCAAAACCCCATGCAGTGGTGGTGCCATATCCAACATAAGGCCACATAAACCCAATGACGAAGCTTGCCAAGATTCTTCATTGCAGAGGCTTCCCCATCACCTTCGTCAACTCTGAGTTCAACCCCAAGCGCTTCCTCCAAAGCCGAGGTCCCCACGCCCTCGGCGGCCTCCCGGACTTCCGCTACGACACCATCCCACGCCGATGCCACCCAACACATCCCTTCTCTCTGCCGTTCCATCTCTCTCACTTGCTTCGACCCTTTTCTCAATCTTCTTGGTCGGCTTCAGCGTTCTGCTTCTGCCGGCAATGTCCCTCCAGTGACCTGCGTCGTTGTAGATGGGATGATGAGCTTTGCCGTCAAAGCCGGTAATCTTTTGGAGATTCAAAGTGTCTTGTTTTGGACTGCAAGTGCCTGTGGCCTTGTGGGCTATGCTCAGTATCGCGATCTCGTTGATCATGGCCTTGTTCCATTATTCGAAGGTATCCCACTTTCTCACGCGTGTTGAATATGACCTTGACCACGAACTGTGATACAGTGATTTTTAAGGAAAAACGTCAAATCTATTTATTTAAACAAAAGTCATTTACAAGCTTTATTTCTCTAAATTTTAGTATTTGATATCTAATTTAGTTTATTATGAATATTTCTTCATCATAATATAACTTAATCAATTGAAAATATGTTTTTATACCTCAAAATATTAAAAAAGTGGTACAGAATACTGATACTCTGAATATCTGATTTCCTTTTCCTTGATAGAAAGCCCGCAATGTAATTTTCACTGAAGATGAATAAAAGGGAAAAAGAAAAGACGCTGAGACTTGAAGAGAGACATTTGCAGTTTATGGTGGGGGCGGATGGGTTTAAATCGTTCACTTGGGGAACGACTTTTCAGTATTCTCGCCTTAATCATATCATTTATTAGAATTACCCCTTCATGTAATATTTTTTTAATATAATTAATCAATAAATATAATTTAAGAAAAAAATCACTCTCTCTAATATTTAATATAAAAGCTAGACAATAGGGTTTATTTTGTCTTAATATAAGACTTCATTTCACTTTATCTTTTAAATATGTAATTTTTGCCTTCAAGTATTCCTATTGATCTCATATATTAAGGAGTTTATATAAGATATATTTTTGATACATATGATTAAAGAGAATATTTTAAAAAATAATACATATTTATTATAAATAATTAATTTAACTAATTTTCTTAATATTTATAAATTAGTTATTTAGTTTTTATAGTAAAAAGTAAAGGTAATACTATAAATTTGGAGAGACAAAATGAAGTAAAGTCTTACTCCCTTCAATTATAATTATAAGAATTATTTAATTTTTTTGGTTAGATTAATGAAATAAAATAAATAAGTTAATTATGATTACATTCAATTATTTAAGATGAATTCATATTATATAATATTTAATATATCTAAATTAGTCAATTAATTTTTATAGTAGTTATAATTGATTTATTTAACTTATTTAATCTATATAAAAAATTAATTAATTTTTATAATTATGATATGAGACAGTATATTCAAGAGTAAAGTATATACTATAACTAAATGTTATAATAAAAAAAAGGATATTTGACTACTTTACTTTTAAATTTATAGTTTATACTAAAACGACGGTTTTAAAAATTTCACCCAAACATTCTCTAATAATTCCTATAATAAAAATCATACTATTCATTATTTTGAACCTATCAAGAAATTGCGTTGGTAACTTGATGCAGATGATAATTATGTAGCAAATTAAAGGGATCCCTGGAAACCAAAGTGGATTGCATCCCAGGAATCAACAACCTTAAACTGACATCCCAAGCTTCATATGAACCACCAACCCAGATGACATCATACTCAATTACCTCACGGGAGAGATCGAAGCAGCTCAGAAAGCATCTATCATCGTCATTAACACCTACGACAACTTTGAACAACACTCTGTCACTCTCTCCATTATCTCTCCTCCAATCTTCACCGTCAGCCTTGTCTCTCTCCTCCTCCAACGAAACCCTCACAGTGACAGCCTCTCGTCCTCCATTATTGGCTCCAATCTCTGGAAAGAAGACACTACTCATCACTATCTCCAATGGCTCGATTCCGATGAGCCCAATCCGTCTTGTACGTCAACTACGGCAGCATCACCACCGTGACCTCCCGACCAGTTCCTCGAGTTTACGTGGGGACTCGCCGCTAGCAAGTGCCATTTCTTGTGGGTGGTCCTACCTGACCTCGTTGTTGCGGGTGGCTCAGTGTATTCTATCCACTGAGTTAAAGGTTGAGATTGAAGGAAGAGGGCTATTAGTAAGTTGGTGCTCGCAGGAGCAGGTCCTGAACCACCGGGCGGTAGGAGGGTTTCTGATGCATTGCGGTTGGAATTCGACGTTGGAGACCGTGTGCGCCGGGAAGCCGGTGGCGTGCTGGCCATTTTTCGGTGGGCCACTATTTGTTTTCTTGAGTTCTTCAATATCTATATAGATTGATAAAACAATTGGCGATATTCTTCTCACTTTATTCAAACTTTATTTTTTTCTTCTTCTTTTTTATATATTTCTAGTCAATAAATAAAATAATCTATAGCCTTCTTTTAATATTGTTCAAAATTCTAGAACAAAAATTAATATTTATCTTTTTTTTATATTGTTCACCAAAATCTGATAAGAAAATAAAGAGTTAAAAGGAAGAAGGAATAAAATATAAGATAAAATGAAGTGGTAACAAAAATAATGAGAAAGATAAAATTATGAACAGAAAAAAATTTATAGGAGTTAAGTGAACTTATCAAATCAGTTATTTTTGAGTCAAAATAGAGCTAAATTTATATATAATAATTATATATATAATAAGATTATATATCAGTTTAAATTATTCTTCAAAACAATAGTAGTCTTTCCAACCAATCAATTTTAGCGGTTTCTATTTTCTTCTTAAAAGCAAAAAAAAAACAAAAACTATTTTTGACTAATTTCTTTCATTTAAATCAGATGGATGAACATAACTTATAAAAAACTATTTTACACTATTCCTTTATATTGTTGTTTAGATATTGATCTCACTTGCTATGCTACTTGTACATAATTTTTTAATGGGAAAATCATTCTCAATTGATCAAATTCAGAAGTTATTTATTTTAAAGATTCTAAATTTTCTTTGTCGAAGCAACTAGGAATACTTATCATTAAAATAGACAAGTTTATAAGTTAAACAATATATGGCCCTTTTTACTGCACAAAAAAAAAACATATTCACAAGTGAAACTATGAATATTTATTATTAGGGGTTTTTTAGAAATAAATAACTTCTGATTTTAGTCCTTAAATAAGTTTCCTCTTTCTTATTTATATGACTTGATTAATTATGACAATATATACCCATAACCGAATTATTTTGCATCTGTGAAAAACATTATCATAGAGATTGCAAAATTAACTAATAAAAACTTTTTAGTTAAAGATATACATAAAAAAAACAAAGAAGGGAAATGTACAAAGAGAAGTGAGAAAAAGGCCAAGCAATAAAACAAAGGAGATATATATGATGTGAAAACTGAAAAGCATATAACATGTATGGATTAATATAACCCTTGCAAATGTAAGTTGGTGGGGCCAAGGCTCGTGCATGCCTCGATCTGTATGGTTTAATATATATACATATATAGAGAAAATAATAATAATAATAATAATAATAATAATACCTTTTAATTGAATCTTAACATAATAACTAGTTGATATTTAGATTTTGTTATATATAAAAAAAATTAACATATTACACACTTTATATTTATAATTTTTTTTAAAATAATTTATTTAATTTATAAATTAATATATAATCTAATGATATGCATGAATATTTCAGAGAGTTCATATCACAATTATAATAATTAACTATTTATTTAATTTTTTTATTCTATCTAAATTAATAAACTAGATCGTATAGAGTATATTTTTGTAGAAATAATAAGAAAAACACCATATATTATCATCATCCTTAGAACAAAATATGTACTCCCTCTAATCTTTAATACAAAGTATATTTGATGAATTTGTATACATTAAAAAAATTAAACAAAACAATTAAATTAAATTATATATAAGTTTATAAATTAGATAAATTAGTATAAAACTACATCAGGTCCTAAATATAATATCCACTCTATAGTATAAATTACACTATAAAATAGATATTATATTTAGAACTATAGATAATATTAAATAAAAAATAAATAAAAATATTATATTTAAAATTAAATCTAAATTTAATTAGTTTTTATATGAATAACTGAATATAGTAGTAGTTATACCAACTTTAAGGACATTGTTATATATATATATATATATATATATATATATACACACATATATGGTTTCTAATATTAGGAAGTTGACTGCCAAATATATAAATCAGTTTTGAATGCAATAGGGAATGATGATGCGTCTGGAACCGTACGTGTTTTAGGGGATGGTCCCCAAACAGCTACTGATCAGTAGAATGAATTGATCGTTCATGGTTGTTTCATCATAATTACATTAATAACCCCGTTTGGTTCATTGAGTCGTAAGGAATATAACGCAATGTAATAAAATATAATGTAATAATAATTACATATAAGTTTGTTTGATACGCTGTTTGATTAGAGATTCCCATAGATATAGAAATATATTAAAATAACAAATCAAAAGATAAAATCACCTCTATCAATATATATATAATGAATTAAAATTATGTATTTTTTGCCAAAATATATAATAACTCTGTCTATACATATGTACATAAAAAATAATAGACAAAATTACCCTAGTTAATATATATAATAAGAAATTAAAATTTTTATTAATTAAAATTATGTTCATATTAAATTTAAAATTGATGAACAAATAAGTGGAATCAATGTACTTAAGTACATATATACAAATATATATATATATATATATATATAATAGTTTTGCATGTATTTTACTACAATCAGGTTGTTCATTTATCTCATTAATTTTTTCTTTTATTAATTTGTACATATAAAATGCATAAATGAATTAAAATAAAATAATATGTTTTAACAGCTAATATAATTTTTATATAAATCTAAAATTGAGTTAATAAGTCTAATGTAAATACGTATATGAGAAATAATAAATTGAATTATATATAATAAATTAAAGTATAATAAAATTTTGTTTTGTTAATCATTGTAGTGTTATTTATACAACACACTTGAAGTATTCTTCTAATCGTGTAGTTTAAGAGGACATCAATATAAGCCTAGGAACCTTGAAAATTCTTGAGACCTTGTAGCATATGTATTTTATCTAGATACTTTAGTTGAAGTGACATATTCAAAAACAAATCATTTAGATAATAATACTTACTCTTGATCTTTTTATAAATTATTTTAAATATATTTTATATAGATAAAAAAAATATTAAATCTTATTAACTATATCATAAAATTTAATAATTTTATTATTATTTAATATACCTTATAGCCTATAAAAATATAATCAACATAATAATAAATAAAAAGTAAAATAATATATTTATATAAAAAAAATTATCTATCTACTTTATAAGTAGTATTAAAATAAACATTCTTTTTATTGTCATATAAATAGGAATTGCTAAAAGGCAACCCATCGAGAAAACATAATGAGACCCTGCAAAGTCCCATGATCTATATATCATTTTATATATATATATATATATATATATATATATAAAATTTAATTCAATATTAAGAAAAGACAACAATTTTGAGCATTTCCCCAAGAAGGGCCTCATCATCTTATCCCATACGGCCTCAGGATGGCGTCCAAGTGACCTTAACTATTCCCACATATCCAAGTTAGGCTTATAATCATTTTCTCTATATTGTCGGTTACAAGGGAAGACAAAGAAGAATTAAAAAGAAAAATCCCATATAAATAATTGTAAAATGCTGAAATATAAAATCAGTTCACTCAATTCAATAAATCCCAAATCAGTTCAATTTCAATGAGACTAATTTGAGATGCAATATGGTAAAAGCACAATTCTATTGAGAGATTTATACACACGACTTTTCAAAAGAATACGTGAGGACAAGTTTTGGAGGTTAAATGTGCATGATTTCAACGCCTGTTGGATAGATGATGAAATGTTTATAAGGCAATAATTTTGAGAAATCCCCCAAAAACGGAACTCACCGTCTTATCTTATCCATTACTGTATCAACAGTGGCACCTATATCATCTTTGACCAGTTACACACATATCAAAGTCGAGATTATGATCAACATCCAAAATTCCATACGAGTTTCCTTTGGAAGAAATGTTAAAAAAAAATAATATCCTAATTATAAAAGTTAAATAAAAAATTATTTTTAATTATAAATATAAGATATCATTCTATTTTATTTCTCAAATTTATAATTTATTTTTCAAAATATTTAAAATAATTACACATAATAAAGTGATTTCTATCTATAAGTAATTACAATAAAGATATTGTAGAGAAATTAATATATATTTTATAAAAATAATTAATTTAATTATTTTTTAATATTTATAAATTAGTTATTTAAATTTTATGTTAAGGATAAAAGTTGGAGTACAAAATATCTAGAGCAGTGGGACGTGTCCAAAACGAGTTCATAATCTGTTCATTTCATGCACCACTCGTTCGCCTGCGTCGGGATTTGCTCAGTTTCTTCACGCATGGGGAAGCATTATGTTGATGTTGTTGTCGTATTCAGATATAATAAGATAGTTACCAAAGACAATTATTCTGAAGACCTCTAAATTGTTGTTTGTGTACTGTAAATGCAGAACCATGCAAAAAAAATTGACATGTTTTATGTACTTATTTTAAGAGTGGGCTCCACTTTAGGTTTGTGCTCATCATATTGATGTTTTCATGGAGAGCTTGCTAAGATAATTACCTATAGAAGGTTTTGACCAGTGACGCCGAGTAAAATGTCATAGTGTGGAGCTGTCAAAGACCTCACAAATAGAGATTTTTTGGAATTGGGGCTATTCCTTTAAACTAGTGTTATTCTATATATATATATACACACACATGGAGATGCAAATAGCAAAGGGATCGATCAACAAATAGAGAATACACAGATGGGTTCCTCCCAAGAGAGCAAAAAGAAGCCTCATGCTGTGTTAACTCCATATCCAGCTCAAGGCCATATCAATCCAATGCTCAAACTAGCAAAACTCCTTCACTTTCAAGGCTTTTTCATAACCTTCGTCAACACTGAATTCAACCATAAACGTCTTCTCAAATCAAGGGGTCTCAAAGCTTTTCATGGCCTCCCGGATTTTCTATTCGTAACCATCCCAGATGGTCTTCCTCCTCCTGTTAACGATAATGCTACTCAAGACATACCCTCTCTTTGTGATTCCACCAGTAAAAACTGCCTCCTTCCCTTCCAGGACCTTCTTCATCGGCTCAATGATTCTTCCTCTAAAGGTCTTATTCCCCCAGTCACTTGCTTGGTTTCTGATGGTATCATGACTTTCACCATGGAAGCCGCTCAAGAACTTGGTCTCCCCTTTGTTCTATTTTGGTCATCAAGTACTTATTCATTCTTGGCTGCTGTTCATTTTCAAAATCTAGTTGAAAGAGGCCTTATACCACTCAAAGGTATATATTAGTTATGCTATTAATTTCTTCATGAGACATATATATATATATATATATGTATCTTTAATGTTCTATAAGCTTCGTACATCCTTCAAATTAGGGTATCTCATTATTTAGCGATTCTGACGTGTGCAGATGAGAGTTACCTGACAAATGGGTACTTGGAGAAAGAAATAGATTGGATTCCAGGCATGAGAGATATCAAGCTCAAGGAACTTCCTAGTTTTGTGAGGACAACAGATCCAAATGATTTGATGTTGAACTTTGTTATTAGAGAGGCTAATAATGCTCACAGTGCATCAGCCATTTGTTTAAACACATTTGATGAGCTTGAAGGTGATGCAGTGAAAGTCCTTTCCTCCATTTTCTCAATTCCTCTTTATACCATAGGTCCTTTCCCTTCATTTGTAAATCAAATTCTACATAATAACAACAACGAATTGGAATCTTTGGATCTTAGTCTCTGGAAGGAAGAGACTCGGTGCCTGGATTGGTTACAAAACAAAGAACCTAAATCTGTGGTTTATGTGAATTTTGGAAGCATCACAATTATGTCTCCAGAACAACTGTATGAGTTTGCTTGGGGTTTAGCCAACAGCAAGAAACCATTCTTGTGGATTATAAGGCCTGACCTTGTGAATGGTGGTTCAGTGATTCTATCTGCTGAGTTTATGAGTGAGACTAAAGATAGAGGCTTCGTAGCAAACTGGTGTGAACAAGAGAAAGTTCTGAACCATCCTTCAACTGGAGGGTTCTTGACTCATTGTGGGTGGAATTCTATAACAGAGAGTATCTGTGCAGGAGTTCCCATGGCGTGTTGGCCTTTCTTTGCAGATCAGCAGACAAATTGTAGGTATGCATGTAAAGAGTGGGGAATAGGGATTGAGATTGACAATAATGTGAAGAGAGAAGGAGTGGAAGAGCTTGTGAAGGAGTTGATGGAAGGAGAGAAGGGGAAGAAGATGAGACAGAAATGTTTAGAGTGGAAGAAAACTGCAGAGGAGAACACAAGACCTGGTGGTTCTTGTTTCATCAACTTGGAGAAAGTGATCAAGGATGTGATACTAAAAGGGGATTAATTAGAGTAATCTTATAGGTAACCAAACTACCATGTCACTCGAATATTGACCAGAGTTAAATTGTTTTATGGTTATCTATTGCGTCCAAGTATTTCCCCATGTTTCTGTTTCATTTCTGTTTCAATCTTTTTAGTTCATATTAATCTGTAATCCAATTCTGCTTCTTTATTCCCTGACACCAGCTTTAATTTCTCTGAAACGAAACGGTATGGCAATTATGAATCACTGCCTGCACAGTTTAGCTGTACGTCGTTCGTACGCTGCGTTTTAATTAAGGGGCCTTAAATAAGAAAAATGACGCATAACTACCAAAATTAAGGTGGGGCAAATTACATTAATAGACAATAGCTAATATAGTTACAGAATTCAGACATTTTTTATAATATCATCTGAACCCAGCATATCAGAAGCATAAATAGAGTTAAGAAATAAAATTTAACTAATTGATAAAGACTTAATTAATTATTTATAAAATTAAAAGTTTAAATTCTATTATCGATAATTTTATTTGTGGGGGAACACTTTAAGTCTGGAGACATATGGTATATCTCAAATTTAACTCACCTGAAATTTTATTTATTAAAAAACATAAATGGAGCTATTGGCAAACGCAATAATCTCATGCAGTAGATATATGTATAATTAGTAATCTGTCGATGAGCTATTATCTATAGATTTAACTGATGAAAATGTAAGATATATGATCATTTAGAGTATATTTGATATATGATAAATACTATTTTATTATAGTTTCAATCACAACATTTAGAGAGACATCTTAATTGTTAGGTGTATAGGTTTACACTTGAGGGTAATTAATGGCTCGTCTTACCCAATATTGATATTATCTAGGAGAAATGAAAATTTTATCTTATTTTTAAATCATGAGTGAACTTAATATTTTTTTAAAAAATTCTTTACAAAAAAAAACTATCTACAAATGAAAGTTATCTTTTGAAAAAAAAATAATTTTGCTTATATCTTTCTACTTCAACTAATAAAATAAGTATAGGTGAGGAGAAAACTATAAAGTATTTATCATCTTTAATATAAAATATATTTAATTAATTTAATTAATTTTTTATATTTATAGTATATTTAACTAATATAAGACCTATGAAGTACTTTTTTTATCTTTAATATAGACTATATTTCATAATATAATTAAATTAATTAAATATATTTTATATTTAAAATTAAAATTAATTCTATAATTATATTTTATATTAAATATTTGATGAATAATATATTTGATGAGTCCAGTTTCTAGTGGAGGAAAATATAGAGGTAATTAATGAATAGGATGTATATGAGTTGGGCTTGTCCCATTATACGTAGAAAGCCTATGATTGAGTGTAAAATATGGCTCAGTATTTACAATAGGCTTGATCCACACTTCTCACATTGGAAAGGAATTACGTATTCTTTGAAAAAATTGATCTCTAAATTTTTATAATTTAATTTAATTTCGAATCACATTGGTATAGTTTATTTTTTTAAAATTGAATCTTTTATTTAAGTAAGAATTTAATCTTGATCCTAAATACTCTTGTGAATATTCTTTCCAATCTTAAATATAATAATTAAATAATTAATTTTTAGATATGAAGAAAATTTATAAGTTAGTTATTTGTAAAAATATGTTACTTTTTCTAAATTAATTATTTTTTATTAAAACTAGTATACTCATGAAAACTCTCTTAATATGTAAAATTAACAAAGATATTTTGAAAAAATTATAAATTTATGAAATAAGTTAAATTAAGATTTTAAATTTATGATTAAAATAAATTCCTAATTAACTCTTATATTTAAGATATCATACAAGTACATTTTTTAATAATAAAAATAATGGTTATATTGATGAAATTCAAGTGCTACCCATTATCTTTCAAGATCATAATCATTATGCATGCAGATTAATTAAAAAAGTTCGCATTTAGTAGTAAAGTTAGGTTTAGTGTTGTATTGTTTTAGTTTAACCTTAAGGTCAACGCACGTACTATAATTCATGTACTTGTCCTTGTAATCGTAGGCCAAGTCTTGCAGTACTTCACAACATAAGCCATGTTCATTAGCTTTTTTTATTAGATAAAATTAATTTTCAAATTACACAATTTAAAGAAGTTGGGTCTATTTTCCTTCATGAATTATCTTGTTCATAGATAAATTCTTGTATGAACCAGTTCGCCAATAATGTGGTTTGTGATTGATCAGACCACAAATATTGTGGCAAACTAGGTTCATGCAAGAATTTCTCCTTGTTCATAATAATGTAGCAAACTACGTTCTAATTTTACATGTTTCTAATGTGTTTGAGTGTGTATGTGCAGATGAGAGTTGTGTAACAAATGGATTCTTGGAGAAGAAAGTGGATTGGATTCCTGGAATAGACAACTTCAGATTAAGGGACATCCCAAGTTTCATCAGAACCACCGACCCAGACGATATCATGCTCAACTTCTTCATCGGAGAAGTCGAAGCAGCTCATAAAGCCACTATGATCCTCATCAACACGTTTGATGAATTTGAACCAAGCTCTCTGCAATATCTTTCCTCTATTTAGTCTCCTCCCATCTTCACCGTCGGCCCTCTCCCTCTGCTCCTCGAACAGACCCCTAACAACCCCAAGCTCATGTCTTCCATGGGGTCCAAGCTCTGGAAGGAAGATACCCACACTGTCTCCAATGGCTTGATTCTCAAGAACCCAGCTCCGTCTTCTACGTCAACTACGGCAGCGTCACCACCATGACCGCCAACCAGCTTGCTGAGTTCGAGTGGGGCCTCGCCGGCAGCAAGTGCCAGTTCCTGTGGGTGGTCGGACCCGACCTTGTGGAAGGCAGGTCGGTGATTTTCTCGAAGGAGTTTAAGGAAGAGACTGAAGGAAGAAGGCACATAGTCGGTGTTCACAGGAGCAGGTGCTGAACCACCCCGGCAGTCGGAGGGTTTCTGACTCATTGTGGGTGGAACTCGACGACAGAGTGCGTGTGCGCCGGGAAGACGGTGGTGTGCTGGCCGTTTTTAGCGGAGCAACAGACGAACTGCCGGAATGCGTGTGTGGAGTGGGAGACGGGGGTGGAGGTGGGGCCGGAGGTAGAGAGGGAGGAGGTGAGGAGGATTGTGGTGGAGGTGATGGAGGGGTCGTCGGAGAAGGGAACGACACGAAGGATAAGGCTTTGCAGTGGAAGAGGAAGGCGGAGGCGGCGACTAGGCCCGGTGGTTCTTCTTATCAGAATGTAGAAAAGGTCCTTGATATTCTGCTCAAGAACTTCTAGCCTAATCCTTGATATTCTGCTCAAGAACTTCTAGCCTAATCCTTGATATTATGCTCAAGAACTTCTAGCCTAAGTCTTAATACACTACAAAAAAAAATGATTTTCAGCAATAACCTAAAGGCACAAAAGTCACCATTGAATATCATTAGCGTCAATATATTGTTACCACTAAGTCGTTGCCTATGAGACTATCGCCTATATATATTTGCGGCAACAATTGAAAGTCGCTGCTGAATATCAATAATTAACGGCGACAATAAGTCGCCGCTGAATGTCAATCATTAGTGGCGACAACATGTTTTCGCCTCAGGTAAGTCAAAGACGGCTACAAAAGTCGCCATCTAAAGCGTAAAGGTGGATCTGCGGCGATAATATTGTCGCCGTCTAAATTGTCGCCGCTAAAAGTTTTTTTTTTAAATTCTAAAAATTTTTCTTATATAAGAAATATATAATTTAATCTCAAAAGTAATGATAAATAAATAAATAAACTATAATATAATATCATGTATAAATAATTTCAATCATTATATAAAATATAAAATTATTTCAATTATTTAAATACTTAAAATTAAAATAAAATTGTTCATTTTATACATAAATATTATACAGAATGATCAATAGTAAGAGTAGAAGAAGTATGTGTATGTGGTTGTCTCCTCTGCATCAATGCAACAAATTGAGCTTGTATCTTTTACTCCATTTGTTCCATTAGTCTTTGCTCAAATTGCACACGCTCTTCTTGTATCTGTTGCACGCTCTGCGTCTATTTTTTCTCTCTCCTCTTGAAATTTTTTATCAAACTCTTCCTACAATTGGGCACGCATACTCTGGACAACTAAACTATCACTAGATTGAAGGCGATTTCTCTTCCTTAAAGGCTCTGCTCCATACCCTTTCTCTCTTACATACCTTGACCTCTCACTAAGAACTGTCGCCAATATTTCTTCTGACGTCATTCGAGCATCGCTCTCTAAATCTTGGTCTTGCTGCTGAGAAAGTTCGTGTATACGACTCTATAAATAAACATATGAAAATATTAGAATAATAATAAAAATAAATCAAAATAAAATAAAATACAATGCATACATGAATATGTTCAGAGTGTGGATCAGCCCATACTATTTGTCCATCTAATGTCTTCCTAGTATGCGTTATCTCCCACAGTTGGTCAGGAGGGGTGGGTTGTCCAGTAATAGGATTTCTCTACAAAATAATAATATATAAAATACAAATAATAGATTTTAAAATAAAAAATGACTAAAAACTTAAATTATAGTGGTGATAGATTGAACTTACTGTAGCAAATTTAATCTCTGCAAATGATCGAAGACCACAAGTATGTTTAGTCATTTATTTTTCCCAATTTATCATGTTTGCACTTTTATTGTACAACAAAATTTTGGTAACTAATAAGAATTTAATTATTGAAACAAAAAAATAATTTATTTAGAAGGATAAGGAGGTACCTTAAACATGTCAAACTTAAAATATATTAATAACTATTCATAATCTTGAAAATTAATAGTTTGACAAGGATCAACTAACTTATCCTCATCAGTCTCATATTTCTTATAGTGAGAATGCAGATTGATCTTCCAATTTCTGAATGCATTTTGTAAAATAATTGATATAGCTATATGAAACTTTTCTTCAGCAATTGCATCAGCAGGTTCAAATTTATCCTGAAATAAATAAATATGAACACTTTATATAATAATATAAATAAACTAAGATTTTTTAAAAAATTGACATAAATAATACCTTTATTTTTAAAATCATATCCTGACCATATTTTTTAAAAATATTCTTCTAGTTACTTCCACCATCTCTAAAAGAGACCGTGGTTCTAAGAGTTAAACCACAATAATTAGAAAAAACTCTTGCTTTTGGACCGATTGCTCTTAACATGGAATCTGAAAATTTGACTTGAATCTTTGATCCTTGTGCAGTCCTCAAATTCACATTAATAGATTTGTAAATTCCTCTGCGCTTGTTGATTGCAGTAGAAGAGCCTATCATTGAAGTTGAATTAGAACAATTAAATGTTACAAGCGATATAAATCAATTATTATAAAATTGAAACAAACTTACCTGCACTACTATTTTGAGTATGGGGAGTAGGAGGAGAATTGATAGGCATTTCCTCAAGTTGTTGTTGCAGTGATAGAGGTGAAATAACATGTGTTGATTGAGATGTAAAGTATGTATATCGATTATTTGTGTTGTCATGAGATGTAACAGAAAGATTTTTTCCACCTCGACCTCTCTTTAATATTGACATATCCTGTAAACTTGCTCAACTTGAGATGCTAGAATAAATGGTTCATTCGTTTGTAATGAATATCGTGTGTTAATTATATAATTATATGTAATGAATAAAAGACTTGTCTAGTTCACTAGAGCAATCAAAGGTATAAAAAAATAGTTCCATTTCTAGACATTTATATGGTTCAATTTTAATATCAGTAAAATTTAAAGTTGACAAAGATAAAAGTTCAAGTGAAGCACTCAAAATATTTAATCACCTCTATCAGTCAAGTAAACCACATTAGATTTATGTGTCAATTACTACTCGTTGTGAAATAACTACGTCAGATATGTGGCTTGAATAAAATGAGTTGCATTATACATCCCTGATCTTTATAAAACCAGGTCAAATCAGCAGGAAAAACAAGTATTTCTTACACTGTTGATGGCCACAAGCACATTCTTTGCTTGTAAGGAAAACAGAATATTTAGCATTGAACTATTGTTGAATTCGTGGGTTTGGTTTAGTTATTTATTTACCTAAATTTGTAAAAGCTTGATCCATTCAACAGCTAAAACATGTTGTCGGAGAAGGACAACCTTTTTACGCACAAACAAGCAGTTGGAAGTGCAAATAAGTATTTGGAACAAAAAGCACTGTCAAATGACAGCGCACAAATGAATGAATAAATGGACATGAGTGTTTGAGGTCTACTCATAAATGAGCATACAGCAGCAACTTCTTATTCCCCATTTTCTTTTGTTTTCATATTATATCCACCTAATCAATGGATGGGACTGTTAAACTACAAAAACAAAATTCCTCTATCATCTAATTTAATTATTATCTTTCTAGTTTTGGATTTACATCTACATGCAACAGCAGCGTCACAATCAAACCTTAATTCCTTTCTTTTTTTATAACCATTCATCATAATGCTCTAGTACATAGCTTACCATAGCGCGGCTGAATTTATTTGCTAAAAGGTTCCGTATTAATCACCTTGACAAAGAGATTTTTCTGGTGTCCATTAAGAAAACCATTTTTTCAACAACAAAGTAGCAATCACCTTAAATCAGCTATTAATACGGTTAGCCCCCTCAGGAAGAACCCAGAGAAAATAGCTATACAACAAGAGACATTGTCCATACAAAGACTTGAAGAGTCACAATATTAAGAAACGAGATCCAAGAATGAAGAAAGGGTAAAATTACGGAATGAATACAAGCTGTGGCTAATACCCAAGGCATAAAAGAAGCATTTTTTTACGGGATCCCGAAACTACCAGCCACCCCGACCTAATTCATGATAAGCCCACCAACTTAAGGCGGGACTCTTTTCCTAGTTAGAGATGGTCTAATTCAAATTCACTTATGTACTGTTGTTGTTTATGGGTTTGAATCTAATAAGTTATGTTACGTATTTTTATTAATCAGTTTTGCTTTTCCGGATTGGATAGACTAGGGAAAGCAACGTGCATGGAATCCCAAAACTCTAAACTTGGGGTCCTTAATTAATTCTAGATAATTTAGTGATATATAAATTCAGAAAATTCATTTGGAACCAATTTTAATTTTAGTGTGGAACCAGTTTCGGTACTCATTATCTATGGTGAGATATAAAACGTCCAAATACAATTTTGTTCGACCATTTAAATTTTAAATTTAAAATTTAATGATTTTAAAATAAAAAAATATTTTTTGAAAACCTTATAGTTAATAGATTATCTTTGTTTTAGATTATGTATTCAATAAATTATTTTTTAACACAACAAAAATTATTTTATGGTAAAATATTTCTGTTTTTAAAAAGGAACAAAAATCATCACCTCAATATAAGTGCCAATATGTTGGAGCTTTATATATATATATATATATATATATATATATATATATATATTCTTTTAGTTATATTTATAACTTATATTATTAATTTTTTATATGACTATATATTTTTATATTTCATTTATTATTATATAAATTTTATTCAAATAGAAATAAAATTAAAAATTACTAGATTTTAATAAAAAAATAAATGAGATTTAAATTTTTTCTTAATTTCTATAAAATATATTATAAATAATTTATAAATAAAACTAAAAAAAGTATATAAACAAATCACTATCAAGATCTTCTAGCCTAATAATATTGAGTACCTTTTCAATATTTTTTTAAAATATGATTTTGTGAGTTTGATTATGTATAAATAATTTGTGTGTATGATTTTCTTTCTTTAGATGTAGGATGACCAAAAAAAAATACTATTTCCTTCTTTGTCAAGTACTAGGTGACCAATAATATATTTCATCTCAAGCTCTTTATAAAAAATAAATACTTGCTACAATCTTAAATATAATAGATAAATAAAAAATTTATTTTAATTGCAAATATAAAATTTTAATTTATTTTATCTTTTAAATTTATAATTTTTCAAGAAATACCCATATTGATTATATATAGTAAGAAATTTTAATTAAGAATAATTATAATGCACATAAATTACTAATAAAATATTAAGGACTTGAAGTAGTAAGGAGTAATTATTTTACAGTCCAAAAAAAGAAGTAATTATTTTACACATATTATAAAATAGAGTTGAAATTAATAAATATATTTGAGATTTACTTTTTAAAATACTTATATTAATGGTACGACATGATGATTATGTAAATAATGCAAACTTAATAAAAATTAAAACTGTTATAAAAATAAGAAAGTGAGAGTAGAAAAGAGAATAATTAGACAAGAATTTTGAGATGAGAGAAATGGAAGGACAAGAGAGAATTAGAGAGAAAGAGAATGTGATTATTTTTCTTTATATTTAAGCTTATAATCACTTAGTATATATCCACTATTTATAGGTCATAAGTTCTTAAATTATATTACAAGAGTTACATAAAGAATAAATCTATATAATTATGGAACATTATAACATTTGAAAGTTATGCACATTAATCATAGAAAATTTTTAAGATTCATTTGTAAGTTACATAACTTTACTATAGAACTCCAAAAGACAACTTAAAAAGTTATGGACATCCATACTTAATATTGTAATATTCATAATAAAAACTAATTTTTTAATAAATATGCAAAACAATGTTTAGTTTTTATTTTTAATATTTTGTCCAAAAAAATATCTGCATTTATTTTGTATGAAGAGATCGGAATATATACACATTGCATATGGCAAGATGCCAAGATCATGTACCCATGTGCTTGCCAGAAATTTGGTTGGGGTTTATAAAATGATTCCATAATTTATTATAACTCTACTTTAAATTTATAGGTTTAAGTCCACAAGGCATTGAAAACAGTCATATTAAAATAAAAAGGTATTAATTTAGTGAATAAAAAAATTACATATAAATGACATAGAATTTAATAAAATATAATTACTAAATCACAAATTTTATAGGCCGCTATTTTTTTCAAATTTCAATCGATATATTTCTAACTCAAAATATAAAATCTGATCCAATTAATTTATCTAAAACTCTTAATTAAATCGGCTGAAAAATTAGTTCATCAGTTTTTTAGTATAATTGAGTAACTCAAATTATATTTTAATACGATGCTCCTCATTGATCAATGGCTTTTCCAAAAGAAACCGATAAATTAGATAGTCTGATCTCAAATAATATAATAATGAGATTTTTTTTTTTGATAACTTGCCATCATATATTATCACTTATATATATTCCCAACAGATTTGGAAGATCAAACGTGGGAGGTTCAAGTTATTTTATATATTCCCCTACTTAATTGGATCTTTTGACAGTGAAATTATTGAAGCCATGTGTGATTTAAAATCCTAAAATATATTATCCAACCCACTTATATAATCTTTTTTATTAAATTTAATATTAAAAAAAGGCCTGTAACACGGCCATATATCATCATATATGCTTCTTGATATCCTCTATAATAATGAACTCGTCATCATCTCATAGCGTAGACAATATATTTCGAAGATTTCTTTAAATTTCAAAAAAACTTTATCTATCATTTCAAAATATTTTTTCAATTTTTTCATATTTTAAAGATGTTTTATGTTAAGCTTGTTAAAGATATTGTATACTTATCAAACTTTTATAGCATCCAAATAAACGACTAATTTAATTTTAGATTTGGTGACTGTCACTTTTTAACACAAATGTGTAGTTAAAAGTTTTTACTTTATTTTTGGCAGAATAATTATGTCAATACAAAATTATGTTTTATTACAATTATAACTATCTTGAAATCTTTAGAGATTCGGGGAAATAAAATAATGTATACAAAAACCCACAATGATTTGGGTGATCACTATAGAGATAAAGTTTTTATACATTAAAAAATAAATCTATGAATTTTTACATTCTAAAAGATAATCTATATTCAATATATAATATAGAAAAAATAGTATTCCTTTGAGTATTGACATATTAAATTAATTTGATTAGATTAAGGTAATTAAAGAAGATCAAGGGAAATAGTACTCCTACGGCTCTCTCCAGAAATTCTCTCTTCATATTAGTGTCAGTCTCAATCCCAATCCCCCACTCAGTGCAAGCTTGCCTACAATTAGTTTGCTGGTCTCCATAAGAAGGCCAACAAGACATTGGAACTCTTGCACAAACACTCTCTGTCATTGAGTTCCATCCACAATGAGTAAAAACCCTCCAATCGAAGGATGGTTCAACACTTTCTCTTGTTCACACCAGCTCGCTATAAGGCCTCTTTCTTTAGTCTCACTTAGAAACTCAGGTGATAGAATCATTGAACCGCCATCCACAAGATCAGGCCTTATGATCCATAAGAAGGGTTTCTTGCTGTTGGCTAAACCCCAAGCAAACTCATGAAGTTGTTCTGCAGACATAACTGTGACGCTTCCGAAATTCACATAAATTACGGATTTCGGTATTCGGGACTCGAGCCATTGGATGCAGTGAGTATCCTCTTTCCAGAGATTGGAGCCAATGGAGTCTAAGACATGTTTCTGTGGAATTTGATTGAGAAGCAGAGGGACAGGGCCTATGGGGTAAAGAGGAGGGAAGATAGACGAGAGAGTTTCCAGTGCCTCACTCTCCAACTCACTAAATGTGTTGAAAATGATGGCTTGAGCGAATCTTGCTGTTTGTAACCCATTGACAGAGAACTTTAGCATTATGTAATCAGCTGGATCTAGTGAACTAAAATAGCTAGGAAGATCCCTCAATCTCATATTTTTCATGCCTTCAAGCCAATCCATTTTGGTATCCAAGTATCCATCCGTTAGATAACTCTCATCTGCACACAACGTTGAAGATCAATCATTTCGAAGGGTAGAATATAGATTTTAATGAATAAGGTACATATTAGGTTTATCTTTCTATAGAATATCTTAAACCAATTTGATAGAACTTACCTCAATGATATATACCTTTATAATTCATCTTTCAATTAGTCATGGGACTTAATATATTCATTCTAATAGGTTATACACGCAAACAAACAAACAATTAAACAAAAGAATGAGTACCTTTCAGGGATGATACCCTTATCAAGAAGAGTGCCACCATGCCAAACACCTAAATAGGAGATAGCACTAATAGGGCAATAGATGGCAATGGGAAGTCCAAATTCTTGAGCAGCTTTTACTGTAAACGTCATGACAGCATCAGAAACCAAGGAAGTAACAGTAGGAACAAGGCCATTAGAGGCAGAATCTTGAAGCCTCTTGAGAAGATTTGTGAAAGGGACGAGGCAGTTCTTTGAAGTAGATTCAACAAGAGAAGGGAGATGTTGGGTAGCGTCGGCATTATTATCAGAAAGGCCATCAGGGATGGTTTCGAAACGAAAATCCGGGAGGCCATCGAGAGCTTGAGGACCCCTTGATTTGAGCAAGCGTCTTTGGTTGTACTGTGTGTTAACGAATGTTATGTGAAAGCCTCTTGAATGAAGCAGTTTGGATAAATTCAAGAAGGTGTTCAAATGGCTTTGAGCTGGAAACGGAGTGATCACAACGTGAGGTTTTGATCCTCCTCCTTCCATTGAATCCATCTTCGTCACTTCTGATATATTTCTCTCTTTCACTTGGATGCAGATGTAATGGAATAGGTTATATATATATATGTATGTATATCGTGTTTGTGTGTGTGAAGTTTTATAGAGCAAGACTCTGTAAGACAGCTTCCTAGGAAGATTGAGAGAGACATGATAAAGACGGCAAACGTTGTTGTAATTGCAATTTAAAAATCTCCACAAAGCATCATGTGATGCGTGTTTCCCAAGGTACTTGTATGCCTTTAATTGTCTGGATAGACTGATAGTGAGGGACAGCGGAAGTTGATGAATTGAGGAATTCTTGGAGGCCAAGTTGGAGGGGACGATTATATTAGATATTTAGAACGACAGATTCAGAAGTGGCGGTTAGCCTACCGACGGTGAAGTTGACAGGTTCGTAGAATGAGCCCATGTCTGTCTGTATTGGGCGGTGAAGATCTATTAACATAATTTTTTATTTAATTATTTTAATTGAAGTTTTTTTTTCATTGTCTTATCTTGCCGGGTTGGTTAGTATCAGTAATTTTTCTGGCAACTTATGGTTGGGTTAAAAATCTAGTATTTTACGCCCCCCTCCTCCCCCTCCCCCTCCCCCTCCCCCTCCTCATTTTTTATTTAATTATTTTAATTTTGTTTTTTCATTGGCTTATCTTGCTGGGTTGGTTAGTATCAGAAATCTTTCTGGCAACTTATGATGGGGTTAAAAATATAGTATTTTACCCCCTCCGCCACCCCCACCCCAAAAAAAGTAGGGTTTTTGAAGGGGAAAAACATAATATGTTACATCTTGACTAATTTGCCCATGCCATTTTTTCAATATTCCACTTTTACCCATGAATAGAACTTCCTCTTTTTTTTCTTTTCCACTCTCTCCAGCTGTTATTCCTTGACTCATCGTATCCCATTTCTTTCCAGAGACTATTTTTCGCAACAAAAGAAAAAAAAACTGCAACAACTTATGGTTTTATTATTGCCATGATCTTTCTGTGTTTTTTTTTCAAATGAATTAACCATTTTTGTCAATTTATTTAATTATTTCAATCAGGCCATTTTACATTAGCATACCAATGAAAAACTATTTTTTAATGTATTTCAATAATATTGTTTTCATATTTGAGTCATTTATATATTGATTAGAAGTCAAATTAGGGGATAATTTATACATTCATATTCTTCTACCTTCTTCCCATCAAATATCTATCATTTTCATAATCAACTATACATTTTTTGAACTGAAGCCCCTTCTAAAAGATGCGTATATTTATTCCAATAAGGTGCTGGATATATCTAGAAAAATACTGATATATCTAGAAAAATACTTCATGTTACTGAGACATCTTAATCCTAAAAACTTTAGATGAGTTAAGTTGAATACTATTTAAGATTAGGATATGCTTAATGACTCAAAATTGGGGTGTTTAGTTCTGTCAAACAAAAAAATGGTGCATATATTTAAAATTGCTCCAAAATCAATATCTTTTGTTTACAAAAAATTTTGAAAAAGGGTTGGGCTCACCCATAATTTAAGGGTAAGGCGAAATCTCTCTTCCTTCTAGGTGATACTAATGTCAGGCAGAACGAGTTATCAATTATCTTCAGACATAAACTTAGGTATCAAAGAGTTAGGATGTCTCCCCAATCACCGCTAATAGAACCACAATAAAATAATACTCCCTAGAGATCGGATACGCTCTAAATTGTCACATGTCTCATCCTTTTATTAGCTGAATCTAAGTGCTCCAAAATCAATATTGTTTGAATGGTATGCTGACATATGGTTGAAAGTGGTACATTAAGGTGTTAAATCTGCGATGACATTTTTTTGCTACAAAAATTAATAATGTAGGCCTCATGCACAAATTGTTTTGAAGATTTTTTTTTAAAAAAAATTATAAGAGTTAGATCTTAGTCAAATCAGAATAGATTTTAAAGACTGTTTATATAATACTTATAGATCATCCACACCGACAAATTCAGTATAACTTCTTGTTCTCTTGGCTTAAGTAAGTCTTTTAATATCTCATTTTCTACATACGATGAGTAAATAGTAATCTATTCCAGCTAATCCTATATATGAGTTGACCAATTCTATACCGATTCACCAAATATAAGCACAATTTTAGACAATTTTGTGGTATTTATTTTTTTCAAAATTTATGGTATTTATTAGAGATAAAAATAAAAAATAAAATAATTTTTAGACAATTTTAAGGATGCACATCGAACAGTTCCTCATAAAAAAAAACACCACATTGAATTTACAGTGTATGTATGTGGAAACCTTCATGCTTCGTAGTTGGGTTCCTAATTAACCTGTTGATAGGAAAATTGAGTCCTTTTACTTAAGTCAACTCGATTAATTTGAAATTTAACATAAAAAATTATTAAAATAAGAAACAGGAAAAATTAGTTAGGGAAGCTGAAAAAGAACTTAAAGAGAATAATTGATATTATATATGTAAAGGACCATAGGACAGGCAGAGGAAACATATAACATGAACATCTAGTGAGTCATGTGATTTTGCACAAATTAAAGTTTGATAATTGAGCCATGCATGCAACTTATGCTATTGCATGGCTTGTTAAAAGTTGTATACTCTTTTTAGTTCTAAATATATAAGTTAAATAATTGATTAATAAAATTAAAAAAATAATTATTTAAATTAGTTATTTTTAAAAGAAAATGACAGAAAATTTTAAAAAATAATAAATTTTAAATCAAATTTGTTACTAACAATATATTAAATATTATTAATACAATATCCTAGTTTGATATTTATTATTTTTCATAGTCTTTTTTTGTCATTTTTCCTTTTTCTAAAGTATTTATTCTAATCATTTACATAGAAAATTACCCTCTTAATGGAAACCTACTTAATATATAAAATTAATATAGAGAATTTAAAAAAGAATTATAAATTTGTGAAATAAACTAGATTAAAATCTTATATTTAAAATTAAAATAAATATTTCTACTAAAATAGAAATATTATTCTATGATATTTTAAGGAAGGAATGTGATCATTAAAAGATCTCACAATGACAAGTTCCTTGTGAAAAATGGTAACAGATCCGTGTTGATCCCTTGTTATTAAGACTTTATAATGATTAAATTTCTTTTTTCGACCTCATAGTGATTTAAAAAAAAAAACAATTCTCTAGCTCATGTATAAAGAACCATGCAATATCACACCGCTTAAGCCAACACAGAACGAGAGATATAAGAGATTCATAAACACACAGAGAGATATCAATGGCGGATTCGATATGTGAAGCAAAACCCCATGCAGTGGTGGTGCCATATCCAGCACAAGGCCACATAAACCCAATGACGATGCTTGGCAAGATTCTTCATTGCAGTGGCTTCCACATCACCTTCGTCAACTCTGAGTTTAACCACAAGCGCTTCCTCCAAAGCCGAGGTCCCTATGCCCTCGGCGGCCTCCCGGACTTCCGCTACTACACCATCCCCTACGGCCATCCCTGTCCGACGCCGATGGCACCCAACACGTCCCTTCTCTCTGCCGTTCCATCTCTCTCACTTGCTTCGACCCTTTTCTCAATCTTCTTCGTCGGCTTCAGCGTTCTGCTTCTGCCGGCAATGTCCCTCCAGTGACCTGCGTCGTTGTCGTTGGGATAATGAGCTTTGCCGTCAAAGCCGCTAATCTTTTGGAGATTCAAAGTTTCTTGTTTTGGACTGCAAGTGCCTGTGGCCTTGTGGGCTATGCTCATTATCGCGATCTCGCTGGTCATGGCCTTGTTCCATTCGAAGGTATCCTTTGTCGCTTTTCCCACTTTCTCACACATGTTGAATATGACCTTGACTTATATAACACCTTGACCAAGAACTGTGATACAGTGATTGTTAAGGACAAACGTCTAATCTATTTATTAAAAAAAAATAGTCATTTACACGCTTCATTTCTCCAACATTTAGTATTTGATATCTAATTTACTTTGTTATGAATATTTGTTCATCAATAATATAACTTAATCAATTAAAAATATATTTTTTATACCTCGAAATATTAAAAAAGAGGTACAAAATACTGACACTCTGAATCTCTGATTTCCTTTTCCATGAAAGAAAGCCCGCAATGTAATTCTCACTGAAGATAAATCAAAGGAAAAAAGAAAAGAAGCTGCGATTTGAAGAGAGACATTTGCAACGTAGGGGGTGTTATGGGGAGACAAAATAATTTAAAGTCTTAGTCATCTATTCCTAATTATAAGAGGTATTTAATTTTTTAGTTAGATAAAAAAATTAAATAAATTGATTAATTATTATTATATTTAATCCCTCAAAATAAATTCATCTTATATAATATTTAATCTATCTAAATTAGTCAATTAATTTTTATAATAATTATAGTTGAATGATTTAATTAACTTATTTTATAATTAAGACGGAAGGCACTATATTCAAGAGTAAAGTATATACCATAACTAACTCATAATAAAAAAATAAAAAAAAAGGTATTTGGCTACCTTACGTTTAAAATGATAGTTTATACTAAAATTATAGTTTTAAAAATTGTCATGCTCTAGTAATTCCTATAATAAAAACCGTATTTTTCATTATTTTGAAACTGTCAAGAAATTGTGTTGGTAACTTGATGCAGATGATAATTATGTAGCAAAGGGATCCCTGGAAACCAAAGTGAATTGGATCCCAGGAATCAACAACCTGAGACTGACATTCCAAGCTTCATATGAACCACCAACCCTGATGACATCATGCTCAATTACCTCATCGGAGAGATCGAAGCAGCTCAGAAAGCATCTATCATCATCATTAACACCTTCGACGAGTTTGAAGAACACTCTCTCTATTATCTCTCCTCTCATCTTCACACTCTGCTCTCTCTCTCTTCTCCTCCAACAAAACCAAACAGTACCTTTAAGTATGATAGAAGAGTTTGTACCTCGAGTATCATAGAAGATTTTTTGATAGAAGTATTTTTTATAGAAGTTGAAATGCAAAATAGAAGTAAAAGTGAATTTTAAAAATTTATTTGGTAGAATAGGAATGGATATGGAATTAATGTATATTTTTTTTATAATTTAAAATAAAATAGTCTAAAATATTTTTTTTATAACTTATTAATAGCTAAAGTTATTTAAAAATTTTATAACTGAAATAAAATAGTTTATAAAATTTTACTTATACTTTTATCATTTTAATTTTTAATTTTTTTAATAGAATTAAAATATTTTAAAATATTAAAAATAAAAATAAAAATGAAGGTGTAACGTATTAAGTAAGGGAAGTTAAAGAGGATTTTCCTTCCACTTCCACTTTTCCACTTTTACTTGGGGGCAGTGACAGCCTCTCGTCCTCCATTATTGGCTCCAATCTCCGGAAAGAAGGCACTACTCATTATACTATCTCCAATGGCTCGATTCCCATGAGCCAAATCCGTCTTGTACGTCAACTACGGCAGCATCACCACCGTGACCTCCTACAGTTCCTCGAATTTGCGTGACGACTCGCCGCCAGCAAGTGCCATTTCTTGTGGGTGGTCCGACCTGACCTCGTTGTTGCGGGTGACTCATTGTATTCTATCCACTGAGTTTGAGGTTGAAATTGAAGGAAGAGGGACTATCAGTAAGTTGGTGCTCACGGGAGAAGGTTCTGAACCACCGGGCGATAGGAGGGTTTCTGACGCATTGCGGTTGGAACTCGATGTTGGAGACCGTGTGCGCCGTGAAGCCGGTGGCGTGCTAGCCATTTTTGGCTGAGCAACAGATGAACTGTCGGTACGCCTGTATGGAGTGGGGGATGGGGGTGGAGGTGGCACCGGTGGTGAAGCTGGAGGAAGTGAGGGGATGGGGGTGGAGGTCATGGAGGGGTCGTTGGAGATGGAGAAGAAGGCTTTGGAGTGGAAGAGGAAGGCGGAGGAAGCCGCCAGACAGGGGGTTCTTCTTATCAAGACTCTAGAGAATCTCATTGATACTATGCTATAGAATTTCAAACCTACTACTTAAGGGATTGTTTGGTTGTTCGTAAACTTGTTTGCAATTCCTGAAAGGTTATATTAATAAGAGCGCTTTTACCGAGTGCAACGTGTTCTCTATGGTGACCTAGTCTCTATTTCAGTTAGACACGTATGGGCTGGGCTGACCCGTTTATGTGTCTAAAGCCCATGATTGAGTATAAGTATATAACTTTATAAATAACCTGATTTACCTATCGTCCGTGGGTTCAGCTGGCGAAGGGGTGAGACATACTACCATTTAGAGTGTGTTTGAACCCTGGGGAGTACCACTTTGTTGTGGTTCCAGTCGCAGCGCTTGGGGAGGCATCCTAGCTCTTGAGTACTTAGGTTTACGCCTGAGGGTAATAGACGGCTCGCCCTGCCCGACATTGGTATCGCCTAAGAGGAAGGGAGACTTCGCCCTGCCCTTGGATCGTGGGTGAGCCCAATCCCTTTCCAAAAAATTTTGTACCAAAAAAAAAATAAATAAATAACCTGATTTACCTATTACGTACACCGGAGAATGACAACTATTACGATGGCAAAAAACTAAAAAAAAAAAACAGGGAGAGAATGACACTTATTACCAATTTACCATCATTTTAAGAAATACTACATTCCTTCTTTAATATTAACTTAAATTTAATTTTAAATATATTACTCCAATTCATTTTATATCTAATATTTATTATTTTTTAAATTAATTTACTTAACTTATAAACTGATATATAATACAATGATATGTATGAGTATTTTGGAGAGATCATATCAGTTATAATAATTAACTAATTATTTAACTTCTTTATTTTATTAAAATTAATTAATTAGATCTTATAGGTATATTTTTGTGGGAATCATAAGAAAGACACCATATGAGTGGACTCATTATCATCATCCTTAAAACAAAATACGTTACCGCCTCTAATATTTAGCATGAGATTTATTTAAATAATTTAGATAGATTAAAAAAATTAAATTAATTAATTAATTAAATTATATATCAGTTTATAAATTAAATAAATTAGTTTAAGATTATCTTCAGTTCTAAATATAAGTTCTATTTTATAATATAAAATATATCTTATATTTAAAATTAAAAACAATATGAAATATAAAATAAATTAAAATATTATATTTAAAATCAAATATAATTCTAACTAGTTTTTATATGAATAAATAAAGAGAGACAGAGACAGTAGTAGTTATACCAACTTCAAGGACATTGCTATATATATATATATATATATATATATATGGTTTCTAATATTAGGAAGTTGACTGCTAAATATATAAATCAGTTTTGAATGCAATAGGGATCGATGATGCGTTTGGAACCGTACGTGTTTTAGGGGATGGTCCCCAAACAGCTACTGATCAGTAGAATAAATTGATCATTCATGGTTGTTTCCTCATAATTACATTAGTAACCCCGTTTGGTTCATTGAGTCAGAAGGAATATAATGTAATAATAATTACATGAATTTGTTTGATACGCTATTAAAGAAAGATAATGCATAAGCCTAAAACGTTTGATTAGATTATCACAGGTATAGGAATATATTGAAATTATAAATCAAAAGATAAAATCACCCCTATCAATATATATATATATATATATATATATATATATGTATATAATGAATTAAAATTGTTTATTTTTTTTTACCAAAATATATAATAACTCTTTCTACACAAGTATACAAAATTACCCTAGTTAATATATACAATGATAATTAAAAATTTTATTAATTAAAATCGTGTTAATTTATATATATATATATATTCATTTATATAAATTTAAAATTGATGAACAAATAAGTGGAATTTTAAGTATCTATATACAAATATATATATATATATATATATAAAATAGTTTTGCTTGTATTTTGCTACAGTTAGGTTGTTTATTTATCTCATTAATTTTTTTCTTTTATTAATTGGTACATATAAAATGCATAAATGAATTAAAGTACAAAATAATTTGTTTTAATAGCTAATATAATTTCTATATAAATCTAAAATTGAGTCCATAAGTCTAATGTAAATACGTATATAAGAAATAGTTAATTGAATTATATGTAATAATAAATTAAAGTATAATGAAATATTTTTTTGTTAATCATTGTAGTTTTCTTTATACGACACACTTGAAGTGTCCTTCTAATCGTTGTAGTTTAAGAAGACGTCAATATAACACTACAAAAAAACAGACTTTTGGCGACGACCTTTCAGCGGCAACAAAATAAGTCACCGCAGAAAGTCATGCTATTAGCGGCGACAAAATATGTCGCCGCTAAAAGTTGATTTTCAGCGGCGACTTATTTTGTCGCCGCTGAAAGTAAGACTTTCAGCGGTGACTTATATTGTCGCCGCTGTACGTCAATGATTAAAAATTTTATGTGACACTTTTCAGCGACGATAAAAGCAATCGTCGCTGAAAGTAAGACTTTTTGCGACGATATATTGTTGTCGCCGCAGAAGGTAGGGTAAAAAAAAGGTTCCGGCGTTGACTTTCAGCGGCGACAAAACATAGTCACCGCTGGAAGTCTATTTTCAGCGGCGACACTACTTTGTCGCCGCTGAAAGTAAGAATTTCAAATCCTTCTTCCTTCAATTCATTTAAAGGCTATAAAACAACTATCTATAATATAATTAAATTATTAAATACTATAATTTTTAAATAATAAATATTGTAGTTTGACATGTTATCATATGTAGGATAGATTATATAGTTAATAACATGATGTTTGTATAAGAATAAGATGAATTAGGGGTATATGTATGAGATATATATCTGTATGTGCATGCGAGTTAATATTTCTGTGTTAATGAGTATGAGAGTTAATATCTATGTATTAATGAGCGTCAGAGTTAATATCTGTGTATTATAAATAATGTGAGGGAGGAGATAGAGATAAGGAGATGTGTGTGTGCGTGTAAGAAATCAGGCGAAAAAAGGAACATAAAATAGATAAGTACATTCTTATTTAATGTTATATTTATCCTCTGCTGCTGCATTCCATATAGCATCATATATTTTAAAAAGTATTTGGTACAATTAACACTTTCAGCGGCGACAAAAAAATGTTGCCGCTGAAAGTTACTTTCGGCGGTGACTTTTTTTGTCGCCGCTAAAAGTTTCTTTCAGCGGCGACTTTTTTTTGTCGCCGCTAAAAGTTACTTTCAGCGGCGACTTTTGTGTCGCCGCTGAAGGTAGTTAGTGTTATTTTCCTAAGGCACCCTAACATTTCATTTCGTTAGGTTCTCAGCGGCGAGCGATTCAGAGAGCGAGCGATTCAGAGAACGAGCGATACAGAGAGTGGGAGCTACGGGGGTTTTGCCGGAGAGTAACGGAGGCCGTCGTAGTAATGATTAGAGGTCGAAGAGTGTGGATTGAAGCTTAGAAGCGGGATTGAAGGTTAGAAGGGGGATTGAATACGATTGTGGATTGAAGCTTTCAGCGGTAGCTAGGGTTGATTTGGCCGATGGAAATTGAAGCTTAGAAGGGGAAATCTTATTTTGGTCTTGTTCAGTGGATTCGTAAGCTGTCTGGCGTAAACCGATCACCGTCATCTGTTTGTGCACTGTGGATTGCTTCTTTCAGCTCTGCAACAGGAGTCACCGAAGAAGGTGAGTTTTTCCTATATTTCATCTTTGTCTTCTCTAATCTATGATTCGGCCATTGAATGCTAGCTGTTGAACCCAATGTATGGTTAAAACCCAGCAGCTGGGGGTGTCTTGCGCTCTGTCCTGTATAAAACCCAGCAGCCAGGGGTTGTTGTACAGTGTGGTAGCTGTTCAATCGAGTGTGTGTTTTTGGTGTGTGTTTCATTGTGTGTGTTTCATACAATTTGTAGACATTTTCTCCTCTCAAGTATCCTGTTCAATCATGTAACTGAGGAAACTTTATGCAGAATAAAATAGAGATAGATTATTGATGGCAGCCATTTAGGAAGTAAAAGTGAATGTTGAAGCCTGAAAATTGTGTTTCGATTGTTGGAGTACAGAACAGAATAACAAAATGAAAAATGTTGAAGCCTGAAAATTGTTGGAGTACTGAAAAATATGTCCTTTACTTTCAGCAGTTCTGTCCACTTTTTCCACAAAATGAACCCATTAATGAATGCTTTAGCTTATAATAGCATAAGAATTGTGAAGTATATTTGATCTATGCACAACTTCCCATGACATGTATCCCCAAATATTCATTTAAATTAAGAACATGTTTTTAGTTGCTGGACTTGCTTCATCTCATGTTTAATCTTTAAGTATGCAACTATGATAATTACTTAGAGATAATTATATATACGTATTATTATTGATATACTGATATGTTTGTTAGATTTTCTTGTTGTATCCTATGTTTAACTGTTTAGGGAATACAAATGGATAAAAGTTGGCTACATATTAGAGACAGAGGCAACCTATCATATATTAGAGGAGTGGATGCTTTTCTAGAATGGGCATTTAGTCAACCAGGAGTGGTAAATCAAATACGTTGCCCTTGTAAAAGATGCATGAACGTTATATTTAAAGTGAGAAGAGATGTAAGGACAGATTTATTGAGCAAGGGTTTCTGGAATAGTTATACGGTGTGGGAGTTGCATGGGGAAATTAGAAGACTGCAGGAAGATTGTAGAGTTTCTAGTAATGACGTAGAAAATGTTACTGATGATGAGAACTTTGCAAGGATGGTATGTGATGCATATGGAGTTCCATGTATGGATTATACTAATACTAACGACTTTGAGAGTGAAGAGCCTAATGTGCAGGCTAAAAAGTTCTTTGACTTGTTAAAAGATGCTGAAACAGAACTTTATCCAGGTTGTATTAAGATGTCCAAACTTTCTTTTATTGTAAAGTTGCTTCAAGTGAAATGCCTTAACCATTGGAGTAATAAATCTATGGATGTGTTGTTGGGCTTGTTGAAAGAAGTTCTCCCAGATGGGGCTTTAGTGCCAAACTCATTCTATGAAGCTAAGAAGATAATTCGTGATTTGGGTTTAGATTACCACAAAATTGATGATTGTGAGAATGATTGCATATTGTATTAGGGGGAGCACACAAATGCAGAATCATGTCCTAAGTGTAATATGCTTAGATGGAATTTAAACAAAAAGAAAGGGAAGAAGGTTCCGCATAAAGTCTTAAGGCATTTTTCTATAACACCAAGGCTACAAAGACTGTATATGTCAAGAGATACAGCTAAAGAAATGAGGTGGCACAAGGAGAAACACTCGAATGATGATGTTCTGAGGCATCCATCTGATTCTTTAGCTTGGAAACACTTTGACAACTAGTACCCTAACTTCTCTGCTGATCCAAGAAGTGTTCGACTGGGTTTAGCAAGTAATGGGTTTCAACCTTTCGGGAATATGAGTGTCAACCATAGTATCTGGCCTGTTGTCTTAGTGCCATATAACTTACCACCATGGCTTTGTATGAAAAGCCCGTACTTTATGATGACACTTCTTATTCCTGGTCCAAAGTGTCCAGGTGATGAAATAGATGTTTACCTCCAACCAATGATTCAGGAGTTGAACCAATTATGGGAAGTAGGGGTACAGACGTATGATGCATACTTTCAATCAAATTTTATAATGCATGCAGAAATATTGTGGACTATAAATGATTTTCCTGCATATGGAAACCTTTCAGGGTGGTCGACTAAAGGTAAACTTGCATGTCCATGTTGCCATAAAGACACGCATTATATTTCGATAAGGAGCAAGTTGTCTTACATGGGGCATCGGCGCTTTCTTCCACAAAATCACCCATGGCGTAAAAATAAGTTATCATTTGATGGTAAAGAAGAGCATATGGATCCACCAGTTGCATTGACTGGAGATGAAGTACTAAAGCAACTACAACACTTAGGTGATGTGTCATTTGGGAAGGGTACAAAATGAAAGCGTCATACACATAATAGTGCTTACAATTGGAGGAAAAGAAGTATTTTTTTCCAATTGCCTTATTGGAAAAACTTGCTAATACAGCATAATCTTGATGTGATGCATATAGAAAGAAATGTTTCTCATAACATTATGTGTACGGTGATGGATTTGGTTGGAAAGACGAAGGATACAATTAAAAGTAGGTACGACTTGATGGACTTAGGTATTAGGAGTGATATGCACCCAATTGAAGATGGTAATAATGTTTCTATTCCTCTTGCTCCTTACACATTGTCTCTTGACAACAAACAATCCCTTTTGAAATTCTTGGCTAACTTAAGAGTGCCTGATGCTTTTTCATCTAATCTTTCAAGATGTGTCAACATTCATGAGCGAAAATTGTTTGGTTTGAAGTGTCATGATCACCATGTGTTATTGCAAGAGATCTTTCCAATTGCAATACGTGGGTTATTACCTTCTAAGGTATGTGAACCAATTATAGAGTTGGGAAGATTTTTTAAAAATCTTTGTTCAAAGTCTTTGTCTTGTGAAGTACTTGATAAACTCCAAAGTCAGATAATATTGACATTATGCAAGTTGGAGACGATCTTCCCACCTGCTTTCTTTGATGTGATGGTTCATTTGCCAATACACTTGGCAAGGGAGGCAAAAGTTGCTGGACCAGTTTAATATCGTTGGATGTATCCAATAGAAAGGTAACATTTGTCAATTGCATTGTACATATATATCAGATTTATAGAATGATAATTACATTTAATGCATTAGGTATTTGCGGACACTGAAATCATATGTTCGTAATAAAGCTCGGCCTGAAGGATCAATTGCAGAAGGATACTTGGTAGATGAAAGTCTCACGTTCTGTTCAAGATATTTGAAAGATTTTCCTACAAAATTTAATGTGCCACGTAGGAATGATGACACCAATGATGATATGAACCCTGAGTTTACAATATTTAAGAAAAATGGTCAACCTAGGGGGCGTTGTGAGTCAATTTCTCTTCCCTATGAAGAATATTGTCAAGCAAGAATGTATGTGCTACAAAATTGTGAACAAGTTTGGCCATTTATGGAGTAAGTTGCCTGCCTCGAGCAAAAATGTACTTGTCATATTGTATTTTTTTCTTATTGCTATAATATATTGTAGGGAATATGCAACAGAGCTTGAAGCGCATGGATCAAGGAGTGAGCAAATCCAATATGAGTTTCCTCAATGGTTTTGTTCACGAGTAAGTTATAACATTTTGAGCCTTAGTATTTCTAGCAATTACATTTACATAAAATATCTAACATATGACTTTTGTCCTAAAAGGTGACATCATTGTCTACACAGAGCCACGTCAGTGATGAACTCATAAGTTTGTCAATTGGTCCATTGACAATGGTGAATCGCTATTCCATGTTCATAGGCAATGGGTTTCATTTTCACACAAAAGACCGTGCAACAGGGAAAAAAACTCAAAACAGTAGTATTCTAGCTAAGGGTGATGACACTAATGCTGACAAAGAATATTATGGTGTGTTAGAGCATATTTATGAGTTATCTTACATAGGCAATAGAAAAGTACTTTTGTTTAAGTGTCATTGGTGGGATATGGCTCATTATGACAAAGGATATAAGATTGATAAGTACGGGTTCATAAGTATTAATACGCGATACTCATTACAAACAAATGAACCATTTATTCTAGCATCTCAAGCTGAGCAAGTTTTTTATGTGCATGACATTGTTGCATCCGGTTGGCTCGTTGTTGTAAAAACAAACCCACGCGACTTTTTTAATGTACCAACTGACAATGCTATTGATGATAGTAGGGTTCATGATCCTATGCTAGATACAGAACCTTATCAACAATTGGTGGTAGATTTAAATGTTTATCGTGCGAGTCCAACACAACTTGATGATATTATCATTGACTTATATGGAGAAGATAGACAAACGCAGACCTTAGCTCAAGGAGAACCATCACAAATGCATGAAAATAATGACATTAATACTGGATTTAGTGATGAAGATGATTTTCTTGACGACTTTGATAGTGATACTGAAGCAGAAAGTGACACAAACATTGGAATAGAAGAAACAGATGAATCAGAAGATATTGATGAAAGTGATAGTGCGACAGGAGATTCAAATGAATGAAATTAATTGATATAGTACATTTTATCTACATTGATTATTGTTTGATTCATTGTTTTTTTTCTAAATGAAATGTATATTGTTGTAGGATATGTCAGGATTAAAGAGAGGTCGAGGTGGGAAAAGTCTTTCTGTTAGATCAAATGACAACACAAACAGCGGAGGTACGTGCTCTACACCTCAATCAAGACCTGTTATTTCACCTCTATTACTGCAACAGCAACTTCAGGAAATGCCTGTCAATTCTCCTCCTACTCCCTATACTCAAAATAGTAGTGCAGGTAAGTTTGTTTCAATTTTTTAATAATTGATTTACATCGCTTGTAACATTTAATTATTCTAATTCAACTTCAATGATAGGCTCTTCTACTGCAATCAACAAGCGCAGAGGAGTTTACAAGTCTATTAATGTGAATTTAAAGACTGCACAAGGAACAAAGATTCGAGTCAAATTTTCAGATTCCATGTCAAGAGCAATTGGTCCAGAAGCAAGAGACTTTTCTAATTATTGTGGTTTAACTCTTAGAACCACAATCTCTTTCAGGAATAGTGGAGGTAGTTGGAAGAATATTTTTGAAAAATATGGTCAAGATATGATTTTAAAAATAAAGGTATTTATGTCAAATTTGTATACTTATTTTACTTTATTTGTATTATTATATAAAATATTTATATTTATTTGTTTCAGGATAAATTTGAACCTGCTGATGAAATTACTGACGAAAAGTTTCATATAGCTATATCAATTATTTTACAAAATGCATTCAGAAATTGGAAGAACAATTTGCACTCTCACTACAAGAAATATGAGACTGATGAGGATAGGTTGGCTGATCCTCCTCAAACTATTAGTTTTGAAGATTGGGAGTGGTTATTAATATATTTTAAGTCTGACGTATTTAAGGTATCTCACTATCCTTCTAAATAAATTATATTTTTTTTAATTATTAAATTCTTATTAGTTATTACATTTTATTGTAGAACAAAAGTATAAGGAACATGATAAATCGAGAAAAACAAATGACTAAACATACTTGTGGTCCTCGATCATTTGCAGAGATTGAGTATGCTACAGTAAGTTCAATCTATCATCACTATAATTTAAACTTTCAATCATTTTGTTTAAATCTAATTTATGTATTTTCTTCTATGTTATTATTTTGTAGAGAGATCCTACTACTGGACGACCTATTCCTCCTGACCAGTTGTGGGAGATAACGCATACTAGGAAAATATCAGACGGACAAGTAGTATGGGCTGACCCACACTCTGAAGAGCTTCATGTACGCATTGTTATTTAATATCTTATTTTAATTTACTTTTATTTTTAATCTAATAGTTTTATGTTTTTATTATAGAGTCGTATGCACGAACTTTCTCAACAAGACCAAGATTTAGAGAGTGATGCTCGAATGACGTCAGAGGAAATATTGGCAACAGTTCTTGGTGAGAGGTCAGGGTATGTAAGAGGGAAAGGGTATGGAGCGGAACCTTCAAGAAAGAGAAATCGCCCTCAATCTACTGATCGTTCAGTTGTGGAGAGTGTGCGTGCCCAACTGCAGGAAGAGTTTGATAAAAAATTTCAAGAGGAGAGAGAAAAAATAGAAGCTGAGCGTGCAAAGATGGAAGAAGAGCGTGAAAAGATACAACAAGAGCGTGTGCAATTCGAGCAAAGACTAATGGAACAAATGGAGCAAAGAATACAAGCTCAATTCGCTGCCTTGATGCAGAAGGGACAAGCACATGCTGCTACTTCTAGTCATAGTATTGAACCTTCTATATAAAATTTATGTATATTAAACAATTTTATTTTAATTTTAAATATGTCTTCATATTTTATATGACAATGAAAATATTTATTAATATTATTAGATTATAGTTTATTTAGTTATTTATCATTTATTATTATATTGTATATTTTCGGATTACAGAAATTTTAGAAAAAAATATAAAAAAAACATTAATTTTTGTATCTTTAGGCGGTGACATTATTGTCGCCGCTAATACCACTTTAGGCAGCGACTTTAAATTGTCGCCGCTAATTACTCTTTAGGCGGCGACTTTAAATTGTCGCCGCTAATTCTACTTTAAGCGACGACTTTAAATGGTCGCCGCCAATTTGTATAGACGACAGTCTCATAGGCGGCGACTTAGCGGCGATAAAATGTCGCCACTATAGGTATTCAGCGGCGACTTTTAAACTTTTAGCAGCGACTTTTGTTGCCGCTGAAAATCGTTTTTTTTGTAGTGTAAGCCTACGAACCTTGAAAATTCACGAGACCTTGTAGCATATGTATTTTATCTAGATAGACATCAATATAAGCCTAAGAACCTTGAAAATTCATGAGACCTTGTAGCATATATATTTTATCTAGATACTTCAGTTCAGTTGAAGTGACATATTCAAAACAAATCATTAAGATAATAATTAATCTTTTACTCCTATTTATAAATTATTTTTAATATATTTTATATAAAATAAAAAAATATTAAACTTTATTAATTATACTATAAAATTTATTAACTATTTAACTTTATTCCTATTTAATATATCTCATATCCTATAAAAATAAAATAAATATAATAAAAAATAAAAGATAAAATAATATATTTATATCAAACATTTCTCTCCCCTAACCTAGTAATTAGACCCTGTAAAGTCCCATGATATATATACACACGCACGCACTTTAATTCAATATTAAGAGAAGACAATAATTTTGAGCATTTCCCCAAAAAGGGCCTCATCATCATCTTATCCCATACTACCTCAGGATGGCGTCCAAGTGAACTATTCTCACATATCCAAGTTAGGCTTATCATCATTCTCTCTATATTGTCGGTTCCAAGGGAAGACAAAGAAGAATTAAAAAGAAAAATCCCATATAAATACATGTAAAATGCTGAAATATAAAATCAGTTCACTCAATTCAATAAATCCCAAATCAGTTCACTCAATTCAATAAATCCCAAATCAGTTCACTCAATTCAATAAATCCCAAATCAGTTCAAGTTCAATGAGACTAATTTGAGATGCAATATGGTAAAAGCACAATTCTGTTCAAAATACTATGTGAGGACAAGTTTTGGAGGTCGAACGTGCATGATTTCAGCGCCTGTTGGATAGAAGATGAAATGTTTTAAGGCAATAATTTTGAGAAATCCCCCAAAAAAGGAACTCACCGTCTTATCCAGTACTGTATGAACAGTGGCGTCTATATAATCTTTCACCATTTACACACATATCAAAGTCAAGATTATCATCAATACCCAAAATTCCATACTAGTTTCCTTTAGAAGAAATATTAAAAAAAATTAATACTCTAATTATAAAAGTTAAATAAAAAATTATTTTTAATTTTAAATATAAGATATTAATCTATTTTATCTCTCTAATTTATAATTTTTTTTTAAATGTTTAAAATAATTACACATAATAAAGAGATTTCAATCTATAAGTAATTATAATACACTTGAGAAAAATATTTTAGAGAAACTAATATATATTTTATAAAAATAATTAATTTTTTTAATATTTATAAATTAATTATTTAATTTTTATGTTAAGAATAAAAGAGGGAGTATAAAATATCTAGAGCACTGGGACGTGTCCAAAACGAGTTCATAAATCTGTTCATTTCATGCACCACTCGTTCGCGTGCGTCGGGATTTGCTCAGTTTCTTCGCGCATGGGGAGACATTATGTTGATGTTGTTGTCGTATTCAGATATAATAAGATAGTTACAAAAGACGATTATTCTGAAGATCTCTAAATAATTGTTTATGTGCTGTAAATGCAGAACCATAAAAAAATAATTGACGTGTTTTATGTACTTATTTTAAGAGTGGGCTCCACTTTAGATTTGTGCTCATCATAATGAGGTTTTCATTGAAACCTTGATGTTTGCGAAGATAATTTACCTATAAAGAGTTTTGACCGGTCGTGTGGAGTAAAATATCATAGTATGGAGCCGTCAAGGACCTTACCTCTTAAGGGATTGGCATTGCTATGGCCCTCACAAAGAGAGATTTTTTGAAATTGCCTTAAGGGCTGACATTGTTATGAGCCTCACAAATAGAGATTTTTTGGAATTGGGGCTATTCCTTTCAACTTGTGGTTTTCGAGATATATATATATATATATATATATGTATGTATGTATGTATGTATATATATATACACACACATACAAGGAGATGCAAATAGCAAAGTGATCGATCAACAAATAGAGAATACACAGATGGGTTCCTCCCAAGGGAGCAGCAATAAGAAGCCTCATGCTGTGTTAACTCCATTTCCAGCTCAAGGCCATATCAATCCAATGCTCAAACTAGCAAAACTCCTTCATTTTCATGGCTTTTTCATAACATTCGTCAACACTGAATTCAACCATAAACGTCTTCTCAAATCAAGGGGTCTCAACGCTTTTCATGGCCTCCCGGATTTTCGATTCGAAACCATCCCAGATGGTCTTCCTCCTCCTGTTAACGATGATGCTACTCAAGACATACCCTCTCTTTTTGATTCCACCAGTAAAAACTGCCTCCTTCCCTTCCAGAACCTTCTTCGTCGCCTCAATGATTCTTCCTCTAAAGGTCTTATTCCGCCAGTCACTTGCTTGGTTTCTGATGGTATCATGACTTTCACCATGGAAGCTGCTCGAGGACTTGGTCTTGGTCTTGGTCTTGGTCTCCCCTTTGTTTTATTTTGGCCATCAAGTACTTATTCATCCTTGGCTGCTGTTCATTTTCAAAATCTAGTTGATACAGGCCTTATACCACTCAAAGGTATATATTAATTATGCTATTAATTTCTTCATGAGAAATATATATGTATGCTTTAATGTTCTATATGCTTCGTACATCCTTCAAATTAGAGTCTCTCATTTTTTAATGATTCTGACGCGTGCAGATGAGAGTTATCTGACAAATGGGTACTTGGAGAAAGAAATAGATTGTATTCCAGGTATGAAAGATATCAAGCTCAAGGAACTTCCTAGTTTTGTGAGGACAACAGATCCAAATGATTTGATGTTGAACTTTGTTATTAGAGAGGCTAATAATGCTCACAGTGCATCAGCCATTTGTTTAAACACATTTGATGAGCTTGAAGGTGATGCAGTGAAAGTCCTTTCCTCCATTTTCTCAATTCCTCTTTATACCATAGGTCCTTTCCCTTCATTTGTAAATCAAATTCTACATAATAACAACAACGAATTGGAATCTTTGGATCTTAGTCTCTGGAAGGAAGAGACTCGGTGCCTGGATTGGTTACAAAACAAAGAACCTAAATCTGTGGTTTATGTGAATTTTGGAAGCATCACAATTATGTCTCCAGAACAACTGTATGAGTTTGCTTGGGGTTTAGCCAACAGCAAGAAACCATTCTTGTGGATTATAAGGCCTGACCTTGTGAATGGTGGTTCAGTGATTCTATCTGCTGAGTTTATGAGTGAGACTAAAGATAGAGGCTTCGTAGCAAACTGGTGTGAACAAGAGAAAGTTCTGAACCATCCTTCAACTGGAGGGTTCTTGACTCATTGTGGGTGGAATTCTATAACAGAGAGTATCTGTGCAGGAGTTCCCATGGCGTGTTGGCCTTTCTTTGCAGATCAGCAGACAAATTGTAGGTATGCATGTAAAGAGTGGGGAATAGGGATTGAGATTGACAATAACGTGAAGAGAGAAGGAGTGGAAGAGCTTGTGAAGGAGTTGATGGAAGGAGAGAAGGGGAAGAAGATGAGACAGAAATGTTTAGAGTGGAAGAAAATTGCGGAAGAGAACACAAGACCTGGTGGTTCTTGTTTCATCAACTTGGAGAAATTGATCAAGGATGTGATACTAAAAGGGGATTAATTAGAGTGATCTTATAATTAACCAAACCACCATGTCACTCGAATATTGACCAGAGTTAAATTGTTTTATGGTTATCTATTGCGTCCAAGTATTTCCCAATGTTTCTGTTTCATCTTTTTAGTCCATATTAATCTGTAATCCAATTCTGCTTCTTTATTCCATGACACAAGCTTTAATTTCTCTGAAACGAAATGTTATGGCAATTATGAATCGCTGCCTGCAAAGCTTAGCTGCACGCCGTTCGTACGCTGCGTTTTAATTAAGGTGCCTTATGAATACTCACATCAATCAACCTCATTTTACGTTGGCTTTTAAATAAGAAAAATGACGCATAACTACCAAAATTAAGGTGGGGCAAATTACATTAATAGACAATACCTAATATAGTTACAGAATCCAAACATTTTTTATAATATTATCTGAACCCAGCATATCTAAAGCATAAATGGAGTTAAAGAATAAAAATTTACCTAATTAATAAAAAAATAATTTATAAAATTATGAGTTTTAATCCTATTATCAATATGAAAATTTTGTTTGTAGAGAAACACTTTAAGTCTAGAGACATATGGTATATCTCGGATTTAACTCACATAAACTTTTACTTATAAAAAAACATAAATGGAGCTATTGGCAGTCGCAATAATCTCATGCGGTAGATGTGTGTGTAATTAGCAATCTCTCGATGATCTATTATTTATAGGTTCAACTAATGAATGAATGAGACATATGATCATTTAGAGCGTGTTTGATTATTAGGGAGTTGTCACATCCCGAAATTTAAATTATAACCTACACAGAATGAATAATTTCATATTCTGTAAATTTAAAACTTTAAATGAAACGTTTGAAACAAAAATCATAATAAATTAAATTTTAAATATAAAAAATAAGTTCTCAGTAGAAATCTCGACGAGATCATTATTGTATAACTGATCTCCCGATGATCCTATAAAAGACTGTAAATATTTAAAGTTTTTATAATATTTTTTTAAAATAATCATAATCTTTTTTAAGAATTAAGTAGAGTATTTATCTTTTTATTAAAATAATATGAATACTTTATAAATGAGAATTTGTTCGTGACTGAACCCTTTAAGTCTGGAGGCATATGGTAAATCTCGGATGGGCATATGGTAAATTTCGGATTTAACTTACTTGAATTTTTATTTATAAAAAAGCATAAATGGAGCTATATGTAATGTAGAAGCAATAATCTCATACGGTAGATGTTGTGTGCGTAATTAGCTATCTGCAGATGGAAGTTATCTTTTAAAAAAAAAACTGGTTTTGCATATATCTTTCAACTTCAACTGATAAAGTAAGCCTGATTAAGAAAAACTATGAAGTACTCATCATCTTTAATATAAAAAATATTTAATTAATTTAATTAATTTTTATAGTTAAAATATATTTAATTAATAAGATCTACCAAATACTCCTCCTCTAATTCTTAATATAGGCTAAATTTTACAATATAATAAAATAATTAAATATATATTATATTTAATATTAAAATTAACTATTTAATTATATATTATATTAAGTACTAAATGAATAATATATTTGATGAGTCCATTTTATGGTAGGGGGAAATATAGAGGTAATTATGGATAGGATTAGGATGTATATGAGTTGGGCTTAGCCCATTATAAGTAGAAAGCCCATGATTGAGTGTAAAATATGGCTCAGTATATACAATTGGCTTGATCCACACTTCTCACATTGCAAAAGGAATTATGTATTCTTTGAAAAAAATTGATCTATAAGTTATTATAGTTTACTTTAATTGTTGTGGTTTCAATTGCGATGTTTGGGGATACATCCTAACTTCTGGGTGCCTAGATTTACGCATGAGGGTAATAGACGACTCGTCCTGCTTGACATTAGTATCGTCTAGGAGAAATAGAGACTTCGTCTACCCTTGGATCATAGGTGAGCCCAACTCCTTTCTAAAAAACTTTTTACAAAAAAAAAAAAGTTTACTTTAATTTCCAATCGCATTGATATAGTTTATTTTGATTGAATTGAATCTTTATAATTTGATCCATTATAATCCTTTAGTTGTTAATATAAAATTTAAGTGAGATGTTAATCTTAATCCTAAATACAAAGTATTTTTTCTATATTTATCAATTTTTTTAAATTATCTTTAAAAGTTAATCATAATCCATTATAAATTATTATTTTTCAAATTGATCCATTATAGTTAATATTGATCCTAAAGTTCCATGCTTATGTATTGCTAAGGGGTATATTATCTCCCAAAAATAAAATTAAAGTTCGCCCCCTCCCTCTCCAATTAACTATCACCACATGACAATATTAGCCTCCAAGTATGTTTTCTGGCTCTCTTGTGAATACTCTTTCCAATCTTTAAGTGTAATAATTAAATAATTAATTTTTAGATATGAAGAAAATTAATAAGTTAGTTATTTGTAAAAATATGTTAATTTTCCTAAATTAATTATTTTTGTTAAAACTACTATACTCATGAAAACTCTCTTAATATGTATAATTAATAAAGATATTTACAAAAAATATTATAAATTTAGGAAATAAGTTAAAATTAAGATTTTATATTTATGACTAAAATAAACTTATAATCAACTTATATATCCATTATCTTTCAAGATCATAATCATTATGTATGCAGATTAATTAAAAAAGTTCACATTTAGTAAAGTTAGGTTTAGTTTTGTATTGTTTAAATTTATCCTACATTGTTTGGTTGGTAGTTTTTGAAGGGGAAAGGAGGAGAGATATAAGCGTGTTTGGTTGAAAAAAATAGAGAGAGGGGTTAAATTTTTTGTCTTTTAGTATTAACTTACCCTCCTCAACCTTCCTTCTAAAATTGGAGGATTTTAGAGGGGAGAGAAATTTTTTACCCCATTATAATAAAATTGCCCATTATAATTTTTTAATATTTCAATGATACCCTCCTATTCCACTGCCGCTCTTCTTTACAACACGTAAGGCAACTGCTGGGCATTCAAGCAGAGGCATATAGTTTTTGACAAACAAGCAGGCAACTAATGACAAAAAAAGGGAAACATGCAGAGACATATATATATATATATATATCTAAATGATATATAATGTTAAAATTTATCAACATTTTCTAATTTTATTATATATATAAATAAGGTAAAAAGTTTTTTATATTCATAAATTAAGAAATAATAATTTTGATATAAATATTATAAATAAATAATAAATAAATTTAAATAAAGAGATAAGGGTATATTATCAATTTTAACTCCCCTCCCCTCCAGAGTCAAATAAGAAACCTCATTTTCCCTCCACTACCTTTACATCTACAACTTCCCGTACCCTTTCTTAAATTAATCTAACTTACTCTCCCCTAACTTTAACCAAATAATGCCTTAAGGTCAACAACGCACGTACTATAATTCATTTGCTTGTCCTTGTCATCGTTGGCCAAGTCTTGCAGTACTTCACACCATGTGCCATGTTCATATTTAAATGAATTCGAGTGGTTTGTGATTGATCAGACCACAAATAATGTGGCAAACTAGGTTCATACAAGAATTTCTCCTTGTTCATAATAATATTTTGTAGTCTTGGTCTGATTTTACTTGTTTCTAATGTGTTTTGAGTGTGTATGTGCAGATGAGAGTTGTGTAACAAATGGATTCTTGGAGAAGAAAGTGGATTTGATTCCTGGAATCGACCACTTCAGATTAAGGGACATCCCAAGCTTCATCAGAACCACCGACCCAGAAGACATCATGCTCAACTTCTTCATCGGAGAAGGCGAAGCAGCTCATAAAGCCACTATGATCCTCATCAACACGTTTGATGAATTTGAACAAAGCTCTCTGCAATATCTTTCCTCTATTTACTCTCCTCCGATCTTCACCGTCGGCCCTCTGCCTCTGCTCCACGAACAGACCCCTAACAACCCCAAGCTCATGTCTTCCATGGGGTCCAACCTCTGGAAAGAAGATACCCACTGTCTCCAATGGCTTGATTCTCAATAACCCAGCTCCGTCTTCTACGTCAACTACGGCAGCGTCACCACCATGACCGCCGACCAGCTTGCTGAGTTTGCGTGGGGCCTCGCCGGCAGCAAGTGCCAGTTCCTGTGGGTGGTCAGACCCGACCTTGTGGAAGGCGGGTCGGTGATTTTCTCGAAGGAGTTTAAGGAAGAGACTGAAGGAAGAGGGCTCATAGTGAGTTGGTGCTCCCAGGAGCAGGTGCTGAACCACCCGGCAGTCGGAGGGTTTCTGACTCATTGTGGGTGGAACTCGACGACGGAGTGCGTGTGCGCCGGGAAGACGGTGGTGTGCTGGCCGTTTTTAGAGGAGCAACAGACGAACTGCCGGAATGCGTGTGTGGAGTGGGAGACGGGGGTGGAGGTGGGGCCGGAGGTAGAGAGGGAGGAGGTGAGGAGGATTGTGGTGGAGGTGATGGAGGGGTCGTCGGAGAAGGGAAAGACACGAAGGAGAAGGTTTGGAGTGGAAGAGGAAGGCGGAGGCGGCGACTAGGCCCGGTGGTTCTTCTTATCAGAATATAGAAAAGGTGCTTGATATGCTGCTCAAGAACTTGAAGCCGAATTTTTAAGGATCGGTTTAGTTATTCTTTGTTATGGAAATAAAAGAAAATGAAAGAGAGATTTGATAGGAGAGGAATGAGAAGAAGAAGGAAGAAAAAGTGATTGATTCTTATTTATATTGTTATGTATACATCTATTTATAGGATACTAATATTAAAATTTAATTATAAAAAGTTATAAATATATAAAAAATAAATAAATAATATAATTATATAATTAGAGGTTATAGATAATAAATATTAGAGATTCCTTAATTTAGAAGTTATAAGCTATGATGATATTCAATATAAAATAAAATTATAAAAGATTATAAATATCTACCTATAATATAATATTATAACATTCTTAATATATTAATAATATGAGCAATTCACTTATGTACTGTGGTTGTTTATGGTGGGTTTGAATATAATCAGAAGTTATGTTACGTATTTTTTATTAATCAGTTTTGTTTTTCGGATTTGATGGACTAGGGAAAACAACGTGCATGGCATCAACTTGGGTGCTTAATTTATTCTAAATAATTTGAATGATATATAAATTCAGAACCAATTTCATTGTGGAACCAGCTTGGGTACTCATCATCTATGGTGAGATATGAAAAGTCCAAAAATACAGTTCCGTTCAACAATTTAAATTTAAAATTTTAAACTAATGATTTTAAAATAAAAAAAATATTTGTTGAAATTCTTATAGTTAATAGATTATCTTTACTTTATATTTTGTATTCATTAAAATATTTTTTCTAAAAAAGGTGAAATTAAAAAACATTAAATCTATATCATCTAGATTAAATCTGGAGATCCATTTGGGATGAGAACTCATCAGATTTGGACTGCAATATTTAATTTATTTCTTATGTTTAATTTTTTTAAAAAAATTACTTTAATAGGTATAGAATCTAAAATAAAAATAATATATTAAATATCATTCTTTTTTAAAAAAATAATTTTTATTTAACGGCACAAGTCAGCACAACGAAAAATTTTGACTATGGAAATCTAATCTCGAACTTAATCACTTTCATCTAATTAAATGGGCAAGTCAGCACAATGAAAAATACGTGGCACTAGCTAAAATAAAACCCAATTATATTATGACCGACAATCTGAAGTTTCTTTAACGACCCTTTCGCAAAATTAATGATTCTGAAGTTTCAATTATGACAATTTTGAAGATAAAAAAAACTATTAAAACCATTTAAATGCTTCTCTGAACTATATGGATTTAGGTATAGGTGGATAGCTTGAAGATTAAGGATTTTGGTTCGTAAATAATTTAAATATATTTGGATAAATTAATTAATACCTAAAAAAATGAAATTGCTATATCGATTTGTGGACTAAATTCATCACAAGTTGATTTTAATACGGACTATTTTCCAAAACAAATTTTTTGTATTGTCATATATTTTTGTATTCTTTGAACTTGAGACTAATTAATATCTATCAAGCCACAATTATAAAGATAAAAAGTCTTTCTAAAATGTGTATTTTTCGATATTTGAATTCATAGTCTCCTGTTTATAATGAGACCACTAACATTTTAACCAATAATTTGTTAAATGGTTATTGATATGAATTAAAATGAGTACAGTTGTTAATTTGTAAACCAGTGAGGCCTACACTTACAGAAACTTATACACTAGTTTGCGTGTTACATTTTGGTTTGTGAAGCATGAAGCGTCTATTTAGTTATGAGTAGATGATGGAGATAGACTCTTTAATTCCTCTCATGGTATTTGGATTGAATCCTCTGAGGATTATCAGGGAATTCAGTCATTATTGTGTAGATATTGTAAGTTGTACCATAATCATAGGGATAGTGTATTATTCTGTCATTACGAGCTAATAAACCCTAACCCGATTAAGGATATTGGTAGGTATTACTTGGTTGGCTACTTGAGGTTTTGTTGGATCAGAAGCTGAGCACCTTCAACCAGGCTCCTTACAACTTGAGCGGCAGGTAGAATTTCCTTTATGAGACCAACACCTTGCCCTGCATACATCGCCATGCTCAGCATCATTCTGGCGAATCGTCGAATCTCTTTCTCCTGTTCAATGCAAAAGGTGGGATTAAGCAGAATAGTGCAGTTTACATGAACATTTCAACAGAATAGTATTCATATTAGAAATTTGTATCAAACAAGATGCGGTGATTCTTCAACATTCAAATAACATGTAAAACCTATGCTGGTGGAATAGGTTATCCCCCCACATAACAAGCCAAAGCTTTAGACTAAAAATGACATTCATTTGTAACATATGTTAAATTCACTTGGTTTTCCTCTCAATTCAGAACAAGCTTCTGTTTATATGAAAATAAAACGAGGGCTGATCTTGGTCTTGGAACTTGGACATCTTCAGAGATAGGCTGAAATTGAAGGGGTAAGACATGAAGGAGAAGGCTTTGCAGTGGAAGAGGAAGGCGGAGGCGGCGACTAGGCCCGGTGGTTCTTCTTATCAGAATGTGAAAAGGTCCTTGATATTCTGCTCAAGAACTTCTAGCCTAATCCTTGATATTCTGCTCAAGAACTTCTAGCCTAAGTCTTAATACACTACAAAAAAATTAATTTTCAGCTGTGACTTAAAGGCACAAAAGTCGCCGCTGAATATCATTAGTGGCGATATATTATCACCACTAAGTCATCACCTATGAGACTGTCACCTATATACATTTGCGATGACAACTAAAAGTCGCCACTGAAGAAGAAGTAGGAGCATGTGGTTGTCTCCTCTGCATCAAGGCAGTAAATTGAGCTTGTATCCTTTGTTCCATTTGTTCCATTAGTCTTTGCTTAAATTACAGACGCTCTTCTTGCATATTTTCACGCTCTGTTGCACGCTCTGCGTCTATTTTTTCTCTCTCCTCTTGAAATTTTTTATCAAACTCTTCCTACAATTGGGCACGCACACTCTGGACAACTGAACTATTACTAAATTGAAGGCGATTTCTCTTCCTTCAAGGTTCTGCTCTATACCATTTCCCTCTTACATACCCTGACATCTCACTAAGAACTGTCGCCAATATTTCTTCTAACGTCATTCGAGCATCGCTCTCTAAATCTTGGTCTTGCTGCTGAGAAAGTTCGTGCATACGACTCTATAAATAAACATATAAAAATATTAGAATAATAATAAAAATAAATCAAAATAAAATAAAATATAATGCATACATGAATATGTTCAGAGTGTGGATCAGCCCATACTACTTGTCCATCTAATGTCTTTCTAGTATGCGTTATCTCCCACAGTTGGTCAGGAAGGGTAGGTTGTCCAGTAATAGGATTTCTCTACAAAATAATAATATATAAAATATAAACAATAGATTTTAAAATAAAAAATGACTAAAAACTTAAATTATAGAGGTGATAGATTGAACTTACTGTAGCAAATTCAATCTCTACAAATAATCGAATACCACAAGTATGTTTAGTCATTTGTTTTTCTCGATTTATCACGTTTCTTGCACTTTTATTCTACAACAAAATTTTGGTAACTAAAAAGAATTTAATTATTGAAACAAAAAAATAATTTATTTAGAAGGATAAGGAGGTACCTTAAATATGTCAGACTTAAAATATATTAATAACTAATCCCAATCTTAAAAACTAATAGTTTGAGGAGGATCAACTAACCTGTCCTCATCAGTCTCATATTTCTTATAATGAGAATGCAGATTGATCTTTCAATTTCTGAATGCATTTTGTAAAATAATTGATATAGCTATATGAAACTTTTCTTCAGCAATTGCATCAGCAGGTTCAAATTTATCCTGAAACAAATAAATATGAACACTTTATATAATAATATAAATAAACTAAGATTTTTAAAAATTTTGACGTAAATAATACCTTTATTTTTAAAATCATATCCTGACCATATTTTTTAAAAATATTCTACCAATTATCTCCACCATCCCTAAAATAGACTGTGATTCTAAGAGTTAAAACATAATAATTAGAAAAATCTCTTGCTTCTGGACCGATTGCTCTTGACATGAAATCTGAAAATTTGACTCGAATCTTTGATCCTTGTGTAGTCCTCAAATTCACATTAATATACTTGTAAAGTCCTCTGCGCTTGTTGATTGCAGTAGAAGAGCCTATCATTGAAGTTGAATTAGAACAATTAAATGTTACAAGCAATATACATGAATTATTATAAAATTGAAACAAACTTACCTGCACTACTATTTTGAGTATGGGGAGTAGGAGGAGAATTGACAGGCATTTCCTCAAGTTGTTGTTGCAGTGATATAGGTGAAATAACATGTGTTGATTAAGGTGTAGAGTATGTACCTCGGCTATTCGTGTTATCATGAGATGTAACAAAAAGACTTTTCCCACCTCGACCTCTCTTTAATATTGACATATCCTATAAACTTGCTCAACTTGAGATGCTAGAATAAATGGTTCATTCGTTTGCAATGAATATCGTGTGTTAATTATATAATTATATGTAATGAATAAAAGACTTGTCTAGTTCACTAGAGCAATCAAAGGTATAAAAAAATAGTTCTATTTCTAGACACTTATATGGTTCAATTTCAATATCAGTAAAATCTAAAGTTGACAAAGATAAAAGTTCAAGTGAAGCATTCAAAATATTTAATCACCTCTATCAGTCAAGTAAACCATATAAGATTTACGTATCAATTACTACTCGTTGTGAAATAACTACGTCAGATATGTGGCTTGAATAAAATGAGTTGCATTATACATCCCTGATCTTTATAAAACCAGGTCAAATCAGCAGGAAAAACAAGTATTTCTTACACTGTTGATGGCCACAAGCACATTCTTTGCTTGTAAGGAAAACAGAACATGTAGCATTGAACTATTGTTGAATTCGTGGGTTTGGTTTAGTTATTTATTTACCTGAATTTGCAAAAGCCTGATCCATTCAACAGCTAAAAAATGTTGTCGGAGAAGGACAACTTTTTTACGCACAAGCAAGTAGTTGAAAGTGCAAATAAGAATTTGGAACACAAAGCACTGTCAAATGACAGCGCACAAATGAATGAATAAATAGACATGAGTGTTTGAGGTCTACTCATAGATGAGCATACAGCAGCAACTTCTTATTCCCCATTTTCTTTTGTTTTCATATTACATCCACCTAATCAATGGATGGGACTGTTAAACTACAAAAACAAAATCCCTCTATCATCTAATTTAATTATTATCTTTCTAGTTTTGGATTTACATCTACATGCAACAGCAGCGTCACAATCAAACCTTAATTCCTTTCTTTTTTTATAACCATTCATCATAATGCTCTAGTACATAGCTTACCATAGCGCGGCTGAATTTATTTGCTAAAAGGTTCCGTATTAATCACCTTGACAAAGAGATTTTTCCAGTGTCGATTAAGAAAACCATTTTTTCAACAACAAAGTAGCAATCACCTTAAATCAGCTATTAATACGGTTAGCCCCCTCAGGAAGAACCCAGAGAAAATAGCTATACAACAAGAGACATTGTCCATACAAAGACTTGAAGAGTCACAATATTAAGAAACGAGATCCAAGAATGAAGAAAGGGTAAAATTACGGAATGAATACAAGCTGTGGCTAATACCCAAGGCATAAAAGAAGCATTTTTTACGGGATCCCGAAACTACCAGCCACCCCGACCTAATTCATGATAAGCCCACCAACTTAAGGCGGGACTCTTTTCCTAGTTAGAGATGGTCTAATTCAAATTCACTTATGTACTGTTGCTGTTTATGGGTTTGAATCTAATAAGAAGTTATGTTACGTATTTTTATTAATCAGTTTTGCTTTTCCGGATTGGATAGACTAGGGAAAGCAACGTGCATGGAATCCCAAAACTCTAGACTTGGGGTCCTTAATTAATTCTAGATAATTTAGTGATATATAAATTCAGAAAATTCATTTGGAACCAATTTTAATTTTAGTGTGGAACCAGTTTCGGTACTCATTATCTATGGTGAGATATAAAACGTCCAAATACAATTTTGTTCGACCATTTAAATTTAAAATTTAAAATTTAATGATTTTAAAATAAAAAAATATTTTTTGAAAACCTTATAGTTAATAGATTATCTTTGTTTTAGATTATGTATTCATTAAATTATTTTTTAACAGAACAAAAATTATTTTATGGTAAAACATTTCTGTTTTTAAAAAGGAACAAAAATCATCACCTCAATATAAGTGCCAATATGTTGGAGCTTTATATATATATATATATATATATATATATATATATTCTTTTAGTTATATTTATAACTTATATTATTAATTTTTTATATGACTATATATTTTTATCTTTCATTTATTATTATATAAATTTTATTCAAATAGAAATAAAATTAAAAATTACTAGATTTTAATAAAAAATAAATGAGATTTAAATTTTTACTTAATTTCTATAAAATATATTATAAATAATTTATAAATAAAACTAAAAAATTATATAAACAAATCACTATCAAGATCTTCTAGCCTAATAATATTGAGTACCTTTTCAATATTTTTTTAAATATGATTTTGTGAGTTTGATTATGTATAAATAATTTGTGTGTATGATTTTCTTTCTTTAGATGAAGGATGACAAACAAAAAATACTATTTTCTTCTTTGTCAAGTACTAGGTGACCAATAATATATTTCATCTCAAGTTCTTTATAAAAAATAAATACTTGCTACGGTCTTAAATATAATAGATAAATAAAAAATTTATTTTAATTGTAAATATAAAATTTTAATTTATTTTATCTTTTAAATTTATAATTTTTCAAGAAATACCCATATTGATTATATAGAGTAAGAAATTTTAATTAAGAATAATTATAATGCACATAAATTACTAATAAAATATTAAGGACTTGAAGTAGTAAGGAGTAATTATTTTACAGTCCAAAAAAAGAAGTAATTATTTTACACATATTATAAAATAGAGTTGAAATTAATAAATATATTTGAGATTTACTTTTTAAAATACTTATATTAATGGTACGACATGATGATTATGTAAATAATGCAAACTTAATAAAAATTAAAACTGTTATAAAAATAAGAAAGTGAGAGTAGAAAAGAGAATAATTAGACAAGAATTTTGAGATGAGAGAAATGGAAGGACAAGAGAGAATTAGAGAGAAAGAGAATGTGATTATTTTTCTTTATATTTAAGCTTATAATCACTTAGTATATATCCACTATTTATAGGTCATAAGTTCTTAAATTATATTACAAGAGTTACATAAAGAATAAATCTATATAATTATGGAACATTATAACATTTGAAAGTTATGCACATTAATCATAGAAAATTTTTAAGATTCATTTGTAAGTTACATAACTTTACTATAGAACTCCAAAAGACAACTTAAAAAGTTATGGACATCCATACTTAATATTGTAATATTCATAATAAAAACTAATTTTTTAATAAATATGCAAAACAATGTTTAGTTTTTATTTTTAATATTTTGTCCAAAAAAATATCTGCATTTATTTTTTATGAAGAGATCGGAATATATACACATTGCATATGGCAAGATGCCAAGATCATGTACCCATGTGCTTGCCAGAAATTTGGTTGGGGTTTATAAAATGATTCCATAATTTATTATAACTCTACTTTAAATTTATAGGTTTAAGTCCACAAGGCATTGAAAACAGTCATATTAAAATAAAAAGGTATTAATTTAGTGAATAAAAAAATTACATATAAATGACATAGAATTTAATAAAATATAATTACTAAATCACAAATTTTATAGGCCGCTATTTTTTTCAAATTTCAATCGATATATTTCTAACTCAAAATATAAAATCTGATCCAATTAATTTATCTAAAACTCTTAATTAAATCGGCTGAAAAATTAGTTCATCAGTTTTTTAGTATAATTGAGTAACTCAAATTATATTTTAATACGATGCTCCTCATTGATCAATGGCTTTTCCAAAAGAAACCGATAAATTAGATAGTCTGATCTCAAATAATATAATAATGAGATTTTTTTTTTTGATAACTTGCCATCATATATTATCACTTATATATATTCCCAACAGATTTGGAAGATCAAACGTGGGAGGTTCAAGTTATTTTATATATTCCCCTACTTAATCGGATCTTTTGACAGTGAAATTATTGAAGCCATGTGTGATTTAAAATCCTAAAATATATTATCCAACCCACTTATATAATCTTTTTTATTAAATTTAATATTAAAAAAAGGCCTGTAAATAATGAACTCGTCATCATCTCATAGCGTAGACAATATATATCGAAGATTTCTTTAAATTTCAAGAAAAATTTTATCTATCGTTTCAAAAGATTTTTTTTCATATTTTAAAAATTTTTTATGTTAAGATTGTTAGAGTGAATTACTATTTGTTTGATTGAAAAGGATCTTCAAAACAATATAAAGGTGCCATGATAAGATTCTGCTTACTAGACTACTTTTCTTCCTTAGCTTAACCTAATCACCTCTACCCGATTTCATTATTGTCTCTTGGAGCCTAAATAAATAAATAAATAAGTAAAAGTAAATTTATTCCTTTATTGATCTAAAGATTTTTTTTCTTTTGGTTAAATTTAAAATATCCTCAAGTCACTTTAAACTTGAGACTAATATCTGTCATGCTACAAATATAAAAAAGTGAGAGTCTTTCTAAAATGTGCACTTTCCTATATTCGAATTTATAATATCCTCTTTACAGGATGAGACCACTAGCATTTTAACCAATAACTTATTAGTTGGTTATTGATCTGAGTTAAAATGAGTCCACTTGTTATTTTGTCTACCTGTGAGGCCTACCCTTACAAAAGCTCATGCACTGGTTTGAGTAGTACATTTTGATTTGTGAAACCTGAAGCGTCTATTTAGTTTTGAGTAGATGATGGAGATAGACTCTTTAATTCCTCTCATGGTATTTGGATTGAATCCTCCCTATCAGGGGATTCAGTCATTATTGTGTAGATATCGTAAGTTGTACCATAATCGTAGGGATAGTGTATTATTCTGTCATTACAAGCTAATAAACCCGAACCCGAGTAAGGATATCGGTAGGTGGCTACTTGAGGTTTTGTTGGATCAGAAGCTGAGCACCTTCAACCAGGCTCCTTACAACTTGAGCGGCAGGGAGAATTTCCTTTATGAGACCAACACCTTGCCCTGCATACATCGCCATGCTCTCTAGGTCCCCTGTAGTTGACATGTTCGGCACCGTTCCGGCGAATCGTCGAATCTCTTTCTCCTGTTCAGTGCAAAAAGTGGGATTAAGCAGAATAGTGAAGTTTACATGAACAGTTCAACAGAATAGTATTCATACTAGAAATTTGTATCAAACAAGATGCGGTGATTCTTCAACATTCAAATAACATGTAAAACCTATGCTGGTGGAATAGGTTATCCCCCCACATAACAAGCCAAAGCTTTACACTAAAAATGAAATTCATTTGTAGCATATGTTAAATTCACTTAGTTTTCCTCTCAATTTAGAACAAGCTTCTGTTTATATGAAAATAAAACGAGGGCCGATCTTGGTCTTGGAACTTGGACATCTTCAGAGATAGGCTGAAATTGAGGTGGGTAAACTCAGCACTAAAAATATATATTAGGCTTTAGCTCAATCCCAACTCAGACCAACAACAACAAAAAAAGTCACAGGCCCTGTGATGGAAATATGCTGATGCTATAGAAATATGCAGAAGATGAAACCTTTACCAATCCATTAATCTTTGAATGACCGATGACGGGCTGATTGGTTTCATTTTCATGGGGTGGAAGGGATCTCCAATCATTGAAGAAAGGTGTCACCAGCACACGCTGAGGTGCGCCCGGCCATCTTGCCCGGCCAAATACATCTGTGTACTCAGTTTCATCGAGCTCAACCAGTTTCCTCTTGTATGTAGGGTGAGCATAGCTTTCCTCAGTAGCTACAAACCTGAAAACAAGACCCTTCAAGTATAAATCCATAAGACATATAACCGTTGCAGAAATATCATTCAAGCAAAGTAACAATCCCGGCCCGGAGCTGTCTTATTGTTTTAATCCTCGTCAACTAGAATTAGTCTTGATTTCGCATGACTGATACAAGCTTTTCTCCAACTCATGAACTTAACTAATACTGATATAAAGCTACTTGATAGCATCCAGTTTTTTCATGTGACAAGGAGGTCACATGTTCAAATCTTATAAACATCTATCTCTCCCTAGACTTTACCTAGTGGGAGCCTTGTGCATTAGGCCACATTTTTTAGTGGTCCAATATGTGTTATGATATATCATTTATGAATGTTGGTAAGATCCTTCTATTTAATTAGCCAAAGGATAGCATAGCCTTCATGTTAAGGGTAAGATACAGATAAGAAAAGGCTTATAAGTGGATACCTAGGCACTTATGCTGTGCTTGGATTGAGGGAAAAGAGGAGAGGAAAGAAAAATAGGGTAAAAAATTAGAGAGAAAATGTGTTTTCCCTTGCTTGGACAGAGGAGAAAATAGGAAGAAAAATAAGGTGGGTCCTACGCCCTATTTCTCCTCAAAATTTTCACTCCACTTAAAGAGAGATTTGGTCATTTAACTATCTGTCCTCCGATGCGCCAAGCTCTTATTTTCTTTCCTCTATATTTTCTCTCTTTCATCCAAGCAACATGAGTGATTATATTATCATTCAAGTTTTCTATTCTCTTTATTTTCTTTCTTCTCATTTTCTTTTCTTCCAAATTTTCTTTCTACCCAAGCAAAGCGTTAAAGATGAGAATATCTAGAGAATCTGTCACAAATGATAAATAGTAATAAAAAAATTACAAAACAGAAAATCTTCAGGATACATTTCTAGATAAAATTTATATTTCAAACCTCGTTAACATACAGATAACACTTTTCTTCTGGGAAAATGATTTTGGAAGGTTATAAACTGATAGAGTCATTCGGGTGAGAACACTAACACAATCAATGACAGGTTAGGTATTGAAGAATAAATTAAAGCATTTCCTTTTGCTCCAGTACAACCTCGGCCAACCTAAAGAGAACTTAAGTTCAATAATGTGAATTTGTTATGAGACATAACAAGGAACACCATGCAATTTAATATTCTGCGGTTAGGCTTCGAAAAACATATATAGCAACCTGGCCCTCAACACACACGCTGAGTATGCTAAGAGATACCTGCTAGAAATATGAGAACACTTCCCTTAAATATGTTTATAGTAAAATGTAATAATATTTCAAACCTAGTTCCTAGACAGATGCCTTGAGCACCAAGTGCCAGAGCAGCAACATATCCTCGTGCATCCACAATTCCTCCAGCGGCAATAACAGGTATGTCTCTGTCTCCAACAAGATCAACCACCCGAGGCACCAATGCTATTAAAGATTCCTGGAATTAGATGCAGAACAAGAAAGCAAAGAAATCAGTGAGTAAGCTGTTTAAACAGTAAGGATATATGTCAGTGCTTAAGAATACTATTAGCTATCACTCATATGCGGTTAAATACTTGGTAGGAGAGCTTTGCTTCCTTATGTGGTATTTATAGGCCCAAACTAAATTAGTTTGGGCCCCGTTAAATCCTCCAATTGTAGTGGAGCAGGCCCATGTACCGGATGATTCAATACAAAAAAAGATTGAAGTGTGATGGGTTTGCTAAGACACTGAATAATGGGACTATATTCTCTCTGGGAGCAAAACAGCGATGGATCAACTGTAGTTATAATTGATTGTACACAATACATTTGAAGAGAGAGAAAAAGTGAGTCTTATACATATTTTCTACTCCTATTTATTATTATTCTCTCTGATTATTTGGCCGGTGATTGCAGAAAATCCAACTTGAGATAAGCACTAAGTAAATTATCTATGATCGTAAAGTTGTCCATATACTTTAGAATTAAGATAAGGTTGCACACCTGACCAATAACATGACCCCCAGCTTCCCTTCCTTGTACAATTATTCCATCCACACCTGCTTCAATTGCCTTCTTTGCTTCTTCAACTCTCCCAACCTCCAATAAGATTACAAGTAACAGATCATATTCTAATATGAGTAAAAGCTAACCAGCCACATAGTATACAATAGAAAACTACAATTAGAAACCAACAAGTAGCCTTATCCAACTAAGTAGAGTCGGCTATTTAGATTGTATGGCTACGATCAGAAACCAACATGCCTGACTAAAAAGCACAATCTTCCATTTAATTTATACAAACGGACTCCAAAATTACCTAGTTTCTTGCTCCACTTTTCACTTTTCAGTTTATTCCACACCTTTTTCTTTATTTCAAAAGGAAAGGGGAATTAGATCGCATCCGACTCAAAGATCATCAATATGTAAGAATGCCATTTGAACATCACAATGAATATAAAACTTGTAAATTCTTGTTCTAGTTGAGGGGGAACACTTGTCATTGCATTTTCCACAAGGAAGATACTTTAACTCTGCTCGGATATTAACCATAATTTGGAACTTTTGAAGTATAAAATTTGTAATACTTCACATATTTCAGAGAATCCAAATCCAATTTAACTATGCATTATAGGAATATTGAACTAAGTTAACAGGATATAAACATGAATGCCACTTTCGCATGCCATTTCCAAGTAGAATTTGCATATAGGAAGTATCTTTAATACAGATGGAAGGAATTGACTACTTACTTGGGGAACAAGCTTGACCCCAGCTGAATGAACCTGAGTTACCAATTCCCTTGAACATTCACCCCAATAAACTTGCAAGACTGCCACTTTTTCTTCCAAAATGACCTTCAAGTTCTCCTCATGGGGAAATGCCAGAACAACACCAATCCCAAACGGTTTGTCAGTTAAGGTCCTAGTCTTCCTTATGAGCTCTCTCAAGTAATCTGGCGATTCCTGATAGAGGAATTCCAATCAAACACAACAAATTGAATGACAATCTGAGGTACAAACGAAGGAAGTCCTATCACAGACTCAAGATTACAATGCACTCATTAAAAAGGAAAAACCATAGTTTCAGTAGTATCTCGTGCCCGACTAATATTTGGAAGCTAAGTCCAGAACGGCCTACCAATCTAATAACCAGATGATTATTGTAGTCAATTTTTGAACTAATAAAACGATCATCTCATGGGAAAACTCGAGGTGAATTGATCAAACTAGAGTAGAAACAGGAAAGCACGTAACAGATTCTCAAGTGTGATTATTTTCAGGGGCAAAAAAAACAGAGAGAGGCATAGCATACCCAATCAGGGGCTCTGAGAAGTCCGAGAGCACCGGCGTTGGCAACGGCGGCGACAAGATGGGGACCAGAGATATCGGGGCCCAAAGGAGCCTGAACTATGCCGTAATCGAAACCCAAAATGCCTCTCCAAGCCATTTGGAATGGAAGCTTAATCGGTGGAAATCCAAGAGGAGGGTGGTGATGAGGGGGAAGCAGACATGATTTATATAGAGGCGGCGATAGTTTTGATCAGCGTAAGCAATCACGTCTGTGTTGTTGTCAGATTTCTAGCATAACATCAATCCATTCTTTTTCTAAAGCAGACGAAGTAATATAGTTCTCCGTCTTAAATAATAAATATCACACTTCCAACTATTTTGCAGCTGAGAAAAATAATCTGCAGAGGATTTGTGTTATTTTTTCTAATATAATTATATAGTGAGCGGGAAAAAATTATAATTAATTAATTATTTTATTATTATAAATTATTATTAGAGTTAAAAATTTAAAATATTATTAAATTAGTTAATGAGATTATAGATTAATTATTATTATAGGGTTCAAAATATTTTTAAGATATAGTGACTTATTATTATTATTATTATAAGTCATCATAAATTTAAAATATTATAAAATCAATTAATAAAATTATTAATTAATTATTATTATAAAAATTAAATTTTGTTAAAAATTACAATAAAATTATTTATTATAGTTTATTGATAAAAAAGTTAAAAATATTATGTCAAATCGATCTAAATTTATTTTTAAGTAAATCATGTATTATAAAATTTTAAAAATAAAATTAATAATTTTTGCCATCTAATAAAAATGAGGTGTATGATAAAATGATAAAAAAAATTAATTAAAAAAATTTAACATCACTTCTCTAACTTTTTAAAATCAAACTCATTAGAAATTGAGTTAATGAATTAATTATTTCATAGATAGGGATTGAGTTTATTAAGGAATGTGCGACCAGAGTCATTTAATTTATAATTTTTTTCCTTGGTTTTCAAAGTGAATATCTTTATAAGGGTAGGCTTATTAGTACTTATATTAAGCAAGTGAGTCAAAAAGAAGAGATCCATGAACAAAACGTTTGTAGGTGAAGAAGTAGAACAACTCAAATGAAACTCATCCATGTCATGAGATAATTTAAAAAAAAAAATAGTGCTTTGAGTCCTATTCATATATATGCCTTTTAGACATATCGTTAGAATATAATTTATAGAAAAAATAACTTTTAAATAATTTTTAAAAAATAATTTCTCAATATAGGTTTATAAAAAATATAATTCTGAATAAATAAACTTTTAGATAATTATTATTAAAAAATTATAATTAATAAATTATTAAAAAATATATAAGATAAAAAAAATAATTCAATTGTGATAATTGTCCACTCGTCATTGTGAATAACGGACTCCCTCCTATACCGTCTCCCTCCTTTTCTCTCTCTAGCTCAACGACAAATGAGCTGAAGACGTGACGATGACACCTTAATAGAAGAGTTGTATGTAGGAAGAAGACGAAGACCATCCTGCGACGTTACCCAGCGACCCACCATAGCCCCACGACAACCCACAAAGAAAGATGATAGAGGAGGAAGATGACAGAAGATGAAGATGACGATGGAGGAGGAAAGAGAAGATAATAAGTGAAGAAGGTAAATGGTAATTAGGTAGTCTATATGTTCTTTTATTATTCTAAAAGTTATTCCCATTAGTTTATTCAAAATTATAATTTAGTCCAAAAATTCTTTTAGATAAATATAATTGTTTATTTTAAAATTTTATCAAACTAAAATTTAGGCCCATTTTAAAACCTAAATTTCTAAATTATCTAAGCAAACACTATATTTATAGGTAATATTATTAAAATTTTTAATATAAATATATAATTTTACCTTTTATTTAATATTATATTAATTTTATTCTCCAGATGTACAATATATATTAAATAAAAATAAAAATAAAAAGTTATTAAATTTTAAAATAAAATTTATAGAATTTAATTAAATTTTAAGATATAATTTATAGGGTTTAAAATATTGTGTGGTATGTATAAAATGTGATCAAAGTAATTTATGAATAAGATCAAGGGGCGCTTTAGTAAACCACACACAGTTTAACGGTTGACCTTTTACATGGGAACGGCGGCTTCAACCATTAGGTGTCGGCACTGGAATCAACGAGTTCTTCCTATTTGACCCGAAACCGATTGATCTTAGCCATTTTGTTCTAATCCAAGTTATTTTATACTACTTAATATATCATTTTATCCTTTTATTTGAAAACAAAACCAAGCGAAATCAAACACAACAACCTTATATACTTGGGCCCATCAAAGTATTTTGAGTGTCCGATTACCGCTTTTGTTACAAACATATCTCGATAATAATATTCATCATATTTAGTTTACATAATAAAAAAATAAAATATATAACTATTTAAAATATATTTAATCTTTAAAAAGTATTATTTTATTATAATTTCAATTACAATATTTAAAAAAATATTTTAACTCTTAGATGCCTAAATTAATACTTGAGAGTAATTGACGGCTCGCCCTGTTCAATATTAATATCATCTAAGAAGAAGAGAGACTTTACTCTATCTTTAGATCGTGGGTGAGCTCAACCCCTTACTAAAAAATTATTTATCAAAAAACACATATCTCCATAATAATGTATTCCACTTTGTAGCTAAATAAGGAGCTTTATTTATAAAAGTTGTAATTTTTAATATTTATTATTATTTTTAATAATAATTTTCTTATCTAAAAATTAAAAAAAATATATTTATTAAATTACTGATTGTTTTATACATACATATGTGATTATGTGATACATGCATATTCCATATGGAAGGAGAGATACGTGTTGAGATCTGAGTTTGAACAAATGTGGGCCTCTGTCTGAAAAGGCCCAATTATACAGAACTTGCTATCTAAAATATCTAGCGCAATTAAGACTTTTGCCAGAACTTGCTTATATGTAAGTGCTCCAAATTTAAATCTATATTTGAGAATAATAGATAATTTATTGTATTAAATATTAATATTTTTAAGAGAAAATAAGACTTCTCCCTATCGTTAAATCATGAGTAAACTTAACCCATTTTTAAAAAACAATTGTAACAGAAAAAAAGTACTCCAAGCAAGGAGGTATGAGTTAGATGAGTTTTGAAGATCTAATTTACTTAAAAAAATTTGTAACAAATAAAAGTTTAGCCATTAAAAGTATAAAAGAGATTCACAAAAAAAAACCAATGGCAATTAATCTTATTCTCCTTTTAAAAACAAAAATAAATCTAATTTTATTTTTCTAATATTAACTGATTTTGATAAAGACGTCGACAATTTCAAATTGAGTTGAGTCGGATCACATAAGTATAAAACTGTTTTTTTTTATTCTTAGAGAAAAAAGGCAAAATGATGTGAAGTTATAGAAAAGTTAGTTACAAGGCAAAATAAGGAATAGGACAAAAATATTGATTAAAGTAATCCATGAAATGAGAAAGCAGAAGGGAGCTTAACAGAAACTGAGGTAAAAGTATGAAATAAAGAGTCTATGGGCCCCTTGGTTTACCTTCTAAAGAAAAGTTTTCTAAAAAAAATAATTTAAAATTAATTTTACAGTATAATTTTTTAATAAGAATTTTTGGAATAGAAGTGATTAAAAAAAAATAAATATTTATATAGTTATTATTATCAGAATAATTTTTTTGATAGGTAAATTAACAAAAAATATATGAGATAAAATGATATAGAAAAAATACAGAAAAAATTATTATTACATAGCCCAAAAGCTATTTTTCCCATATAGAAAGTAGTCTCACATGTTTATCTGCAACCATGGGTTTAGACCTTAAAATTATAGTTTAGTCCAGAATTTTTTTAAAATATTAATAGCTATTTATTTAATTTTTTTACTCAAACTATGATTTAACTCAAAATTACTTTTTAAATTATAATTTTAGAGAAAATCCAACAGTAACTATATCCTACCACACTATATTAGAAGCCTACTTCTTGTTTTTTAGTGCAAGGGATAATCTGCATTTTTTACAAGTATATATATATAGTCTTAGCGGTTATATTAAAACACTATTAAATATTAAATATTATGAGATATTAATTTATTTTATTAGACTGAATTTCTATTAGTAGTGATAATCACCATCATCCCAGCTGAATCACTAAAATTGACTATCCCCGTATAAAACTTTCTTGCCAATAACTTCTTCTATATACAAAGACTTCAATTTAAAACCTTACTACAAAGAAAATGAAAAAAATAATAAATATTTAAAATAGTTATACTGAATTAAAATTTATTTTAAATTTTATTTGTGTTAAAACTATAAGGACTTATATATGCTTAATCAAAGTAATTAAATTTTAATTGAATTGAACTTAAAACTATAAAGATAAAATAATTAACTTTTCTCAAAGTAAAAAATAAAATAAAAAGATTAGAAAGCAAAAAAAAATTATGTGAGTGACTTCTTCAAATTAAATATTGAGAATAAAACTCAAAAGGTAAAATTAAAGAATAACATTAAAATAAAAAAATGATTTAAAATATACTATTCAAGGAAGAGTAAGCTTTTTTTTATTATCCACTCAATTCACTAGAATTTTATCCCGACTATATTTGAATCTAACCTACATCGCATACCTAATTATGGTAGGTGAGTCTCTTAATAAATTTTTTTTATATAAGTTAAAGTTTAAACTTAAGACTTTAATTAAATAATATTAAATTATTTATTATTCATATTAATCCTGTTAATAAAAGAAGAGCAAGCTGTATTGCAATGAGGGTAATTAAGAGTTAAAGATAAAGCTTTCATTAATTATAGTTGGGGTCCTCCATATAATCATAATCATAATTAATAATTAAAGTTCAAACACCTTATATTACTATCCATCTATCTAGAAGTACCCAACTTGACATACTCTTTTTAATTTCTCATCCCTTTCTTTAAGGATTGTATCACACAGATTAAGTAATAAAATTGATATTTTTTCAAAAAAATGACAGTAATGCGTTAATTTTTTGGCCAATTTTTTTTTAAAAAAGATTGATATGCCCTTAATTTATATTGTTTATTTTTTTTCCTACTTATCTATCTCACTCCATAATTAAACATAGTGAGTCATACATAACTGAAAAATATTACTTCCTTTTAAAAAAAATTAAATATAAAAATTAGATAATTAATTTATAAAAATTATTTAAAATAGTTTAGTTATATTTTAAATATATATTTTATAATAAAAGTTTAAGTGAGTTGAATTTTTAAGACTAGCTAAGACCAAGACATTCCTCTAAATTTTAAAAATATTTATAGAAATATTTATATATTACCTATAAATAAATTTTTTATATTAATAGTGAGATTTTAATTTACGATTTTATAAGTTATGAGATAATTATTTATTAACTGAATTAATTTTTATTAGTCTTAATTTCATTACAATACTCTTTTTAACTATTTATAATGAAATTATCATTTAATAGAAATATTTTTAATATATATAATCAATTGAAATAGTCTAAAATATATATAAACTTAAAAATAAAATAAATGAAAGTTTTATATTTAAAATTATAATAAATAATATAAGTAGCTTGTACATTTAAAATAAAAGGGACTAATTAATCTTATCTTATACGCAATGATGTTTACTTTTCTTAACATGTGTGTAAGGAGTATGAACTATTAACCCCTTATATATCCTCACTACTCTATATCAATATTTTAAATATATTTAATATTATATATCTTATATATATATATATATATATATTCGTGTGTGTGTGTGTGTGTGTTGTTAAAGGAGGGCATTCCAATACTTAGAATTAAATAATGATTAGCTGTTGATCTGGTGGACTAAAGTGAGATCTGATGTTGAATAATTTATTCCATAAGAAACATATGCGTGCGTAGTTCCCAAGGGACATAGAAGACGAAGTTGGCCACTTTGTGTATGGCTTTTTGAATTCAACTCCTCCTCATCAGAGATATGTAAATATGTATCCATAGAAGAAGAAGAAGAAGCCAATTTGGAAGTCAATATATGGGTCCTTTCTTATGTTTCACTTTTGAACTCTCAGCTTGTTCTGCAACTTGCTGTCTTTTACTTTAAGCTGCTTCCTAGAACCATCTCATTAATATAACATAATCCTTTATTCGTAATTATCCTCAACATTATTATTTTTAAATAATTGTCTGTGTGTTGTAAGTGAGAGATTATAATATTATATATATAATATAATATAATATAATGTTTCCTCATAATAAACATATATCTATTTTGGGATTTTTGGCTTTGAAGAACGAACGTACACGGCCACCACTTGCTCATTTTGGATTAATTAATCTAATCTAACCAAAGAGCTTGATCAAATTGTATGATTAATTGGATATTGGCGAGTTCCAGAGGCTGTTTTAAATTAATTACCGGACATAAAACAAAGTGTGTGGTCTATATAGAGTTTATTTTATTGGATAATGTATTAATTAATTAATTAATTAATAGAGCTGTTCCCTTGTCAATATCCGGTTTTGGTCCTTTCAAAAAGATATACATTTATAGTTTATTCGACGAGTTTTTCTAGAAAATATATTTTAAAACATTTTCTAAAATGTACAATCGTTTTGGATAATAATTAATGTTCAAAAATTTAGTATATAGTACTGCTTCTTGTCATTAATTACATAACTAAAATAATATATAGTTTAATGTTATTCAATTTATTTAATATATTTAAATTAATTAATTAATTATATTTTATATTTTTTCTTATAAAAAAATATTATAAAAAAATTATATTTAAGTCTCATGTAAAAAATTTAATTGCAGAAAAATTTTAAAAACTTATCAAGTTATTGTGAAGTCCTACTCTTAGAAAAATATTTCAATTGCTATTTTTTTATCTTTCAGTTATTATTTATTTTTCTAAGAGTTGTTATTGTCATTATTTAAGTTATTATTTTTTCTTATTATTTAAATTGTTATTTTTTCCTATAAAATTATCATTCATTTTACTCGACTTAGTCTTTTATAGGGATAATTTTATTATTTTACAATTCAAAAAAAAATCTTAAGTTCTGTAAAATTTTACAATAATTTGATAATTTTTTATAATAGAGACTTAAATATAATTTTTTAATATTATATATATAGTGTTATCATAACCCTTTCATTAGGACAACGCTTGTTGATAATAATATTTAAATATTTTAACAATCAATAATCATGGTTATAATGCCATTTTCTTTTTGGATGAAAAAGTTTAAATAGAATTTATATTAAAAATCCATTAGGTGAGGGTAGGCTTTATGCCATTTATATTCTTATATTAAGAATAATTAGTGAGATGCCCTGAATTCTATCTCATCTCTTTATTCTCACTATCATTAAAAGGTACCAATTTAAATAGGTACGTCCGTACATGTTAAAAGATGCTCTAATGAGTTATAAATATATGACTTTCATAATTTTAATTTTTCTCACACACAAAAAAAAATTCAGATCGATTTTAATCGTCCGACACTCCGACCCAACTATTTAACGATTTAATCAAATTTCAACTAATTTTTAACTAATTAATTTATTGAGCCAATCTCAATTAGACAGCTTCTTGGTTGTTGATGGGTCATCATTAATTAATTAATATTTGTTTGGACTTATTATATATATGTGGGGTTACAAGTTGCTGCCGCCTTTGACATTAAGCAAATACTCCCTTCAGTCTTATATTTGAGAGTTTTAATTTTCTCCAACATTTAAATTTTAATTCTCTCTTATCTCTTATATTAATGAAAAACAATATTATGGATTTAAATTAAACTGTGTGTAAAAACAAAACCCACTTTAATATTTTCTATAGAAAATTAGTCTCTAATTTTCTGTAGTATACTGTCTATAGAAAAACTTATCATGAGTACTTTTTGAAAAAATGTCAAAAAATCTCCACATATTAATTACATATAGCTGTTTTATTTTTTTAATTCTAAAAATTAATTAAAAATGACCTTATATTTAAGAAAAGAAAAAAAAACTAGTATTCATCCAATTAATAATTAAGAGGTAGATTATATCAAAAAAAGACTAGACCCTTTTTTTAACTGTTTTGTCCTTTTTATATAATTGAAGTTATGAGCAATCATGATCATTATCACCATCCACCATTAACCAATCTTAATGATCCCTTTTTCTAGATTAAGTGATTCGACATAATATAATTTACCCTTCTCACTTTAAATATATGCTTTGTTATTTTTATTTACCTTGAACTATATGTTTTTCCTTTACATGCATTGGTACTATAAAGTTTCAATAGCTTTATTAGAATTGAATAAACTAATTATAAGGTAAACTTTTGGAAGTTCTTGTTAAAATTATATAAATAGAGCATGTAAGATAGTTTATATAAATTTAATATTTAATACTTTTATTAAAAACAATTTCCGGAAGATGGGTGCAATTGGGGTTTTGCAATAAAATTATAAAATTTAAGTTTAAATATTTTTACTAATGATAGTAAAAACAATTAACATTTTCAAGCCAATAATAATTAGATTGAATTAATGAATGAAGCTTGATATAGGAAAACCCATGCTTGATTGGCTTCCTCTCTTTTGAGCACTTTATGATTCTTTCCACAGATTTAAATTTTTATTTGAAATTTCAAGCTATAATCTTTTCCCCCCCACCCCTCCCCCAAATTTTAGGCGCTATTAATAATTATTGGCTCAAAGTGTTCACATGGCTATACCTAATTTCCTAGTAAGCACGTAGCTGTTATAATCCATAGTTTTCATTTTCATGCATGCATGAGTGCACATTCCAAGGTTGAAGTTTTCATCTACTATTACTACTACTACTACTACTATTAATAATAATAATAATAATAATAATAATAATAATAATAATAAGGATAAAAATACATCCAATATTTTAAACTAATTTTAAATAAATAATTAATATCCTAATATATTTAATAGTATAATTAACACTCTAAACTAATTTTAGAAATATAATTAATACCCTAAAGTATTTAAATTATTATAATTTTACTCCTTTGCTAATAAAAACACAAATTTTTATTTGCTACATGTCTTATAAACTTTTTATTTGAACATATTATTATTTAAAAAATCATATGTATAATATTATTTTAATAAATTGTACTAAATAAATCATAAAATTTCTCAATCTTCATATATAAATTATATAGAACGTTAATTTTAGGATTTATTCAGTATTTTTTAAATAATATGACACATGTGATATTTTAAATAATAATATATTAAAATAAAAAGTTTACATGACATGGATAAGATATAAATTTGTATTTCTATTAGTAAAAATATAAAATTATACCACTTTAAATACTTTAAGATGTTGGTTATACCTCCAAAATTAGTTTAGGGTGCTAATTGTACCTTTAAATACTTTAGGGTGTTAATTACTTCTCTAAAAATTAGATTTAGATACTAGATATACTTTTACGCTGATAATAATATTTAATTTTGGTGGACAACAAACATGCTACACAAATTAACTTATTCCACTTTTCTCTTTCTAGCAGCTACCCACACATCACACCAATTATTAATTCAATAGTTATCCAAATTCCAAACTAGCTATCCATGTAGTTCTAATAAATAAAGCCATTTCCTTAATGAATGTATTCAATTTTCCATCTAAATACATTATTCTATACTTATATGTAAGCTCCCCCACTATTATTACCTCCTCATAATAAAATTTTCAACAAGGATTTAAAATTAGAGAAATGTTTAGTTCTCATTAGAGTGTGTGAAACCGTATTTTTCAACGAATTTAAAATGAGTTGTATTATTTATAACTTAATTATAAATAATTTGTTTTCATATACATCAATTTTGTGTTACATGTATAAATACATAAATAGTGTGGTTTATAAATTTTGTATTTTATATATTGATTGATGATATTAATTATACGCTTCTTGTTTTCAAAATTTTAATAAGTTGCACCTAATAATTAGTTATGATGATAATGAAGCAGAATATAATTATTATAATATAAAATGTAGGCTCAAGTCTCCAACTTTAATTTAAATCCAAAAAATAAAAGCACACTGATGATGATAGTGAGTTGTGACCAATCACTTAATTAATCATATTTTTAAATTAGAAAAATTATATTTAAGTCCTATGTAAAAAATTTAATTGTAAAGAAGTCCTAAAAAATCATAAAATGACTGTGAAATACTACAGGACTTGGGATTAATTTTTTTAAATTGTGAAATGATGGAACTAACCCTGAAAAATACCTCAATTGTTATTTTTTTGCCCTAAGTTGTTATTCATTCCTCATAAAGCTGTCATTTATAGTGTTTGAGTTGTTATTTTTTTTATTCTTACTTGAATTGTTATTGTTTTCAATGGAATTATTATTTCTATTATTTGAGTTATTTCTTCCTGAGGTAATTTTATTATTTCATAATTCAAAAAAATTAATCACGAGTTCTATAAGACTCCACAATCATTTGATAAATTCACAAGACTTTCTACAATTATATTTTTTATATGGGATTTAAATACAATTTTTTCTATTAAATTTTGTAGAAGTTCACATGACTGAAGAAATCGTATATATCTTACATGATTCATTATATAAGATAAAAATTTTAACTAATCATATTATTTATAAATTATAAAAGATGTAGGTATCTATAAATTTTTCGGGTATTATCGCATATAATATATACAAGCTTGCTTTGAAAAAAGAAAAAGAAAAAGAAAATCTTCTAATCATTGAGAGGTAAAATAGGGAATATGTGTCCAAAGTGTTTCATATATAGGTACCTACTTGGATGTATGACAATACGTTATCCTACGGTTTCAGGGAAATAGGAATGTTTCATCCCTGATGAACCAATTCAAATATATGTCAGATATTATCTATTGGCATAATTTATTAGTTGAGATGTATACTATAGATAGCATATAAATTTGATATGATATAGGCTTTTATGTTGGTTCTCAAGAACTTAACACAGCCTTCCTCCTTCATGTAGGCTTAGGACCAGAAACATAGAAAGAGGGGGAAGTTAAATAAATGCATGATCACGTAAAAGCCAAAGAAAGATAATATTTGAAATGAAGGTATAAGAGGAAGGGTTTGTATAACTAAGAGAAAGTAATAAAAAGTTATTTAAAGTGATTTAGATATATATAAATAAAGGTATTGGAAACATAAATGATAGGAAAATATTGACAAAAATACTTAATAAAATTATTAAACAGGACATTTTTATTAACGATATATTTAGATATTTAATAACACAATAGCACTTTATAAATTATATAGCACACCCCACCTACTAAATATAAAGATTATTATTGTAGTTGTATATTATATTGGATAATATATATATGGCTGGAGGACACTTCCAAATTTTAAAATATATCTAAAGAAAATTAATGAAAGGGATGGGGGTCCAATAATTTTCTTGTTTTGTTAGTTGTTTATGCTTGTTTTAGGTAATTAAAGTAGACATGGGCATGCAAATTAATAAAAGAGTGATTCATGATTATAGTGCTTAATCATTGTCTTCTTTTTAACTAAACATGATTCTTAACACTATACTATATATAAACAATTTTAGGGTTTGGAAAATCTTAAAGAAATTGGATGTGCTTGTTTTTTTTAGAGTATTTATCGGAAAGAAGCGGATTCGGCACTCATGCATGAACGTCTCTTTTTAGGGTAAAATGCCCAATTAAGAAACTATTTTAATTTATCTACCTCAATTACAATATTTATATTCGTTAATACAAATTTACTTTCTTAATGGAATCGTCCCTTTCTTTTCTATAGACATATACAAACCTATAGTGGCAGAATCGATGGATGACACTATACCAAACAAATATTATTATTTTTTGGCCAAACAATAAAATAGCAATTGAGTTATCATTTTTTTAATTAATATTTTAAAAACATTTCAATTGTTTGATATAAAAAGATAATAATGCAGTAAAATTTTCATTTATTTTCAATATACCAATGCTTTTTATATTTATTTCTTGTGGTTGCACATCACTATTTAATAAAAACTTCCAAGCATAGCATAATGGATGATCGAGTAAAAAAAATTTGATATCTTGTAAATAAAGTTGAATATTTGAATATTATAGATAAAAAATTAGTTAAGAGGGCTATAATTATTTATGTAACCCCGACAATATTCAATTACAATTTTTTTTTAAAAAAAAAATAGATACCATTTGGCATATTGTTGACTAATTATTCAGATTTAAAAGCTAATTGAGTGTAAAAGATGAGAGGTAATGTGGAAGTTTCTTAATGAAATTTCCTAGGCCATGACAAAGTGGTGGATGATGAATACTTGAGGCTTACGAGGCTTCTTCATTCTCATCGATACAATAATTCATATGCTTTACCATTATTATTAGCTTTTGAGTCTGTCTGAATTTTATTGAATTTGTTTTCGTTTACCTAAAGGCACACACATGAATAAGTAAATAACGTAGTGGGTTGTCTGTTTTAGGGGCAAGTGCAAAGTGGGTATGTAAAACCAAAACCAAGCAAAACAAAAATCCTCATCAATGGTCGGACGCACCCACTTTGAAATTTTCTACACTCTTTATTATCATGTCCGATCCTCCAACTTTTACTCTCCCCAAAAACCTTTGCCTTTCTTTTATTACATTATTATGACTTTTTGGCTCCTTACTTCTCTTGTCTTCTTTTTGGTCTCCCAAGTAAATTGCACGTAACAGCTGGTAATTGGCTTATACTCCTTCCGTCCTTAGTACAGGACAATTATAATGCCATTATTGTACATCACTTTATATATGTCTACAAGCTTTAAGTTTTCTGACCCCCACCTACTTTTTTTTTTTTTCCCTCCCTTCTAAATATAAATATTTTTTTATTAAAGTCAATCTTAATTAAAATATTATTTAATATTAAATATAAATATATTTTTTAATTATAATTTAAATTTTAATTTATAGTGTAAAATGCTAACTTCTTTTAGTAGATCTAATTTCTATTGATAGCCCACATCTCTTGTTGATCTCTTGTTTTCGTGCAACTTTGTATTGGATAGTTCATTAGCTTGGTAATCAAGGAGGGACAATAAATTATTTGCGTCAAGAAACGATTTATCCAATTGAATTGCATTTTCACTCAAAGCTTATTGTCTTGAAGGATATTTTCTCCATGTTGTCCTTTTTTCCCCATGAATATCTCCCTTCGTTCAGCTCAAACTTTTTTTTTGTTTTTTTGGAATAAGTTATCTAATTCTAGTCCCCCTCTCTCTTTCTGCAACTGTGATAAACTTTTAATATTCCAATGTCATCTGGAGCCATGAGATGAGATATAACTATTTAAAATATATATAATTTTTAGAGATTATTATTTTATTATAATTTTAATCGTAGTGTTTGGAGAGATATTTTAGTTTCTAGGTGCATAAATTCACATTAGAAGGTAATAGACAGCTCGCTCTATCCGACATTGGTATTATCAGGAAGAAAGAAAACTTTACCCTGTCCTTAGATTGTGAATGAGTCAAACTGCTTTCTAAAATTTTTGTACTAAATAAAAAATATTCCAATATCATTTTTTATTTTATAAAAAAATTGGGTTAATATAATATTTAATCTTTATAGTTTAACTTCATTTTAATACTAATAGTTTTAAACCATATGTTTTAATTTCTCAAGATGATATAATCTAAGTATTTATTAAAATATAAAGACTAATGTTTTCTCGAAGAAAGAAATTTAAGAAATTAAACTAAAATAAGAATAAATTATAAGATCTAAATATTATAGTAATTCAAAAAATTCTACTAAAACTTGGGTTATATTACTATATGTTCTCTGAATTTAACTAATTTAAATAAAAAAAATAATTAATCAATTTAATTACTTTTTTAATATATGTATGGAGGTAAAATGCATATGAATGAGAAAAGAAGGGGTGGGGGTCCCCTCTGAGTACTGGCCAGTGCAGTGAGTCCTTAGTGGGATTTTAGATTCACTGTCTTAAGACAAAATTTTTCTTCTACAACAATTTATAATGAGAAATAAAGTGAGATTTATTGAAATTAGTAATTGAGAAAATAAAAATAGGTACTTGATTCATATTGGAGGCCCTTCCTAAATAGAGCCACCTCCAGACCCACATGTGTAGGCGTACCTTCTAATATTACAATAAAATTTAATATTAGAATAAAATTTATTCAAAAACAATTGTTCATAATAATGCCTAATGCCTAAATAAATATTGAAGCATATAAAAAAATTCAAGCCTTATCTGATCTAGGGCCATACATAATGCCTATAGCCCGTTATGCCTTATCTAACCCGCCAGAAAAATGCCCTGCCTAGCCTGATTTTTACCGAGTAGGGCCGAGCATCGGGCTATAAAATACAGCCCATACATTTTTCAGGTTGGGCACCGGGCATAGGGACTGCCCTGCCCTGCCCTACCCATGAGCAACCCTTCTTTTATTTTTTTTATTTTTTCTCTATCTTAAAAGGGTGAATATGATAGCTACTGGTGACTATAAGGTAATTTTAGAAATATAAGTAGGTAAGTTGTATCTTTTAATATTTATAACTATACTAATTTTTTTTAACTTTGTTAATTATCATACGATTACATTATAAATTATAATTATTTATTTTATTTTTTAGATACTTTATCTTTGTCAATATTAGGGAGATTGATACAAAATTATAATTACAAACTACTTAAATTTTAACGCTTATTTTTTATATGCAATGGATCTCACGATTTTAATTATTATCTTTGTTCTCTTATTCTTAGTGAATTATAGATATTATTTAACTCTGAAAGACACATGAATATAGTATTATTTTATAAATTCATAATTACAATTTTTTTTCACAACATGAGCATGACATCATGACTTGGGCATACCCAACTCGCCCATACCCTGCCCGCTTATGTCCTGCCTAAAATTGTTAGAACTTTTACCAAACATCAGGCTATAAAATATAACCCATATATTTTTTAGATAGGACACTAGGTAAAAAACTACCTTATCTAATCCTACCTATACACACTCCTAATATGATCCACCTTTTCTTTCGCAATGCCTCATGCCCCCCTCTTTCTTTTATTTTCTTTCCCTGCGGAATCGCATGCATCTATTGGGATTTGAAAAAATCTGGCCCCCACCACCACCTCAGGTCAAATCAGTAATCTAACCCCACTTCCCTTCATTTCCTTCTACTCTAGAGGCGCTACCGGAAGTCGCCGTCACCTTAGACTACCACGTCATCCAATTCCGGCACCTCACAGCCTGGCTAGTGGCTACCCCTCACACATCTTCCACCCAACCACATCCCTCCACGTGGCCTTTCTGTTGACACCTCTGCCATTACAGCTGTCACCCCTTCTTCCCCATATAAATGCACAATTCCTCTCCCTTCTCATTCTCCTCCAATTCAATCCCGTCGTCTAGTGTTATCATCATCATCTTTAACATCTGACCTTCGTTATGGCTTATAATTACCGCTCTGCTACTTTCCCTTCTCTATTGGTTCTTCTTCTTCTTCTTCTCGAGCCCACTATCGGGGCTCTGGTTCAAGAGCAGCCTCTGGTTCTCAAGTACCACAACGGTGAACTCCTTAAGGGAAAGATCACCGTTAATCTCATCTGGTACGGTTCTTTCACTCCCGTTCAACGATCCATAATCGTCGACTTCGTCGACTCCTTGGGTTTCCCGCGGGCCCCACTTCCCTCCGCCGCTTGGTGGTGGAAGATAACCGAGAACTACAAGGGAGGCTCCTCCTCGCTTGTCGTTGGGAAACAAGTGCTTTACGAGAAATACTCATTTGGGAAGTCGCTTCGTGCCAGCCACTTGCTGGCTTTGGGCTCCAAGTTCAACGATCTAAACTCCATTAACGTTATTCTCACGGCGAAGGATGTCGCCGTCGATGGGTTCTGTATGAGCCGTTGTGGTACGCACGGGTCAACCCGACCCATGAACGGGAAGCCTCGGACTGCTTACATCTGGGTTGGGAACTCTGAGACTCAGTGTCCCGGTCAATGCGCGTGGCCCTTTCACCAGCCTATTTACGGCCCACAAACGCCGCCTCTGGTGGCTCCGAACGGCGACGTCGGAGTGGACGGGATGATCATTAACTTGGCAACTCTGTTGGCCGGCACCGTCACGAACCCCTTCAACAATGGGTACTTCCAGGGCCCGGTGACGGCTCCGCTCGAAGCTGTCTCTGCTTGCACCGGGGTGTTCGGAAGTGGGTCGTATCCAGGTTATCAGGGCCGGGTCCTCAAGGACAAAACCACCGGAGCTAGCTACAATGCGAACGGCGAGAACGGCCGGAAGTACCTGCTTCCGGCGATGTGGGACCCTCGTACATTGAAGTGCAAGACGCTCATGTGAGGGGAGGAGCAAGGTTACAACATGGTGTGGATTAAACTGGGGAAGGATGTTTGCAGACGTAGCTGGATATGGTGTACGGTTGTAGATAAGCGATCGTAGGAACGGGAGCAGTGGAAGATTTGCAGGTTACATCCTTCTAAGTTGATTTTGTCGTTTTGTGTGACGTGGGACTTCTGTTACTAAAAGGGGCAATGTAGTATATTGTATAATGGGCAGAATATAATATATATATATATATAAAATAAAAAAACTAGGCTGTATTATTATACTGTGCGTTTTTTAATAGAGTTTTAGAGGAGTTGATAAAAAAAAAAGAATTTTTAAATAAATTTTAGAAAAAAAATTTAGAAAAAGATTATGAAAAAAATAATTTTAAATAATTGAGGGTATGAATAGTTATTATTAAAAGAATTTTTATAATTAAAAAATTATGAAAATATATATGATTTTATTAAAAATAATAGTGATAGAAGAGAGTGAAAAAAAGATGATGAAACAGAGAAATGAAATAAAAGAAATAGTAGAGAGGAGAGAGAATAAAAAAATATTATAAAAAAATATAAAAATAAAATAATAATTAAATAATTTATAAATATTTTTATTAGTCAATAGTTTATTTAAAATATTAATTTTAAATTATAATTTAGTTCATAAATATTTATAAATAAATATAATTATTTATTTTAAAAAAATTTAAATTAGTATTTAGAATATTTTTTTTAAAATTTAGATTATAAAAATTTTCAAAGATTGAGGCCTAACAATTTTAAGATTCAGGGTTTGGACTGACTTAAGAGCCAGTTTTTTAAGCTTTAATTAGATAGCATGCTATTAATTTGATTATTACGTTAAAGAAATTAATAAAAATAAATGACGTGACTTAAAAAAAAAAAGAAGATGATAATTGAGCATTTAGTCGGCAATAATTGAGAATTGAGTCTTTCAGTTGAATGTGATAGGCAAATGTTTATGTTGATATTTATTTGGTCTTTTAATAGATTGTTTTGAAACTATTTATTTATCTGTTAGTCACCTTTAGAAGTTAAATAAGTTACATTAATACATATCTTTTTTTTTTCTTGGCAAAAATGATATATATATATATATATATATATATTTATATTAGAATTTTAAATATATACAAGTGATTCCTTTATTGTTATTTAATTATTATTTAACTAACAAAACAAGGAAAATGAAAAGAATTATCGCATGATCTCAAAATCAGGCACGTGTTTATCCTAAAGCTTAGGTTAATTCTTTTAATTTTTTTATTTAAAATATTAATCTCAATAATTTTAAAAAAATTAGGTCATTATATCTTTTAAAGACTAAAATATGTAATTTAAAGTTAAAATTAAAATTTATATAAATTTAAAAGATGAAAGATTATATTAATCTATAATTTTAAAATATTCAAATATCACATTAAATCTAGAAAATTCCACACAAATCAACGAAAAAGGAGAAAAAATAGAAAGAACAATAATTGTAGGGGAAAAGGAGGGAAAGTGAAAGGAGAGAGAGGGGAAGAACAGTAAGTGAAAGAGAAATAGGAGAGGAGATGGTATATTGTTTGGATGTAACAAGAGCAGTAGGAGGGAATAATGGAATCCTGCACGGAGTGTGGGAAACCGGAATAAGCTATTCTTGCTTTGTCTTTCTCTCTCCGATCAGATCAGATCAAATAAAATCATAGTCTTCACTCTAGATAAGCTTCAACAACTTCAAACTTTTTCTCCTCACCCAACCCATTTTCAGCCTCACTGTTATTCTTTCTTTAAGGAAACTAATGACAGTAAATTTCACATATTACACTAAGGAGTCAACCATTTCCCTGTGAATTGAGTATTAAGCTCCGAATATACTATACAACTCAAAATATACTTACAAATATATTTATTATTACACAACAACAACAAGCCTTATCCCATTAAATGGGGTTGGCTACATGGATCATACGACGTCATTATGCTCTATCGAAAACTAAATCCTTAGGTAAGTTATTGATCAGGAGATCCCGTTCAATGACCTCTTTGAGCGTTCTCTTTGGCCTTCCTCTACCCCTTTTAACCGGTGTCCATACTATTTGATCCACCCTCTTCACCGGCGCATCCCTTAACCTTCTTTATACGTGTCCAAACCACCTAAGACGGTTCTTTACCATTTTCTCTTCAATAGGTGCCACTCCAACTCTTCCCCGTATATGTTCATTACGAATCTTATCTTTTATTGCATGCCCACACATCCATCTCAGCATCCTCATCTCAGTTACCCCAACTTTATGCTCTTGCTGTCCTTTTAAAGCCCAGCATTCACTTCCATAAAGCATTGCTGGTCTTATAGCAGTGCGATAAAACTTTCCTTTTACTTTATTTGGTACTTTTCGATCACATATAACCCCAGTAGCCTTTCTCTATTTAAACCACCCGGCCTGAATTCTATTATTAACATCCTCCAAAATTTCACCGTCCTTCTGTATTATTGATCCCAAATATTTGAACTTATCTATTTGTGGAATAACTTGATTTCCCAATCTGACCTCCAAGTTACTTCTAACTTGTCTCTTATCAAAGTTGCAATGCATATATTCCGTCTTACTTCTACTCAGACAAAAACCCTTCGACTCTAAAGTACTTCTCCATAACTCAAGTTTAAAATTAATCTCTTCTCTTGACTCCACCACAAGAATTATATCGTCCGCAAAAAGCATGCACGTAGGGATTTCTTCTTGAATAAGCTTAGTTAGAACATCCACTACTAGATTAAATAAATAAGGACTCAAGGCTGATCCCTGATGTAGACCAATCCTTATGGGAAAATCCTTTATTTCGCCCCCTGACGTTCTTACAGTAGTTGTTACCCCCTCATACATATCTTTTGTTGCCTTGATATATGCCATACGTACACCTTTCTTTTCCAAAGCTTTCCAAAGCACCTCTCTTGGCACTCGATCATATGCTTTTTCTAAGTCAATAAAGACCATATGCAAGTCTCTTCTTTTAATCCGGTACCTTTCCATTAACCCCCTTAATAAATAAATCGCCTCTATTGTAGACCTACTTGGCATGAAACCACACTGATTCTCAGTAATATCAGTCTCTAATCTCAACCTGTGTTCAATTACCTTTTCCCACAACTTCATAGTGTGACTCATAAGCTTTATCCCCTTGTAGTTTGCACAATTTTGAATATCCCCTTTATTTTTATAGATAGGAACTAAAGTACTTTTCCTCCATTCATCCGGCATTTTCTTAGAACTTAATATCACATTAAAAAGTTTAGCAAGCCACACCACCCCCATTTCACCTAAACACTTCCAAACTTCAATTGTAATACCATCAGATCCAATAGCTTTACCATTTTCCATTTTCTTAAGCGCCTCTTTAACCTCGCCAACACGTATCTTACGGTAAAATGCCAAATTTGGTTCAACTTCTCCTGTTAAATCCTCTAGCTCATAACTCGACCCTCCTCCCTCGTCATTAAACAATTTGTAAAAATAGGTCTCCCACCGTTCTTTAATATCACTATCTGCAACCAAAATATTGCCTTCTTCATCTTTAATACATCGTACTTGATCCAAATCCCTCGATTTCCTTTCCCTGTTTCTTGCAATCTTATAAATCTTTCGTTCTCCCGACTTTGTCCCTAACTCTTTATAAAATTCCTCAAACGCCTTAAAACGAGCTGCACTCACCGCCTTCTTAGTGTCCTTCTTAGCTAAACGATACTTTTCCCAATTTTCGGTATTATTACACAAGTGTATAGCTTTGAAACAGTTTCTCTTGGACTTAACTTTCACTTGTACATCCTCATTCCATCACCAAGTCTCTTTATCTTATCGACCAAAACCTTTAGATTCTACCAAAATTAATTAACAAAATTTTCAAATAGGCATATTCTGAATCCATAATACTCTTATGCTGCTTTAATATAATATATATTTAATTAATTTAATATTTAATCTATTTTTTAATATGTAAGAATATGCTACAAATAACTTATAATAAAGATAATTTAAGGCATGTTTGGATTAGTCTTTTAGATTTTGGGAAGAATATATTTTAAAAAATAGATTTTAAAAATAATAAATTTTAAAAATAAAGATATTTGAATGTTTATTAATAGAATTATTTTTTATATTAGTAAATTATTAAAAAAATATGATTTGATTAAAAGTAGGAGAGAGGAGATAGGGTATAGAAGAAATACAAGAGGAGAGATGATAGAGGAAAAATGGTAGAGAGGAGAGAGAGTGTAAAAAAATAAGGATAAAATGGTAATTAGATAATTTATAAACCCTTTTAGTATTCTAAAAACTAATTTCAATAGTTTATTTAAAACTATAGTTTTAACCAAAATCACTTCTGAACAAATATTGATATTTGTTTAAAATTTTCTCAAATCAAAATTTTACCCAAAAAAGATTCTGAAACCTAAGTGCCAAAGAGGCACTTGATTAAAATAAGAAGTGGAAAAAATTAATGCCTTAAAAATAAAATATGCAGAAGTTCTTATACTAAAGTCAAGGGGGTGTAGTATATAGCTAATCACCGTTTATCTACAATTCACAGCAATATTCAGTCTATCACATACACACCTACCCAGCCACCCACCCATCCATCCATCCATCCTATACATGTGTTAGAAAACTGCATAGAAAATATATACAGAAGGTCCATATGAATTACGTGCCAATCAGGTTTGTAATGACGATAATGACTTTAATGATGATAATGACTTTCTCAGGCAAGAAAAAAATAACAGAAAGAGAATAACTTTATTATATTGTAAATATTGTTCACTTGTTCATTGAACATGTAAAAACATAAATACCAACCTGCTCATACATAAGATGTCACTCATATGCCTCTCATAGCAGATCCAGAAACTAAGATATACATAACAATATTAATACAACCTTAGCACAAAATTCTGCAATAATTGTCTGATATTGCAAACTCACTACTGTTTGGACTGGTTTAGGTTCCCCTGTAATAGTCTCATAGATGACTCGATCCAAATATTGTCACTACTTACAGATCTTATGGCGCACTCATTTCGGCAGCTAATTCATACACCAATGCCAGTGATTTGATACAAGAATACAACAGAGACTCCTTCCTCCTCTGGGCTCAGAACGAGAGGGTTTGATTCGAGTTCATCCTTCTCTTGCGTAGCCTCTCCGCTATGATAAATGCTAGTTCAAGAGACTGAGAAGCATTCAGTCTCGGATCACAATGAGTGTGATAACGTGAGCTCAGGTCGTCGTAAGTAATAGTTCGTGAGCCTCCCACGCATTCGGTCACATTCTGCCCCGTCATTTCTAAATGAACTCCTCCTGGGTAGCTTCCTTCTTGCTCGTGGACATCAAAGAATGCTCTCAACTCAGCCTATCAACAGTATCAACACTTTATTGATAGATGCAACAAAACTTCAATTGCGTAACCAATCAGAAGACACCGAGAAATGGAGCTTGTACATAAAAAAGAAAGTACTAACAATGTAGGGATAAACAGACAGCCAAAACAATTATAAGCAACATTGTGCAGGCATTAGAGCTTTAATTAACTGAATATTGTTAAAAGAATGCACGTGAACTTAAACATATATTTGCTAAACTGTAAAGCAGTTCCCGGATCAAGTTATTTAAGCTATAACAATAGAAAACACAATACCACCTCCACTTGGGGCTGGTAGTGGCAAAATTATTGTGTTTTTAGATCTATATACTTGCACGGAGAAAAGTTACAGTAGTGACAGGACCTTTGAGCATGGAATGAACAAAACTAAGACCTATGAACTATAATTATTAAAAACAAAAAACAGTTGAAGGTTGTGTGAGTGTATACCTCATGATCATAGTTTATTCAACACCTATGGGTCGGTGTTGAATAAACTATGATCATGAGGTATATAATACTGGAAATGGAACCAAGATTACCCTTATTGCATCAAAAGAGCGAGTTTTCAGTCCAGACGGAGCTTTGATGGTATTTCCATGCATGGGATCACTGACCCAAGTGACAATTTGACCTGCTCTGCGAACTGCCCTGATTAGATGAGGAAGCTTTACTCTCATATTCTCGGCTCCCATTCTAACTATCACAGTAATTCTTCCTGGCTTGTTTATTGGATTCAATATATCTATCAGCTTAACAAGTTGATCTGGATCCATTTTATCGCTCACCTGAAAGTCAAGTAGGCCTTTAGCAGTTGTTTCCTTCTTTTCTGCTTGTGTAACTAATTTATAACAAACTACAAAATACCCTTCAAATAGAAGCATAGGTTAAATGCATAAAGATACTAACAGATAATTACAAAACAATTAACTCAATACAACCTATAAAAGTAATTGTGATGAGCAGATAATGTCATAATACGGTATGAAGATATACCTGGAACAACAATAAACAAAAGTTCCTCTACATAAATATGGAATAGGATAAATGCACCTTGATTCCAAGTGGATTAGCAACACCTCTCAAGAATTCAACATGAGCACCATCAAGTTGACGGGTGCGTTCTCCTACCCATAGCATGTGAGCGGAGCAGTCATAGTAAAGCCCAGTGGTAGAATCCTCTCTAGTAAGTGCTTGCTCATATGCGAGATGCAAGCACTCGTGAGAGGTCCAAAAGTCTGTTGTGGTCATGATTGGATGATCAGCTGTGAGTCCAGCAACACTCATAAACCCAAGGGCCTCATCCACTCGGTGAGCCAATTCACGGTACCTGTCATGATACTCCAAAGAACGCAAATGTAAGAAACGCTAAAAATCTCCTGCAGAAACAACTTGGTATTAAAAATTGTCCATTCATCTGAAATGATTTATTTATCTTTGAAAGTAAAACGATTGCTGATGTGTAACAAGCATCTGGTCCAGATTAGTTAAGTAAAGTTGCATATACAAGAAGTTGAAGAAGCAGTAATTCTAAAATCTTTAAAGGAAATATAATTGTATCAAATTTAATTCAAGTATGCTTCTCCATCTCAAAACTTTTAAAACATATGAGATATAACAAGAAGAATATTTCCTCATAACAGATAGCTACATTCGCTTCAGATGCAGATCATTTGTAGTCATATATTGACTGTAGACCATGCTCTAAGGTAATCCTAGCCATTCGGTTCATTAGATTATTGCATATATGACATGTATGGTTACTATTTTTAAAAAAATGGATAAACCAATTTTTCTTACCATTCATTCATCGTCTTTTACCAAAATTAAAGGCCAGAGAACAAATTAAACTCATCTATTCTATTCTAATATTTTTTCACTGGATCAACCAGCAAATGTATAAAATGCAAAATGGCATAAATCAACAGTTCCATACATTTCAGAGTCCTGCACAGGACAATAGACCAAACTAGTAAAAGCACAAGATAGGCCATAGGGATCATTTGCCCCTTGTATGCTCAAAAGTTAATAGGAGAAAACATCCATACTTTTTTCTTAGACAACAACAAAGATAGACAGAGATTGATTGATTGGTTCCAATGAAGGAAGAGGATGAGGAGATTGGAGGATGAAGAGGACAGAAAAGAATGGAGATAGCAAGCTGCAAAATGGGTGTAATATGATATGTCATATCCAATAGTTGGAAAAGATAAATAAATGACACATATTACCTATGGAATCTAATCAAAACGAAGGATAAGATTGTTTAATTGCATGATATACAGACTGTAGATGATCTGCATCTGTTCACTTCATATCTCTAAGTGGCCAAACAAAGAAAAGTATGGAGTTTTGACTCATTTTCTGACCACTTCGTCGTTTTCTGAATGTATCCCACTCAACCGAAGCAGAAAAGGAAACAGGAAAAACAAGTGCCGCATAATTTGTAGTTCACGATGGTACATGGTGTGAGTATGAGTATGAAATATGTCATTTTATATTATTCGAACGTGCACCGGATAGGTTTAGTTGCCGCTCAAATTCAGTATATTTGGTCACCAAGGAAGCTAATTTCTATATTTCATATATTAGCCTACAATTCTGAACACATCCATATATCCTTATGAATCATAGGATATTCCAAAACATGAACTTCCCATAATAATCCAATAACCCAAACCAGAAAGAAGTTTAAATTGAACCAGGAAAGATGTTGAGATAACATACCTATCACCCTGCTCACTGTGCTCCATGAAATCCAGGTTCCACTGATTGACCCTTTGCATGGCAGCATACCCTCCTGTGGCAAACGCACGCAAAAGGTTCAAAGTAGCTACTGATTGACAGTAGGCTCTTATCAACCTCTGAGGATCAGGTACCCTTGATGCTGCATCAAATGCATCCCCATTCACATTGTCACCCCTGTAACTTGGCAGCTTCACTCCGTCCTTCTCCTCAAAAGGGTCTGATCTTGGCTTTGCAAACTGACCCGCCATTCTCCCCACCTAAGTCAGCATACCCAATAATTTAAGTTTGTCAATCCCACTCCCTATGAGTTCTAAAATATCAAGTGAACGATATGGATCTCCAATCTGGAAAACAAAACACTCATTGTTTATTTCAGCTTGAATAATTGCCTAACGGAAGATCCTGATCAACCCCAACACCTATAGCCTCCTTTTCCCAGCGAAAAAGCCCTACCCTTTTGACCCTTATACGATACAATCCGAAGTTTTAAAACTATCATCCAGAGGAAGAATATGCAACACCCTTATAACAGGCATATACATATAAGTACCCACCTAAGCTTCAATTAATTATAAATAAATTTTCAATTCCACCATGCTTGAAATAGTTAAACAAAGATATTAAACGAAAGGGAAGCAACAAAAAAAAACCTTTATAACAGGCATTTGGCCACCAAACATCAGGACGACGCCCATCTGAAGAATAACACGGAAAGTGTCACGAATGTAATTGGCATTGAATTCCTTAAAGCTCTCAGCACAATCCCCGCCCTGAAGCAGAAAAGCCTTGCCCATGGCGGCCTGAGCTAATTTATCCTCGAGCGCTCTAGCCTCTCCGGCAAACACAATGGGAGGGAAAGCTTCGATGGTTTGGAGGACTAGATCGAGCTCATTCTGATCAGGGTACACAGGAAGCTGCAGGGCCTTCTTGGTCTTCCAACTTTCGAGCGTCCATCGGGTCGAAATTGGCGCCGGAGAAGCGGTGGAAGGGGCCGTCGACTTGGAAGGTTCGGCAGAATTGGCCACAACAACGAATCGGCGGGTGGCGGCGGCGAGAGGGGGGCGAGAAGAGTATTGCCGCGGCGTGTAGAAAGGTTTGGTGGTGATTAGGTAAGAAGCAGAGAGAACCATTTTCAGAGCGGCGGTGTAACTTCCCGCGATTGAGTGAGGATTACAAAGACATCAGTGTCAAGAACTTATATATATGGGACCGTTTGGGTGCTCATCAATCAAAATGAGGACGACTCAGGAGATCTACGCCGTTCAAATCTGATTTATACAATCTAGATGTAATTTTTTTTTTCAAATGATATTTTCCTAGATAAAAAAATCATTTTTTAAAAAAATATAATTAAGAGATTATTTGTATTTTATAATTTTTATCTATTAAAATAATTATTTCAAAAAAATATAAATATAAAAAGAATTAGATTTGGACTGTCTACCATCAACATTCTAAAGAGGCCCTAAATCCAATCTGGCTGACACAGAATGATCATATCATATGTTATACCTTCATAGTTTACAACTATTTTTTTTAAAATAAGAAAACAAATCTCATTATTTGGTCCCGACGGAATGACCAAAGATATCATATTTTACCCTTCATAATTTATGCCTATATATGATATTAAAGTTGATATTTTAAAAAAAATAATTATTTTTCTACTAAATATATATATTTCTATTAAAATTAATTATATTTAAGATATTCTCAAACATTAAAATATATTTTTTAGCATAAACAAATTAATAATTATTTAATGATATAGTTTTGAGATAAAACTAAATCATTTTAAATTTTAATTTAATATAACACAATCGTTTTGATATCTTAAAAACTCAATTTTAAATTTTGATATGGTACAATTTAATTTTTATAATTTAATTTTATATAAATACTAAAGTTATTTTTTAAATTTTAAGGATTAATATATTTTAATTATTAAGACTATATCGCTTAAGTTATGTTTGGTCAAAATTTAAAATTAGGTTTTAATTGAATTAAAATTATAAAACTACATTATACTGAATCAAAATCTATAATTTAAATGTTTTCACATAGTCTAAATTATAGATATTGAATGATTAATATTTTTCAAACTATTAATTAAGAGATTCACAAGAGGAGAGAGATTTTTACTACTTCAATAGGAGAAATGATTTGTTTTTATTTTTTAAAACAATAATTAAAACTAAAAGAAAATTAAATAATAGATTTTTTTACAAAAAAAAAGGAAAAAGAAACAAGATATGAAGAAAGCTAAAAGTTCTCATGCCAAATAGCTACTTTAAAATGGATTTTGTTGGTTTGTAAAAGGAATTTTACGCCTCTATACAAAAAATATTTTTATATTTTATGAGATAAAACTCTTTTTATATATTTATTATACAACATGAAATTATTTTAAATAATATTATCTAATCAACCACTTGTTAGAGTAGGGGTAGAATTATGAATATAACAGCTTTCTTCAAGTGTGATTCATTTCCAAAATGGCCTACTGGAAAGTCTTTGGAGATTCTTTGGAGATTCAAGGAATATTCCATTTTACTTGTAGAATGCAGGTGAGTGTAATAAGTATTACAATGTTGATATTCTAATGCGAAAGTTTCCAACTTTAATTAATAAAAAAAGAGGAAAAAAACATATTATTAGTGGCTTGAGTAAGTCCAAACCTAACCTAACCTGATGTGTTTGTTTATCCAACTAATATTCAACATGATAACGATGGGGGGTTGACATTCAAGAACCATATAATTTCTGTAAATATTACTTTCTCTGCTTATTTTTATAATGTCTTATTAACTATTTTCATGGAATTAAAAAGTAATTAGAATTAGTTAAATATTTAAAAAAAAATCACAATTTTGAAAAGTTATTATTTAACTGGTATACTATACTGAGGGGAGAGGAGAGAAAAGGGGGTTAGAAAATAAAAACACAAGAAATCTTTTTGAGATGAGTCAAAAAAACATTTTATTAAAATTGGTAAAGAATTTTATATTAGGAAAATGATTATTTGGGAAGAAGCATTAAATCAATTATCTCCATTAATAATAGAACTCTTTCTAAAGAAATTCTCGAGACTTTTAAGCGACCCGTATGACAACTAAACAACATGTTACATTTGAGTTTGTTTTAACCGTTGATAAATTCTTGAAAAATTTAAGAGTATACACGCGTCTTCATGTTGGTGCCATGGAACTTATCCTTACATTCCATGATAGGAAAGGGATTCCGGCTAATACCTAAATTACCCTTCTAGACACTTTATATACCTCACATAACAATGCTTTTGAATAAGATGAAACATGTTAAGTTGGAGGATAATGAAACACTTAGTCAAAAATATTGTAGTCCAATAGCATCCTTAAATGAGGTCATAGGTTTAATACCCTTTAATAAAAATGAAGGGTATATGTTTGTCATGCGTTTGTGGTCTCTACCCTATAGGGATATTTGAGGTGGGGTGTTAAATTGTCTAAATTGAAAAAAATAAAAGATAAAACATGTCTTTTTTTTATGTCCACCTAATTTATTAAAGTTTTACCTTGACTATATCTAGATCTGACCCGCGTCACTTATTTGGCTATGATAGGCGAGTCTTCTAATTTTTTTTTATATAGCAAAACTTAAATTTAAGATATCATTTAAATAATATCAAACTACTTATTATTCAGACTAATTTTTATGGATAAACATGTCCTTTTTTAGTTGTGAAGATAATTACAAGCATACAAGAAAAATTGGGGGGGGGGGGGTTTAAATGGAGGGAGCATTGCTTACATAAGATGAGAATGAAAGTACAACACCTGGCAAGACACAAAAAGTGAGAGGACATGATTGTAAGGCCGGCTGTTGACTAATTGACTATGGTAAGAGCGAATTGCTCTGACTTTTTGTACTTCACCAACCCCTTACATGACTTATCCTACCACTTGGTCCATTTACAAAATAGGAGAGAAGATTGTTTTTTTAATTCTAATTATGTTAATTAATTTTTAAATTATGCATATTTAATAAGGACACAATTTAAAATTTGTTATATTTTTAGACATAGTTAACCATTAAAATTAATTAAATATAATAATTATGTAAAAATATATTTTATTTCTTAAAAATACCTTATTTACGAGATTTTTTTGACCCGGGGGGGGTTGTTGGGGTTGGAATAGAGGGAATGAGGTTTAGAATAATCACTCTCTCCATCTGCTTTGGTAATGTCTTCATATTTAGTCCTGTATGCTTCTCCCTTTTTTCTTCCTTTCAGATCATATTATCCTTAGAAAGTCTCAAGTATTAAGCTTGTTTCCTTCACATAGAAGAACCTGATTGATTATCAGATACTGCTTCAAACAAGAAAATTTACATGGAGAAGAATAAACTAGCAGAAGAAGCCAAATATATGACAACATTTACGAGTGCAACTTTTGCAAAGAACATCATTAAATTAATACCAGAGCAAAGTGAATGCAAACACCACAATTTTACAAAGATTACTGTTATAACATGGTTTAATCCTCAAAGACCGGCCAAATTAACATAGGTGGTCAGAAAAAAACCCCTTCATATCTTATGGCCAAGACATCACCAATGGGAAACATAAGAAGAAAGGCACCATTATGTGTCCATTCATAGATCAAACAGATGATTCTCTTAAGAAATGTATTTTCAATAGTATGGGCTATAACGCATTGGCATTCTGAACCTTAGAACCTTCCTGCAGTTAATAGAAAAGGCTACTATTAAGTCTCTAGTGGCATTGAAACCAAAACACTTTGGGGAGGTACGAACTCAGAACAACATACCCATATCCATATGGAGAATAGGCAAAAGGAGGTGCATATGGGGTTCTGCCTCGAAACCCCATAGAAGGATTGGGCCGGCGGGGACGATACTGCTTCATCCCGGGTATGTTGGTCCTCTTGGCTGTTACCTGAAATTATAAAAAAAAAAAAATAATAAGACCTAGGTAGAAATAAGTGAACAATACATTTCTGTTTAAAACAAATCAGAATCTCTTAATCTAACCTTCAACTGACGCCCGTGTAGTTCAGTTTCGTTCAGCAGAACTGCCTCCTGAACAGCCTCTACCTCAATGAACTCCACATAAGCATAACCCTTGGGTTGGCCAAACTTGTCAGTACGAATGGTGACTCTGTTCACTGTTCCACACGATTGGAAATGCTGCTGCACTTCTTCAGGAGTACATGAATAGTCTACCTGAAAATAATTTCAAATCCAAGATACCATAAAATATCAAGAAAACAATTGCAGCCAAAACATATATCAGAAGATAGCCAGAATTTTTCCATTATTCCTTAACACTAACCTTGAGGTTGAAAAGAATAGTACAATATTATAGGTAAATTGTAACTAAATTATAAATATCAACAAAAAGTATGGGAGAATCCACGATTGGGAAGAATCTAGAATATGCAGCAGCAGGGCATGGTTCAAGATGGTTCTAGAATTTCATTAGGGTAGATAGTAAAAAAAATTTCGACTATGAGAGGACTAGGACAGAGTAAAATTTAGGCAAATGGGAGATTTTAGTATCTCAAATAGCTAATGCGTGTTTTTCCTTTTTTGTTGTTGTCTTTTCTCTGTAAAGCCATTTTGCCCTACTGGTGAGTTGCTTCTGTGTAAAGGCAGTTTAATCACTTAACTCAAAAGCAAGCTTGGAGATAAACAACCATGCCTTCAACTGCTTCAACCCCTTGCATGGAGGCTTGAATGGCCACACCACTTAGGTGAGTCTTATGAAATTTCTTCCCTCTCCACCTCTACATTTCGAACCCGTTAATTTTTTCAAATAATGCTAATTTGATGTGCTGGAATTGTGATGTAGAAGAGAGAATGAAGCAAGGGGTCTCAGTGTCTCATTGCACCAGAAAACCAAGCCAAATCAACGTCTAATTTTGGGGAATTAATGACTGCTGATCAGAACAAATCATCAGAAATTAAAAATGAAGAAACATTAGTTGAGAGGCATTCAACACCCAATAACCAAGTCTCGCTGCTGCAGGCACAGGGACAAGTAAAACTTAAAGTCCCACATCATGTATAAAACCTGGAGAATAGCGAGTGGGAGGCTTTAAAAAGGAGCGAAAGCATATTACTGGTACTTTAGTACCATGACAGATTCATTGGTATATCTGAACCAGATGAACCATTCAGTTAGCTAGTTTTTACAGGCTTTTGACCAGTTCTTCTCGTCTTTGACCAATTCATTGCATGGCCGATTGTCTAGCAACATTTCTTTTCACTTTGTTCTTCTCTGTTATTTTTCTAGTGTTTCTGGTGAATTGTATAAAACAGGACTAGCAGACAAGAATTAAAGATGAAACACTGAAATTCCCTCTAATCCCAAAAGAGAAAAAAGGAATGTCAAGTCCCCTCACCATAAGGAAAGAACATTAGCAAACTTCCAAGCAAAGAGCTGCCTTTTGCTTCGCAATTAGGAAGATGCCCACAGATGGTCTTTGGGACTCTGATGTGGTCTTCTCAACAGTATGAACGCAGGTTCTTGATCTCCAATCTAATTTCTCTGTTCATTCCATTACAAAAATTTGCAACATGTACCAACTGAAAATTTTTACCATTTTCCATTTTTGTTCGTACCTTATTCTCTTTCTATTAAAATATGTATCTTCACAGAACAAGGAACTTAAATTCTACCAAGAAATAATTTTTTTATTCTTGTCCTCTTTTCAATCCTTCCAATTAATCTTTGTCTCTGTTTTTTTTTTTTTGGCATAATTTGTTTTCCCACTAGATATACTTGTTTCTCCTCCAACTGCAGCATTAATAGACTATAAAACTAGTAGATTGCAGTCTGCTGCGCAATAGTTGTTACATGACTCATTCGGGAGCACATTCAACATCAACAGCCTTATCCACTACGGAATGTTGGTTATATGACTCATTCGATGCAAATAAATAAAATGCTCAGTCTTCTGAAAGTTTCATAACAGTACTAGGAAATATCAGAATTTGCCAAGAGTGGTGAAGTCCAATCCAACAATTATTCAGTCATTGGTTATAAGGCAATGAAATTCCATCACCAGCAGACACAGAGAACTTTGACAATTTGGCTAAGAAACTCCAACAAGAAACTGCTAAAAGCTGATAGCAGATTGGCATCATTATGCAGGAAAATAACCTAAGAAAGGCCACTATTGAGCAATTTAAGCTCCACCTATTGATTTGTTGACAGGTTTTTTTTTTTTTTTTGCTTTATCACACACCAAATTTAACTAACTGGCATTCAATCTCAAACTAGGGTCATCCGGTGATCAATAAGAGAGTTCTATTCTAGTGTCCAAAGTATATCATCATCTGGCTATCATTTAGTTGTTATATTTCCTCACGGTGACTACCAAGAGAAAGATTTTCAATGTAAAATCCTTGTCACTAAATTCTCATATCAAACTAATTATCTAACCAACAGACTTTCTGCCCTTTTCTCCTCCTTTGCCCTTGTCTCTTAGTAGGCCTTATTAAAATTTACCCTATGTTCTATCTAGCTTTGTGTTGTGTTACACCAAATCTGCATTGCAAAGGGGAGATAAAAATCATGAAAATTAGATGCAGAACAGATAATGATGACTGATTAGAATAAATCAATCCATGTAGTAGAACAGATAATGATACCGGTAATGTAAATAGGGGCAAGGAAGCTCACATTTCCTACAAAGACTGACCGAGAATCTATTTCCTCTCTATTGGCCTGACTTGCAGCAGCATTAGCGGGATCTATTAGGAGATAAGAATCAATATAGAAGAAGGAGCAAAAAATACATGTGTGACTAAATGAAAATTATCAATTAAATAAAACACATTTATCATCAATTTACTATTATGAATGTCATTTATTAAGAAATATGAGGCATCCATGCACAAGGGAAAAATAATGATAATGGGAGAAGAGAAAACAGAAAAAGCCCCCTCCAGAAAGAAAAAGAGAAAGAAAGAAATCCTTGGTTCTTTCCCTGAAAGCAAGAAAAATATGATCTGATAAAATGTAATTCCAGCAATAAAAAGAGAACTTCTCGTAATCTACTTTTCTAATTAAATATAGTTTGGCTTGAATCATGTTGAGAACATGCACAGATCGAGTAAGTACATAAGTCAGAACCAAGCTAGAGTTTCCTTCCCAAACTTTTCATTACAAATCCAAATTCTTAACCTATGAAGTATGAACAAATCAATTGCATAATGTGTAATGGATTACCATCTCCCAGTAACAACCACATTCTCAATTTCCAGTTTATCCGTAAGGACTAGTTTGACCCCAAAAAAAACCCTCAAGACGGAGAAGAATTAGGGATTGTATTATTGATGCAGAAAGAAGAAACTAGGATTAATTCTGAGTTAGGCATGGCCAATGCAACCCAATGCTTATATAACACAGATTATTTCCAATGAAGAAAAACAATAAATAAAGAAACTCCAATTTCTCCACACGAAAGGGGTAAATTACATGATTTAAAATTAAAAATTAAAAGAGAAACTAAATTTATAGAAACAATACACCAAATAAAACACCTTGCACGGAGCCCATCTCCTTCTCCACCTTGGCCTGCATTTCTCGCAAAGCAGCAGCTTCATCTTCCATCTCCTTCAAACGTTTCTTCATGTCATCCAATTCCTACATCAATCTCATTTCACATTGGCGCTTGAAGGGCTTATTAGGGTTTTAGATTACAACAATAACAACAATCAAAACCGAGTTTTAGTCAAAGAAATAAACTATATGAGAAGGAAGAATTACTGCTTCATTGTTCTCGGCGCTTTGCATGTCGACGTCGTCATTTTCCATGTCTCCTCCGTCACAGAGAACCGCCGGCGCCTGCCTCAGGAGCGGCGAGAGTCCCTTCTGACCTTTGCTGTTTTTTTCCCTTCTCCAGTTTTAGTGCTCAACAAATTTTTGTTTAGGCATAGGGAGCTTTAAAGCCAAATAAAATCATCTCATAATTGTATGAGACTGAGTTGAATAAAAAAATAGCAAAATCCTAAAAAAAATGACTTGATTCTTAAAATTCTAAATAAAATTTTTATAAAATTATATTATTATTTGCTTTATAAGAATAATAAATAATTTAAAAATATAGTAAATAAATATTTTAAAATTTTAATTAATATTTTTTAAAAAAATTTAAAAGATCTTATTTAAAGTTTTAGTTTTAATCCTCAATTTTTTATTTCTTTTGAAACAAGTCAGTATACATGCTCTATCAATACCCCGATAAAATGAATCTACACTTACCTATACCTATACCTATATATATATATATATATATATTAATTTATAATTAAAAATATAAATATGCACAAAATATTTTTCTTTACCTCAGGTCTACTCTCTTTTTAGATAGAAAAATGTATATTTATTATTCTTACTTTCAATCAAATCAAATATATTTAATTATAAATTAAAAATAAATATAACTAAAACTACTTACATAGAAAATAATTGATAATTGACAAATAAATTGTCATGATATGATTTAATTTGTAAAGGTGAAGCGGGTATATAAATTTAAGTATCTCCTTTTTTATAAGGTTTCTAAATTTAACAAGCTCAACTTGAAAACTCATCACTTTTTCTTTTTTATATTTTTAGTATGAAATAACTTAGCATAATTAAGATATGAAAATTGCAGCACACAAATAAATAAAACATATAATATAAATGTCATAAAATATAATCTTTTAAAAAAATAATTGTAGCAATTTCATAATATTTAAACTTAATATATCTATATTTGTGCCAAAAAACTTAATATATCTAGATATTATTAACACTTAAGATTGCTAAAAAATTTAAACTTAAAAATGAAAAAATAGATAACAAGCAGATTCATATTTTGTTACTGTGTATAAACAATCCTGCAGGTAAAACCATTTTTTTGGTATAGTTTGTTTTTTTGTTGCCCACCCGATTCATCAGAATTTTACCTCGACTATATTCAGATCTAATCCACGTTGTGCATCTGGCTATGGTGAATAAATCTTCTAATAGAGATTTTTTGCATACGCCAATGTTTAAATTTGAGACTTCGTTTAAACGATATTGAGTCACTTACCACTCGAATTAATCCTAAATTTTTTTTTAATAAAGGTCTCAACAAGCTGGGTTTGAAAGCCCATTTTCTTATTTGGGTTGCATCTTTTGAGCTGGGCATATCCATTTTTAGCTGGATATATATGTAATCCGATTCCATTGGCCTAACCCGTCTTCCCGGTTCTCCCCGTGAGAGCCGTTCGTTGTATCGGTGCCTTGAAAATGAAGGAAAAAGACAACCACCGTCCAGCCGTATCTGGCGCGCTCGCGCACACTAAAATTTGTATGAATTTCAATTGATTTTATGATTATTATGAAGACTATTTTATCATGTAAAACCGAAATAAAGAATTGAAGTATCAGATGTAGTTTTATCATGTCCACTTATAATTAAGTTGCCCCATCAATCTTTACAAACTGTGACTGCTTGAGAATTTCTTGGTTTGACATGTCCAAACAACATCTTACATAATTTAGGAAGAAACAAACACAAAGGCGCGCGTACAACCCCTGATCAACCTGTTGTCTTTTGTCCTTGAAATGTGACATTGGATGTCTAATTGTGCTAATTTTTTCGGGTCACCATAATTTTGCCTGGGGGACAACCGATAGCTGCAACCACAGGCTTTGCATTCTCCTTGGTCTTTGTAATGGCCAAGAACAGAAGCAGATAAAGAACAATCATTCCGAGCAAGATAGCAAGATCAACCCACTTAGAGTAGCCCATTTCAACTTGCCATGTGTTTGTCAGAATTGCTCCACCACTAGTGGTTTTGCCATTTCCATCATGATCAGTGGCAAATGTTAAAACTTCAAATTCATTCTTGAACAACCCTTCGAAGGCACACCTGTGGAATGAAACATAATATAAAGGGTATCTCCAGAATGGCTTGGGGAGATCATTTAGCATTCTATAGAAACCACCAAGTAATATGACTCCTTGAATTCCACCCACAATGATCATCCCCATTATGAAATTGGGGAAGAAGCTCCCAACAACCATCATGAGGCTCTCAACAGACATAACAGTGGCAAACAATACAGATGTCAGTTACAAAAACTGTGCAAACCCTTTGTGCAGCCCAGAAAGGCAATAAACGATTCCTCCAGGTATCAGAGATATCAGTAGCATGAATGGGATAGCAGATAATGTGTTGCCAATCAGAAAAACAGTAACACCATAATCTCTGTCCTCGCTGCTAGGCTGATGGATAGATGCTACAATTGTTCTCTGAATGCCATCCCGTATGTTTAGACTGGCAATTCTGCTCATAACATAATAAGAAGCTGCACTATCAAGCCCACTAGTTGGTTTATCAAGGAAAAGAAGTTTCGGACGTGTTATAATCTCAATGCAAATGCTAAGTCTTCTCTTTTGTCCACTGCTAAGGCCTTTTGAAGCCCACCCTCCATGTTGATGGCATCTTGTAGACCTATTTCTCTGAGTGTCGAGTGTGCTCTCTCCTTCTTCTCTTCCATGGACATTGAATCTCGAAGTTGGAGCTGACATGAGTAATATAAAGCTTCTCCGGCTGTTAAAGTCGACAGCATAGCATCATCTTGTGTTACATTTGCCTGTTTTTGCATGGGGAGAGTATGAGGTTAGTGACACTCTTACTTAAATCTTTTGGACATAGCTTTTGGAATTTTCTTACTGATATTCCATATGCTAGTTCTTGTCTGTGCCCATTGATTAGAATCTTCCCTGTTTGCTGCATGTTTGAACCCAATCTTCCTGCAACAATAATTAAAAACACGCACTAAAACTGCTCAAGTCTTAAACCAATTAATCAACTCAACAAATGACAGAAAGTTAGTTCCCTTTCACTTAATTTCCCTTTAATCCTTAGCATCAAGAGAGAAAAAACACGTGATACTGATAAAAACCTTCAAACTTGATGTCTATAAGCATGGTCCTTCTTTTGCGTAGGATTGTTTTGTAGTTTTCTCATCAGTTATCAAACAGCCTTTATATACGAACAGCCTTGTGAATCCAATAATTCCCAAACTGCATTATTAACTACAAGTTGTATGACGCATGAGGTGTTAAAGGATGTATACTTATTAAAAAAAAAAAAAGATGTATATAAAATGAGTATCATATATATTAATTTACTTTTAAAAATATTTCTATACTTTATTTTAATTTCCACATTTACTTTGGCATGTTGTGTTTGTTCAATCCTTACACTAGTCTAGACCTATTTTCAAGTTACTATATATGCATATGGCAGGCTAGGAATAAAGGGATTTTCTTTTTCTTTCTTTTTTTTTTATACGGTTATCTAACATAGTCTTATTCAAGTATTGTCAGGCTAAATTAGGATAACTCTTCTAAAAATATTTTATGTATTTATAAGGACTCAAATTCAAAATCTTATATTCAAGCAACTAAAGCTCCTTCTATTGAAGCAACATCTATTGGTAGATAAAATAATCTTTTTAAACGAGAAAATCCCAACTCTAATAGTATATGCTTTGGGGTGATTAATGATCTTAAAGTGATATGAAAATATTTGTTGATAGATAGAAATTTTTTGAAAAGTTCTCTATTATAAAATTTATTAACTAAAGATACCTAAGAACTAGGTATTTAAATGTGTGTAACTCTTTTTTAACTGTATATAATATATTTTTAGTTCTATGCAAATATTTTTAATTTTGTACAGTTAAAGATAAATTGCACACAACTTAAGAAGAGTTTTATCTACTAAAAATAGTTATACCTGAGTTTTTAAACAAATTTTAAATACTGTCCAGCAGTAGATTTTATAATGATCAATTTTTTAGCAATTTTTTCATAAATATAAAAATTCAAAGTTATTGAACTGTGACCATAGAAGTTGTATACTATCATTTCTTTAAGTTTAGAGAGTATTTATTAAAATACTTACAGATCATTTATCAACAAGATCTTTATATTAGTAGTATAATTTAAATTTATAATCCTATATATTATAATTTAACTCTTTATTAATTAGAGTAATATTTATTAACTATAATGAATATACTCGCTCCGTCTGTTTTCCCTCCGCATTTCATTCCAAAATGGGCTCGTACTCTAGAATTTGCGAACTCCTAAAAACAGAGCCTCTTAAAAAAATATAAGGAGTATAATAATAAAAGTAAATAATTATAATAGTATCAAAATAAATATATTTATTTTGTTACAAAAAAAAGTATGTTGATTAGAAGTGATTATACAATATGCATTAGTTCGTTAGAATAATTTTTTTTATAGAAAGCTGGATTATTCAATACTTAGATTTTGTAGTAAATACAAAGACTCGCATTTTAGTTATACAAAAGTATAATGAATAGATCTGTTATTTCATTAATTGACTTTACTAAATTTGGAAATATACAATACAATACAAGGCCTTCTATTTATTCTTACTTTAATTTGTAAATGCTTTTGTTGCATTTTGGTCCCATTCAACAACACTACACATAATACCAAATAGAAAGAGACAACTGAAATCAAAAATAAAATAAGAAAAATTGAAATTAAGCAAGCACATTCTCAAACTCATGAAAAACTAATTGTTTTTTTTTAAAAAAAAAATTATACAAGTACTAAAATACCTTCAAAAACTAACTTTTAAGAGAAGTAAACTTTATCCATGTTCAAGTCCTCACTTAATAGACTTGAACATGCTCTCTATTGTTAATTGTAGATTTGTTCCAAGTCATCCATAATTTGGCTTCTTTCATTTGCAACAATCCTATATATATATATATATATATATATATATATATATATATATATATGCTGAATCTTCTAGAATATTCACCATTCACTTGAATTTGAAAGATGCAACTATAGGCTTCAACTTCTCAATGCTCTTGACAATGATCATGAACAGACTTCTATACAGAACTGCCATTCCTACCAGGATCAAAAGATCAATCCACTTTGAGTTTTCGACATCGATCTGCCATGAATTTCTCATCATTTCTTCCCCACTAATGATCCTTGGCCTCTTCTCTTGAATGATACTAAATGTCTGACCTTCAAACTCATTCTTGAACAATCCATGGTATGCATACCTGTGAATGGAAATGTAGTAACAAGGATATTTCCATAAGAATTTCGGAAGTTCTTCTGGTAGGCGATAGAATCCGCCGGTTAACATCATTACGCCGAGAACTCCAGCACCGGTGATCATCCCCATCAAGAAATTCGGAAGCATGCTTGCAACAATCATCATGAAGCTCTCAACCAACATTACTGAGATGAAAAGCACAGCAGCGAAGTAGAGGAAATGTTGACCGCCTCGATGAAGTCCGGTTAGGTAATAAACTATCGCTCCCGGAATCATTGACATCAATAGAATGAATGGAGTACAAGATAATGTGTGTCCAATTGTGTATGCAGCAACACCGTAATGCCCATTTAGTCTCTCTTTTTGAAACACCTAAAAAAATTGAGAGATCAGATTTTTCTTGCATGGCAAAAAGATGTATGGTGTGGGTTGTATCAGAAGAAAGTCTCGTATCGAAAAATCACTGCATTTAACGTGTGGATGTGTTAGTAAAAGTCCCACATTTTTTATTCTCAAGAGAGCTCAAATGATTGACACTTATAAATAGGTAGTGCCTGATGCTAATCTAAACACACCAAACTCTCTTTTGCTAAGTTTTATATTTATAGTTTTGTTGTTATGTTCCCTTACTTTATTAAAGAAGAATTTGTTTAATCCTCAAACACAACTCAAACTAAAAAGAGAAGTTGCTTGCACTTAAAGAAAGCTGAAAGATATCAGTTTATTTTCCTTTATGGTGGGGACAATAAATCATGCCAACGTGAAAAGGGAAGATATCCACACACACACACACAAATGTTGGTACCTTCATGTCCTCCACAAGGGAAGCAAACCCACCAATGGTTATGAAACTCAGGAATGTGGCCACAAACATGAGCAGTGAACCTCTTACCTGAAACAATCAAAAGATTAGGTTTAAATTTGTCTCTTTTTGCAACTATATATCCATGATCTACAATTCCAATTTTTTCTAACTCAAATCAAGTGATACTCTTCATTCTCTCTCTCTCTCTCTCTCTATATATATATACATATTTATATTACCTGAGCTGAATCTCTTGAGCCAACATTGTAGAAGATAGTGCCTAGAGTTATAGCTAATCCAGCATAGATTAATAGACGTAACCAGTAGTAGCCTAGATCGCGATGCATATTCAGAAATGATCTCCTTGTAAGAATGATGCACTGCTTGAAGAATGAAGCATGGCTTTTCATCTCCCTTGTACCACAATTCTGCATTCATTAGGCTTGGTTATTGGAGATTATTTTTTGGCGATTGATCATCAAGGCATATATATACATACATACATGCATATATATATATATATATATGCGTTTATCTTTGTAATGTCTATATATATGTGTTTTGGGTTTGACATTGTAAAGATAAAGGTGCACTTACCCTTGTTCTTATTTTAACTACTTCAGTTTGAACTTGGTGACAGATTGCAGATGACTTGTATGCTTTCACAAGAATATGAACTGCTTCTTCTGTGGTTAGTCCTTCTGATAATCCTTGCTCAGGGTCCTCCTGGGAATATAGAAAAAGGTACATTAGTCATGTTTCAATGCAGCTGAAATGAGTATCTATCAAAATGTGGAAAGCTCTATATTTTGATAATGTATCAAGGGACCTAGCTCTCTCCTATCTCTTTCCTGTGTAAGCAAGCTGATGGAGACTTGGTAGTATATTTTAATAACTGTAGAGATATTAGAGATATTATAAGGTATATAAATATTCTATAATTACTATATAGGATAAGATATGATATTATTTTATTAGTATATAGGATTCTCTATTGTATATATATCCCTTATGAATATCAATAAAGTATAAGTATTATTCATTTAAATTAACATGGTACTAGAGCAAGGTTACAATCGATGGCTCCCTAGAAGCTTCATCATCATCCGAGTAGCGCGCAACCACGAGTTTCTGATATCAATTTCATGCTCTGGCTAATGGCAGCTCGTGTAACACCATTCTTTGATGGTGTTCGTCTTTTCCAGCATTGACTCACTGAATACAGCCTACCCCTAGTAGTTTCGCATTCTAGTTCAATATTTTCAGGTTGGGTTATCTCAATTTTGTTCGATTCACGATCCCTTATGTCCCCATGAGACAGCTTTGGCACCTTAGTTAATATTTTCTTACCGATTGGTCCCTAAAGTGGCCTTTGGTTGCTGTATTTACTTTGATTAGGTGATTCCAATACTAATTAACTATCTATCATATCATGTAATACCTCTATGTTCGGTATTTTCTGTGACAAAGCCCCTAGTGTGGCTATTGCTCTCTTTAGTAAATTGTTTTTAGCTTGGATGCTTGTTAATTATTTGTCCTTGGTGAGACATCTGGTTACTTTTTTTATCTGGGTATTACGATTGGTTTGCTGAATCTTCTCCTATGGTATTTTATAGACGATAACTTTGATGATGCATTCATAATATCTACCTCAAAATATACTCAGTTTCTTAAATATGGCAAGTTGCAAAAGCACGCCCCTCTAAATGTTAGTGGTCTTATTGCAAAAAGTAATAATGAGACATGTTTGCACGTCACTAGGGTTAACGTTTTGCAATGGAAGAGGAGATGGCGACCCTTAATTGTGTTAGCACGTGTACTTTAGTGGATTTATAGGCAGAAAAAAAACTATTAGGTGTAAATGGGTGTTGAATCATAAAACTAAAGCTGATGGCATAGTTAAACACCTTAAGGCACATCTTGTTGCTAAATGTTATGCGTAGAAATATAGTGTTGACTAATATAAGACTTTTTCCCCTGTGGCCAAGTATTCTTATGTTCGTCTCTTCATTTATCTGGCCACTACTTATGCTTGTAATCTCTCTCAACCGGATATCAAAATTGCCTTCTTAAATAGTGATATTCTTGAAGAAGTATACATGGAGCAACCATAAGGTTTTATTGCTCAAACGAAGCATAGTAAGGTATGTCTCCTTAAGAGATCTCTATATAGGTTAAAGCAAAATCCTCGAGCATGGTTTGACAAATTTAGTACTGTGTTGAAAGACTTTGACTTGTGCCAAAGTAAGTATGATCATTCTATTAGAAAACAAGTGCTAGCATGATTCTACTAGTTGCATGTGTCGATGATACTGTGATTACAGGGAGTGAAACCTCGGGAATCTCGTCATTCAAGTCATTCTTTAACTCCCATTTTCAGATAAAGGATATAGATTCATTAAAATACTTCATGGGGATGAAGTCATGAGGAACAGGAAGAGCATCTTATTGACTAAAAGAAAATATGTTCTTGATCTGCTAAAGGAAACTGAAAAACTAGGAGCTTCCCCAACTAGCTTCCCTATAGTTTATAATGCTCTACTTGATGTTAATGCTAGTATACCATATGAAAATCTAGTTGAAGCTGTTAAGAGCAAGCTGTTTGAGAACCCAGAGAGGTATAGGAGATTGATTGGTAAATTGAATTATCTTACAGTGACTTGGCCTGATATCACTTATCTAATGAGTGTCATTAAGCCAATTTATGGTCTCACCAATTGTCCAACAATGGAAAGCCTTAGAACATGTATTACATTACTTGAAGGGATCGCTAGGTCATAGGATATTGTACAAAAATCATAGTCACATAAATATTAAGTGTTTTTGTGATGCCTATCATGGTGGATCAAAAGTCACAATACGGTCTACTATAGGATACTATATTTTTGTAGGAAAATATTTGGTATCTTGGAGAAGTAAGAAACAAAATGTGGTGTCAAGATCGAGTGCAGAAACAAAATATAGAGCCATGGTGCAAACAGTATGTGAGATAGTCTAGATATATTAGTTATTGAAGAAGGTTTGCATTAAAATCTTGTTACTAGCAAAGCTGTGGTGTGATAATAAAGTGGATATACACATAGCTTCTAATTTGATATTCCATGAATGCACAAAACATATTAAAATCGACTGTCATTTTATTCGAGATAAGCGCAAGAAAAATTTTATCTCTACAGAATATATCAGATCTAGTGATCAACTAGGTGATCTCCTCATCAAAACTTTTAATAGGATTCAAGTTGAATATCTTTATAACAAGTTGGGTATGATTGACATCTATACTCTAACTTGAAGGGGAGTGTAAAGATATTGGATATATTATAAGACATGTAAATATCCTATAATTACTATATATGATAAGATATGATATTATTTTATTAGTATCTAGGATTTTTTAGGATTTTCTATTGTGTGTATATATATCCCTTCATAATATCAATAAAATACAAATATTATTTATCTGAAATAACAGTAACACAGCCAGGTTGTTGACAATTTTAGGGAGGGCAACCCATAAAGGATTTTGATTGACAAGAGGCCAAGTGAACATCGACTTTCTAGGGGGCCAATTAATATGAAATGTTTAATAAAAAATTTAAATGAGTTATTTTTTCTAACTCAACAACTAGCTTTTGAGATTAGTCATATATATAGGTCTCTCCCATCCTTCTTTCTAAGGAGGTCTTGAACTGTAATGCCAAAAAACGAAATAGAATTAAAAAAGAACAAGAATATTCCACATGGTATTTACCTTCTCAAAATCATTGTTGATGGTCTTTACAAAATGATCAGGGTGATTGTTTAGGGTAGGGCAGGGAAAACCATTTGATGCAAAAAACTGCACAGATCAAATGAAGAAAGACAAAAATGATTTTGGGATTCAACTTCAGATGATCAGATGAAGAACACATGAACACGTCCAAAAAAACTGAAAAAACTTAACCTCATTTGCAGCAGAAGCAGGGCCAAAGTAGACAGCTTGACCAGAAGACAGAAGACAAAGGTTATGAAAAAGCTCAAAAACATCACTACTAGGCTGATGAATTGCTGCAATAATAGTCCTCTGAATCCCATCCTTCTGATTCAAGCTTGCAATTCTGCTCATAACATAGTAAGAAGCTGCACTATCAAGCCCACTTGTTGGTTCATCAAGGAACAAAAGGCTTGGCCTTGTGAGAATCTCAATGCAAATGCTAACTCTCCTCTTTTGTCCTCCACTTATTCCTTTAGAACCTCCATTGTTACACCCTCCAATCCTTGTGTTAATGGCGTCTTGTAAACCCATTTCTCTTATTGTGAAGTCTGCTCTCTCCTTCTTCTCTGACTCGCTCATCGAATCGGGAAGTTGCAGCTGAGCTGAGTAGTGCACCGCTTCTCCCACTGTTAACGTCGTCAATATTGCATCCTCTTGTGTCAGATATGCCTGAAACATCAAAAACTCTATTATTGGATCTACAGCGGGAAAATAGGTGAAAAGTATCTATGTGAAAATTTTATTAGTCAATAGGACTTCAATTCGAATTCTAATACTCTCTATAAATAAATTCTTTAGAATACCGATATATCATGCCCTTTTAACTAATAAAATTTGTAAAGAGAGACTTTTTACTGATTTTTTCATCTATTGTTGTTAGAAATTAATTCGTGGATCTGTTGTTTATAAATGAAGTAAAGGGTATTAATTTCTCATACTGATGTTCCATAAGCTAGTGGTTGTTTGCGCCCATTGATAAGGATTTCTCCTGTCTGCTTTGCCTTTGTACGCAACCTACCTGCAATATATGATATTTTTATGATATAGTAATATAATATGGGTTTGTTTGTTGCAATCTTTTGTCTGTAATATACACAATTTAATTTGGAACAAAATCTGTCCTATTTCCATATATAATATAAAATCTACGAGAAGTGGTGTTATTTATAAGTTATGAATAAATTATGCGAATACTAAGGATTTGGTCCTTTTTCAAAAGAAAACATGAGCATATTCACATTGAAACCTGTCACCTTCACTGTGATGTTGGCTGATTCTAAGTAAAAGGTGTATTACTATTAATATATACAGAAACTATCTATCCACTGCCAAAAGATTGTTCGTTAAGGTAATATTATTTATTATTATTTTTCATTCTATTAACTGGTATTTTATAACCTATTGTTCATAATAAACGACTTTTCTCATCGTGACATTCTCTTAAATTCTCAAAACTTATATCGTTCCATTCTAGTAGGGACAGAGAACCCATCGTTGTCTTCACTACACTGCTAGAGGCTATACAAAAGTTAAAATAGGAAAACACTCGTCTTGAGGTGGACTTGCTATTTAAAAGTTTTCAATAGTTATCCATTCTGTACTTGACTACCTAGTGTTTAATATGGGCACAATAACCAGCACAACAAAAGTGCCTCCTTCCGAGTTCTCTAAGAAAGATCTTCTCAATGTTCTAGATATATGAACGACTCATTAATTTAATTTTAAAATTTATAGTTATTTATTCTAGTATAAATATCTCTTTTGAATTTAAACTCAAAATTGATAATGATGCGATAAGATTTATTATATTGTTAGACTAACTCTATATTTATTATTAAATGAAGGTATTTTTAAAAAAAATTATATTTATAACATTTTTATTGTTCCTACTTATCTTGATAGTTACATGTCATTTTCCAAATTTTGAAGGGACGTAATGTTATTTAGTTGGCAAACAAATTAAAGTACCTACTTGTAATTTCCCCTATTAAACATATTTTGATAAACGAGGAAACGAGTTAGGAAACATTGACAACCATGCATGGTAGCTACCTAGCTCTGTCGAAGACGACGGATGGACCAATTAAAGTCAACATTAAATTACAAGATTTTTTAATTAATCTATAAAGACCAATAAAAAACTAGTTAAAGATTTTTTCAATAAATTAATATTAAACTAACCTCCATCTCTGTCTATCGAGTCAGGCAAATTTACAATACTTCAAATCATGCGTAACATTTTCGCTAATAAAGTTGTAAAAATCAACAATAATTATTTCTATATGAACCTATTAGCTATATATCATATCTTGGTTTTTTCTAAATTCAAATATAATAATAGTTAATTGTATTTATAAGCTCAATTTATATAGAGTAAACATTTATTGCATTGACATGCACCATTTACTAATCCAGAGAAATAGAGAGTAACTAGAGTTTAGAATAATTATATTTAAATAACACAAAAAAAAAAAGGAATATAATTTCGTTGCACTATGAGAGAGGATCGTCCAAATTGTCTATCATTATTAGCTCTTAATTAATTAGATTACATCACATGAAATTAGAGGTCGAATTGAATGATGAAATTAAGAAAATTAAAGAGATAGGGGTCTAGTCATAAATGCCTATGAAATGAAATCAACTCGTATATTTTTCCCAAGATGGACAAGTAAATATAAATCTTATTTGGATTGTCGATTTAAAATTTGGACCCCTTGAACGTTATTATATTATTTCTTATTTTAAAATTTCAAACGTTCTTAATTATTAGATATTTAATTAGGTTTAAATTACATTAAAAAAAAAGGAGGACTTCAATTCTTTGCCCTTATATCCAAATTATTTCTCATCATAGCTTTCATGCTATAGAATGCGACGTAAAATTAGAGATACCAAGTTAAGTCAACGTCAATACTAGGGACTCTTATTACTTAAACAAGTACTTCCTCAGATTATTAATATAAAAATTATATAATAAATATATTTTAATTTTAAATATAATATTTTAATATATTTTATCTTTTAAAATTATATTTTTTTAAATATTTATATATAATTATATATTTTAAAATAATTTAATTTCTATCAAAGATAGTTTAAATCACATAAAATGATTAAATAGAGTCTTTAAGAAAAATTAATACATAATTATTAAAATAATTAATTTTTTTAATATACTTAAATTAATTAAATACTTATGTTAAAGAATTAAGATTTCATTCTCTATCTTGTGTATGTAACAAGCTTAATTGAAAAAAGTCTACCTTTTGCTCTCTGTATCTCGAGGGAGGGAGGGGGAGAGAGATATTACCTGCTAAGGCATCAAGAAGTGTGGACTTGCCACAACCAGAAGGACCCATAATGGCTAAGAGCTGACCTGGCTTGGCATAACCAGCGAGACCTTCAAGGATTGCCTTCGACTTGTCTTTCCCATTTGACACTGTCACCTTCAGATCCTGCCACGTCAGACATAGACCTTCTTCTTCTGCTGTTGCTGCTGCCATATCTGTTATATCTTCCTCCATTTCCAAGCTCACTATTTGCCCTACTCGTCTCGACGAGCCATGATGATTATCAGTTTTCTGCAGAAAGCAACTCATTACTCTCTCTCTCTCTCTCTTCTGTTTTCTGATCTCTCTGTTATGTTTGAGGCTAAACAAAGAGATATATAGAATGCTTCAGGTTCTGAACAAATCGCCTCTTATATATACACATGCCTTCGGCTTTTTCTGCTTATACAGTATTGATGAGTGCAGTTAACGTATTTAGTGTCTGTACATTGGTTTTTACAAAAAGAATTAAATTTAATTAAAGGAAGAGTTGATCATGCAATTAATGGATTTAACTTTGTGGGCTCCTATGCATTTTACTACTTTTGGTTTTAAACATATGATTCATTTAATGAGTTAATTTTAATTATAAATATAATATTTAATATATTTTATCTCTTAATTATATTTATTATTTTTTAAACTAATTTATCTAATATTCTATAAAATTATTTTAAAAATATTAAGTTATATGTGTTATAATATCTCTAAAATATTTTTGTATAATAATTATATTTAATATTAAATTTGACTCTAGATTTTATATTTTGGATATGATGACTGCTAGGTAGTAGTGGAGGGAGTAAGGGGATTGGTAGGAGCTGATAGTAGGTTTTCAATTTTTTTTTATTATTTCCTCTAATCTCTTTTATAAATAATAATTATCTAAATCATGTAGATTAAAATACTAATTACAATTAGTTTAAAATAATAAATGTGTTATAAATGTAGTTATTTATCTAAATATATCCTTATTTATTAATATAATTGTTAGTTGAGAAACTAAGTGCAAAAAGATGATAGAGCATATATAAAAAAATATGTAAGAGAGAAATGTAATTAATTAAAGATAAATATGAAAAAATATATATTAAATTTTTAGATAAACTATCTTTATAAAAAAGTAATATTATTTGTAAAAAAGGACAAATAAAATATTATATAAATGTTATATATATATATCCTGCCTTCATATTTAGGAAAAAACTTTCTATTTATACGCTTTTTACTCACGATCCCATCGGCTTCAGCCGATAGGAAAAAAAAAATGAGATCTATTTTTATCATCATAAACACATTATTACAATAATGTTATTTATAAAGTTATTTATAGAGTAGAGTTCAAATTTTTTTTTGAATACATTATAAATTTTTTTATTAAATATTTCATATGAATGGATATTCTTTTTCACGAGGAGTAACCATTTAATCCATATAAAGATTAATAAATATGTAAAATTAATATATAGCTAAACTTAAACTTACTTATTCAATATTTTTCATTAAGTGAACTAACGTTATTAAAATTATATGACTAAAATGTACTTTTTAAACTTAATTAAAGAATTAAAATAAAATTTGATGTAAAATTAAAGGTTGAAACAATCAAATTTATGTTAACAGTAAAAGTATTATTGTGATCATAAATTTAAATGTTAGCATAGACACTTATATTATAAGATATAGTTATAAATTTTAAAATTAAATATATGATAATATAATTTAATAAATAATATAAAAAGTATAGTTATGATAATTATTTATATCTATACGAGATATATAAAGGAAAATTTATTGATTCAAGAAGTTGAGAGAGAGATAGAGAGAGAGAGAGACTTATTATGGGATTTATTTGGCAGACTGTGATAGATACAGAGTGTTTTGATTGAATCTTTTTCCTAATCACGTGGTTAATAACATTCAGAGTGTTCCCTGGGCATAGCTGCCATATAATCAACGCAATGGAGGCATCACGGCTCACTTCTGTCAAAAGTCCATGAACGTTTATGGAAGTTAGGGGTGTCTATAGATAGAATTAGATAAGGTAATTTTTTACCTGGTGTTTTATCTAAAAAAAATATATGGGCTATATTTTATACTTTGATACCCATCCCTACTAGGTAAAAGTCCTAATAATTTTGAGATAGGCATTAATGAGTTGGGCATACCTAAATCGTGATATCATGATCATGTTGTGAAAAAAATCTGTAATTATAAACTTCTAAAATAATACCATATTCATGTGTCTTCAAGAGTTAAATAATATCTATAATTCACTAAGAATAAGATAATAAAGATAATAATTAAAATATTAAGATCCATTGTATATAAAAAATAAGCGTTGAAATCTAAATAGTTTGTAATTATAACTTTGTATCAATCTCCCAAATATTGACAAAGATAAAGTATTTAAAAAAATAAAATAAATAATTATAATTTGTAATGTAATCATATGATAATTAACAAAGTTAAAAGAAGAAGAAAAAATTAGTATAGTTATAAATATTAAAAGATATAATTTACCTATTTAACTACTTATATTTCTAAAATTACTTTATAGTTACCAGTAGCTATCATATTCTCCCTTCTAAGATAGAGAAAAAATAAAAAAAAATAAAAGAAGGTGTGCTCAGTTGTAGGGCAGGGCAGCCCCTATGCTCGGTATCCAACTCAAAAAATGCATTGGCTGTATTTTACAACCCGATAATCAACTCTATCCTATATTTATTGAGTTGGATAAAATATTTTTATTATGAGCTAAACAGAATATATTGGGTCATAGATTTTGTGCCCAACCCTAATAGAAGCAGTTGTACAAATTAAATAACAATACTTTACTTGTATATATTATTTCAAGTTTTTTAATCCTACTAGTAATATGTTTTATTTTTAAAATATTATAATTTAATTATAAATTTATATAAAAAAGGGCATATCATTAATTAAAGAATTTAATATAATAGATATAAAAAATCTAGTATAAATATTTTTCTATATAAGGGAAAAATTTACTGATTTGAAAAGTTGAGAGGGAGTAGAAAGACTTATTATAAAATTTATTTCGCGGGTTGTGATAGAGATACAGTTTTTTTTTAATTGAATCCTTTTCATAGTTATGCGGTTAATAACATTCTGACTGTTCCCTAGGTATAGCTAGCTGCCATATAATCAATGTAAGGGAGGCATCACGGCTCACTTCTGTCAAAAGTCCATGAACGTTTATGGAAGCGATTGTACAAATTAAAGGACAATATTTATTAGGTCAATATAATTAGAAAATTTAACATAATAAATATAAAAAAATTGATATAAATATTTTCTTTATACAAATTAAAGTATGAGTAATTAGTAATCACTCTTCATTTTTTAATACATATAATCTAATTGAAGAGATAATTTTAATTATAAATATAAAATTTATTTTTAATAATTATAAATTTTTTATAAATTATTTATATGGATATTTTCATAATAATAAAGTAAGAAAATTATATATTAAATTAAAAAAATAATTATAATATTTTAAATAAAATACAATATATTAATTAAAATTTTTAATTTAATTTAATTAATTAAATAAGTTATATATTAAGTCAAATATGATAAGGAGAAGTTCAATTTATTTTTTAAAACTTTTTCCCTAAGATGATAAGTTGTGTTAATTTGTTTGCATGCCTCCATGGCGAGGTGTAAGAGAACCAATAAAAAAGCTAAAACTTATAATGAAAATTTTACATTATGAGTATTTTAAATACTTGCATTTAACTTCTAACTATTAATTATTTATTTTTTAAATTTTATTTTTGTGTGCATAACCCTTCAAATTTTGGTTAATATAATATACAGATAATATTTCTAAACCTTAAGTTGTGTGAGGTTGCACAGGTAATATACATAAATAATTGTATAGAAATTATCTACATAAATGTAAAAATTTAGGGAGTTCATTGTAAAATTTTAAAAGATCTAGATGCTGTTTGTATATAATTCAAAATTCATGAAAGTTATGTATAATTTAGCCGATTTTATATTATTGGTCTAAATGATTAATAAAAGAAGCAGGTGCATGTAGGTTGTAGTTGCGTCATGGCAACGTGGGGAGGAAACATGGCTTTCTTAATAACAACAATGACTATACATACACCCCGTAGTGATATAAATTATGCCTGCGATGTTATATAATAAGATATTTCAGTGGTGAATTATGTGTGTATTTAGTTTATGGTAAAACTTAGATTTTAAATTTAGTTTTTGTTAAAATTTAAATTTTAAAAAATTTTAAAATAAATAATTATATTTGTTTAAAAGAATTTTTAGACTAAACTATAGTTTAAAATTAAAGTTTTAGATAAACTTGTCATAGTAACTTATAGAACAGTAAAAGAGTCTATAGATTAACTAATTATTATATTACCCCTATTTTTTCTTATACCTTCTCTTCTCTCTCATTTATTTTCTACACCGTCTATCATGTCTCATTTCTCTTTTACACTATCTCATCTATCTCATATCTCTTTTACACCCTATCTCCTATTTCGTCTCTCTTTTATACTATATCTCATCTCTCATCTCTCTTATAGACCCTTTCACTTCTCTTACCTCTCTCATATCTACTATATTTAATAATTATACCCCTTTTCATAATTTACCAATAATAAAAGTACTTTTAAAAATAACTATCTAAACACTCATTTATTCAAAATCACTTTTTTTTTCTTCATAAATTCTTCTCCATAAGCCCTTTTATAAAAGCTATCTAAAAACTCTTTTTTTTATAAGTCATTTTCTAAAATTCTATCCAAACGGGCCCTATAGCGAGGAATTGGAAAAAATATATTATAATTGATTAATTATTTATTATTATAAATTTTAATTGTTGTTAACATTTGAAATATTACAAAAATTTAAAATTTGATATTTGAAAGATTTTAAGACCCCACTTTAATCTTTGAAAAAAATTTAAATTATATGATAGTAATTAACCAGCAATTCTATTAAAGTGGAGTTTACAATTTTTTGAAGATCAAAATGTAATTATTGATTATAATTTTCAGATAAAAAATTTAAAATATTAAGTTAGGTGATTTAGACTAATTTTGAATATTACAAAATTTTTAAATTATAATTGATGAACAATGAATTACTAAAAAAATCTTGAAAATATATATGCTAGTGAATAATATAATAATTAAATTAATTGTGTTTAGGCATAAATAGTTCTCACGCATAAGTCTTTAGGTAGGAGTGTTATGAGAGATGTGAGGTAGGAGTGTTACGAGAGATTTGGAGGAAAGAGGAGGGAAAAATTTTCTCAGTTTGATTTAAAAAAAATTAGAGAAGTTGGGTTAATAATTTTTAATTAATTTTTTTATATTTTTATTTTACATATTTTTATTAAAATTTTGTAACACAACTTTTTTAATATTTTAAAATTCAAATCAAAATTAAATCCTTCATTCTAAACAACCTCTAAATAAACAGAAAATTTTATATAAAAATCACTGTAATAAATTTATTTTAAAAAATTTAAAAAAAAACTTTAAAATTTTATTGTAGTTTAGAGGCTGAACTGAAATTCATTTTTTTGTAATATCAAGAGATAAAAATACCCCACTAATGAAAGGAAGAAAAATAGGGGCATTGATAAAATAAATAGGAATATTAACAAGATAAATAAAAATATTAACAAATTTCTTATTTATATTATTAAAATATATATTTAAATTGTTAAAACTTCTATTATTCTTATTAATGTCCCCATTTATCTTATTATTTTTTTATTATTTTTGTTAAAGCCTATATTTTTATTGTTAGTGTTCCTATTTATCTCGTTAACTCCTTTATACATCTGGTGAATCTTTTTATTATTTTTATTTATCTTATTAATATCTCTATTAATTTTGTTAATTTCTTATTAAAATCTATATTCTTCTTATTAGTATATATATCTATCTTGTTAATTTTTTTATTATTGTTGAAACCCTTATTCTTCTTTCTTTCACTTGTGAAATGTTTTTGTCTGTTGGCATCCTAAAATTAATTTTAATTCAGCTTGAAAATAGTAAAATTTCAGAATTAAAAAAAAATAAAACAAAATTGTTATTTTGGTCATCCGATAAAATTTTATCCTAAATATATGGGAAGGATCGGATATAGTTCTTTGGTGGGGTCCAGTTTGTTGGAAAATTTAACGTGTGGGTTCATATGAATTCATGAGATCAACGTGGAAATTTCAAAGCTATTGAATTAAAATGGTGTCACATCCATGTACCATGCAAGTTGGTTTGTTTGTGTGAAGTTGATATGCTTAATTAGCATTATCTATTCAAGTGGTTGAGCTTTATGAGAATTTTGAATACTCCTCTGTCCTAACTTTATATGGTATATTTAAGATATTTAGTTTGATACTCAAATTTATATATTTTTAAAATTATTAATATTAAAAGGAGGTTAATTTATCTTATTAAGAATAGTTTCAATACAAAAATTAAAAAATATTTTAAAAAATTAATATATATTTTATATAAATAATTAATTTAATTAATTTTTTAATATATATAAATTAGTTATATAATTTTTATGTACATACAAATATGGAGGGAGGGCTAATTACTGCTATCATATCATGAGGGCCCTATGTAATTTGAAGTGGGATTCTTATTACGAGGAAATAGTAACTTACATGAGTTGATTTTTCTATAGCTTGTGTTATTTCCTCTATTTTTGTGGCTGAAGGATTGGCTTTTTATTTGCAATTATATTTTGTGTTATGTTTTAATATAATAAATTAAATATATACTTTTTTTTATATAGGGGTTGTTATTTTATAGGGATGTATATGGGTAGTACAGTCTCCTGCCGGACACCTTGCTCAAAAAATACATGAGTTACATTTTACAGCCTGATGCCTAGCCCTACCCGATAAAAGCCTTAATAATTTTGGGCTGGGCATGGGCAGGCTAAGCATACCCAAATCATAATGTCATATTCATGTTATAAAAAAAATATACAATTATGATTTTCTAAAATAATACTATTGTCTTCAAGAGTTAAATAATATCTATAATCCACTAAGAATAAGAGAACAAATATAATAATTAAAATTTTGAGATCTATTGCATATAAAAACTAAACGTTGAAATATAAGTAGTTTATAATTATAACTTTGCATTAATCTCCCTAAAATTGATAAAGATAAAGCATTTAAAAAATAAAATAAATAATTATAATTTATAATGTAATCATATGATAATTAATAAAGTTAAAAAAAGAAGAAAAAATTAGTATAGTTATAAATATTAAAAAATATAACTTACTTACTTACTTAATTATTTATATTCTTAAAATTATCTTACAGTCATCAGTAACTATTATATTCTCCCATCAAAGATAGAAAAAAAATAAAAGAAGGAGTGCTCATGGACATGATAGTCCCTGTGTCTGGTGTCCAGCCTGAAAAATGCATGGATTATATTTTACAGTCCGATATCTAACCCTGCCCTATATTTATCAGGTTGAGTAGGGTATTTTTATTGTGGGTTGAGCAAGATATATCAGGCTACAGGTTTTATACACAACTCTATTATTTTATTGACTTTTTGTTAGATTAATAAATTGACTTTTATATGTATATAAGAAATGTCGAATTGCATTTTATACACAAAATTGAATTCAACAATTTTATTTTATGGAAAATATTCAGAGGAGTTTGGTTGTTTATTGATAGTAAGATTCGAATTTACACACACACACACACACACATATATATATATATATATTTTTTTTTTTTTGAAATGAGTCACTTTCTTATTTTCTTCTTCGTCTTTTTGGGAGTCAATGTTTTTGCCTCTACCGATTTGACAGCCGACACATGCTTTAAAGGCCCCGTACCAGGGCATGTTCATGAGTACACACAGCTAGCAGTACAAACGCTTGACTTTAAACCTCCAAATCCTTACATAGGCGATATTCAAAATTCTTAAAGAGCATGTCAGTAGACTTTTAAAAAAAGTTTATAAAAGATCCGGATTTTAAGATATTTTTTTTAAAATATTTATTGAAGAATTTATAAGAAGAAATGAGTCCGGATGAATAAATGCATGGATCATTATTATTATAATAATTTTATAATTAATAAATTATTAAAAAATATATGAGATTAAAAAGTTATTTATCTTTAGCACACATAGCGATGCATTGCTCATTCTCTTTTTTCCATCTCTTTTATTCTCTCATCACCTCAAGCATCTCTATCACCTCCACCATTCAACTCCTCCCTTCATTGCTGCTATTTATCATCGTCATCTTCCCCCCCACTAACCCCTCTATAGCTAGTTGATGACAACTGTTCTCTCAAACCGACACAGACACTTCGAGTCACCTCTACCATAACATCATCTCCACCTCTAGTCACCCCCTCAATCACTAACACTGACATATCTCCACCTCCTATAGCTGAAGACTGCAACACCGTGTGAGTGAGCAATAAGCAGCGATAATGAGACAGCAAGTGATTATTATTGACAGTAGTAGAGAGAAAATGTTAAAAAAAATAAAATAAAATAAAATAATTTATAAATCCATTTTTTTGTTTTAAAAATTATTTTTAAAAATTTATTTAAAATTATAGTTTAATCTATAATTTTTTTAGATAAATAAGACTATTTATTTTAAATTTTTTAAACTAAAATTTAGATAATAAATTTTTCTTTTTAACCAAATATGTCCTTCTTAAATATTTTCCCTATTTATTGCGTTTGAATTTTATATTAACAGGAAAACAAATGCAAAATATTATTAATTTTTCATTAGCAAATTACTCTTCTAGCCTTCTTTATTGTCAGAGAATTAAATCATCATAATATACTATACTCTTAAAATCTTATAATACTTAATTATAATTTAATTATAAATGAATCTATGTTAATCTAATTAAATATTTTTAATTAATTATTTTGTCTATAAGCCATAATAAATAATTCCATTTTAATCTTTAAAAAATTTTGAGTTTTATAATAATAATTAATTAATAATTATATTAATTGATTCTATGATATTTTAAATATCTAATTATAATAATGATTTATAATAATTATAAATTACTTTAATTTTTAAAAAAATTTGTGCTTCCATATAGTAATTAATTATATAATATATTAAATTTTTTAATTATAATAGTAATTTATAATAATCATAAATAATTAATCAATTGTAACATATTTTTCCTATTTATTGTGCAATATACTGGATAAAAATATCTAATTTCTAATATAAATGTACTCTTCTAGTCCTACTTATAAGGTAGATTTTTTTATCCTATTTATAAGATATATCATTAAATTTTTATTATTAATATATAATTTTATATTTTATTTATTATTATATTGCCTTTATTCTCATAGAATATAATGTATATTAAATAAAGATAAAATTTAAAAGTTTTTAAATTTAAAAATATTTGTATAAAGTATAATAAAAATGACTTATAAATAGGATTAAATAAAAATTATTTTATTCTTAATAATCATAAATAATTAATCAATTGTAACATATTTTTCCTATTTATTGTGCAATATACTGGATAAAAATATCTAATTTCTAATATAAATGTACTCTTCTAGTCCTACTTATAAGGTAGATTTTTTTATCCTATTTATAAGATATATCATTAAATTTTTATTATTAATATATAATTTTATATTTTATTTATTATTATATTGCCTTTATTCTCATAGAATATAATGTATATTAAATAAAGATAAAATTTAAAAGTTTTTAAATTTAAAAATATTTGTATAAAGTATAATAAAAATGACTTATAAATAGGATTAAATAAAAATTATTTTATTCTTAATTTGTTATTATGTAGATTATCAATTTTTAAAATATATATTAAATAAAGATAAAATTAAAAGATTATTTAAATTTTAAAACAGATTTAATTATACTTAATTTTTTTCATTCTGGTGATAAATCATGTTAGAAGTAAGTCAGGATATGGGAGTATAATATTCATGTAGAAGGTAGAACAGGACACAATCCTATTGCCATTGGAACTCTTGATTTGATGGGGTAAGCATTTTAACCTGTCTCCTTAGGCCAAGTTTGAAATGGCGATGATGAATGAATCTCATAACACAATCCTACTAAAATGGCCCAGCGAAATGAATGTGCTGCGTCAGCTATCACCGAAACTAATCTCAAACATCGGTGTAGATAAAAATTACTAACATAAAATTTATTTTTTAATAATTTTTTATACATATAAATTAATTTAAATTTAAAATATTATATCAAATTTTATTGGTTTTTGTTCTAAATTATTGTTTGTTGGGTCTTGAAAAGATTCTATAAAAATTCAAACCCAATTGACCAGACCGGTGAGAGTATTCTCTTAAAAATTTTAGAGTAATTTGTAATCCAAAAAAAAAAAAAAGAGTAATTGTTCAAACTGCACTATATATATTTTTAGTTTATTATTAAACTTAAAAAATCTCAGTTTAATTTAAAAAAATACTATTAGTTTATTGTATTATTTTATATTTTTAATATAAAAATTAATTGATTAATTTAAATAGATTCAAAAATTAAATTAATTAATTAATTATAATTAATATAAAATTAGTAGATTAATTATAATAAATTAAAATGTATATAATATAAATTTTTTTAAGAGTTTAAATTTAATTATAATTAATTGATTAATTTATTTTTTAATTTATTTTAATAAAATTAGTTCGTTAGTATTATATTAAAGGTCTATTTGGATAAGATTTTGTAAAAAAACTTATAAAAAAAGGTTTTTAGGTAGCATTTAAAAAAAGATTTATGGAGAAAAACTTATGAAAAAAAGTGGCTTTGAATAAATGAGTGTTTGAATAATTATTTTTAAAAGTACTTTTATTATTGATAAATTATAAAAAAGATATAATTATTAAATATATGAGATAGAATAGATAAGAGATGAGGGATGGGAGATGAGAGATGATGTAGAAGAGAAATGAGAGATGAGAGATAGTGTAAAAGAGATATGATAAAGGAGAGCGTGTATAAAAGAAAGGAAAAAAGAGAGAGGGTATAGAAAATAAATGAGAGAGGAGAAAATGTGTAGAAGAGATAAGAGAGAGAATATAAAAAAAATAGGAGTAATATAATAATTAATTAGTCCATAAGCTCTTTTACTATTTTATAAACTATTCTGATCAATTTATCTAAAATTTTAGTTTTAAACTATAATTTACTCTAAAAATATTTTTAAATAAATATAACTATTTATTTTAAAAAAATTAAACTTTAATTTTAGAATAGTTTTGCCATGGAACTAAACAAATACTAAGGCCCTATTTGATATGGATAATTTGAAAGGAAAGGGAGAGGAGGAGAGGGATTTTACTTCCCTCCTATTGTTTGACTCTATAAAACATTTAATAAATGAGGAAATTTTTTTTACCTCTCTCCAACTTTGTCTCCCCTTCAAATTTAGGGGAATTTAAAGGATAGGTATAAAATTATTATTTTATAATATTAATATATTTATAATTTTTTAATATCTCAATATTATTCTTCTATTATATTTTATTAAAATATTCTATAAAATAATATAAGATAAATTTATTTATATAAAAATATTTTTTCTTTCTTTTTTTTAAACTAAATAAAGTAATATAAAAATATCTACTCTCTTCTCCACTTCACTAATATTAATCTAAATAAAATAATAATAAAATTTCTCTTATTCTTTTCTTCTTTTTTTTTCTATTAAAATATTTTCCTTCCCTTTTTCTGGTGACCTAAACATAGCCTAAGAAACTGAGTAATTCCAAAGCGTCATTAGAGTTTCCAAAACGATAATCTAACAAGGTGTGAAAGGGTACACATATGCAGTCTCACGTGGCCTTATTTTAGTGGACGGGATTGGGTTGTAGTTTTTTTTTTTGTAAAGAAGAGGGCTATACGCCCAAATTAATCCATCTAATTATAGTATAAGGGGATGACTTCCTAAATACTCAGTAGAAACAAGAGTCCTTAATTGTGAAGGACAAGAATAAAATAACGCTGTGTTCTTCAAACCTTCCTTAGCAAGGGCATCCGTAATTTTGTTCTGACCTCTAGAAATATTTTGAATTTTCACCTCCCAAGATAACTTTAGAAGATTCTGAATTTGATAGATTAGTAAACTACATCTTCCTCCAGTCATATTTGTCAACATATTGATCACATTCTTAGCATCTGATTCCAGAATAATTTTCCTAAATCCTTACTCCCAAGCTATTTCAAGCCCTTTATAGATAGCCCACTGTTCTGCTTCAACCACAGTGCACATGCCCATTTGTAAATCCAATAATCCAATTCCCATAACAATCCCTCATAACCCCACCACATCCAGCTTTACTGTTTGCTGCAGAACAAGCTCCATCCACATTAAGTTTGACCCACTCCATTGGTGGAGGTTGCCAACTAATTGAATTTGAAACCCTTAAATCATTAAAAACTTGATCCTGTTGCATTTGCACAAATCCTTTCCAAGTTTGCAAGATCACCAAATCAGGGTTCAATGGTTTAACAAATTCCTGATCAAAAGTAGATTGATTTCGTCACTTCCAAAGCTTCCATATTGAAACTCCCTATAATAGACTCCAATTGGTATTGTCATCCACACCTATCTTCCTTCTAAGATTCAACGCAAACCAATCTCTTAAAGATGTCCTAAAGAAGGAAGAATAAAATCTGGGGTGAACTAAACTTCACCAAATTTGGGTAGCATAAGAACAATCCCGAAGAATATGCAAAACATCTTCAATATCTTCACTGCAGTAATGCACACAGCCCTATTTGAAGACCATTTGCTTCTCCATTCATTAGTCGAAAGCCGGTTATTAAATGTTAACCACATAAAAACTCTAATACGCTCAACACCTTTCCACTTCCAGATGTCTTTGTAGATAAGACTACAATTATTCTCATCTTGATTTTCAATGAGGTAATATGCACTCTTAATAGTAAAACAGCCATCAATGGTAGCATTCCAAAGCATAACATCATTCCCTGCTTCTTCCATAGAAGGTATCATACTTATTAACTCTTGGAAAGCATTACTTGGGATAAACCCAGCTAGACTTTGGTACTTTCAAGTTCCTTCCTCGACCCAATCAGCTACTTTACTATTTTCTTCTTCAATAGTGAGTGGCCTAAGACACATCCCCTTTAATGTTGAATTAGGAAACAACCACTTATCCGTAAAGAAATTAACCAGTTGCCCATTCCTGATCTGCCATCTAGTCTCTAATTCCAATATTTCCTTTTGTTGTGATATGAACTTCCACAGAGCAGAATCTCCCTTTTTAGCATCCAATAAATTGACCTCATTTCTCAAGATATATTTGTGCAACAGAATATCAACCCACAAACCTTTGTCACTCTTCACAATCTTCCAAGCAATTTTCGCACCACATGCACGGTTAAACGACTCCAATTTCTTGAAACCAAACCCACCATATAATTTAGGTTTAACAATCTGCTCCCATCCAATAGGGTGAAAACCATGTGATTCTTGACTATTTCCCCATATAAAATTTCTTTGCAATCTCTCAATTTCCTGGCAAATAGAAATCGGAACTTTAGAAACTTGTATAGGATAGACAGGTATGGAACTCAGAACAGATTTGGCTAAGGTGATCCTGCCAGCAACTGAAAGAGTGCTCTCTTTCTATGAAGAAAGCTTCGATTTAACCCGATCAATAATGAACTGGAAAGTATCCCTAGGCTTCCTCCCTCTGATGATTGGAAACCCTAGGTATTTCCCTATGTCCACTGAAACAGACATTCCTGTAATCCCACTGGTTCTTCTCTTACTGTTAACCTGGACCTTAGGAGAAAAGAATATTGAAGATTTGCTCTTATTAATCTTCTCCCCAGAGGCTATACAAAATTTATCTAAGCAATTCATTATACATGTGGCTTGATTCTCAGTTGCCACTCCAAACAAAAGCAGATCATCTGCAAACATAAGATGAGATATGTATGGATCCCCTAGTAATGTAATAGGTTTCCAATTCCCTGCATTCACTGAATCAGTAATTATATGGGATAATCTTTCCATGCAAAGCACAAACAAGAGGGGTGAGATAGGATCTCCTTGACGGAGCCCTCTTTTAGGATAGAAAAATTCAGTTTGAGCTCCATTCCACAACAAATTATAAGCAACAGATGTAACACAATTCATAATAAGATTAATAAGTTTAGAATCAATACCAACATCAATAAGTACCTGTTGAAGAAACTCCCATCTAATACGATCATATGCTTTCTCCAAATCAATTTTTAAAGCCATTAAACCAATTTTACCTTTAGCCTTCTTCATTGTATGCATTATCTCTTGGCCAATTATAATATTGTCCTGTATGGATCTACCTTTTATGAAACTTAATTGAAAGGGAGAAATAATATCATCCATCACCTTTAATCTACTAACAATCACTTTAGTAATACATTTATAATGAACAGTGTATAAAGCAATAGGTCTAAAATGGCCAAGCACTTCAGGATTATCCCTCTTCGGTATAAGCGAAATGAGAGTCCTGTTTGCTTTAGCCTCAAAAGTTCCACTCTCAAAAGTATCTTTCACAAATTTACAAACAAAATTACCTATTGTACTCCAATTAGCTTGATAAAATATAGGAGAAAACCCATCAATACCAGGAGCCTTATAAGGTCCCATAGAAAATAGGGCTTCCTTAATATCCTTATCATTAGGCACTTGACTCATAGTACAAAGGTGATCTTTAACCTCAGAAGGAAAACAAGTTAAGGTTTGCGGATTACAATTATTACTATCAGAAACATTATAAAGACTCTTAAAATAATCTATAGCTATCAATATCAACTGGGATTCATTCTCAACCCATATCCCTTTAGAATCCTTAAGAGATCTAACTCGATTTCTCCTTCTTCTCATTTTTGTTTTAAGATGATAATACTTTGTATTCCTATCACCTTTAGTAATCCATTCAGTTTTAGCCTTTTGAAACCACTTAATCTCTTCTAATTTTAGGATCTTTTCTAATTCAGCTTGCAAATCATTTTCAAGAGAATTTAGAAATTTTGAATAAATATAGCTAGGTGCTCTTTGAATACCATTTAACCTAGCAAGTAGATTCTTTTCCTTATTCTCCACCAATCCAAAAATATTTTTGTTCCAATCAGCAAGATCCTCACCTAATTTTTCCAGGGATTTATTAAAATCTTCATTCTCAATCCAAACATCATTAATAAACTGTTTAAATTTTTCGTGAGTTAACCACATGGCCTCAAATCTAAAAGGTTTATGTTTTCCAACTAAAGAATTATTATGTAATTGTAAAACAATAGGATTATGATCAGAGAATTGAGTTCGTGACAGTACCTTTAGAGAGCTATCTGACAGTATATCCAGAAAAATATAATTAGGTAAAGTTCGATTTAATCTTTCATAAAGGCGAGAACAACCAGCAATTTGGGGCTCCTTCCATGTGAATTTTGGTCCTTGGAAGCCCATATCAGATAGTCCACAATCCCTTACTTTATCTTGGAACCAGTTTATTCTACTAAAATTGCAGGCAACTCCCCCCATTCTCTCATTTGATTGAAGAATATCATTAAAGTCACCATAAACAACCCAAGGCATAAAAATAGATTTAGATAAAACCTGTAACTCCTTCCATAGTTCCTGTCTGAGATTAGAATGCGGAATAGCATAAATAGCCGTTAGTAAGAAAGGAGGATGCCCAGCAACTTCACATCGGAAGTGAAAGAATTGCTTGTTTTGAATAAGTACCGACACTTTAATTCGATCACTTTTCCAAGCTGCTATCAAACCACCCGAACGACTAGAGCTAGGAATCATTTTCAAAGAATCAAAACCCCAATTATGCAGAAAACTAAACCGAGCTTCTGAGGAGTATTTTGTTTCAGCCAAGACAATTAAACTTGGATTTGGATTTAAACAAACAACCTTTAAATTTCTGAGAAGCCCATTCTCACAAGCTCCTCTAACATTCCAATATAAGAGATTATCCATAAATAAAATTATAATATCAAAAAAACAAAACCCAAATAATATCATACAGGTGAGTTTCAAAACCCAAAAACTTAAACCCAAAATTCACTTAGACCCCTTGTGTGATTTGGGTCTCATTCGCCATTATATCCTCACCCTTTTCTAACTCCACATTTACTATTGGAATTTGACTTAAACCCACACACCCCATGGATCCATGTACATCATCCCCAGGATCCATTTCCTCAATTCCTATTTCTTGTCTAATATGACTAGAATGATATTGGGCCTGATCATGATCCATTATTTCCTCTCCTTCCTTTGGCCCAATATTATTCTCCTCCTTATCATTTAAAATATCTCCCTTTAGCCCAATTTCATTCACGATAAAAGCCTCCTCCTTATCATTTAAAATATCTCCCTTTAGCCCAATTTCATTCACGATAAAAGTCCCCCCATTAAGACCAATCTCATACTCTTCCATATTCCTTCCTTGAAGCCTAATATCTTTCTCTCTTAAAGGCCCACCTTGCGTCCCCCTCTCACTCCCTTCAACCACATCATATCTCTTTTCATATCCAACATTTCCCTCATTTTGCATTTGTTGTCTTATCCTTTTTTCTTTCCTCAGCGTCCAGAACTCTCTCTTCCCTTATTAAATGCTTCTGACACCTGCATACCTACCTCTCTAATTTCATTTCTTCCATCTACTACCGTAGCCATTTTCCCGTTGTTCCTTCCAACACCAACTCTCAGCGTATTGTCCCCTGTTTTGAATGTTGACGGTGCGCACTATTCATTCATCATTACAAATCGTACCTGGTCGTCATCTCCCATACCATCTCTGTGTTCCAATGCCTCAGCCAATACACCAAACCTTGAACCGTTGTTTTCCGGCTGGTATCTTTCAGCTCTGTGGTCCTTTTGTTTGCGCTGTCGATGAGGCTTCTGAACAACCCGCCATTGTTCTCCTTCTCTCAGGGAAGTACTAGCTTCATTCTTCTCCTGAATATTCACCTTTTGCTGTTCATTTCCAGTGGCCTGATTTTCTTGTGGTTGACCTCCTTTAGTCGGACAACCTTCAAACCGGTGACCATATAAATCACACCCAATACATAATAAATGTAATCCTTCATACTCCAAATAATATTCTCCCCCATCTAAAGAGAAGCCTGACATTAGTTGCTTGCCCAGATCTACCAGCACACACAACCTAGCGTAATGACCTCTCAGATGTCTTGAAGTGTTCATGTCCACCTTGAGAGTCTCCCCTATCCTATTACCAATTATGGTTAGTGCCTCTTCATCATAATATTCCAATGGCATTCTTGGCACCCTTATCCAGACCGCTACCTTGTCCACAGTAGCTTTTTCTGGTCGAAAATTAGGTTCCCATGATCTTACCGTCAAGTAGTGATCATAGATCATCCAAGGATCACCTGTTAGAGCATTGAAATAATCATCTCTATTTGACAGTTTTACCACATATAATCCATATCCAATGTTGATTAAATTTATCACACCATGCTTAGCCCATGGCGCCTGTAATCTCACTTGGAGAGCTTTATAACTAATATTTCTGTCTAACAATTTAACTATAACAGCTCGCTTCTAAGCTTTAAATAGACGCTTTCTCATTCTTCCAGAGAGAACAAAAGATGGGAAATTCCTTGATGGATCCTTTGAAGTTTTGAACAATAGTTCCTCCATCTCCTTCTCTGTCTCTTGCGATAAGTCATCTGACATTGAATCATCAGATGTGGTACCCTCCTCCTCCTCACCATCATCATCTGAGGGATCATCATTTTTGTCAGTACCCTTCAGTTTATCAGCAAACGAAGGTTGTCCATTTGTTCCCAACTTTGGCCATTGATCCTGATATGCTCCGCCTTCTATTAACTTGCTATCATTCTTAATCTTCTTTGCACTGCGCAATAATTGATCGTCCTCCTCCATAGATGGAGGAATCAAAGTTTGCTTCTTTCGAGAGAGAACTAACGCCATTTCCGATCTAATCTGCACCAAACTGAAAAACGGTGGGTTGTAGTTAGATCGGAGGTGAATCCCGCCTTATCCAGACCAGTCTGTAAAAAAGGTTGAACTTTCTCAGTTCTTACCGTTACCACCTTCTTCCAGTTTTCTCTCCATTTTTTCCCTCTCTCTCGTTACTATAGAAACAGAAGAGAAGAGCTTGGAAATGCACTTGTCTCTGTAATGTTTTCCACATTCTGTAACCTCACTCAAGGCTCCACCCTCCAGATTCAGAGCTGCTTCATTAAAAGGCAAGTTCTCTCCCTTTCTCTTCCCTCCCCCTCTCTCTCTTTATCTTCTGTAAACTTCGATTGAAGCTAGCACACTGTTGTTCTCATACTGTGAGAAAATTCCCCTCCGTGAGAACTAAGATTAATGGAAATTATTATGTTTCAGGAACTGTGTGAGCTCCAAGAGACCATCTTGTAATGTTGGAGGAGTGTTTGATAGAAGATATGGAAGTCAACTTCTTGTCCGATTAGATTTTAATAAATTGTAAGAATTTTAATGTTATATTATTTAATTTAATAAAAAAAATATAATTTTTTATGGAGATAAAGATATTTTAAAAATATTAAAAAAATATTATACTAATTAAAATAAGATATAAATTTAATTTTAATATTTTTTTTTAATTTTAAAGGGGAGAGGAGGGCTTTTAAAACTTATGAAGCTAAATAAAGGAAAATTAGTCAAATTCTTTTTTTTTATTTTCTCTTCTCTTTTCAAAATTACTCATGCCAAATACATCTAGAGAGAAGGAAGAAAAAATAAATAGATTTTAATATTTTGATAGGAATAATAAAAAGGGAAAAAAGAGTTTTAATGTTATATTTTTTAATTTAGAAAGAAAATAGAGATTTTTTTTATATAGATAACTATAAGATATAAAAAGAATATTTTAAAGATAATAAAAATATATTATGGATATAATAGTTAAAATATTTTAAAAATTTTCCTTCCTCTAATTTTGTGATACTAAAGAAGAGAAAATAGTTAAATTATATAGATAAATGTAATATGTAGAATGGATATTTTAGGAATATTAAAAAATGTTATAGATATAACGTTTAAAATAAGGGAAAATTTATTTTTTTACACAAATATCTCAATTCTAGAGGGAAAGGTTATTAGGGGTGTAGAGGGGATAGAAAATCTTAAAATATTTTTTCTCTCACTCTAAAAATTGTGGTACCAGATAAAAAAATTGATAAAATCCCCTGTTTCTCTTCTCTCTCTTATAAATCCCTCGTACTAATCACACCCTAAGTCACTCTTTCCAATGAGGCTGGTTAGGGTCATCTTAGCTTCATGACTAGAGTAACACGAGATAGTCAGAAAATTCATCAGTTCGGTAAGAAACAAATGAAGGAGGCACTCCCTATTTATAGTGTAAGGTAAACAATATTTTAGGGAGGTGGAATCTCATTTTAGGAAACCAGCACTTTCCAATATTCCTTGCTTTCCTCCAAATTAACAATCTATCAATAAATGCTATATCACAATAAATAGCCCGGCCCATCAAGAGCAGATCCAAAGTCCAACATATAGATTTTAAGGCCATCAACTTGATGACGATGGTGGATCAAGAGCCATACTAAATGGTCGTATAAGTCATAGATTTTGGTCAAATGAACATCCCTTAGTTTCATCATGGAGTTTTTGATTGTGAATTATAATTGTCATTACTTTTTACCTTGAGTTATCTGTCTTATTTTATTCCTTTTATTGTCAAATAGGTAGGTAGCGCGGCAGCTTACCTGCAGACAGGCCGCTTCTCATCTAGATGTGATCTCACTTGGCCGCCCTTCAGTTCTCATCATTACCTGACTCAATTTAAGGCGATTTCCAAAATTTTTCATAGGAATGTGTTCTGATCACTGTGAAACTCACTCATGACGAGAACTTTTCGCTGCCAATAGCTTTCGGATATACTTAAACTTCTATCGTGCAAATCACAAGCTTAGGAATCAATCTAAAATTTTATTCTTAAATCATTGTGCAATATTCTCAAAACAAGAAAGAACCTTGAATACTGTCTGATATTGTTCTGATATTGTTCTTAGGTAAATAGTTTCCTATATTTGGTCCACGGAAGCAATGATGTTTATGATTTTGACACTGGAGCTGATAAAAACAAAAAGGAATCAGTAGTCGACCTGTTTCGTAGGTGAGTTTTTAACTTATATTTCTTATCTGTGATTTCTTCTTCTTTACTTCAGGGTCTGTTATAGAATAAAAGCTGATCCTTTATTATTTATTTTTTTGAATATAATTTGGGAAGCCGAACTGGAACCTGCGTTGCTGCCTGCTCGTCTTGCTCTTGGCTTCAATGGGCTAACTTGGTCTGCTGTGAAGGCTGGAAATATACAATCAAACCAAAGAGAGATCACCCTGAGATGATTGGCCATTTTAGACATATTTCCTTGTGTACTGTGCATTATAAATGTATTACGAAGATCATTGTTGGTAGATTAAGGAATGTGTTGGATGGCATCGTTTCGCCTTTTCAGTCTAGTTTTATAAAAGGTAGAAATATTCAGGATAATATTATAGTTGGCCAAGAAATCATGCATATTATGAAGAAAGCTAGAGGAAGGACTGGATTGATGGCTATAAAGATTGATCTTGAAAAGGCATATGATCGCATTCGGTGGGACTTTCTTCAACAGGTTCTTCTAGATGTAGGTTTGGATTCTAATCTTATAAGTCTTATCATGGCATGTGTTACGTCTGTATCATATAATGTTTTATGGAATGGATCAAAAACTGAATGTTTCTCCCCTAAAAGAGGTCTCCGTCAAGGAGACCCTATCTCACCTCTTTTGTTTGTACTTTGCATAGACAGGTTATCTCATCTTATTTCAGATGCTGTAAATGATGGTCAATGGAAACCTATTTTGATTTCGAGGGGTGGCCCAGCTATTTCTCATCTGATGTTTGCTGATGATCTTCTTCTTTTTGGAGTGGCGAATACAAAGCAAGCTGAATGTATGATGGAGTGTCTTGACAAATTTTGTTTAGCTTCAGGAGAAAAAATAAGTAAGAGTAAATCTTCTATTTTTTTCTCGCCTAAGGTGAATAGCAATCTCAGAAGGAAAGTTTGTGAGATTACCGGAATGCAGGTGTCTGCCAGTATAGGGAATTATCTTGGGTTTCCAATCATCAGAGGGAGGAAATCCACAGAGACTTTTCAGTATATAATTGAAAGAGTTAAATCTAAACTTGCTTCGTGGAAAGAGAATACTCTTTCAGTGGCGGGTCGGATTTCTTTAGCTAAATCTGTTTTGAGCTCAGTTCCAGTTTATCCTATGATGGTTTCTAGGATTCCTATATCTATTTGCCAGGAAGTGGAGAGGATTCAAAGGAATTTTATATGGGGGAACAGTCAACATTCAAAAGGATTTCATCCTATTGGATGGGACCAAATTGTTAGACCAAGAATGAATGGGGGCCTTGGCTTCAAAAAGTTGTCTTCTTTTAATCGGGCTTGTGGTGCTAAAATTGCCTGGAAATTAGTCAACGGAGATAAAGGGTTGTGGGCTGATGTACTCTTACATAAGTATATGCTGAGAAATGAGGACAATTTACTTGATGCAAGAATAGGTGATTCTGCGCTTTGGAAGTTCATTTCTAATCAAAAAGACATTATAGAGCTTGGCACAAGATGGCATGTCAGAGATGGTAAAATGGTTAGCTTTTTCTCTGATAAATGGTTGTTTCCTAATAAAGTGTTAAAGGAGATGTGTATTAGGCCACTTACAATGGAAGAGGAGAATAGTAGAGTTGCAGATTGGACAGATTCAGGAGGCTGGGATTTCAAGAAACTTGCTACTCTTCTTCCAAGAGATGCTATCCAGAGGCTTATTAGTATGTTGCCGCCTTTGATTGAGGCAGGGAATGATGTAATGGCTTGGAATGCTACAAATGACGGGACTTTTTCTATCAAAAGTGCGTACTTTCTAATTGAGAATCAATCGGAAGACACATACAATTCCATTTATAAAGAGATATGGAAATGGAAAGGGGCGGAGCGTATTAGGGTGTTCATGTGGATTGCATTTAATAATCGCTTAGCTACGAATGTTTGGAGGAGTAAGTGGTCTTCAGCTTCTGCAGTGTGTCAGTTCTGTAATAAAGACAATGAAGACATCTTACATGTTCTCCGGGATTGCAGTTATGCTAGACAACTTTGGAGTAGGTTGGTTAATCCAAGGTTTTATTCTCTGTTTTTCAGAGCTTCTCTGCAAGACTGGTTTGCTTTAAATTTGAAAAAGGATTTTGGATGCAATGGGAGTATCGAGTGGGGATTAATATGGGGGGTTGCTATTTGGAGTCTTTGGAAGTGGAGGAATCACTATATTTTTGAGACAGATTTCTTGAAACCGCTGGATCCTTATACGAATATTATGAGTTCGTGGAGGAAATTTGTACAGGTTCAGGGGGAAGATGTGACGATGGAGGGTGTTACTCCAACTTTATCTAGGTGGCAACCCCCGCCGGTGGGATGGGTCAAGGTGAATGTCGATGGAGCCTGTTCGATGGCAAAAAATAAAGCAGGGTGTGGTGGTCTTATTAGGGATCACTCTGGGAAGTGGATAGCTGGTTTTACAAGGAGACTTGGTTCTTGTGATGTAATAGAAGCTGAGCAATGGGCGGTATACAAAGGGCTGGATCTTGCTTATTTTCTAGGATTTAAGAAGATTATTCTTGAATCTGACTCTAAGAATGTTGTTGACATGCTGTCCAAAGGGAAGGGGGAGAGATGTAGCTTGTTAGTTGCACAAGTACATAATCTTTTGAATCGCTCTTGGGACCTGAAGATCCAATATATCCCAAGAGCTCGCAATAAGGTAGCTGATGCATTGGCTAAGGATGGACTCTCTGCTACAGATATATTTTATACTTGTCCTCCAAGTATGGAGCCTCTGGTTTTCATGGATAGTCTGGGATGTAATCCCCTTATGATTTAGTATTTTGTTGTTGGGCTATTAGCCCTCTCTTGTAACCAAAAAAAAAAAAAAATTTGTTTCTAACTTGTGCAATAATTTGTGGTTATATATATCAGGTAAAATATTTTTTGTCAAACAACAGTGGTTAAGTCGAGTGATAAGGATTCCGATCATATTAGGAGAGTTACTTTTACTTATACTTTGACAATATTTAAATTTAACCCGGTAATACTAGATATCAGATTATTATATAAAAAAACAAAAGAATATTTTCTGCCAATATTAAGTTCATATTGGATTTGAAAACCAAATGAAAGTAATACTAACTTTGACATTCTGTGATTGATTCATTTGGTGCTGCATTATCCACCATTTCGGTTAAGTTACCAAGGACTGGGAGAGCCATTGTGTTTTGAAGCATTTGGTCCTTTTGCTACCACTGCTTTTTATTAATTGCAGGGCAGTGCAAGGTTATTTATCTCTCTTCTAAAGTTCATTGCCACTTTGGTTTACTGGTTCAAAGAGATTTTTTAAAGTAAATTCGATACACTAAACTTAGCTGATATTCACTTTTTAGTGGAATTCAATTTGTCTGTTCACGCCAACCATACACAGACAGATAAGCATGTTACATACTTTTTAATGGAGTTACCTGTAACATGCTTACATGACTATTCATGATTGACTTGATTTATATGCTTTTAATAGACAAATATGGAGTGAGCCTGACCTTTTAAATTTTTCTTTTATGCATTTGGAAATTTCATAGCATGATTGCTCATTCTATATAACTTTGATAGTGTGATGAACCATTTACCCTTAACTGGAACAGTTCTTTCGGCATCAGTTCTTGTAGGCTTCACAACAGCCCTAATTCTCTTTTGCAGTCATTTCCATCAGGTTACTTCCATTTCTGAATTTTTATTAGTAATCCATCTTTATCTGTTAACTTCAAGTTGCTGACTTTGCTTGTAAATGACTAAAATTAAGGTGGAAGGTGACACCGAAGTTGGAAAATTTTCACCGGACGATGCACATTTTCTGTTATTGATCTTAGTAATGTGATCATCATGTGAATCCACAAATGATTTCTTTTTTTCCTTTTCTTTCTTTCTTTGCTTCATTCAGGTCAGGCTTGGCACTAGCAAAGGTTCACAGATAGTGAAAGTTGCAGTCATGATGCTATATGCCCTTCTGGCTTTGTTTGGACTCAGCGGCTCTCTTCCTCTCACTTGTCTTGTATGTTTTTCTATACCTATGGACTTTGTTTGATTTGCATTATCTGGTCTTTAATGTAGAACCAGAGATTAAGAAAATTAGTTAAGTTAGTTATTTATAAAAGAAATTGTTAATTTCCCTAAAATACCCTCTTGAATTATTTGTATTGGAACTACCCCAGAATGAAAACCTCTTTAATAATCAATAGAGATAGTTTGGAGAAAAGATTATAAATTTAGGAGACAAAGTAGATTAAAATCTTATATTTATGATCAAAATAAATCTCTAACTAACTTTTATGTGTAGGACTAGATGGGGTATTATTTTTTTATCATTACTCATATAACTATATCATTAAATGGGAAGAATTGTTGATCAAGAAGTTCTCACACTTATCCGACTGTCTCTGCAGTATGTCTGATTTGTGCCCTTCTTTTAGGGTACAGTGACTATTAATTTGGACAAGGGGCTTATAATTTTTGTGTTGTTTTGTGATATCAGTGCCCCCTGTGCGCTGACTCTTCCTATGGGAAGCTAGTGGTTAGGTTTGTCCAAGACAACCGCAAGGTAATAAGGAGGACTTTTGATGAATCTTTGGCAACATTAATGTGTTATGATGTTTAACCTAATTAAGTTGTCTGTTTTTTTTTTTTTGCAAAGGACAAGCAAAAGATTTTCATGGCTAAGTACTTCTGTGCGAGGCTGCATGCTTTGTTTGGAGTTGCACAGGCTTCTGGCTTCTGGACTTGTGCGGGCTAGCATGCTTGATAGAACCTATATTTCAAGGCCCATATTCCCTATTATAACTATCATAGTTTTGAGCTTATCAAACATTCAAAATTTTGTGTAGAGATTGTATAAAAAAAAAAAAATTTTGTGTAGAGAGGATTTAGGGAAGAGAAAAAGGTGACAGTATTTTTGTTGTATTTACTAGATAATAGATAATACTACTATGGGTATGACAACTATAGCAAGGTTTATCTATTAGGTGGAGTTAGTTGCATGAATCGCATAATATTATTGTATTCTATCCATAACTAGATCTTAGTTTCGTTCAATAATTTTATTGATCTAATAGGTTTTCATCTACTTCTCATACAATTAAAATTTTAAAATGTTTAGCAAAAATTAAAACTAAAAAGAATACAAACAATCCCTTTTCCTCTTCCCCATGATTTTTGTTCATTTTTTTGAACCCAACTGTATGTTGAAATTAAATTTCAACTATATATGTACATTAATATTATAATTGAAATGTTGGAATTTAAAATTATCTTTATCATAGTACTTTGTTGACAAAAAATTATCATAATATTGAGTAATACCCATTTTCATTAATCATTCAAAGATATATAAAGGAAAATTTTTCTAGGACATATGTATCATGATCATAATTCAATAGTCTTAGCCAAAAAGAAAAAATAAACAGTTAATATTTAAATTAGTTAAGAATAGGGATAATTATATTTATTATATTTCAAACACTACAATTCTACCATTTCAAGTTTACTTAAGTAAGGGGTTAAAGGTTTTTTTTATCTTCCATATAGAGTTTGATGATAGAAACACGGATTGAAAATGGTGATTGTTCTCTCAAGTGCTATTTCGGTTGGTGTTCCTTCTTCCCAGGAGGAGGATGATTTACTAATACGTAGCTCTAAGAAAGTCAAGAATGACACATGTAAAGAAGGAAGTGAGAAGATGATTCAGGGTCCCTGGCCTAAATTAGGTGTAAAAGGAAATGAATATACTCAAGGTAGACCTTCATTTGCTGAGAAGCTTAAAGAAGTTGATGCCTCCAGTGAACAGTCTGAGGATGACATGGAAGGAGATATTGACATGGACTCAGATGATACATTATCTGATTTAGCGAACCAGGGAAAATCTGTAAAAGAGGAGCCTGTATGCAAAACTATTGAAGATTCTATCAAGAACTTTCCTACTTTCCTTTTCTTAGGAAAAATAAAGAAAAAGTTGTACAGAGCATGGAGAAAAGCGCTGATAGTCAAATTGCTTGGTAGAGATACTGGATTTAAAGCCTTACAATCAAGGTTGCAATCCATGTGGGCAAAGAATGGTGTACTAAATGCGATAAATATTAGTCATGGATTTTATGTGGTCAAGATGTCAAACAAGGAAGACTATCTCAATGCATTAACTGGGGGTCCATGATGCTCTATGATCACTATCTCACGGTGAGGCCTTGGGAACCACACTTCATACCAGAGAAAGCTACTATTAACAAGGTAGTAGCTGGGTTCGTATGCCTAAGGCATCTTTAGAATACTATGATGAAGAGGCACTCACGTTTATTGGTAACCGAATTGGACAAATAGTGAAAGAAAATATGAACACTTCCTGGGGACACTATGCGAGGATTTGTGTGTTTCTTGATTTAGAGAAACAAATGATGGCTATATTTTCTTTAGATGGGGAAGATTATTATCTGGAATATGAGAGCCTTCATCTGCTCTGCAGTAATTGCCACCGGAGTGATTCTTGCCCAAACAAAATACAGAGGCAGGAAGTAAACAAGAATCAAGCCATTAGGAATCAATCACAGCCAATAAACATAGAGAAGAAGCATAATGAAGAGTGTACAAACCGAGATCCGTGGAAAATGGTGCAAAAGTCTCGGAGGCAAAGGAAACTGAAGGACAACAGGACCGAGTCGACTCCCTAGGAAACTAGAGGATGTCGTTTTGGAATTCTTGCCGAGGAGGAAAATCAGGAACAAGAACAGTACAACAGGGACGACAGTCAAAATGTCAGTGGTCAGGATGTTGTACTTGTTCAGCTGACTTTGTCTGATCTTTGTTCAGCTAACTTTGTCTGATCTTATTGTGATTAGGCAAGCTAAAGGAAGGAAAAAGAGGAATTTGAGAGGGAAGATGTAGTAAGGTAGGGCGAGTAGGGACGGGTGGCTATTGAAATGGGCATGGAAAAGGAATAGAATCAAACTATATGTGCTCATTGAAAATAGACAATTCTTTCATTTATATTGTGAAATTGCTAGTTGTCCTCCGTTTTTGTTTATAGGAATATATGTTATTTCATATTCTAATCTTTAACAGGAATTATGGAATGAACTGGAGATTTGTCAATTTTCATTTCTATGCCATGGGTTATTTATGGTGATTTTGATGATATTCTATAATTAATAGATAGAAATGGGGGAGTGATTTGTAATTATAAGAGAATAAATTGGTTAGGAGTGTGGGCTATCAAACATGGATTCTAATGACCAAAATTTACATGAAAGGGACCCTGGATGGCTGATTGTTCTAGACTTTATGAAAGGTTGGATCGTGCCTTAACTAATTCTCTTTTTCTTGACATGCTGTCAGAAGTCTTTTTGAAGGTACTACTAAGAACTCAATTCTCTTATTATAATCCTATTACTTTACAATTTTATAATTCTTATTCCTTTGGAAAATAAAAACCTTTTAGATTTAAGGCTGTGGTTAAGTCATGAAAATTTCAAATAATTTCTTAATGATGTTTGGATGGAATATGACGACTTCAATAAATCCTTAAAAAGATTAGGGAATGATCTTGGTTATTGGAACAAAAATGATCTTGGTTATAGGAACAAAAATATTTTTGGATCTGTAAAAAAAAGAAAAAAATCTTACTTACTCGGTTAAATGGTATACAAAACTCTCCAGCTTATACGTATTATAATTTTTTAAAATCTCTTTAATATTTTAAAACTTGAGGAAATTAAATGGTGTCAAAAGGCAAGAACTTATTGAATTACTAAAGATGATCGAAATATTCGATATTATCATTTGAAAACAAAAATGAGGAGAAGAAGAAATAGAGTTCATTCTCTTAAACAAAAATAATAGAAATTAGATAGATGATGAATCTGAATTCTTATCGATAACTATAGCTTATTTTAAGAATCTCTATAATGTTTATGCAATGAATTAATACATTTTATATACAATGACTAACTTTCCTAAGGAGGCTAAGGCTCTTCTAAGTAATATGGGACAATTACCAACTGGTAAGGAGATTAAGGAATCTATCTTTTCTATGGGACCATATAAGGCTCTTAGTATTGATGGTTTTCCTCTAATATTTTATCAAGCTAATTGGACTGAGGTGAGTAACTCTCTCTGCAAATTTTTGAAAAATGCTTTTGAAAAAAGGTCATTTGAGGTTGATGAAAATAGGACATTTATTTCTCTTATTCCTAAAAGAGATCAACTTGAGATGATGGACCATTTTAGACCTATTGCTTTGTGGAATGATGCACTATAAATGCATTATTAAAGTCATTGTGAGTAGATTGAGGGAGGTTATAAATTATATTATTTCTCATTTTCAATCTAGCTTCATAAAGGGCAAACACATACATGATAATATTATAATTAGCTAAGAAAAAATGCATATAATGAAAAAAGCTAGAGGCAAGACTGGATTAATGGCTTTAAATATTGATTTAAATAAAGCCTACGATTGCATTAGATGTGATTTTCTTTAACAGATTTTTAATGATGTTGGTCTTGATTCTAAATTCATTAGTTTTATTATGAATTGTATTACATCTGTTGCCTATAATTTGTTGTGAAATGGTTCCCAATATGAAATTTTCCATCCTAAAAGAGGACTCTCTCAAGGAGATTATATCTCACCTTTGTTATTTTTATTTGTATGGATAGATTATCCTATATTATTACTAATTTAGTGATTGCAGGTGATTGGAAACCAATTTTCATTACTAGGGGAGGCCTGTATATTTCTCATCTTATGTTTGTAGATGACTTTCTTATTTTTAGAGTGACATCTGAAAAACAAGCTAGGTGTATGTTGAAGTGTTTGGATAAATTTTGCATTGCATCTGAGCAGAAGATAAATAAGAGTAAATCTTCCGTCTTCTTTTCTCCAAAGGTTCATGGAAATGTTAGAAGAAGAATTAGTGAGTTTACGAGAATGCTTATTTCGATAGATATAGCAAAGTATATGGGTTTTCCAACCATCAGAGGGAGAAAATACAGGGGCACTTTCCAGTATATTATTGATCGGGTTAAATCTAAACTCGCTACATGGAAAGAGAATACACTTTTGATGGCTGGCAGGATATCATGGCCAAATTTGTTCTCAATTATATACCCGTTTATCCTATACAAGTGTCTTAAGGTTCTAGCCTCTGTTTATCAGGAAGTGGAGAGATTACAAAGAAATTTTATATGGGGGAATAGTAAAAGATATAAGGGTTTTCACCTTATTAGTTGGGTTTAAATTGTTAGACCTAAATTATATAGTGGGTTAAGGTTTAAGAAGTTAGGGTCTTTGAACTGAAAACTTATCAATAGAGACAAGGGCTTATGGGTTGGTGTAATGCTTCATAAATATATGTTGATAAATGAAGATAATTTACTTGAGGCGAGAAAAGGAGATTCTGCTTTGTTGAAATTCATTTTAGAACAGTAGGAAATAGTAAATTTAGGTATAAGATGACAAATCAGAGATGGACAACTAGTTAATTTCTTTACAAATAAGTGGATGTTTCCTAATAAAAGCTTGAAGGAAATGTATCTTTGGCCACTTACAAACGAAAAAGAAAATAGTAAAGTGACAGACTAGGTCGAAGATGGGACTTGGGTTTATCAAAGCCTTGCTGAGATTATACCAAGTAGGGTATTTCAGAGATTAATAAGTATGCTAGCAGCTATGGAGGAGGCGAGTAACGATTTAATGATGTTGAATGCTACAAATGAAGGCATTTTCACTATTAAAATTGCTTATTATCTTATTAAGAATCAAGCTGAAAATTATGAGTTCTACTTACAAAAACATCTAGAAATGGAGGGATATAAAGTGTATTATAGTTTTCATATAGATTGCATTTAATAATCATCTTCAAACCAACGATTAGAGATGTAAGTGGTGCTTAACTAGTACATTATGTCAATTCTGCAAGGAAAACATGGAAGATATTTTGCATATTCTTCATGATTGTGTGTATGTAAGACAGATGTGAAATAAGTTAGTTCATTTTAGGTTTTATTCTCTCTACTCTAGAGCTTCTTTAAAAGATTGATTTGCTTTAAACTTGAGAAAGGAGTTAGGAGCTTATGGTATTTCTATTTGGGGTATAATATGGGGAGTTTCTATTTGGAGCTTATGGTATTGACATAGTCAATTTACTTTTGATCAAGAGTTTTTGAAACATATGGAACCTTATGTGGTTATCATAAAAATATGGAAAAAATTTGTGCGGAGTCAATAAGATCATCTAACAAATGACTTTGGATCATAAGATGTAATTGCTTGACAACCTCCCCATGTGTTGGATCAAGTTAAATATTGATGAAACCCTAACTGCATCGTATGGTAAGACAGGATATGATAGTGTTATTCATGATCATTCCAAAAGTTGGATCATTGAGTTTATGAATCAATTAAATATATACAGTGTGTTTGAAGTAAAACAATTGACTATTTATAAAAGGGTTAAAACTAGTTTTAAATCTAGGATTTAATAATATTATTCTTGAATCGGATTTTTGAATGTTGTCAAGATATTATCAGATCTAAATGCCGATAGATGCAGCTTATTAATTTCGTAGATATGTGTCTTGTTAAAGTTATCATATAATCTAAAAATTCAATATATATGTAGAGATCGCTAAAATGATAATTCTATATTCTTACCCTTCACACTTAAAGTCGATATTTGATTCAAAGAGTATTTAAAAATTAATCTCTTTATAACTTAGTGATTAGGATATTTGAGCTTTTAGCCATCTCTACTAAAAAAACAAAAATCTTCCATATGAGAGAAAATACTTCCATTCGTGTACCCATATATTATATTATATTTATTTATCTACTTTCATATTCAGTGGCATATGATGATGTGACACGTTTCTGACCCTTGGACGCCTTATTTAGCTCCTTTCCCGCCAAAATCCATCATTGTCCTCACGCCGACCACCGCTTGTTGGCGCGTTCCGCGATGGACGTCGGCGACGATATCAACGATCCAAGTTACTGGGAAAAGCCTAAGGCGAGTTTTCTCATACGTAATCACTCAGACCAGCTCCGTTGCATTGCATCTTCTCCAGATTCCAAGCTTCATTACCCTCTCTTCGTCGAGTAAGCTCCCCTCACCTCCTATTAATTCCATGTTTCTTTTTGTTATCACTTGTTCATTTATTTTTTATAAGTTACTGCATCCGAAATTGAAATATGTTTGTGCTCTTAAGTTTCGCAGAGTTGATGGATGATGACCCTCACCTTGCCCACCTCATCTTCACCAAACCCGCTACTTATTTACAAATATTTGACCAGGCTGCTGTTTGGGCTCATGTCAGCTATCTCCAATCAGAATTTTTTCATTCATGAATTTTCTTACTTATTTTTTCGGTCGTGGAAGGAGAGGAGAAGGAAATTGACTCGGATTTGTTTTATGTGGTATGTAGAAAATCATATTGGGAGATTTGGGAGGAGACAAGAAATGGGTCGATAAAAAGGCAATTCATGTCCGCATCAATACATGTGGCTCTCCACTTGAATGCCCAGGTTTGGTTCTTTCAAATCGTCAAATTTGTTTGAACCATTCACTCAGTTTTGCTGAATAGCTGTTTTGAGAATTCGGATTAATTAACCCATCAGAATATTGATGAATCTTCCTCAATGACGTCTAAGAATTTATTTTGCTTTCTATTGCGGTTCATTCCCTTATAAATATGACTAGCGAATTCTCTTTTAATTTATCTTCGAAAGTATCATCCTGGGTTAAATTCTTCTTTTATGTTTTTTTGTTTATTCTTCTGCATTTTCTTCCCGCAAATTATTCACTGTTTTGTGTGTTTCAATGCGATTAGAGTCTTTTCCGAGCATTGGACGTATTAGAGTGAAGCACCGGGGGATTCTTCTAACTTCGAAAGGGACAGTAATCAGGTCAGGAGCAATAAAGATGCATGAAGGAGAGAGGGAATACATGTGCCTAAAGTGCAAGAAGAGGTTTGACCACTTGATTATTTCAGTGTGTATTAAAAGTATGAACCCATCTTATATATTTTAAAACTCGTGTATATTTCCTTGTTATGGTTTTAAAATGGTTGGCATCAAATTTCTCAATTTGAAATCATCGTCATTTTTCATGGTTTTATTACTAAATCTGGAAGAAGATATATGTTTTATGCTCATACAGGTTCAATTTTTTTATTATCCCCTAACAATATATCTGCGCAGCTTCCTAGTTTATCCAGAGGTGGAAGCACGAAACTCCATAACGCTCCCTTCAATTTGCCAAGTTCGGGTACCTTCTCCTCACTAAAGGCGGTGTCTTGCATATTTTCCTATACTATTTTCTGTTTCTAAAATTAATACGGTTTGCAGTTTTTAAAATCTTGATGTATGGTCTTACATTAAAATGAAACATAATCAAAATATTGCAGTTAGAATTTTGAAGTACGATATGAAATTTCTTGTAATATTGTGCAAAATTGTAGCTCATATGTACAACTGCACATGGTATTGTTTTTTGTTTTTTTTTAACTTTTGCACCTTTTATCATGTTTACAATGAACTCATTCATTCGTTAATTTTTCTTGCTTTATTATTGCTATCTGACCTTAATTGAATTCAAAGTTCTCTTATTTGCGTATTCTGTTGTCACTCTTATTTTTAATCTCCCTCCTCCTTTTCCCCTGAAGAAATGTTAGTTATTTGTTGTTGATCATATTGGCAGGGGTCTAAGCCCTGTGGAGGAACAAAATTCCAGTATTTAGATAATACTATAGTATGCCATGATTATCAAGAGATTAAAATCCAAGAAAGCACACAGGTTCTTGGTGTTGGGGTGATTCCTCGTTCAATTCTTGTCATCTTAAAGGATGACCTTGTTGACATTGTCAAAGCTGGAGGTATCTGCATTTTTTGTTTTCATAGTAAAATTTTCACTCTCTTGAAAATGATTGTTTACATACAAGAGAGAACTTTATTCAAAGCAAACTTGGTTAACCAAGGAAAGGTATTATTGTCTGATACAGTATTCAATGTAAGATTCTAATGCGCTATATGATTAGGTGGTCTATGAGAGGGTAGAGGATTATAACAGTTTGGAAAAAATTTACTTTCGTTGCTTACTAGTTGTAAACTTCCGAGCAGCAGTTGTCTAACAGATTGATGCTCAATTATGATAAGGAAAGCAGGAGTACGAGAGGACATTGACAAGTGATTCTACATAGTTCTAAGAAAAAGAATATATAGCTAGCATTTCATTTTAAAGTCATATTATGTGATAGTAGGGTGTCCCTGTTACTTTTGAACTCATAAATGCAGTAATAATTCTGGATTTTGTTAAATATCTTTCTTTTAATTGAAAGAAGGACCTTTACTTCTTTTTTTCTTGCAGATGATGTAATTGTTACTGGGGTGTTAACGGCCAAATGGTCATCAGAAGTCAAAGATGTGCGCTGTGACCTTGATCCTGTTCTAATAGCCAACCATATAAGGTGAAAGGAGAATTTCTTTTGTACTGTGTTTGATGATAAAAGATAAATCTTCCTAGTATTTCAGTCAAGTACAAAATCTATAATTACATAGTCCTAAGCCTTTCTGCATTATACATCAACTATCTAGTGATATATCAGGTTGCAACACCAACCTTAGCATGAGTTTTAGGTCAGAGGTTTCTTCTGCCATAGATTCTTTAAAAGAGGTTCATTTTTTGTCCCCTGCGGGTTTGAGTAATTAGGGGGTTGTCTCTTGTGCATCTTCAAAGGGAGTGGAGTGCTCTCTTGAGATGAAGAGTTAAATTGGTTACTTTTTTCCCCCTTTTTGTTTGTGCTGGATTTCTTATCCTCTATTTCTGCATCATTTTTGTATTCTCTCATCATAAATTCATTTTTTATCCCAAAAGAATAAAAGAAAAGGCAAGCTTAATCATTAACATATCTGCTTCTCTTTGCTGCCAGGAGAACGAATGAACTGAAGTCAGAAATTGATATTGCTGATGATCTCGTTATGAAGTTCAAACAATTCTGGATCCATTTTAAGGATTGTCCTTTGAAAGGTGGTATTTTGGTTTATAAATCTTTGTTTGGTATTATATCTATAATTTGAATTTTTCTATAAACCTTTGCAGAATATTTCTTCCAATATTATTTTATATTATCTATCAGCAACAGAAATGCAGGTCAGGGGGGCAGCCATAAAGTGTTTACCCTCCGCCCCCTTAAATTGTGTTAACAGCTATAATACTTTGCTGGGAGTTTCTGAATTATGTTTTAGAGATGAACTTAAAAGCTGTTTCATATTTATTCAGGGAGAAATGCAATTTTAGGAGGAATTTGCCCACAAGTATTTGGACTCTTCACTGTCAAGCTGGCAGGTAAATAATCAGTCAACTTGTGGCTAATTTTTAAATCACATATTCATCTTAAAAAAAAAATCCTTATTAACCAGTTTAGTTTTAAGTTATATTCTTCATCAAGGATTTGTTTTTAGTACCCTTTCCATTTTATTATGGTGTGTGATTACTCTTAAACTTATTTTCAAGACTTGATTACTCTTAAACTTATTTTCAAGACTAAGTTGTGGGTATAAGAGAAATTTGGACGGAAGATGCATGATATATGGTGGCAAGTGTAAATTTAATGAGATTAAGAACTACAAGTGTGGATTATTAATAATGGTGAAATGGGGATATGCACGGAATAACAATTTCTGTATCTGATGTCAGCTCCCTATTGACATATAGGTAATATATGAAAATGCAAAGTATTCATTTGTTTGTTTGTTTCATTTAGTTGCATTAACACTTATTGGAGGTGTGCAACACGTCCATGCTTCTGGAACGAAGGTACGAGGGGAGCCCCACTTACTCTTGGTCGGTGATCCTGGTATGAGATCCATCACCACTGCCACTACTATCATCACTATTATTCTTGCTGTTTTAAATTTATTAGTCTTTTTAACGAACTTGCATTTTTTTATGCAAACATATTAAATTGTAAGTTTCTGTGGTATCAAAGTGATTTTATGTCATGCAATTAAATTACTGCAAAAATTGTATGATTTTTGTCTTCAAACTACTATCCTCGGACTTGAATATGCACTCTGTCATCTGCAGTTATTTTCCACATTTTCAACTGTATGTTCAATTTCCTTGTCAATACTCATTATGAAATTAAACAAAAGGTTTAATCAGAAATTTCTCTCTCACTCATTGCCATGTTTTGAATTCCGTAGGCACAGGGAAATCTCAATTTTTGAAATTTGCAGCAAAATTGAGCAATAGATCTGTAGTTACCACTGGCATGGGAAGCACCAGTGCTGGACTGACTGTTACTGCAGTGAAGGATGGAGGTCATTTTTCTTATAGTTTACCCAACCTATGTTGGAATCTGTTCCAATACTTTTTTCCATTCCATATGGGTGTCAATAATTCTGGTGAAGTTCTCCATGTCATTCAGTGTGTTTATGTTCCCAGTTAAAGCTTGTTATATTGGTTAAGAGGTTAGGATTTTCTTTATTTGGCAATACTGTATGCAAGTAGCCAGTGAAACATCGAAGAATTGCTAGGCTTTATAATTTTTTATTGTGGTTTTTCTTGGTTACATATGCTTTTGAGATTTCTGGCATGTTCGAGAAAACTTGTCTCTTATGTTAGATATGATCGTTCAATAACAATTATTACAATAATGATTTTAAGTTGTAAACCATCAATTTAAGTGGACGTCAGTTGTATAATGCATGAAAATCATCCAATTTACTTGACTACAAATTTTTGCATGCATAAATCTTATTAGTTTATTAGCATACTTTATTCATTGCAAGGTTAATTTATGTCTAGGAGAATGGATGTTGGAAGCTGGAGCCCTTGTTCTGGCAGATGGTGGGTTGTGTTGCATAGATGAATTTGATAGGTAAGTTTCTTATATGGCAGTGCCCATGTTTTCTAATTTTCATAATGCCGTTTATGAGCTGATAACACGATTGCTCCGTGATACTGGAAGAACTAACAAATAGTCATGCTAGACTGCTGAAGCTCCATGGATGTCACTTATATAGCTTAGTTTTACTAGACTGCTGAAGCTCCATGGATGTCCCTTATATAGCTTAGTTTTACTAAGGACAAACGAACAAAACAACGATTACAAAGACCTTAAAATCAGATGATATTATATGTTTCCCTAGCATGTTAGCATTTATTATGAAACTTAGATTGGTTTTGTTTGACAGTATGAGGGAACATGACAGAGCAACCATACATGAAGCCATGGAGCAGCAGACCATAAGTGTTGCCAAGGTACAAGTTTGATTACATGCATAATAAATTTGGCTTTTTCCAACGTTCAAGTACCATTTATTACAATGCTTGGCGGTTATACGTATTAAACTGTGAAATGTCAGAGTGGAATGACCCGCTTCATCTTGATAATCTATGGTAATCAACTCACAAGTCCAAAACGTCATTTTAAATAAACATGAAAGCTTTTCTGTTTAAAGACTAATTTTGATGCTAACCATTGGATAATCTAAACACCCGATTGGTCCAATAGACAGATGGAACCTGAAATATGACTGTCTACAATACGGGTGCATGTTATGAATGGCATCCAAATATATTTATCATTGTCATGAGTGCCAGAGTGAATCATGGCTTTCTGTCAGCTATTTAGTTTACTCATTATCTGTTTGGAATTTATTTTCATTTCATCTTCACTATAATGTTTGTTGCTTTGTTTTAACGTATGGCTACTGATTAATTCTCTCACTCTTTCTCCTGCTTGCTTTGGCCAGGCTGGTCTTGTAACAACACTCAGCACTAGAACAACAGTGTTTGGTGCTACCAACCCCAAGGGACATTATGATCCCGATCAACGTATCATTTCAAGCCTATGTATTAGTTCAAGATTATTTTAAATTGAAGTCAAATCATTGCCGAATTTACTCTTTTGAATCACTTAGGATTGAAGGAATATACGATAGGCTACTGTCCTTAATTTAAAGTCAGCATATACTTCTATTCAATTCTGGGTTATGCTACTGCATGTATTCTATTAATGCTGCTTAATTTACCATCCAATTTAGTGGTTGTCTTGCTTAACCAAGTTAGCTCTTTCTGTCAACACAACACTCTCTGGTCCTTTATTAAGCAGGTTTGATATAGTCCTTGTGCTCTTGGATACAAAGAATCCTGAATGGGATGCGGTTGTTTCAACTCATATCCTTAGCGAGGTAATATGAATCTAATATTATGCATATAGTTTATTATGATTACAATTTGAAAACTTTGCATACAGTTTATTATTATTACAAAGTACAATACTTACTTGAAAACTAGTATCCAGGCAGAATCATATAAAACGAGGCAAGATGAAGAAGATCTAGCAAATATCTGGCCTCTTTCTACGCTCAAGAGGTTTTTTCCATGTGAATTCAACCTTGTATTTCATTTTCAACTTTGATTCGAGTTATGGTGGCTTCAAATTAATTCCCAATAGTGTGAAATATGCAAATTGCCAACAGAACTGGGTCTCAAATGAAATCTAATCCTCACTGCACTTTAAAATTTAAATCTTGACATGTAAGAGATGCTTGGACGCTTACAATAATGAAGAAAACCTACAGGTATATTCACTACGTTAAAGAAACCTTCAAACCAGTCCTTACAAAAGAGGCTGAGACAGTCATCTCCAGTTACTATCAACTGCAAAGGAAATGTGGAACTCATAATGCAGGTTTGAAGTAAAGACATATTTTGAAAAAGAGTCTAGTACTTGAATCAATTATTGGTGGTTTAATTAGTTTCAATGTAGCTAGGACAACTGTTCGCATGCTGGAAAGCTTGGTTCGCTTAGCCCAAGGTATGTTATATTGAGTACTGACACAAAAGTGAAACTCAACTTGTTAACTTCTCTTTTCCCTCATTTGCTTTGACTCCTTAAATGTTACAGCCCATGCAAGGTTGATGTTCAGAAATGAGGTGACTCGATTAGATGCCATCACTGCCATTTTATGCATAGAATCTTCAATGACTACCTCTGCTATAGTGGATTGCATTGGTAATGCTCTACATTCCAATTTTACCGAAAACCCTGACGAGGAATGTATCCTTGCTAGCTTTCTTTGCAAAAAAATTTCACATAATTTATAATTTTATTTTGTTATAAAATTAAATTGGATAGTTTTGCCCAAAAAAAAAACAGTTGCTTATGCATGTACAATTAAAATGCATGCTGCGAGTTCTGTATCATATTGTAATTTATTTCGCTTCATCTAGATACAAATTCTTAACTGCACGGAAAAACAGATAACAAACAGGAGAGGATGATACTAGAAAAATTGGGAATTGATGAATCCTCTGACATTAACATCATAGAAGGCTGAAAACCAAGATACAAGAGCAGATTCTAAGCTCAGTGAAGATCAAATCACAAAAGTATTACTCCTTGGTTGATTGTGCAGTTTTCACTCCAAAACAAGACTGCATTTACAGTGGGTAACTAACACCACTACTTTAGCACTGAAGATGAAAAGGTATAGGCTTTCCGTAACCATGAATATATAGATAATATAGATTCTTTGTCAAATTTATATCTTGAAGTTCTGTTTGTAGTTTAGCCTATTTGTTATCGTTTGAAGTGTAATTTTAATGTGATTATTGGTTTGTATTGAGACATCTGGGCAGGTAGTTGAATGATGATTTTGTTCTTGAGCAATCTTTTTCTGGACTTGCTGTCTTCTTGATGTCACACACATACGTGTGTGATTTTGTGTGTTTAAGTGGAATATGTGTATGTCCATGTGACTGGCATTTCTTGTTCCCACTTCAGGATAAACTCTTAAACTAGAACAGAAACTCAATCTACTTTCAGGATTTGGATTCCTTTTCTAATTGGACACTAACACTTTCCAGGCAAAAATTTCTAGCTCAACCGACAGATAAACCTTTCGTTTTAAACCTTCTGTCATCATTAATTTTCAACTTCAAGATATCAAGGTCGCTTCAATTTTACAGACTAAAATTGATTCCCTGCGAGTGCTTTAGAGAAACTCACAAGACACAATCACAGTATTGAAAAACCAGAATGCTAAATAAAAGCCAATCATGCAAACCTCCAGAAAGGCAGAGGATAAAGATCTGTTTCAAATCTGTAACTTAAATTCCCACCAAAAGAATTATTCATGCGTGACTGTAAATAAGCTTGAGGATTAATGGCAACGCTAAAACTAACAAGTTAATAATAAATGAAAGTAGGAATCTTTCATGATAAAATGCTTATCTCAGCTGTCTCCTCAGAAGACTTTTGCTTTCGGCCAGGAAGAAGGAAGTCATATTATGACAGGAAAACTTCGGTTTTAGCATCGAAATGAAACATCAATACAAGCCCAAAAATTTCCACCAGAAAGAGCCTACTGCTCCCCAAATGATAGCATTAACAAATGCCATAACTAAACCCATTTTGAATATATCAGGAAGATCTACATAGCCAGCTGTTAAAAAAAAAAATTAAGTCGTCATCAGCCACCATTGTTGAACTTATTGTATAAATAATAATGTAAAAGAGTTCCATGAGAAATATCAGCAAGCCTTCTCAGACACAGTCTCTAGGTTGCATATTGCAACTAGAATTAGAAGAAATTAATGAAAACTCAGCCTCTTCAAAGATTGATTTGGGTAGGTGTTTTTTAAGATCTGAAATTTCTTTCTTCCCATTATAAGCTTCAGTAAGGGATGTACGTTTGGGAGGGGATAATAAAGGAAGAAAACAGAGGTGAAGAGATAGTTAAATAATAATATCTCTTCTCTTTGTTTGGAAAGGCTTTCTATCAGCCTGTTTGGATAGTCATAATAATCAATTTTAAAGGCCAAAACCATGGTTTCCTATCCAAACACCCACATTTTGATTAGATCAGTTATGAGAAACTCAACCAAACACCTATTAAATCTCCCCAAAGACTTTGGAAGTTCAATTGAACTCATTCATCCTGCCTCCTTATTAATAAATCCCACACAAACAAATGGTTTCAATGAAACATTTCCTTCCCATCCCCTCCATATCCTCTGAAACACATCTAAGATTCTAGAACTCTCTACCACCCCACCCCACACCCCACACCCCCAAAAATAAAAAATAATAACAAAACAGAGACAATAGAGCAATGGGCTTACCTCCATAGTATGCAGCAGCTTGACCACTACTGTAGTGTGTTATTGCACCAAAAAGATTAGTATTATAACCTAGGAGAAGTGCAGCCAAAACACTAGGTACACCAGCTGCTCTGTGCATGGCCAGAAATGCAGAATACAAAGCCCCAACATGCCCAGTCTGACTTGCAAAAAGGTAGTGAATGAAGAAATAAGCTGCCTGAAGAACTACTAGAGAAGCGGGCCAGCTCAAAGACAGAGACCGAAGGGAGTTGGCCACGCAATCAGACATCCAGGTTACAATACCAAGATTCGTCAACTGGCCAGCCATGCCTACTAGAATGGCGAACCAAGCCAAGGTGTCCCACGCGGACTTCTCATTCAAGCAGTCATTCCAGTCAAGGACTCCTAGAACAAGGAGTATTGACAAGCCGATCATTGCAGCTACGGCGCTTGCAATGCCAAGGGTGACTCTGCATCACCAAGAAATATTAATAGGATAAATTTCTCGATATGAAAAAGAGTACCATGAAGATGTAATCAGTGGCCATCCCTAAAATCATCAATGGCGGATGTTTGTTTGAGAAGACTAAACTCCACCAATTCAACACATAAATATACAGAGACAGAGAGATGGCATTAAATAAACCGCATGACTCACCCAAAGATCCATAAAGAGACCGCGAGAACCATTGTACCCACCATTATCCATTCATTTCGTGTGACAGGACCCATACTTTCCAATTTCTTTGCAGCCATGGCTGGTGCTTCTGGGGTATCTTTAATTTCAGGTGGATAAAGCTTGTATAAAATCAACGGTGTAGCGAGAAGAGAAATCACTGCAGGTAGACTAGCTGCCTTGAACCATGAAACCCAAGGGTTAGTAACTATCACCCCCAGCTCCTCCGCTAATTTGATACACAGTAAGTTTTGAGCTGCAGCAGTCAGGAAAAGAGCGCTAGAATTACCAGCAGACTGTTACAGATCACAATGCCAATGCAAAAGTTACTTCCTTATTGCATGATAACAATGTTCAAGTAAGGAACAACACTCAGGAAGCTGAGAAGCAAGCAACACCAGAGCCTACAATGATCATTTCTAAAAATAACACAACTATAATAGACATACATGATGCTAACACCCCATAAGTGAAAGAAGTTCCGAAGTTTTTCGTACAACTGTCAAATGTCAACCCTTTTTTCCCTGTTCAAAATTAAAATTTACCAAAAAGTAAAATTCATTTTACAAAACAAACTTCAGGGCACTAATCTTAATCTTTTTGTTTTCCTTGTAGATTTAGAAATAGCCGTGTTGAGCTCAAGAACTGCAGAAACAACCCAATCATAATCACTGTAGGTTTAGAAATTAATATTAAAGTGACACCACTTCAAAATCCATAAAAGACAGGTTTTTAGATTAAATAATGCACAAGAGCAAAAAACTCATTTCTGGCCAATCAGCTTTATGATGGCATTAATTTGTGCTGAGTACCAAAACCAAAAATCTAAATTAGTTATCGTAACAGAGACTTCTCCTTAGCTAGACTTTACTTTAGAAAATTGAAAACAACCTGAAATTGTGTCTGAACGAGGTAAGAACCCAGCTTCTTAGCCGAAGGGTGATCCGGTTGACTCCCGGCCGAAAGCGACAGTGACTTAATAATTGGCAAGAACACCCCGCCGGCCCTCGCGGTGGTGCTCGGCATCGCCGGCGCAATTATTGCCTCGCTGAACGTCAACCCATAAGACAATCCCAACGTACTCTTCCCCAACCACTTCACGAAGTAAGTCGCGATCCTATCCCCCAACCCAGTCTTCACGAACCCACGAGCGAAGAAGAAGGAGATCACAATCAACCAGATCACCTCGTTCGTGAACGCGCTGAAAGCCGCCGAGAAAGTCAGAGTTTTGGTGACAATGGAAACCGTCAGACCCAAAAAGGCCCAGGCCCCTACAGGCAATGGACTCAAAACCAGTCCCGCAATAGTCGACAAGAAAATTGAGAGCAATTGCCACGCCTGAGCAGTGACTTCAACTGGTCTGGGAACTAAGAAGCGGACAGCGAGACCTATACCTATGGAAATAATCAACGGAATGAGCTTGGCGCCTTGTGCAACAGGTGGTGGCGGTGGCGAAGAAGACGTAGAAGAAGAAGAAGCAGAAGCTTGAATTGGCTTGTGGGCTATGTGAGGCTTAGGGGTAGGGGTGATAGATATGAAAGATTTGGAAGAAAGGGAGATAGAGAAACGAGAGAGAGGTGAGCTGAGAGAAGGGAGTGAATGGGATTGGAAAGTGAGGTTCGATGGAAGAGAGAATTGAGCATTCGAAATGGGGCGACAACGTTGGCGGAGCAGGGAGGTGCGAGAGGAGAGAGAGATGGAGGTTGAGGTGGAGAGCGAGTGCAAAGCATAGCTCTCCATTTGCAGAGCAAGAGCAGAGCTTGCTCGAAGGAGAAGGAAGAATGTTAATCTGTCTGTGAATTGTGACGGAGAAATTGAAGAGAGAATCTTTATGGGTGAACTGTGAGGTGAGTACGGTATTTACAAAGTGTGGCCTTACTCTTATGTGTGGCCTTGCCTGGGAACGCAGATCATTGGGGATAATGTGTTCACAGGAGATTAAGACACTTAAAAAATAAAAAATAAATAAAATGTAAAAAAGAAAGAAAAAAAAACAGAAGCATACCATAAAAATAAATAATAAATATTCCCTCCTCCTATATTCACTCCTATGCTAAATATGAAGTGATGTTTTATTTGTTCACAAAATAAGAAGTGATTTGAGAGTTTTGATATTTGGTTCTACTACATATAACGTTGAATTTATTTGTGTATCATCTTACTTGTTTTTTAATAAATTGGTCCTTCTTAAAAAAATATGTTTAATTTTCTCTTATCTCCTATATATTAATTAGTTTTTTCTATAATATCCCTATTTCATTTATCGAGTCATTTTTAATTTTAGGCATTATATTATAATCATTAATTGATATGAGTATTTTAAAGAAGCATAATTTTTTTTACATATTATATATAAATAATCATTCTAATGAGAAGCAGTATTCAACTGCCCCAATTAGTGAAATTATTGCAATAATTTAAAAATGTGTAATGGATTTTTATGATATATATTATTTCAGAAAAATATTATATATTGAATTTTTTTAATAATTATTATATATTGTATTTTGTACGTGTAATTAATTTGTTAATTGTATGTTTTGTAACTAATTGGACCTATTTTCCTTTTTGTTCCCTTTTTATCGTCTTGTATTAGCAATGTGCTTATATATGTCTTTTTCAGCCTTACGTGATTTATAGCCAATCGTTTTTTCGAAAAGACTTTGTCTAAATGTTTTTAATTGAATCTTTATGATCTGAAAATGAAAAACAGATCTTTGTGAATATGTATATCTTGATTTAGTTTTAAAATATTTCATTGAAACATCCTTCTCAACATGAATAAACAAAGATTGTGAACTTATAAAATATATTTTAATGAGAAAATACAAATTTATATTGATTATGTAATTTTTATATGAAAAATATTTTTTTATTAACAATTTGAAAAATATTTATACATAATATTGCATATGTATGACATATTTGTGTGTATTCGAACAATTTTTAACTCAATCACTATCATTATGAATTTAATAATCGGTCGACTTTAACATTGGCTAATAAATAATTATTCTTAACATAATTCTTTGGTATGAAATTTATTTTTTCAAAAAAAATTATTACATTTTTAATTAAGAACTGGAAATAATTACATACATGTCTCAGATAAAAAAAAATACCTGTAAATCCTAACAACTTGTTTTTTTTTTTTGAGCAAAAAATCCTAACCACTTGTTAAGTCAATAAATTGACATGTAAACGGAATTGAGAAAATAATTAAATTTTTATTTAAAATATGTTTGAATTTCTCTTTTTTTAATTAATGATATAACTCAAATATCTTTTAATTACAACATTTATCTTGTAATTTGGTGCATGTGTTGCTGTATTTCCCTTGATTTTTATTATAAGGCATTGGCACACACATCTAACTACTTACTGTAATCAAAGAAATGTGGTTAAGTAATTATTTTATTTTTTTAATTGAAGGCAGATGAACTATTTTAACATCTTCACATTTTATTATAGTATTTTTCAGAGAGATTGTCAAATAGTTTCAAGAAAGGAGATCAGAAAGCCTTGATAGTTTATTCATTGATTAATCATTTTATTTTATTTTGTGATGACTCCTCCGAGAGTCATTTTCATAATTTTGAAGCTTATTTTTTCCCTTTATTTTTTTACATTAAAAATCTGTTATAATATGTAGGTTTAGTAGTTTCGTTTTTAATGTCCGAAATTTATTCTTAATAGTCATACTTTTTTTTGTACAAAATTTTTTAGAAAGGGATCAGGTTTATCTATGATTTAAAGGTAAGGTTAAGTTTTCTTTCCTTCTAAATGATACTGATGTCAGGAAGGTGAGCTGTTTATTACCTTTATGCATAAACTTAAGCACTTAGGTGTTAGGATGCCTTTCCAAACGCTGACATTAAAATCATAACAAAATAATACTCTTTAAAAATTAAATATACTCTAAATAATCATATATCTTATTCATTTGCTAATTGAACTGTAACTATAATAATAATAATAATGATATATCTTCCTAGAAGAAGATTACGTGCATTTTTGGTTTGCCCCAAAAAAAAATACTTTTAGACCTAAATTATAGTTTTTGTCCAAAATCACTCAAACATGAATTAATGGCCATAATTAATTATGGGTCAAACGATGCTGATTTTTGTGGTTTTTGTGAAGTAATTTCTGAAAAAGTTTTATAACATGAATTGACCATTTTACCCCTATATGTTTGTTCATCTTATTGTCTCGCTTCTATCTCTTTGCTGTTGCTTTCGACCCTCTCTTCTCTGCTCTGGCAAGCCATCGTGCTCTAGTTTCGTCATCCGTTGCCTTCTTGTCTCTTCTCCATCGTCCTCCCTTGTTCTCGGCGTATGGGTGGTGATCGGATTTATTCATCTCCTGCTTCTTCCCTCCTTCTCCATTCAGTGTTCTTGGCATGTGGGTGTTGGAGATCTCAGTTTGTTCCTCTTCTCTAGCGTTGCCCAGATCTCAGCTTGTTCTTCTTCTCCAACGTCTTCTCTTCTTCTTTGTTCACTCTCGTTGTGTGTGGGTTGTTGGAAAATAAACATCTCAAAAGTAATACAATCAGTCCAGATTATATCATACTCAAATATAAACTTATATGAGATGCAGCGGAAGACTTAAAGTTACCTCTCGCCATTAGCTTTATTGATCTGGGGAGAACTGAGATCAAAATGAGATACCTGTCAAAAGAGAACACTGTCAGATAAACAACAGGTTCTTCCAACTGGTGATTAGGCACAGTGATGGCAACTTGTTATTAGCCGTCACCAGTGGGGAACCTTCAGAAGCGAGCTGAGAATAGATTTCGCTCTGGACTCAGAAAATGAGATCTCACACTCAAATGAATTGTGTTGTTTTCCACCATCAGAAAATCAACCTTAAATAAACTGAGTCAATAACCCTCCTGGACTGGGCCCAATGACTACGGGCCACACTCAGAAATATTTATTAATTATCCTAATTAATATCTAAATACGTTATAATAATAATAAATATCTAACATTCTCCCACTTGGCCCGTATACTCAATGTCATCACCCTGTCCAGGTAAACTGATGTCGCGCTACAAGAATCAAGGCGATAAGTCCCCTTTTATCGGGTATTACCTTCCAAGTATTACATGTAGCACCATCACATAATGGGTATCACAATATACATGAACTCAATGTTCATAGGTTCCTGTCTCAATGTTTATCAATTCAATAACACAAATGTATACAATCACAAATTGAAATGATAAACCACAAAATATAATTTTATTGCTCATACCTCCACTAATCAAAAGTAGGACGAAGTCCCATATGAGGCACATGTGTGACAAAGATATTTGGCTTCAACCCTTTCGTCAAAGGATCAGCCAACATGTCTAATGTACTGATACGCTCAACTAAAACTTGGCCATCTTGAACCCTCTCTCTCAAGCAAAGGAACTTAAGTTCAACAAACTTGCTGCGACTTTTATTCCTTTTGTTGTTCGCTATGGCCACCGCAGCTGTATTATCACAGTACATCCTGATTGGCTTAGAGACTGAATCCACAATCTTAAGCCCAGCAATGAAATTCCTTATCCAAATAGCTTGTGAACTTGCTTCAAAACACGCGATATACTCAGCATCACCGGTAGAAGGAGCTGTTTGAGTTTGCTTAGCGCTCCTCCACGATATAGCTCCTTCTGCCAATAGGAAGATGTAACCAGATGTAGACTTGTTCGAGTCTACGCATCCCCCAAGATCTGAATCTGAGTATCCAATCACGTCCAAACTGTCTGTTCTCCTGTATGTGAGCATGTAGTGTTTAGTGCCTTGTAGGTACCTAAACACCTTCTTTGCAGCTGTCCAATGTGCTTCCCCAGGATTACTTTGGTATCTTCCCAACATACCCACAGCAAAAGCGATGTCAGGTCTTGTACAAACCTGCGCATACATCAAGCTTCCTACCGCTGAGGCATATGGGACCCTTTCCATCTGTTTCCTATCAAGCTCGGTTTCAGGACATTGACTTAGACTAAACTTGTCTCCTTTTTCAATAAGAGCCACGTTAGATGAACAGTTCTGCATCCTGAAACGTTCTAGAATTTTGACAACGTAAGCCTCTTGAGATAAGCCTACAAGACATTGGGTTCTATCTCTATGGATCTTTATGCCAATGACATAAGAAGCCTCACCCATGTCTTTCATGTCAAAGCTCTTGAACAGAAACTGTTTCACCTCACGTAATAGTCCCAGATCATTGGTAGCAAGTAGTATGTCATCCACATACAAAATCAAGAATATGATTTTACTCCCACTAGCCTTGTGGTATATACAATCATCCATGATGTTCTCAACGAACCCAAATGATGTGATCACTTCATGGAACTTCAAGTACCACTGCCGTGAAGCCTGTTTCAAACCATATATTGATTTCTTCAGCTTGCACACCAATTGATCTTTACCTTCTGCAAAAAAACCCTCAGGCTGCTTCATGTAGACTTTTTCCTCCAGTTCACCATTGAGGAAAGCAGTCTTAACATCCATCTGGTGCAACTCCAGATCAAAATGGGCAACCAATGCCATGATGATACGGAATGAATCTTTCTTAGATACAGGTGAAAATGTTTCACTGTAATCGATTCCTTTCACTTGAGTGAATCCCTTTGCAACCAGCCTAGCCTTGTACCTATCGATGTTACCTTGTGAGTCTCTCTTGGTTTTGTAAACCCATTTACAGCCAATGGCCTTAGACCCACTAGGCAACTCTACAAGTTCCCAAACATGGTTGTTTGCCATGGAATTCATTTCATCAATCATAGCATCATGCCACAACTTGGAGTTCACACTCCTCACAGCCTGAGTAAACGACAAAGGATCATTCTCAACACTTACATCACAGTCAACCTCAGCAAAATACACTACATAGTCATCAGGTAATGCCGATCTTCTCTCTCTAGTTGACCTCCTCAATTCAACCTCTTGGGTTGAACCAGGTTGCTGAATAATGACATCCTCTATCACAGCTTGTGGTAGTTCCACTTGTGTGATAGGTTGACCATCAGGTATGTGTCCATTTTGTTCAGCACCGTCAACTTGAGCCACAGGGTCCACGTCACGTTCAATGTCAATCTCAACAGTGGGATAAACATTGACTATTGACATCCCCTCATGAATGATATCAGTGGTTCGCTCTATGTGATTATCTGATAGACAATCACTCCCACTAATCACATCATTCTCAAGAAACTTGGCATTCCTAGACTCTACAAACCTTGTAGAAGGTGGAGGACAATAAAACTTATAACCCTTAGACCTCTCCGCATAGCCTACAAAGTAAGCTCTGATGGTCTTAGGATCCAACTTCTTCTCCTGTGGATTATACACTCTTACTTCCGCAGGATAACCCCATACCTTGAAATGATTTAAACTGGGTTTCCATCCTTTCCAGATTTCAAAGGGTGTCTTGGACACTGCCTTTGTTGGAACCATGTTCAATATGTATGTGGCTGTCTTGAGTGCTTCCTTCCACAGAGAAGATGGCAGTTTGGAGCTACTCATCATGCTCCTAACCATGTCCAGCAAGGTCCTATTTCTTCTCTCAGCTACACCATTCATATCAGGTGATCCAGGCATAGTGTATTGAGCCACTATACCTTGCTCTCGAAGAAATTCAGCAAATGGACCTGCTGCTTGTCCTTCACTAGTGTATCTACCGTAATACTCACCACCACGATCGGATCTCACAATCTTAATTGGTTTCCCAATCTATTTTTCTACTTCTACTTTATAATCCTTGAAAGCATCTAGTGCCTCACTTTTATTATAAAGCATGTAAACATACATGAATCGTGAGTGATCATCAATAAAGGTGATAAAGTACTTCTGACCATGCGCAGTCAAATCAGGGCAACAAATATCCGTGTGTACAATTTCTAGCAACTCAGAACTTCTTTTAGCCCCCCTTATGTGACTTATTGGTCTGCTTTCCCCTTATGCAGTCCACACAAGAATCAAACTCCGAATGGTTTAAAGACGGAAGAATTCCTTCTTTATTTAACCTTTTGATTCTGTCAACAGAGATATGACCCAATCTCCTATGCCACAGGCTATAAGAATTCTCATCGATAACACTTCTCTTAGTACCATGCATAACAGAAAGAGATTGAGGCGAATTAGAAACAATTTTAAACAAGCCATCAATCATAACCAAATTCGCAATCAAAATTGAATTCTTTGTCAAAGTCATACGTTTCTTAGAAAGAACTAGATGATAATCAAATGGAATGAGCTTTGACATAGAAATCAAATTCCTCTTGTAAGAGGGAACATAGAAAACATCATAGAGTTCCAAAACATTTTGATTTGAAAGATGAATGCGAAAGGTTCCAACGGCTTTCACAGGATCTCCTCTCCCACTGCCTGAAAGGACAGATTCCTCATTGGGATGTGGAGATCTGCTTGACAGAAAGCCCTGCATGGTAGTCGAAATGTGGATCATCGAACCAGTGTCAATCCACAAAGTGTCATCATTAACGCTAGAAAAGTTAGACTCAAAAGTAACACACGATGAAAGCATACCTCTCATCTCCATGATATGTTGTCCCAAACCACCAATACCTGTAAGCCTCACAGCACATAATTCAGACGTGATGGCACCACCCATCTGCTCGTCTGTCTGCTTGAATTGCTTATCCAAGGCTTCCAGGTACCCTTTGGCTGTGTCGCACTTAGGGACTGTTGCCCTAATGCTCCTAGAGATCCTTTGTCTTATAAGCAGAAGAGATGAGCGGTTACTCCGCTCCCACATATTATACCTTTCCTTTGCCTCTCTATCATTGGAGGCATCATCAGGTCTCAGAGGTTTATCAAACCTCAAGGCATAATCTAAGTCCAATAAATCAAGCTGCAACAAAACATCGTCTCTCCAATCAACATAGTTAATGCTGTCATCTAAGACTGTTTTGTCACTAACATCATACATAATCCTGGGAGCAGCAATTGGATCTGCAAAATGAGAACAGACAAACACAAAAAAGGCTCACATTAATAATTTGAAGCAATCACAAGTCACTGTGCCATGTATGCATGCTTAGCTCAAATGTAGCATGCAAGCAATATAAATACGTATCACTAATGTCTACCTGTGGGCAAAGACATTAGCATAACCAGGTATTTATCTCAGATGGTAGAATTAGAACGCATTCGTAATTTCCTAATGCCTGTGGGCTAATTAGAAAATAACGAGGTCATTCTATCCCACCCTAATTAAATGTACAATTGTGAGATATCTACCTGTGGGCAAAGATAAATCACAGCTATACATTTAATTACAAATGATATTTTCAATCCAGATGTGATTAATGAATGCATACAACAAGTTCAATAAACAAGGATGCTGTGGCTACTCCTCAAAGAACTGCACGCTAATCACAAATATCATTCAAGTGCATTGAAAATCCAAATATGCACAATTTAATGGAGAAATTAATTCTCCCCCTAATTAACTGTACAATCATGATATATCTACCTGTGGGTAAAGATAAATCATAACTATACATTTAATTATTATTGATATTTTAAATCCATATGTGATTAATTAATGCACGCAACACAAACAAATGAGGATGCTGTGGCTACTCCTCACAAAACTGCATGCTCATCACAAATATCAATAACGTGCATATAAATCCAAATATGCACAACAAAATGGAGCATTTAATAAATTAATATTAAAATTCTCCCACTATTTCATGCACCCAAAAAATGTCTAACAAAATAATTTCAACTCAAAAGGTTTTTACAAAAATTAAACAGTTAATTTAATTGCCAAGGGAGAATTAAAAACAAAATAGGCAATTAAATAACATAAAAATTAAAATTTGTAAATACCTTTTCCCAAAAAAATTAAAATAATAGAGAAATTAATTTAAACATTTACTGTGCATGAAATAGTAATTTTGATTTTATGAAAAAACAAATTAATTGGCCAAAAATAATTTTCTGGAAATAAAACCAAGTGGCCCATACACAAAAGTCCAAAAATAGGGCCCAAAATAATTTCCAGAAATTAAAACCCAAAAATTCAGGCCCAAACAGCGAAGCCCAGTAGCCAAATCTCGGCCCAGCAGGAGAAAAGAGAAAAAAAATTTAAAATAAAACTCCTGCAGCCCAAACTACACTCTGGCCCAGCGCTCCTTTTTTTTTTTTTTAACATAATGGCCCAGACGCGTCGGCCCAGCAGGAGAAGAAAAAAAAAAAGGAAAATCCTGCAGCCCAAATGCCAGCGGCCCTGTAGCCCTTTTTTTTTTTGGTTAAAAAACAGCAGCCCTGAACGCTGACCCAATCTGCGTAGCCCAAAGGAGTTGCAGCCCAGATCACAGAAATTTTCAATTTTTTTTTTGAATGCTTTAGTGAAACGGTGCGTTTCAGCTTTGGGCGAAACGCACCGTTTCCCCATCATTGTCACTGAGTCGGGTTAGGTCAACCCGACTCATTGACCCGGCGACCCGAGCACTCAGCAGTCTCCCGTGGCCGCGACGCGTCTCCTCAACTGCAACGACGCCGGCGACTGCAACGGGACTCCCTCTCTGCGGCGATTTCACGGCAACGCTCACGGGAGTTCTGCAGTAGTTTCACGGCCATGCGATGGCGCCTGTCCTTTTCTGTCTCCAGTGAGTTTCATG